>JAOTOL010001528.1:727500-1327500 GCA_034440575.1 Imbricaverruca yamaguchii | reverse complement strand
AACAATATACCTATGTTCCCCACAACTAAATATTCGGTTGTTGCTGGAGATGTGGTGCTGGCGACCGCTGATGAGGAAATCAACCTTCTATTCTGTCATGCTACTGTGCCATCTATTGTATCAGAATATTACTCATTCCTTACTGAACCTGCGATTCACTGCGAAGTTCAACGCGTTTTTGTACTGCGTGCAACGGTGCAACATATGCATCAACGATCATGTGTCGGTGCCCCAGAAAGTGCTAAAGTTCAGGCAGTAAAAGACTAAAGGGTTTGTGATGCACCGGAATGAATAGTCGGCCGGATTGAAAGAAAACATCGCGATGAGTTTTGTTGCTTTAACTATTTTTTATATTGGCTGACTTGGATATTCGCCTCAATAAATTGCTTCCACCGAAGTCGCTGGTTTCACTGCGGAATATTTCGACAGAGTGAAGCTTCATCCGATATGCACAATATTGTGGGATAAAAACAGGTACATGATGGTGCTGAACAGTAGTCCACCTGCAGTCTGTACCATACCAGGAGTCAAAGTCTGCACTGGTCTGTGCCAGGTTCGCAGTCTGAACTACCGCACTAACGAAGCCTAAAGCTAAATTGGTATAGAACTAGTTTTTTACAAACTGGAAACCGTCACACACACTATATGCATATATATATATATGCATATAGTGTATATATATACATATATATATATATATATATATATATATATATATATATATATATAATATATATATATATATATATATATATAGATAGATAGATAGATAGTTCAGTAGATATAACATATATATATAGTCCATGGATATAGATATAGATAGTTCAACATATATAATATATATTTACGCATTCCTTTGCATTGCTATTTGTATACGAATGCTTTAAAAGGTTATATCGCCTGTAAGCATCCTGTTCGCTATAATATTTTTAATCGGTATCGGAGGCTAACATGCAGCAAAAGAAGTTATCCGTCCACATAAACACAGTAAGCCAACAACACCTGTACGTCACCATCAAGGAGACCAAATTGGACTCAAACACCCAAGGGGTGCTAAATGTGCTAGCACCATAGGCGAACAGTACCCCAGAGGTGCTCGTTGTTGACGCGACAAAAATCTGGAACCCTGAGGGTGCTAAATCGCAAGCACCCCATGGGTACTCATTTCAAGCACCCTGTTACTAAATATATTCGAATGAAAAAGTGCTAGCTATAAGCAACATGCTTATATTTAGCACCTGGAATTTTGCGATGTGATGCCAACTCTAGAAATGTACTTATTTCAAGCAGGCCTATGGTGCTGGAATTTGACATCTGAAGTAGCACCCAAGGGGTGCTAATCATTTTTTTACAGTGTATGGTGGAAACATATCCAGAAGGATACACGCAAGGTATCCATATGCTCAATGAATCACTCCATGTGGCAATGAAATTGACGTCTGAATGCAAGCTAACTTTCCTAAATGCACATCGCATCATATTGTATGGAGACAGTACCTCATAAATTGTAACTATATTCTTCACGCACACACTAATAAGCATCCGGGCGCGCTTGTCGCGGGCGTATGTTTCAGAGTTCTTAAATGGAATCAGGAACCTACCTGTTTTGATTTTTGCACGGAGTTCCTCCTGATGTCCGCATTAACATTGCGCCTGCCGCCTAGCACTCAATATTTCAGTGTTGAGCAGGGAAAAAGTATTTACTACATGTGTGAATGCAAAAAGGAATAATTGCAAACTGTGAGTGGTGGTTCCTTTCAACAACTGCTGTGTCGCTCTGTGGTGGTGCATACATCACCTTCACAACGAACACTCGGACTTGCATTGGTATACGGGGGGCAATAATATTCTGCAGAATATGCTGATTTGCATGACAAAGCCCGATAAAGGACCGTTTCTTTCCAAGAATGTTTCTGGAAGGACGGATCGGGCGGGGAAGGGGGAGGGGAAGGTAATACTCCGTGTATAAGACGTCCTGGTTTGCAACAAAGTTGGCCTTTATGCACGATTTTTGGAAAAACCAGAAACAATTCATTTGCGAAAATACTGTCTTACTGTCATGCTCAGGTCATAAGCAATCAAATATGATGAGCTTGTGAAAATTTACCGTGATCCATGTTTTATCCTCCAAACTGGTGGACTGGAACTGCCATCGTGTTCCTGCAACATAGCCACCGAGGGGCATCCTGGTAATTAGTGCTGGACAAAAGACGATGCGAAGATGCGACAAATGCGTCGATATGACGTTGTGCTGCGCTCCTACAGTTAACGGCACTCACAAGAACGTGACGAAATATCATCCTTCTTCTGCGAGTGCAAGATGTAGCTGGACACAAGACAGCGAGCACTGGCCGGAATGGGGGAGAGGCGTGGGGACCGCTCTGATCCCCGCGACTGCCCTGCTGGTCTCCCGCGGCGAGCCTCGGCGTCTTCCACCCCCCCCCCCCCTCGCCGATGCCGATGGAATCAGTTCTCTATTTCACAAGGGGCGCCACATTAACGCCGAGCTGACATCCTCCGTCCCCGGCAGCGATTCGTCATTCACACGCTGCGACAGGCCGCTTCAAGGTGCCATTAGCACGCTGAGTTCCGGAGATGGGCGTCTCGTCTTGGTGTCTCCTGGAGCGTCAATTAGTAAGCAGTGAGCAACACTGTTAGCACACGTAATGGCTCATGCAGCATTGTGCCCCTCTCAATGCTGGGCTGCAGATCCGAGAGAGGTCGCTGTCGAGCCGTCTTCCCCATCACACGCTATGTAGCCATGGCGACTAAATAAAGTTGTTGATTGCTGATAATTTAGCCATTTTGCATGGTCCAAAGCTGATGTGCAGAGCAGAGCGCCCCGCCGCGACTGGGTGGTCTTGAGTTTGAGTGCACTTTTAGTGCGCTTTCACACTGAACACTTCACACGAACTTCACACTTAACACTTCACACTTAACACTTCACACTTAACACTTCACACTTAACACTTCACACTTAACACTTCACACTTAACACTTCACACTTCACACTTCACACTTCACACTTCACACTTCACACTTCACACTTCACACTTCACACTTCACACTTCACACTTCACACTTCACACTTCACACTTCACACTTCACGCTGAACACCTCACACTTAACACTTAGCACCTCACACTTAATACTTAACACTTCACACTAACTTCACACTTCGAACTAATTTCACACTTCACACTAACTTCACACCTCACACTAACTTCACACTGAAAAATCCACACTACTTAGCACTTCACACACACTTTCACATTTAGTCCGTAATATCAACTATAGCCTACAAGGAACATTGGAGAATGCATTCACAAGGAAAATCGAGATGTATGCTGTTCAAAGAAGCTCCTTCGCATGTTTCATCCGAGGCGATACAGCGGAATTTGCAGCTAAGCGCATTTTCAATCTGGCGAATGGTAATGCTGTGAGTGACGTGCGGTGGCCGTTGAGCCGATATGCAGAGCGTGGCGGCTCGGCTGGACTGATAGGCGGCACTGAGGCCGTGTCGGACGGCGCGCCAGTAGCGGTCAGGCAGTGAGGCGGCTCACAGTGTCTCCTGGTGCGGCCGGCGACCGGACCACCGGACCACCGGACCACCGGACCACCGGACCAGCGGACCACCGGACCACCGGACCACCGGACCACCGGACCACCGGACCACCGGACCAGCGGACCACCGGACCACCGGACCACCGGACCAGCGGACCAGCGGACCAGCGGGCGTCAGACCACCGGACCACCTGACCAGCAGACCAGCGGACCAGCGGACCACCGGGCCACCGGACCACCGGGCCACCGGACCACCGGACCACCGGACCACCGGACAATCGGACCAGCGGACCACTGGACCAGCGGACCACTGGACCACCTGACCACCGGACCACCGGACCACCGGACAATCGGACCAGCGGACCACCGGACCACCGGACCACCGGACCACCGGACCACCGGACCACCGGACCACCGGACCACCGGACCACCGGACCACCGGACCACCGGACAATCGGACCAGCGGACCACTGGACCAGCGGACCACTGGACCACCTGACCACCGGACCACCGGACCAGCCGACCGTCACGGAGCGTGCCGGCGGACCACCGGACCACTGGACCGAGGTGTCGCCTTGAGGCCGCGGCCCTGAGCCGCCGGACCACTGGAGCAGAGACCAGAGCCGGCGGACCACGGGACCAAAGCCGTGGTCCACCCCGCCATCTGGCCATCTGGTCCTCGAACAAATGGACCATTGGACACGGACAACATTGCACCAATCGCCCTGAGCCCTCGGATGTGTGCACCAGTTCGCCGGTCAACAGAGCCTCGACGACGCCGGCATTGCCACGGTGAGAAGCAAGGAGAACACTCCCCACAAACCGCATCACGGACAGCAGGTTAGGCAGCGCGCGACAAACCAAATTACGGACCATGTTCCAAGTCACTGACAACAAAACCCCGCACGTGCATCTGACCAGGCCACATTTAGCAGACCAAATCCCATTGGGCCGACACAGTCGCACACAATGGACCAAATGGTTTCACTTAGATATAGAAGGCTGATAGGAGATCTCATCGAGGTCTTTAAATTTGACCATGGGCAGGAGAAGAGGCATATCAGGGAAATGTTTGAATTTAACAGAAATGATGCAATTAAAGGTCATCAATTCAAAATTTAAGTTAGCCACAGCAGGACAAGGTTAAGATAGTCTTTCTTCACCAACAGAGTAATAGAACACTGCAACCATCTGCCAGAAACCATTGTCAGTAGCAGTACACTGAACATCTTTAAAAACAGCATAGATAATTATTATAAAAATGGAGGGCTTGCTTTTCAGTATTCCAGCGAGGGCTGATCCAGAGGTGAAAAAAGTGTCCAGCCTGTCACCCACAGAAAATCGAACACCACCAGGCTGTCACATGTTGATAGTTCACATTAAGACCCGTATGCATGTGTGAGCGCGAAATATCGACCATGCGGCTGAAATGGAACAAAGAAGAACGCTTTAGTCCAAATATGATCTCCAATTAGTTCAATTATATACGATCTTCGCTTATTAATTAATATGTCAAATTACAACACACACTATAAGCTTATCTTGCTTCATGGTATGTATCCATCAATGTCTATCTATGGTGCGTATTATTGTGGTTTAATGTGCTCACAATATGTTGTGCACACATTTTACTTAGCAAATCAAAACCACAGGTTAAGCTGGCTTTTATTGTGAAAATATGCTCAATGTATGTCAGACAAAAATATTTTTACAAAAAGATCAGACCAGGTTACATATTTTAACATTGTTATTATTGAACACACAAATTGTGCCTATATTGAAGAAACAATTTAAAAGGAGGTATGGTGAACAAGGCCAGACTATTTTAGATATTAAACAATAATAGTATGTTATTTTGCTCTCTAACTAAAAATAAGCATTTCTAAGGGGAATCAATGGTCACATCATCCTAATCACGCGAATACCCATGGTATTACAATATGCTGTTCTCCAAATCGAATGACTCATTGAAAATGAAATTCACCAATACAAATTGAATTCCCTTGTACAATAAGGAAGTTAATATAGCACCAATATCAAGGGCAGTGTGTCGTAGGTCATATTTTGCATTAGTTTCAAGTAATTAATTTTTTAAAACCTCTTGGTCAATGCAGCAAGTTCTGCTTTTGGCAAAACATGGGCAATGACCCAAATAAATAAAACCCATGGAAGTGACGAGATGAAATTATTAAAATAAAGGCTCATATTGGAAGAACCAAAACATTTGTTGTCATGATAAGGATTACAGAAGTCTGCAGTGTGGGAAAACGGCTGAAATAATATGTTAGACTGAGAAACGAGAAAAGTGTCACAGCAGTTAGGTATGACCAAGGTTGGGTTTATGTCTTGGAATTCTGGAATTGGAGGGGAAAATTTTGTGGCATTACAGGTTGACATAGAGCAGATAACTTTGAGGACTTTTCTTCTAATCTGAATCCTAGATTATGAGAGAAAAACTGTGTTGCATTCCAAGTTGGATAATGATGTGATTTGTTTGTCA
Source organism: Imbricaverruca yamaguchii (assembly GCA_034440575.1). NCBI lineage: Eukaryota > Metazoa > Arthropoda > Thecostraca > Neoverrucidae > Imbricaverruca > Imbricaverruca yamaguchii. The sequence continues at coordinate 1,321,436 of JAOTOL010001528.1, read as the reverse complement.
TCAAAAAAACTATTTTCGCACTTTTCACGGTCATGCTCCGTGTTTGATGCTCCCATGATCATGACCAAACATGAAGGAGATCGTAGTCATTGTCAGACTCAATTCCTCTTTTGGACAAATGGAGTGGAAGACATCCTGGAGATAAAATAATATTTTTCGCAGCCAACATCAAAGACATGGCCATGTTTGTCAGACCACATTTGGAATGTTGCACCCAAGCTTGGACTCCTTGCTATGAAAAAGATTGTTGGCTTTTAGAGAGAGAACAAAAGAAGGCTACAAAAATGGTTAATGGCATAAGCAACCTGGCATATGAGGAAAGATTGAAGAAATTGAATATGTTTTCACTTAGATATAGAAGGATGAGAGAAGATCTCATCGAGGTCTTTAAATTTGTCCATGGTCTGGAGAGGGGATACTTTAGGGGAAATGTTTGAATTTAACAGAAATTATGCAATTAGAGGTCATACATTCAAAATTAAAGTTAACCACAGCAGAACAAGGTTAAGACAGACTTTCTTCACCAACAGGGTAGTAGAACACTGGAACCAGCTGCCAGAAACCATTGTCAGCAGCAGCACATTGAACATCTTTAAAAACAGCATAGACAATCATTATAAGAATAGAGGGCTTGCTTTTCAGTATTACAGGGAGGGCAGATTGACAGATTTGGTGGGCAACTGGTTGAGTGTACAGAGTGCAATCAAGAAGGGCCCTGTTGCGCTAATCTTTTGTGTCTTTATATCTTTATGTCTTTATGTTTGCAATACTTGTCATGACTCTCGTCTCTTAGAGACGAAACACCACCTACGCAAACATACACAAGTTCGGCTTCAACAGCGCCTTGGTACTTATTAGGTAGATACGTGCACACTGAAGCCAGCTTTGAAATCAAACTGCGCCGGTAAACTGTTGCATCGGATTTAGTCTCTGGAATGTGACAGGATACTGTTGAGATACTGTACCGGCAGCCCTTTGAGATTGCCGAAAGTGACGCCTGGTAACGGTTGCGGGCATCGACGATTGCAACAAAAGTATTGGTGATGGATAAAATCCGAAGTACTTGTGAGCATCACAAAGAGTGCGGCTATCCGCACTTACAACTTTCTCCATGAACTATCATTCGACAGTGGTGTGGAGACAGTGGAAAACGGAGCCTTTTCACGGACTGAAACACGTGCAGCACGTGTCACGATGACTGCGCCCGCACACTCTGCAGCCACTGATCGTCAATTTTAAAATTATAGTCGGTACATGGGGCCATGATGTGAAGGTGATTGCAAGTCGCTAAGTTTAGCCGTTTCCGAGAACCAGACCAAATCGTGAAAAACGCCGAAAATCGTCGCTTCCGCTTTTCACACCCCCGTCGCGTGCGCGTGGCGCGTGACTCGGAAACGGTTGCTACGACGATGTTGACAATTGTCGTGGCAATACTGAGATGTTGGTTTGGTGTCAATCGGTCCATTCGTTGTCGAGATATTACGGTTTGAATCGAGTCGATATGGAGCGCTAAAATTGGTGATTTTCCGAACGCAAAATCTCAGTTTTACATGCTATTCTAATTTTACATGGGCGACCGGTCATTCACCCGACACCCGTTCTCTCAAGACCTCGGTGAAGTGCATGCGCAACACGTTGACCCGACCGCAACAAAATTATACCAGACGGATAGCCAACATTTGGAGCTTTCATGTGCTGTCAGCCATATCTCGTTACCTGTGATGTGAGCCGTGCCACACGCCACAAACTGCGCTGGAAAACGGAACTGTTGCGTCTGGCTCGATCTCTGGACGGCGACGGGACAGTTCGTAGGTGACAGGCTTAACACGGCAATGTTAAAACCTATGGTCTTTACCACGAGTGGTATAGTTTTTTTCAGCCCCACCTCCACCCCACCCCCTGTTCCCTCGAGCATAGCTACTAAATTGTTTCTGTACGCTTCTGATACATGCACTGAAACAAGATGAGTACGTATATGTCTGTATGGTTAGAAAATACAAATTGACTGGATATGTTAAGACGAAAAGCGGCCTGATGATAAGTACAATCCATATGCAATGATAATACGGTACCGTAGGTTGTCACCACAACCGGATAAATTTTTCATATATCTGTCACCCACTCTCGTGGCCGAGTAGCCGTTTTTCACCTCTGGGCTGATCGACGGATTTGGTGGGCAACTGCTTGAGCGTACAGAGTGCAACCAAGAAGGGCCTTTGTGGTTCATAGTTGCACTGATCATTTACGTCTTTATGTCTTCAAATCACGCTAGGCCGACAGTCACACACAATGGACCAATTCACGCTAGACCGACAAAGTCACACATAATGGACCAAATCAGTCTAGGCAGACAAAGTCACACACAATGGACCAAATCACACTAGGTAGACAAGATCACGCATAATGATCCAAACCACGCTAGGCTAACAGTCACATACAATGGACCAAATGAGGTACTGCAGAGACAAGCTCACATCCAGGAGGAAACATGACAGGGAACACATCATCGCACAAGTCAGGGAACTCAAGCCTATTCCTCGATTGCTGGCTCGATAGCTCGATCACTCGAAGAGAAACAGGATGATTAGAACAGAGACATCGGAGGGCGGGTGGAGGCTCAGTACCAATCGCGCACAGCTGATCTCTTTACGATACTCAATATCCCAATATCATGCTACCTATGCCACCAGCATGTGGCATTACGTTAACTACCTCGCACAAGAACATTAGGCGAATGAGATTTTATCATCACCTAGAGCAGACATTATGAACAGATCCAATGCGAATTACTGTATGAATGGGGCTTGGTGAGTGTCCGAGAAGTCATGATATTTAGACACGACTTGCGGTTTCTGATCGCAATGGATTCGGCTCTTTTTGTTTCTCCACGTGCGAAGGATTGAAAGCTGTAGGGAAGCCACATTCCACGACCTCTGTGTTGTGGTGTTGCTTCTCGTCTTCAGCGAAGGGCGTGTTCGGTGTCCTTTTTTACGCGTCTCTCAGATGTCCCATGAATCGATCTCGGGTATTATTCTTGGTTTCTCCCATGTTGGTTAGGTTAGGTTCTGTGCAGGTTTCGCATGTGATTTGCTAAACCACATTTGTTTTGCGCGACATTTGCCTTTCTCACCGACGGCGCACGTGGAGCGTTGTCAACCTCCTGGCGGACACGGCCGAGGCTGGAGAGCAGAACACGTCATCAGCTGTGGCCGGATATTCTCGCTTTTCCAGGCTATCCAAAAAAATAGGTCGTTTGGACTTCATGACCGATTTGATCTCGTGTGCTAACTCGTCATCAATGTACGAAAGGAGGATCTATGTAGCGTTATCATTGTCAAAGTGTCTGTCTCTTTCAACATAGCTGGTACTGTGTTGCACTTGAAATCTTGCCTTGGTTATGATTGTATCTGGATACCAATTAGTCCTGAACAGGTGTTCTGTCTTTGTCATCCCACGTTATTGAGCCATTATATCGGCGTCCATTCGCTTGGCCCTCAGCAGCTATTAGCCTAGCACAGCCTTCTTCCTCTGCATAGGATGCGCTGACTTTCATTGCATAATGCCCGGTGCAGCCATTGGCTTGATGTATAACAATCCAATATATTGTCCATCGATGCCATTGGTTACAAGAGTATCAAGAACCGTTGCCTGATTATTCGGTGATGAGCCGGTACTTGCGTCAGTGAACTTGACCGCGGGATGAAATGAAGTGACTGAAGTGATATAGGTGACGATAAATGACAATATATGTAAATAGATTTGAAAATATGACCTATGTGCCGAAGAAATAGCATCAGTTGATCACAGTAAGCCGCAAGTATCATGGTTTAATTGATATTCCGTTGCATTATTATCAGCACCAGGCTGTAATTTGAATCGATTTTTACAATGGTGCCCATCCATTTCATGGGTTCACTTCTAAAACTCAACATCAAGGCTTCAGCACACGCAATATCATGCTCAAAAGTTTACGAAATGCAGCAAAACAAGCCAACGCGAAATTAACAATACGCTTAGAGTTCCAATGCCAAGGTCATTGTTACCTGCATCGGGGCTGGCAGTGCACACTGTTAAAGATATTCGTGGCAACAGTGCCCGGGCGGACTCCATCCAACTTAGTTTTCTCGGCAAGCTTCTCTGAGTCCACTAGAAATCAGTTCCGGACAGAGGCGTTCTCGGCACTGGGGAGTAGGCATTTCAAACTGGTGCGATGAAATGTGCTCACATGGCCTGATATGACCTGACATGGGACATGGTGACATGGTGACATGTCGTGACAAGGCGTCATGGCGACATGGCGACATGTGCTGACGGAAAAAGTCTGAATAATAGATCGTTGATGCATTTGGTTCGTTTTAAGAGACTTTATCTCAGGGGACTAGTAGTCTATGGGTAAGTTGCCCATCTCCCAATCGAAAGATTGTGGGTTCGAACCTCAGCTGTCCCTACTCTTCGCCCACAACCAATAGGCGTGAGAGATTGGCGACGCTACATGATTCAACGGTCGAGGTGTCGTAAAACTAATAACCACCACCACGAGACTTCATCTGAGGGCAGGAACGTACGAGCATGAAGTTCATGCTCGTACATCATACAATCAGGTACCACAGGCCCATATCGAGCCGAGTATTGCGACTCAGCAGCACGCCTCGGACTGGCTCGGAAAGCCGGCGATCGTGGATCGATCCAGAGCCGGTGATCGTGGATCGATCCAGAGCCGGCCAATGATCGATCGAACCGGCGATCGGGTCGATCCAGAGCGGCACTCGTGGATCGATCCAGAGCCGGTGATCGTGGATCGATCCAGAGCCCATTGAATGACGACGCTTCCCCGCTTCTGTGCGGATTTTGGGAAATGTCTGGCGATCTGCTCATCTTATGCTGGACACGTGATGCTGATTGGCACGCTGCCAGATGGTACGATGGATGCAGTATCCGGCTGACCAGTGGTAATGATAGTCTGCAGAGCACACACCGCGTCATAATCGATGAGCTGCTTGACAGTCAGCCGCCTGAGTGTTTTCTGAGTATCTGATATCTGGTCTGGTCGTATCACTTGCTGCCAGCACGACTCGCGCACAGAACTGCACGACCTTCTCCACTCCGTGCGCCTGGGTGCAGTGCATTCACAACTGACCGGCGGGGCGACGCACCTCCCGCCACGGCGACCTAGACCGCCAGGGCAGGCTGGCACACGTCGACACACCAGGCGGCCGGGTTTTGATCGACAGCGCGTCGTAATACAAGTACGTGTCGCTCTGAATCCCACCTGGGAGTATGGCAGCAGCTCATGCTGCTGCCATATGCTGCCATCTGTCATTGCTGAGCGCGGACAGATGTGGCTGGCTTGACGCTGTCGACAATGCTGCACCTGCAGAAGACATGAGGTGGCTCGGTGCTTTGTCACGCCCTTGGGTTATTTATGGTGCGAAGACCAGCTACGGAGCCAGTCTAGCCCTGACACAGGTTTGCATTTAAACGGTACAGGGAGCGCAAATATAGCTGCGTATGCTGAGCAGCCGAACACTGAGCGCACATACATAAACATGCTGCTAAACGTTCAGTGGCACAGATCGAGGAACTTGCCTGCCGAATGTACTTAAGTGTGGCTCTAATAGTGCACTGTCTCTGGAGATCAACGGGGAATCAACGAATCAGGTTGAAATATGAAATTGAAGAGCAGCGTTCGCTCTTAGATGGAAACTTCACATGGACGAAAAGAGTACACGGTCCAAAGAGCGCAGATCTGAGAACCCATGACACGAGGAATGCTATGGAAGCAGAGGCGACGCCTAGTGGTACCTTCCGCCATCCCGCAAGTAAGCGGAACTCTGACACAACTCTGATTCCACGCTTCAGCGATACTGATACAACAACGGCCTCTGCTGCTCATCCAACATTATAGATTGCGCTACAACATCTATAGAGAAAATATGTGAACGATTGCCAAGTTTGCCATGCTCTGGTAGTTGCCTATAGCGTCGACATCGTGAAGGTACTTGCTACTTGCTGAAGTAGGAAAAACCATGGTATCTGTAATAAAAGGCCTGAGAAGTACAGGAGCTCTATGATCATAAAAAACAGTGTGTGCAGAAAAAGCAACCACTATCACCTGGACGTAGGAAAAGTACCGTATCTTAGCCATTTACATGCACAGTGGTCGATTCCATTGATTCGAATCAATCACGCGATATGATTGGGTGCTGAAGAAACCCAAAAGAAGCCTTACCCTGAAACTGTGTAATGCATTCACATTATGGTTTCGAAGTGTCCGGCTCTTTCACTTTGAGCTTCACCAGCCGACACGATTGCGGACGATCTTTCCCTCACTTGATTAAGATAGTTATTTTGCTGTTCTTCCGGCATATTGTGCATAAATGTAGAATAATGTTATACAAGAGTCATCGATCAAGGTTTGAAGCAATTATCAAGTTGGGAAATGCAAATGCCTTTGTTTTTTTTTCATAACGACATCCATTGTGAATGGTCGAGCTTTTAACATCCCCCAATACACTGAAGCTCCATAGTTTCTGTCACAAAATGCATTGAATCGTCACTGGAAACTGAGAGGGTTTCGGTAGGACCTGCCGGATTTCTCTTCTGATTGCAAGCGAAACGCGAGGCACCAACCGAAGATTCTGATATTAATGTGGCGAGTCATACCGTTGGGAGCCTTCCTGCCCGTTGGGGCACGAAGGGTCGTCGAGACAACTGGATATGGGTTTTGTTGTGGTTGTACTGATCCACCACACAGCTGGTCAGGACCGGCCCGACCGACCCGACCTTGATAGAAAATTAGTCCATCCAAAGTTGTGCGGTATGCCCAATTGCCACCCGTCTTTAAAAGTCGAGTTTAATAACCATCTAGGGCACAGTTCCGGTCTTTTTTTGCCGGACTCCACATAACATCAAATGTAATCCAGCCTGCAGCTCACTTGTACGATCAAAAAGCGTTTCACCGGTAATAACTGGGCATTGAAGTACAGGAACATTAAAGCAGCTGTTCCGCGGTTTTGAATCATTTATTACGTGACAAACCACAATAGGAGTAACTTTTCATAGTTGCGAAACACTCACACATGCTTCGTGATTTAACCGAAGCGTTTCGATATACGGTTGATCGATGATTTCATTCCATGACAACTTTCACGTGACTTTATGTTTCTTTCCCGGTCTGAGTCTAAGCATGGCGTTCTTGCAAATTGCAGCTTATTACTGATTCGCAACTTAAGCCTATATTGTTGAATTCATTCCAAACCATGAAACAGAGGTGAAAAAACCGGCTACTCGGCCACGAGCGTGGGTGACAGAGATATGAAAAGTATCTCCGGTTGTGGTGACAACCTACGGTACCGTATTAGCATTGCGTATGGATTGTATTTATCATCAGGCCGCTTTTCCTCTTAACATACCCAGTCAATTTGTATATTCTAACCATACAGACATATACGTACTCATCTTGTTTCAGTGCATGTATCAGAAGCGTACAGAAACAATTTAGTAGCTATGATCGAGGGGACAGGGGGGCTGAAAAAAACTCTACCACTCGTGGTAAAGTCCATAGGTTATAACATTGCCGTGGTAAGCCTGTCACCTACGAACTGTCCCGTCGCCGTCCAGAGATTGAGCCCGACGCAACAGTTCCGTTTTCCAGCGCAGTTTGTGGTGTATGGCACGGCTCACATCACAGGTAACGAGATATGGCTGACATCACGTGAAAGCTCCAAATGTTGGCTATCCGTCTGGCACAATTTCGTTGCAGTCGAGTCAGCGTGTTGCGCGTGCACGTCACCGAGGTCTTGAGACAACGGGTGTCCGGTGAATGACCGGTCGCCCAAAGGAATAGCATGTAAAACTGAGATTTTGCGTTCGAAAAATCACCAATTTTAGCGCTCCCCATCGACCCGATTCAAACCGCAATATCTCGACAACCAATGGACCGATTGACACCAAACCAACACCTCAGTATTGCCACGACAATTATCAACATCGTTGTAACAACTGTTTCCGAGTCACGCGCCAAGCGTACGCGAGGGGGGTGTGAAAAGCCGAAGTGACGTTTTTCGGCGTTTTTCACGATTTCGTCTGGTTCTCGGAAACGGCTAAACTTAGCGACTTACCGTCACCTTCACATCATAGCCCCATGTACCGACTATATTTTTCAAATTGACGATAAGTGGCTGCAGAGTGTGCGGGCGCAGTCATCGTGACACGGGCTGCACGTGTTTCACTCCGTGAAAAAGGCTCCGCTTTCCACTGTCTCTACACCACTGTCGAATGACAATTCGTGGAGAAAGTTGTACATGCGGGTAGTCCCACTCTTTGTGATGCTCACAAGTCCTTCGGATTTTATCCATCACCAATACTTTTGTTGCAATCGTCGATGCCCGCAACCGTTACCAGGCGTAACTTTCGGCAATCTCAAGCGGCAGACGGGCGGAACAGTATCCTGTCACCTCCCAGAGACTGAATCCGACGCAACAGTTCCGTTTTCCGGCGCAGTTTGTTTTCAAAGCTGGTTTCAGTGTGCACGTATCTACCTAATAAGTACCAAAGCGCTGTTGAGGCTGAACTTGTGTATGTTTGCGTAAGTGGTGTTTCGTCTCTGAGAGACGTTAGTCATGACAGTATTTGGGTTTGGGGCCTTCGACCATAAAACGATCATTTGTCTCTGAGAGACGAGAATCATGACAAATATTGCAAACATGGTCTTGTCTGTGATGTTGGCCGCAAAAATAATATTTTATCTCCAGGAAGTCTTCCACTCCATTTGTCCAAAAGAGGAATTGAGTCTGACGATGACTGCGATCTCCTTGATGTTTGGTCATGATCATGGGAGCATTAAACACGAAGCACGACCGTGAAAAGTGCGAAGATAGTTCTTTTTTATGACAGAAGCAAATCACATCATTCTCCAACTTGGAATGCAACACAGTTTTCCTCTCATAATCCAGGATTCGGATTAGAAGAAAAGTCCTCAAAGTCCTCTGCTCTATGCCAACCTATAATGCCACATAATTTTCCTCTCCAATTCCAGAATTCCAAGACCTTGGTCATACCTGACTGAAGTAACACTTTTCTCGTTTCTCAGTCTAACATATTATTTCAGCCATTTTCCCACACTGCAGACTTCTGTAATCCTTATCATGACAACAAATGTTTTGGTTCTTCCAATATGAGTCTTTATTTTAATAATTTCATCTGGTCACTTCCACGGGTTGTATTTATTTGTGTCAGGGCCCATGTTTTGCCATAAGCAGAACTTGTTATGTTGACCAAGAGGTTTAAAATATAAATTACTTGAAACTAATGCAAAATATGACCTAATACTTAGCGTGCGAATATCATAATACTTGGCGTGCGATACACTTCATCGTCCTGCACCGGATAGTAAGATTACGGTCGGGTCGCATGCTATTTGCAAAGTCATGGTTCAACAGTGCGAGTTAATCATAGTGTCGGTAATAATCGCACAGTGCAATGACCTTCATATATGCATCGTTCAACTCCACTGGCGGCAGCTGGCTCTGAATCTAAATCACAAAGAAATCGTCATGCATCTGAATATAGATGGAATCTCTTGAAAACAGGCAGAGACTAACACAAGTAAGCTACTCGTGTACGAATGTGTTTGAGTTAAACTGCGACAGCAGACTGGTGGCTTCTATGAAAAATTCCGTCCTCTCGTGGTTTAATACATATTAACGCTCAGAAGCGCACATTTTCTTTTCAGCCGAAACCCGTATTATTACTGTGGCTCGGGCAATCTATTGCTATGTGCTTCATATTTACAATTATGCTCTACTTCCCTCATGTGGACGCGAAGTGCCTACACCTTTATAAATCAGACGTGTATATCTAGTATGCAAGATTATCTTCCATCAGTTAATTGCAGGATACATGCAAACAACTTCAATGGCGAGAAATGGGATCCAAGTTTAATAATGTCTGCTACATCGTGTTCCATCGTGTCCCATCGTGCTTGTACAAACTAGCGCAGCGGCACTTGTTCGCCCCCTGAGGGGCATCGAACACGTTATGTCTCAGCAGCGGACCGCAAATATGTGACGTGGCCGCGTTCGTGGAGAACGAGCCGATTTCTCTGCGGGCGCGCTGGCATCTCTGCAGAGGCACTCGGCTAAATACCCGGCCGCATCGGCACAGTCTGAGATGCGCCCCCACACGAGGAGGGATGCTGGTGGTGTTCAATCTAGAGGTACCCAACGTCACTGATGGCGTTGCCGGCTCTTTGATGCAACAGTGTTTCGTTGCACAAGAAGCTACCTGCCGAAGCTTATTCGGGCAGATGGTGCAGCCAGAGGCGCAGCCAGCAGAGCCCAGGCAGAGGCCGCAGACTTCCTGGGCTCTAGAGGCGCGGCCAAGGGAGGGCCCCGGGGTCCGCCTCTGCCTCACCTTGGAAACAAAAATACACTAGATCAAACACGTAATTCTGAGATTTTCACCACCCAAATCCCTAAATTTTCGGCGCCATTCGCGCTCATAAATCTTTCCCTGTTTCATTACAATTTTTTATCGGCCTCCCTTTCGGGAAATCCTTGCTGAGCCATTGCGGTAGTCGCCTGCTTGACGAGTATGTGCCTGATGAGTTTACTCAGTGCGATTGATCTTGCGAAAGAGGGTTATGATCTTTGTGCAATCTTCATTCTAGTGACCGTTATGTTTGTGTAATATTACATTTTCGTTCTGTGCTTATGATTAAGTTATCGTGGTCGGCTAGCGTAGCGGCCCGGCCAAGCCGTCAGTTGTGGATCCAGTGGAGTGGGCCAGGTTCTGGACGTGGCCAGAACTGGCTCTGGACGTGGCCAAAACTGGCGCAGACCGTCCGGCTATGTGACGTCAGTCACGTTCGGCCAATCACCGGCGGCGTCTCGCGGTGCGCGGCCACCGTCGCTCGCGAGGCCGGATCCGACCTTCTCGCGGATGCGACTGTTTCCTGGGGCGCCGCCAGGGGGCTGACTGGCTCTGCAAGTGCCAGCGGTCGCCGGGGCTAGGATTCCACCCGACGTTCCGAGAGGGCGTCCGAAGCCCGTGGCGGTTCCAGAACTGGTTCCTCGCGAGCGCAGGTTCCGCTTAGTGTGGTGCAGATTACTCGGCAGCACTAGGTCGTACGGGCGCCGCCGCACTAGGTCGTGCGGGCGCCGACGTAGCGGCAGTAGGTCGCGCGTGCCCCGCCGTACCAGGTCGTACGGGCGCCGCCGCACTAGGTCGTACGGGCGCCGCCGCACTAGGTCGTACGGGAGCCGCCGCACTAGGTCGTACGGGAGCCGCCGCACTAGGTCGTACGGTCGCGCGTGCCCCGCCGTACCAGGTCGTACGGGCGCCGCCGCACTAGGTCGTACGGGAGCCGCCGCACTAGGTCGTACGGGAGCTGCCGCACTAGGTCGTACGGGCGCCGCCGCACTAGGTCGCGCGTGCCCCGCCGCACTAGGTCGTACGGGAGCCGCCGCACTAGGTCGTACGGGAGCTGCTGCACTAGGTCGTACGGGAGCCGCCGCACTAGGTCGCAAGGGAGCCGCCGCACTAGGTCGCGCGTGCCCCGCCGTACCAGGTCGTACGGGCGCCGCCGCACTAGGTCGTACGGGAGCTGCCGCACTAGGTCGTACGGGAGCCGCCGCACTAGGTCGTACGGGAGCTGCCGCACTAGGTCGTACGGGAGCTACCGCACTAGGTCGTACGGGAGCTGCCGCACTAGGTCGTACGGGAGCTGCCGCACTAGGTCGTACGGGAGCCGCCGCACTAGGTCGTACGGGAGCCGCCGCACTAGGTCGTACGGGAGCTGCCGCACTAGGTCGTACGGGAGCTGCCGCACTAGGTCGTACGGGAGCTGCCGCACTAGGTCGTACGGGAGCCGCCGCACTAGGTCGTACGGGAGCCGCCGCACTAGGTCGTACGGGAGCCGCCGCACTAGGTCGTACGGGAGCCGCCGCACTAGGTCGTACGCCAGTAGGCCATGTAGGCGTCGCCGCCTACATTTCAAGGAAATGTAAACCAAATAACACAGAAAATTCAACTTTGTGTGTTGCAGTATATGCTGAAAATTACAGTAGTGTTAGAAAAACCCATAAAGCTAACCTACTGATGCTAGATAATTTCCTGCATGCTAATGCTTGATTTTCTCCACCGTAATAATGGTGGATCCCTTGCTGCCTAATGATGATTGATTGCATAAAGCTAACATCATTTCAAAGTTCAGGGTTCTTAACACTCGCACGTCCGGCAGTCCGCGCCAACTTCGCATGTCCGGAGGGGGCAGATGTCTGCCCCCATAAGATCTCTAGAACTGTGCTAGCTAACGAAAAACGGAAAACAGCATTGGACAGCTGATGACAGACTCTATCGAAAGTGTTTCGCTCATTTTTCACTCAGGTCAATATTCAGGTCACTGGGTCATCATAGGTCAAATTCGACCAGATCGGCTGGAACTCTCAGATATTGACACATATATCAGGACCTATAACAGATGGAAACAAACGGCGAACGCTATTCGACAGTCCTTGAAATGTGCTATCGACAATAGGCGGTGTGATTTAAGATCAGGTAAACCGAAACTATGACCTCAGGTCAAGGTCATGAAGTAGCTTAGGGAGGGCACGCAATGTATGAATCGACACGCCTTGGCGATGCAAGCACAATGACGGTAATTTCAGCCTTCTAGCTCAATGCAGTGCGATATAATGCGTAGTAATGTGCTAGTGATCTCAGGTGACTTCAGATGACCTTAGTGAGGTCACTGAGAAAAAATGTCAGCGGTAACATTGATCATAGCTTCCAACTACACGCCACAACCGTTGTGAGGTAATTCTGAGAGCAAATATGTAACCAGGGAACATTTGTGTATTCTACCATAGCTCTATGATGCGGGAAGCCATGGCCGCGACCTGGCCTCAAGTCAATAATATGAAAAACCCGAGATATATACGATGGTCCCTGATGAGGACATGACGTATTGCAAGTTTGAAAGCAATCGCCCAATTATTGTGGAAGGTATGTCACCTAGAACTCCGAGGGACGTTGGGTCACTTCGCCTGACCTAGTGACCTGACCTGAGACGACCCAGGGTTAAAAATGTACGAGGGTATGCGGAAAAGATCAATGAGCAGCCATCCGAGGCTTGGCCTTGCTAACCCGATTAGTATGGTGGCAAATTAGGAAAACCGCGTGGGGCAGATATCTGCCTCCCGGACCCACCCGTGTTAAGGATTCAAATGCAACTTCCGCCACTTGAGTGCGCTGGCGCACCCTTAGATCAGAGCATCAGCTGCGCGGAAATATTTTGGGGAGAAATATATCCTACGCCACTTTTTGAGGCGTAGGAACGCCTCAAAAGTGCATACGTGTGTGTGGCTGGGGGGACCCTTTTTGAAGTTGATTCTTACGATGCAAAATATTTCTCTATTATCTATTATTCGACACAAAAAAGGATCTCGCAGAGTTCAACCTCAGGTGTTACCTGAGCACCTCAATCAATAATTCGTTAGTGTCGGACCAAAAGTATCAGCAGAGGTCAAACGCCAGGCAAACATGCCTGAACACGCATTTCCCAGTTGCCGGCTATCGCGCGTTTCTGCCAGCTCCTATGAAGTATCACCCATATCTCTTGAACAGCTAGCCAAAATCGTCATAGACATGAGAAACACATGTCCGTGCGGACCCGACGGGATCTGTATTAACACGCGCCCTGGAGGGCCTCTGAAACTTACGCGCACTGGAGGGGGGGGGGGCGGATTCCGCCCCACTAAGATCTCGGCTCCCATTAAGGCTACAGCAACAAAATTTACAGGGTAGATGGGTACGATAGTTAACTCTCTTGTGTGCAAATTTCTTGACCTTAGGTCAATATCTTCAAGGCCAAATGAGGTCAAAATAGCAAAATCTTCTGGTTTGGCGTGGCCTGGCTTGTCATTGTTATGGATCGCTGTGATTGTATTTAAATGCTCCAAAATTGCCAGTAATGATGCTTCGGACATTACTAATGATGCAATACATATGCCAGATCCGCCATTTAACCTCAGGTCACCTATATAGAAGCACTTTTCAGGTCATTACCTGTTCCAGTTACCGGAACCGGGCTGCCCACCTGACCTCTCCTTTTGGCGGCTCGAACAATTTGTTTCGCAAAGAAAGGAGTGAAATACATGAATAAAGTATAGAAACGCTTAGGCACACAATGACAAACAGTAGATTTCCGGATGTGTATGGAGTAACATGCAAAGTGACATCAATCGCATGCCAGTCATTTCCATTTGTGACAACATTCCAGTTGACCAAGTTTTGCTCCATTAGCCTGTCACGATGACCTCGGCTACCTAACATGACTTTTAAATTATATAGCAGAACAATATGCATCAAACAAGTCGCTAGTGCTGTCAAGAATACTTCTCTTTTCCCAATATACGGGAAGCGCATCAGCGCCGATGTTTGTGGTCTGGCCGTGCGATTAAAAAAATAAATTTAACAGCCCATAACTTAAAAACTTGTCAGTCGATTTTCATTTTTCTTGGTTTAAACAATGCGCCGGTCATTTTTAAGTAGGTACGGAAAAAATGGCGTATATTGGCCGGTACAATATGGAGTTGTGTACGAAAAATCGGAGGGGTGGGCGGATTTCGCCCTCCACCCCTCCAGGGCGTGTGTTAACTTGACCTGACTTGACCTGACTTGACCTCGGTGACCTGACATGACTTTGAAACGATGTAGCATAACAATATACATCAATTAAGTCGCGGTGTAAGTGGCGAGGGCAGTGGCATATTTCGGGGGATAAAAGAAAACAACAACCATTCTCTGTGTAGGATATTGTTAGAATATTATATTCAGGTCCTACCGCATCCAGATATGATGAGTATTATTTTGATTGTCATTATTTTGTGTATCACTCAAGCCGATTCAAAGCAGGCTGGCTGTACCCACACTTTGCGGTGAAGGCGGAGACAAACATTTGCCTTCGCATGTGGTGATTTTAGCATTATCTATATGCTGCTGTTTGGTAAATAATGCATTCAAGATAAGGTTTGCTCCATATGAAAGAAGAAAAAAAATTAAATAAAGTCCCGCCGTTCATCGATCACTTGCTATGCAAGATCACTTACACATGACTCGATACCCAACATCATCGCGCCATGTTAACACGCGCCCTGGAGGGCCTCGGAAAATTACGCGCACTGGAGGGGGGGGGCGGATTCCGCCCCCCTACGATCTCGGCTCTTACTGAGGCTAGAGCAACGAAATTCGCAGAGTTGATGGAAACAATGGTGAGCTATATTGTGTGCAAACGTCATAACCTAAAGTCAATATCTTCAAGGTCAAATGAGGTCAAAACAGCAAATTGTCTGGTTTTGCGTGGATTGGCTTGTCATTGTTATGGATCGCTGTGATTTTGTTTAAGTGCTCCAAAATTTGCTTAAATGATGTTTTGGACATTATTAATGAGGCAATACAGATGCCAGATCCGCCATTTGACCTCAGGACACCTATATAGGAACACTTTAGCAGGCCATTGCCTGCTCTAGTTACCGGAACCGGGCTGCCCACCCGACTGCTCCGTTGGACGGTTCGGCACAATCGGCTTCGCAAAGAAAGAAGTGAAATACATGAATAAAGTATGGAAACGCTTGGGCACACAATGACAAACAGTACATTTCGGAATATGTAGGGAGTAACATGTAAAGCGACATCAATCGAATGCCAGTCATTTGCATTTTTGACAACACTCCAGTTGAACAATTTTGGTTCTATTAGCCTGTCATGAACTTGACCTGACTTGACCCCGGCGACCTAACATGACTTTTAAATTATACAGCATAACAAAATGCATTAGACAAGTCGCTTGTTATGTCAAGAACAGTTCCCTTTTGCGAATATACGGGAAGCGCATCAGCGCCAATTTTTGTGGTCTGGCGCTGCGAATTGTTTTTAATCTAACGACCCCTAACTTGAAAGGTTTTCGGCAAATTTTCATTTTTTCTTACTCTAAACAATGCGCCGGCCATTTTCAAGTACGTACGCAAAAAATGGCGCATATCGGCCCGTACAATGAGTTATGTACGACAACTAGGAGGGCTGGGCGGATTTCGCCAGTTCCCCTCCAGGGCGTGTCTTAGCCTGTCATGAACTTGCGGTGCTGGAAGATGGTTAAATAACTGTATTAATTACTTGATATAATGGTTTTTCGTTAGTTTCCCCATCTTAGCTCACATGTTGGCGTTTCATTAAGAAACCGTCGCGGCCAGCCTCCGTAGCGGTAGTTACAAAACTTGCCGCTGGAGACGCTAGTTGACCCGCTGATCACGGTCGGCTCTCATCGCGGGAGAAAAGCTGCCATTCTGGCAGTATAGCACGCCGAACGCATGATAATAACGCCGCCAGCATTGTCTGAGCTTGTGATCACAATGCTTTCATCGTGTTTTAATTTAATCAGACCTGCCACGTATCGTCCTGGCACTGCCGACGGTGAAGTATCTACAGTCGTGGACACGCACGCCACCACATGTTTGACTCCCATATCCATAAACTATTTACGTCGGCTCAGAGACCTACAGAGACCAGTAGCAATATACATCAAACAAGTCGCTAGTGTTGCCAATAACACTCCCCATTTCCCAATACACTGGAAGCGCATCAGCGCTGATTTTTGTGGTCTGGCGCTTCGAAATGTTTTGACTTTAACGGCCCCTAGCTCGAGAAAAATATCGTTCGATTTCTGTGTTTCCTGCTTTAGACAACTCACCGTTAATTTCTAAACAGGTACGCAAAATTTGCGTATATCTGCCGGTAGCATCTGGAGTTGTGTACGAAAATTCGGAAGGTGGGCGGATTCCCCCCCCCCCACCCCTTCAGGGCGCGTGTAAACACCAGAGCTAACACTTTTGCTGCTATGCTTGTGAGCTCACGACGGGAGAGGTTCTAATTACCAATGATTTATTTTCAGCATCCTTCTAAGAGCTACCGTCACACAAACTGACACGTTTAGCCTCCCATGAGTGTATTTTCTATTCCCTGTTTATGTGTACGCTCTCGAGTTCAGGTGAGACTGTATTTGTTATTTCACTTCTCAGAGCTTCATATTTGCCCGTCGTGTCTTCTAGTTAGCTGTCAATATATGCCTTTGCCATTTCAGGGAATAGTGTTTATCCTTCGACAGGTACCGGGAGAAGACTCCCGGAACACCTCTCTCATATACACTCAGGCTTCTGCGGCTCCTGCGAGAATCGAAGAATTCGCCAGACGGTAAGCGCTTATTGCATCTGGTCGAGAATAATCGCAGGCCACGATAGACGTGAATCTTGCCAAACAACGAATTGACGCCCAGGGTGGCCATCCATTTACCCATGACCGCTACTTACGTTTATGGGCAAAAAGATACTTTTTACAGTGAGTCCAAGAGTTCTTGGCATGACTGCCACTGACTAGCGCTTAGGCCCCCGATAAGGGTGTCGCAGGCACATATATGTGTCGGACAATGGGACGCAGCCTATTCCAGCCTTGGGCAATGGGACGCACAGAGAGCTTCGGCTTCTGCGTCTTAGGTAAGCCTAAAACTGCGGTATATGCATAGATAGAGCAATATATCTGTCATTTATTATTGTCTACCACGGCTTTATGCGTCTAATGTTGTGCAATCTTTTGGTTTTGATGCATTGCTCGTGCTATATCATCCGTCAGTCTACCAGAATATGCGATAAGTGTCACGTATTTTAATGCTGGATTTTAAGTGCATCATGTAGTTTTTAAAAAATGTATTGTATCACCCTGAAAAATAGCCATGACCGATATGTTGGTAAGTTTTTGGCTGACCAGCTCAAACACACACACCAATATATATATATATATATATATATATATATGGGCCATGAGTTAAGGTCGTGGAAGTCGAGGTGTAGGGCTGTGCCAGTAATTTTTCCGTCAACTCGTGCTGATTTGGAATAGGCCGCCTGAAGATGTACCTCACTGAATGAAGTTCAAAATAGCGTCGATAAATTCCTCAGGTCAAAGAATCACAGGCTTAATTATATGTTGTGCAGTATGGGTGAACAGTAATGCATATCATTCGACAGTTGATTACCTTTCTTGTGGTATGTGATGCCGATGAGACCGGACATAGGATCACAATGGGATCGATAGTGGAGAATTCATAGAACTATGTGGAGAAATTAATGAGGTCCAACATCGTAGTTTTGATTTATAACTTGTGCAGTAGTGGGATATAAATGTGGGTGAGTTGAGTGGCATTGGAGCTAGTATGGGCCTTAGATTATGCTTGTGATGGGATTAACCCGCGCACATCCGGAGGGCAGATATCTGCCCCCTTCCGGTTTTTCCTCATTTGCCGCTAAACTAATCGGGTGAGCAAGACCAAACCTCGTATAGCTGTTCATTGGTCGTTTCCGCATATCCTCATACATTTTAATCCTGGGTCATCTCAGGGCAGGTTACTAGGTCGGGCGAAGTGACCCAACTACACTCGAAGTTCTAGGTGGCATAACTTCCACAATAATTGGGCGATTTATTTCAAACTTATAACACGTCATGATCTCATCGGGGACCATAATATGTATATCGTTTTTTCGTACCATTGACCTTAGGTCAGGTCGCGGCCATGGCTTCCCCATTATAGGGCTATGGTAAAATATACAAATGTTTCCTGATTAAATATTTGCGCTCGGAATGATCTCACAACGGTTGTGACATGTAGATGGAAGCTATGCTCAATGTTACCGCTGACATTTTTGATCAGTGACCTCACCAAGGTCTCTGAGGTCACCTGAGATCACTACACATTTCTGCGCATTATATCGCACTGCGTTGAGCTAGAAGACTGAAATTCCCGCCATTGTACTTGCATCGCCAAGACGTGTCGATTGATACATTGCATGACCTCCCTAGGCGACTTCATGACCTTGACCTGAGTTTCGGTTGACCTGACCTTAAATTACACCGCCTATTGTCGGTAGCGCATTTCCGGGACTGTCGAATAGCGATCGCCGTTTGTTTCTATCTGTTACAGGTCCTGAGATATGCGTCAATATCTGAGTCCCACCTGATCTGGTCGAATTTTACCTATGATGACCCAGTGACCTGAATGTTGACCTGAGTGAAAAAATGACCGAAACACTTTCGATAGAGCCCGTCACCAGCTATCCAACGCCGTTTTCCGTTTGTTGCTAGCTAGCATAGTTCTAGAGATCTTAGGGGGCAGACATCTGCCCCCCCCCCCCGGGACACGCGAAGTTGGCGCGGACCTCCGAACGTGCGAGTGTTAACATATTAGTAACAGTGACGCATGACGGTCTCTGAAATGACTTGTCATTTTTCGGAGACGAAGGGAGGAGCTGGCAGCGAGAGTGGGTGAACATAGCTCGGATCTGAGGTTTCATCGAGTCACAAGCTCGATTTTAATTCACGTCCATGGGAAATCTCACCTCCCAAGGTTGGGGGAGGGGGCGGTGGCGCCTGCGGCGGTATTGGACTGAGTGTAGTGGAGCGGCTGAGTTGGCGTACCTCATCGCGCATGATAATATTAACAGCTGTATTGATCGTTTGGGGAATTCCAACACCGTGGCCCAATTTCTCGTGGAGTTAAGCGACACGTTTAGATCTGATTAAGCCCAGTACGAGTGGTTCGTACGCAGAGTAAATCCAATTTGGATTTCTGTCGGTGTTGGAAAATGCCACGTGCGTGTGTTTCAACTTTGCAGCAAAGTCAACTTCCGGTTGTTAGCTAAGAAATGAACCGAGAGGCACAAGTAGCTACTTCCGTGTGTGTATGAGTCAGCTGACCTGTCGCGACGGGCGCCCCCGGGCAGGAGCTCAGCTTGCCCCCGGGCAAGAGCACGGCTCGCCTCCGGGAGGAGCACGGCTCGCCTCCGGGAGGAGCACGGCTCGCCTCCGGGAGGAGCACGGCTCGCCTCCGGGAGGAGCACGGCTCGCCTCCAGGAGGAGCACGGCTCACCCCCGGACAGGAGCACGGCTCGCCTCCGGGAGGAGCACGGCTCGCCTCCGGACAGGAGCACGGCTCGCCTCCGGGAGAAGCACGGCTCGCCTCCGGACAGGAGCACGGTTCACCTCCGGACAGGAGCACGGCTCGCCTCCGGGAGGAGCACGGCTCGCCTCCGGACAGGAGCACGGCTCGCCTCCGGGAGAAGCACGGCTCGCCCCCGGGCAGGAGCACGGCTCGCCCCCGGGAGGAGCACGGCTCGCCTCCGGGAGGAGCACGGCTCGCCTCCGGGAGGAGCACGGCTCACCCCCGGACAGGAGCACGGCTCGCCTCCGGGAGGAGCACGGCTCGCCTCCGGGAGGAGCACGGCTCGCCCCCGGACAGGAGCACGGCTCGCCTCCGGGAGGAGCACGGCTCGCCTCCGGGAGGAGCACGGCTCGCCTCCGGGGGGGAGCACGGCTCACCTCCGGGGGAGCACGGCTCGCCTCCAGGAGCACGGCTCGCCTCCGGGAGGAGCACGGCTCGCCTCCGGGGGAGCACGGCTCACCTCCGGGAGGAGCACGACTCGCCTCCGGGAGGAGCACGGCTCGCCTCCGGGGGAGCACGGCTCACCTCCGGGGGAGCACGGCTCGCCTCCAGGAGCACGGCTCGCCCCCGGGAGGAGCACGGCTCGCCTCCGGGAGGAGCACGGCTCGCCTCCGGGAGGAGCACGGCTCGCCTCCGGGAGGAGCACGGCTCGCCTCCGGACAGGAGCACGGCTCGCCTCCGGGAGGAGCACGGCTCGCCTCCGGACAGGAGCACGGCTCGCCTCCGGGAGGAGCACGGCTCGCCTCCGGGAGGAGCACGGCTCACCTCCGGACAGGAGCACGGCTCGCCTCCGGGAGGAGCACGGCTCGCCTCCGGGAGGAGCACGGCTCGCCTCCGGGAGGAGCACGGCTCGCCTCCGGGAGGAGCACGGCTCACCCCCGGACAGGAGCACGGCTCGCCTCCGGGAGGAGCACGGCTCGCCTCCGGGCAGGAGCACGGCTCGCCTCCGGGAGGAGCACGGCTCGCCTCCGGGAGGAGCACGGCTCGCCTCCGGGCAGGAGCACGGCTCGCCTCCGGGAGGAGCACGGCTCGCCTCCAGGAGGAGCACGGCTCGCCTCCGGACAGGAGCACGGTTCACCTCCGGGAGGAGCACGGCTCGCCTCCGGGCGGGAGCAGGCTCGCCTCCGGGAGGAGCACGGCTCCCCCGGCAGGGCCTCCGGGAGGAGCACGGCTCGCCTCCGGGAGGAGCACGGCTCGCCCCCGGACAGGAGCACGGCTCGCCTCCGGGAGGAGCACGGCTCGCCTCCGGGCGGGAGCACGGCTCGCCGGCTGGCTCCATCCGACTCCGACATCGACCGTTGACAGGGTACGACAGCGTATGACCAACATGGCTGGTGCATTATGACGGGACTGGGCCTCAGGCAGCTGGGTACGACGATGCAGAAGAAGTCGATTTGCATCATCATGTACCAACATGCCCGGTGCATTATGCAGGGACTGGGTCACATGTAGCTGGGTACGATGGTGCATTAAGCTGTCGTTCACCATCGGCCAACATGGCTGGTGCATTATGAAGGGACTCGGCCACAGCAGGTGGCCTGGGGAGCGGATGGGTGGTTGTGTCGCGCAGTGGCGTCGGCATGGGGAGGGGATCAGGTAGGGGGGCTACCCCAACCTGAAATAATTGTTAGTCTAATCCGATGAATTCCAAGTTTTCAAGCAAAAATTAGGGGAAATCTGTGAGCAAAGCTTGATTCTCCTCCTCCCCCAACCTCGAAGGCCTGGCGACGCCACTGATTTCGCGCCAAATCTGCTCACGGGCCGTCGACCGCGAGCTGCTCGCAGGCACGTGCGACTCCCGGACAGGCGAGGTGCAAAGTAGTGATGACAATCTGCGGTAATGAAGGCGGCCGCGGCCCTTTTGGACATGGGAGTGTCAGCGAGTCGTACACAGGATGGGAGTGCCGGCGAGTTGTACACGGGATGGGAGTGTCAGCGAGTTGTACACAGGGTGTCGGCGAGTTGTACAAAGGATGGGAGTGTCAGCGAGTTGTACACAGGATGGGAGTGTCAGCGAGTCGTACACAGGATGGGAGTGTCATTGAGTCGTACACAGGATGGGAGTGTCGGCGAGTTGTACACAGGATGGGAGTGTCGGCGAGTCGTACACAGGATGGGAGTGTCGGCGAGTTGTACACAGGATGGGAGTGTCGGCGAGTTACAGGATGGGAGTGTGAGCGAGTCGTACACAGGATGGGAGTGTCGGCGAGTTGTACACAGAATGAGAGTGTCGGCGAGTTGTACACAGGATGAGAGTGGGCGGCGGATGTCCCAGATCGGCGTCGACTGTGAAGGTCAGCACGACATGGGGTCACGCTGCCTGAGGTGACGGTGTGTGTCCCGGACTAGTGTTAACTGTGAAGGTCAGCACGACATGGGGTCACGCTGCCTGAGGTGACGGTACGTGTCCCGGACTAGTGTTGACTGTGAAGGTCAGCACGACATGGAGGGGGGTCACGCTGCCTGAGGTGACGGTGCGTATCCCGGACTAGTGTTGACTGTGAAGGTCAGCACGACATGGAGGGGTCACGCTGCCTGAGGTGACGGTGCGTGTCCCGGACTAGTGTTGACTGTGAAGGTCAGCACGACATGGGGTCACGCTGCCTGAGGTGACTGTGGATGTCCCGGACTAGTGTTGACTGTGAAGGTCAGCACGACATGGGGTCACGCTGCCTGAGGTGACTGTGGATGTCCCGGACTAGTGTCGACTGTGAAGGTCAGCACGACATGGGGTCACGCTGCCTGAGGTGACGGTGCGTGTCCCGGACTAGTGTTGACTGTGAAGGTCAGCACGACATGGAGGGGTCACGCTGCCTGAGGTGACGGTGCGTGTCCCGGACTAGTGTTGACTGTGAAGGTCAGCACGACATGGAGGGGTCACGCTGCCTGAGGTGACGGTGGATGTCCCGGACTAGTGTTGACTGTGAAGGTCAGCACGACATGGGGTCACGCTGCCTGAGGTGCCGGTACGTGTCCCGGACTAGTGTTGACTGTGAAGGTCAGCACGACATGGGGGGTCACGCTGCCTGAGGTGACGGTGCGTGTCCCGGACTAGTGTTGACTGTGAAGGTCAGCACGACATGGGGGTCACGCTGCCTGAGGTGACGGTGCGTATCCCGGACTAGTGTTGACTGTGAAGGTCAGCACGACATGGAGGATCACGCTGCCTGAGGTGACGGTGCGTGTCCCGGACTAGTGTCGACTGTGAAGGTCAGCACGACATGGAGGGGTCACGCTGCCTGAGGTGACGGTGTGTGTCCCGGACTAGTGTCGACTGTGAAGGTCAGCACGACATGGAGGGGTCACGCTGCCTGAGGTGACGGTACGTGTCCCGGACTAGTGTTGACTGTGAAGGTCAGCACGACATGGGGGGGTCACGCTGCCTGAGGTGACGGTGGGTGTCCCGGACTAGTGTTGACTGTGAAGGTCAGCACGACATGGAGGGGTCACGCTGCCTGAGGTGACGGTGGATGTCCCGGACTAGTGTTGACTGTGAAGGTCAGCACGACATGGGGGGTCACTCTGCCTGAGGTGACGGTGGGTGTCCCGGACTAGTGTTGACTGTGAAGGTCAGCACGACATGGAGGGGTCACGCTGCCTGAGGTGACGGTGGGTGTCCCGGACTAGTGTTGACTGTGAAGGTCAGCACGACATGGAGGGTCACGCTGCCTGAGGTGACGGTGGGTGTCCCGGACTAGTGTTGACTGTGAAGGTCAGCACGACATGGGGTCACGCTGCCTGAGGTGACGGTGCGTGTCCCGGACTAGTGTTGACTGTGAAGGTCAGCACGACATGGAGGGGTCACGCTGCCTGAGGTGACGGTGGGTGTCCCGGACTAGTGTTGACTGTGAAGGTCAGCACGACATGGAGGGGTCACGCTGCCTGAGGTGACGGTGGGTGTCCCGGACTAGTGTTGACTGTGAAGGTCAGCACGACATGGGGGGGTCACGCTGCCTGAGGTGACGGTGCGTGTCCCGGACTAGTGTTGACTGTGAAGGTCAGCACGACATGGGGGTCACGCTGCCTGAGGTGACGGTGTGTGTCCCGGACTAGTGTTGACTGTGAAGGTCAGCACGACATGGGGTCACGCTGCCTGAGGTGACGGTGCGTGTCCCGGACTAGTGTTGACTGTGAAGGTCAGCACGACATGGGGTCACGCTGCCTGAGGTGACGGTGCGTGTCCCGGACTAGTGTTGACTGTGAAGGTCAGCACGACATGGAGGGGTCACGCTGCCTGAGGTGACGGTGCGTGTCCCGGACTAGTGTTGACTGTGAAGGTCAGCACGACATGGGGGGTCACGCTGCCTGAGGTGACGGTGGGTGTCCCGGACTAGTGTTGACTGTGAAGGTCAGCACGACATGGGGGGGTCACGCTGCCTGAGGTGACGGTGCGTGTCCCGGACTAGTGTTGACTGTGAAGGTCAGCACGACATGGGGGTCACGCTGCCTGAGGTGACGGTGCGTGTCCCGGACTAGTGTTGACTGTGAAGGTCAGCACGACATGGGGTCACGCTGCCTGAGGTGACGGTGCGGTGTCCCGGACTAGTGTTGACTGTGAAGGTCAGCACGACATGGGGTCACGCTGCCTGAGGTGACGGTGCGTGTCCCGGACTAGTGTTGACTGTGAAGGTCAGCACGACATGGGGTCACGCTGCCTGAGGTGACGGTGCGTGTCCCGGACTAGTGTTGACTGTGAAGGTCAGCACGACATGGGGGTCACGCTGCCTGAGGTGACGGTGCGTGTCCCGGACTAGTGTTGACTGTGAAGGTCAGCACGACATGGGGGTCACGCTGCCTGAGGTGACGGTGGGTGTCCCGGACTAGTGTTGACTGTGAAGGTCAGCACGACATGGGGGTCACGCTGCCTGAGGTGACGGTGCGTGTCCCGGACTAGTGTTGACTGTGAAGGTCAGCACGACATGGGGTCACGCTGCCTGAGGTGACGGTGCGTATCCCGGACTAGTGTTGACTGTGAAGGTCAGCACGACATGGGGTCACGCTGCCTGAGGTGACGGTGCGTGTCCCGGACTAGTGTTGACTGTGAAGGTCAGCACGACATGGGGGTCACGCTGCCTGAGGTGACGGTGTGTGTCCCGGACTAGTGTTGACTGTGAAGGTCAGCACGACATGGAGGGGTCACGCTGCCTGAGGTGACGGTGCGTGTCCCGGACTAGTGTTGACTGTGAAGGTCAGCACGACATGGGGTCACGCTGCCTGAGGTGACGGTGCGTGTCCCGGACTAGTGTTGACTGTGAAGGTCAGCACGACATGGGGTCACGCTGCCTGAGGTGACGGTGCGTGTCCCGGACTAGTGTTGACTGTGAAGGTCAGCACGACATGGGGGGTCACGCTGCCTGAGGTGACGGTGCGTGTCCCGGACTAGTGTTGACTGTGAAGGTCAGCACGACATGGGGTCACGCTGCCTGAGGTGACGGTGCGTGTCCCGGACTAGTGTTGACTGTGAAGGTCAGCACGACATGGGGGGTCACGCTGCCTGAGGTGACGGTGCGTGTCCCGGACTAGTGTTGACTGTGAAGGTCAGCACGACATGGAGGGGTCACGCTGCCTGAGGTGACGGTGCGTGTCCCGGACTAGTGTTGACTGTGAAGGTCAGCACGACATGGGGGGTCACGCTGCCTGAGGTGACGGTGCGTGTCCCGGACTAGTGTTGACTGTGAAGGTCAGCACGACATGGGGGTCACGCTGCCTGAGGTGACGGTGCGTGTCCCGGACTAGTGTTGACTGTGAAGGTCAGCACGACATGGGGGTCACGCTGCCTGAGGTGACGGTGCGTGTCCCGGACTAGTGTTGACTGTGAAGGTCAGCACGACATGGAGGGGTCACGCTGCCTGAGGTGACGGTGCGTGTCCCGGACTAGTGTTGACTGTGAAGGTCAGCACGACATGGGGTCACGCTGCCTGAGGTGACGGTGGGTGTCCCGGACTAGTGTTGACTGTGAAGGTCAGCACGACATGGGGTCACGCTGCCTGAGGTGACGGTGGGTGTCCCGGACTAGTGTTGACTGTGAAGGTCAGCACGACATGGGGTCACGCTGCCTGAGGTGACGGTGCGTGTCCCGGACTAGTGTTGACTGTGAAGGTCAGCGCGACATGGAGGGTCACGCTGCCTGAGGTGACGGTGCGTGTCCCGGACTAGTGTTGACTGTGAAGGTCAGCACGACATGGAGGAGTCACGTTGCCTGAGGTGCCGGTGCGTGTCCCGGACTAGTGTTGACTGTGAAGGTCAGCACGACATGGGGGTCACGCTGCCTGAGGTGACTGTGGATGTCCCGGAC
This sequence comes from Imbricaverruca yamaguchii, assembly GCA_034440575.1. Classification (NCBI taxonomy): domain Eukaryota; kingdom Metazoa; phylum Arthropoda; class Thecostraca; family Neoverrucidae; genus Imbricaverruca; species Imbricaverruca yamaguchii. The sequence continues at coordinate 1,295,100 of JAOTOL010001528.1, read as the reverse complement.
TAGTGTTGACTGTGAAGGTCAGCACGACATGGGGTCACGCTGCCTGAGGTGACTGTGGATGTCCCGGACTAGTGTTGACTGTGAAGGTCAGCACGACATGGGGGTCACGCTGCCTGAGGTGACGGTGGATGTCCCGGACTAGTGTTGACTGTGAAGGTCAGCACGACATGGGGTCACGCTGCCTGAGGTGACGGTGTGTGTCCCGGACTAGTGTTGACTGTGAAGGTCAGCACGACATGGGGTCACGCTGCCTGAGGTGACGGTACGTATCCCGGACTAGTGTTGACTGTGAAGGTCAGCACGACATGGGGTCACGCTGCCTGAGGTGACGGTACGTGTCCCGGACTAGTGTTGACTGTGAAGGTCAGCACGACATGGGGGGTCACGCTGCCTGAGGTGACTGTGGATGTCCCGGACTGTGTTGACTGTGAAGGTCAGCACGACATGGGGTCACGCCGCCTGAGGTGACTGTGGATGTCCCGGACTGTGTTGACTGTGAAGGTCAGCACGACATGGAGGGGTCACGCTGCCTGAGGTGACTGTGGATGTCCCGGACTAGTGTTGACTGTGAAGGTCAGCACGACATGGGGTCACGCTGCCTGAGGTGACTGTGGATGTCCCGGACTGTGTTGACTGTGAAGGTCAGCACGACATGGGGTCACGCCGCCTGAGGTGACGGTGCGTGTCCCGGACTAGTGTTGACTGTGAAGGTCAGCACGACATGGGGTCACGCTGCCTGAGGTGACTGTGGATGTCCCGGACTGTGTTGACTGTGAAGGTCAGCACGACATGGGGTCACGCTGCCTGAGGTGACGGTGCGTGTCCCGGACTAGTGTTGACTGTGAAGGTCAGCACGACATGGGGTCACGCTGCCTGAGGTGCCTGTGGGTGTCCCGGACTAGTGTTGACTGTGAAGGTCAGCACGACATGGGGTCACGCTGCCTGAGGTGACGGTGCGTGTCCCGGACTAGTGTTGACTGTGAAGGTCAGCACGACATGGGGTCACGCTGCCTGAGGTGCCTGTGGGTGTCCCGGATTAGTGTTGACTGTGAAGGTCAGCACGACATGGGGTCACGCTGCCTGAGGTGACGGTGGGTGTCCCGGACTAGTGTTGACTGTGAAGGTCAGCACGACATGGGGTCACGCCGCCTGAGGTGCCGAGTGACAGACTAAGGGTATCGCCCGCAATCATCCCGGTACATGGTATGGAAGGGAAGCTCGGGCGACATACATGTTGAGCGAGGGCAGATTTGTGGTCAATGGGGCAGCCAGGCGATGCGAACAGGGGTGTCTCGACGAGGGAAATGGTTAGGGATGACGGCATGGTTCCAAGATACCATTTGCAAGAAGATTATGCGCGAATTTACTTGCGTCAGGTTGGGCGCCCACAAAGGACCCCGGTTTGTCAGGTGGATGGATTCTGGCAACGATCATTGCTCTATGCGTTGCCGCTCAAGCAAACGGAACCCTTGGCCCACACCAAAGTGAACCTAAGCTGCCCTTTACTGGAATTGGAATAATGGGCCAAACATTCTTTTGAGTTAACACATTTGGCCAATCATTGAGACCACTGGTGGCGGGCGTTGTGACTTTACGACGCACTCAGCAGCTGAGGCCGTATGGCGCCGACTGCTCTCACCCTGGTAGGAAGGTCGGGAGCCGCGGAGAATTGAACCCCGTATCCCTGGCTTTCCAGACACTCAGCTTAACCGCTGAGCCACCGACGCCCCATCGGGACCATTAATTAGTGAGTCATGGTAATTGTTGTGCGGCTACACCTCTCATCTGATTGTGGCCATCACACGTGAGTGCGACACCAGAGGAGAGGGTGCGGGTCAGTGGGGATCAGATCCCGGCTGCCGGGAGTGGTGTGGGTCAGTGGGGATCAGATCCCGGCTCCCGGATACGTTGTGGGTCAGTGGGGATCAGATCCCGGCTCCCGGGCGGGGTGTAAGTCAGTGGGGATCAGATCCAGGCGACCGGGAGGGGTGTAGGTCAGTGGGGATCAGATCCAGGCGACCAGGAGGGGTGTGGGTCAGTGGGGATCAGATCCGGCCGGCTGACCTGATCAGCATTAGCATCAGCAGCGCCGGCCACCGCCGCCAATGGCAGCCGCCCAACTGCGATAGGCGCCACGCCACTGCACCATCCGCCCACTCCGGGCGGCACGCGTCGCCTGCCCGCGCAGTGGCGTCTCCAGGAGCGGTCTCACCGCAGTACGACCGACTGACGCCGCCGCTGGTGACCGACGTTTGTCGCCGAGAGCGGCGGACTGTCGACAAGCGTTCTGGTCACATCTCGACTCGGCGTTACCCGACTCTCCGACAGCCCATGCTGGCGTCGCCTCTGCAGCCACAGGTGATAGTGCAAACGCCATAGCCACATTTCCCCACTTAATTTATCGGCTGGTCGGTCCAGCTACCGGCAGCGGTCAGCTGAGGACAGCCAAGACAGGGCCAGTGTGTCGCCGGCACTCCCGACTGAAGGATACTCCTCCGAGTCCAGCCGCGCGCGGCCTGTCCAAGCACCAGCTACGGGTCCGGAGATTCGAGTCGAGGTCTGAGTCGTCCACAGCTGAGTGCAGTTTCCCCGGTCAGAGTTGAGTGAAGTGTCGGCATCTCCGTCGTGTGAGACACCCGCACTGAAACTGCGCCGCTCCGGTGTTACGCTGACGGCGTCCGCGAGCTCCGCTGGTTACACTGGCTCCTCTTGTGCCGTCGTGACCTCTGTGGAGCTCTCGTGAAGGACTCGTGACGACACCGTGGCACGTTGAGATCCCCGCCGCAGTCCTGTGCAACTCTTCAGAACTCTCTAGAGACTCCAGAAGACTGGGCGACAGGGAAGAGGAGCTCGCGACCTTGCACAGCAATCCTTCAACATGTCTAGCAGACATCTGCCTGCGGTCAGCTGGCCCGGCCTCGGGACTTTGCCGCTGCTGGTGGCGGTGGTGCTGATGCTGGTGGCGATGCAGACGCCGCCCGTGGAGGCGTCCCTCCTGCCCTTCATCAGCTACTATGACGTCTACCCCAACCCATACAACACGGTGCCTCTGAAGGGGGTGAGTGCACGTGGCTCGGCGCCGTGAATGTCAGGTGAGTGGAATGGTCCTTGGCGGGGGACCGCCGGACGTTTCTCGACGAGACCGACAGTTCGACAACCCCATAGTACACCGAGTAACACTAGCCGGGACGCTAACATGACAATCAAACGCAAACTCTCGAGTCAGAGGTATGTCCCCTGGCGTCGGCCACATACGTCCATCACCATCACCTCCAGCTACGCCACCATCCACAGCCGTGGCGACGACCCCGCTTCGGCTACGCCACCACCTGTGGTCCTGCGCACGGTGCCGCCACGTCACTGGCGTCTTCAGTGCGGCGGCGCCAGCCCAGACCCACGGGCATGGGCTGGTGGAAGGTGCGCACATTTACCTCGGCATCTTCACATTCTGTGACCGTCCGAGCTACCGAGACGAGACGGCCGGCAGTGCGGTGGAGTGAAGAGATGGCGTCGTGTCGACAGGCTCCACAGTTCGACACGCCGCCGATACTCGCAGGAAATTAAGCCGATACTGTGATCTCGCTGGCCGTTGACATTTCGGATCCCCACCCGACCAGCTAAGGGTGCGAGAGAGAGAGAGAGAGAGAGAGAGAGAGAGAGAGAGAGAGAGGGAGAGAGAAAGAGAGAGAGAGAGAGGGGGAGAGAGAGGGAGAGAAAGAGGGAGGGAGAGATGTAGAGAAAGAGAGAGGGGGAAAGGAGAGAGATAAAAAGAGAAAAGAGAGAGACAAGAGATAAAGAAAGAGAGAGGGTGGATAGTAAGAGAGAGGGAGGGGATGGAGACGAGGTTGGCGTGAGAAGCTAACTACGGTACCCAAGGAGACGCCCCTTTATTAACCCGCGCCGTCTTTCCGGTCAGATCCTCACACCGCATCTGGGGGGGGTTAATAACCCCCCTCTAAAATCCAAACCAAACATCGCACGAGAACGAAAATATTGTCATCTGAAAGCGCTCGACGAGTAGGGTCTGGGTCTACCCCCGAAACAATTTTCCCCCAAAAGTGACGTCACCAGGAAGGGTTAAATTTTCACGACTTTTCACGACTTACATTATATTTTTGGCTCTGGGAGTTCATTTTGGTGGATATATGCAGAAACAAAATTTATTTTGAATGAGAAAAGGACGGCGATATCGACCAGGGCTATATTTTTTGCCCCACCATTTTTTTTTTTTAATTTCAAAATTATGAATTTTCAAGTTTTCTTTAATTTTCCTTTTCCAATGGGTAGAGCAGACAGAGAAACGTCGCTGGAAGTCAACTTGCACTCATACAAAAATGCTTACTTTAGCCAGAATCTTCGATTTCAACTCTAATAGGCAAATATGTATAATTAATAAGTCGTCAAAAGCAAGAAAAATAAAAGATTAATTTCGTCCGTTTTGTTGCATCCCTAAAGATAAGCAAACGCTGAAAGTTTCATTAAAATATCTGTATCCGTTAAAGCGTGACGACTGGTTGAACGTTTTTGGAGGTGACCTCACTTGACCTTGACTAACTCATTGACCCTATATGACCTGACTTCAAAATTTTGAATCAGCATGCCAAATTGATGTGGGAAAAGGTATGCCAAATTTGGGCGCGCTGCCTCGTGCCGTTCGTCCACTATCCGCGAAAAACCTGAGGGGGCGGTTGAAGACCCCCACCCCCGAGACGGGACGGGTTAATGAATTTCGGTTGATCTTTTGTCGATGGTGCATCTGGACAACACAGACATTAGATATCACCGATCTGCATTTGAACATCCGTCTTTTTTGGATGTCTATGTGCATGAGCTAAAACTATTTGGTACGCTGACACGCGTAAGTTAGTGCTCAATGTGACCAGTATTTCGTAAGTTATTGTATTTGCACTTCACTACGCACACTACACTTCACATCTGGAAAACTGGCTACCATCGGAAAAATACACCATCTTTCTCAGATTTCCCAGTTTCTGTATCCGGCGACATCTGAGTCAGGTGGCTGGACTGACCCGACGATCCCGCAACAGGTCTGACACCTTTGGTGAGGTTCAAAGCCAATTGAATTCACGTGCAAACATGATTTCTGGGAGCGAAATGACTCCGATTTCTGAACAGAAAATGGAGACTTTTCTCTTGACCTGCAAAAACCACCAAATAATTTCCAGGGAATTACGTGCAAACACACAATTGAGCTCTCAGTTGTGCTAGACCACTGAGAAAAACGCAATACATTTCAGAAATCTGAACATTTATCTGTTTTGACGTGACAAGTTTTATTGGCGAGATGTATTCTTCGTAATTTCAGCGACAACTTCCCGATTTCCACTTGACATATTTTCCGTTCTTCTGTGATGCTGCAATGTAGCTGAGGTATAACTTTTCGCATGCATTGGACTTCACCCAGTACCGAGATTTCACGGACAAGACACGGACGTGGTTACGGAATCCACAGGTACTCAAGCCTGAGTTTAAAGGACTAAAAGTATGGCACCCGTGTAATAACTTGTCATTTTATTATCATGGAAAACGTTCATTTGTCTTTACAACGGGGAAGTGAAAGGCATCGCATGCCTGTGTCGCATTTAGTCCGGAGCATAGGAGCATGACAGAAGCAGATGCTGGAATCTGGCAATAATCATTGGTCTATGCGTTGCCGTCTCGAGCAGCTGGAATAACAATATTGGCACTCAGAAAAACGGGAAGAAAGATCGAGGTTCACGACCAAATTACTCAAGTCCGACTTTGCTTAATCTTAAGTGGGTAGGGACGGGGGACGTTGACGGGGCAAGCAGACAGTCATAGTGTTATACGCTTAGCTCGAAAATAGTTACAGCGCGCTGGGTTTGGACCCCACCTGGAAACTGAAGGGGGCAACGCTTCGCACGGCTTTGTAGCATTGTGAAGGAAAGAACACACGCACACACACAACGAGAGGCACTCATCCACACCACGTTCCCCCGTAGAGGCGTTGCCATCACGGCAGATGTCATCACCATTCGTCCCAGCAATGATTCTCGAATTCAGCGCCCACCCCACTGCAGGTGGCGCTGCAACGAATGGCCAAACAGCTCAGATGGCGCCACCAGCGCGCTCATAGGGCCGCGCGCTCGGCACGGCTGTCCGGCTGTCCAGCTCGTGACAACTGGTGAGGGTGCAGCGGACGAGCCGGAGGTCGTTGTTCCAACGTGGACCGCCTGTTGGTGGCACATTCCTGCTGCTGGTGTCACATTCCAGCTGCTGTGTTGCATATCAGCTGCTGATGTCACAATTCAGCTGCTGGTGTCACATTTTAGCTGCTGATGCTACATACCAGCCGCTGGCGTTCCATACCAGCTGGTGGTGTCACATTCCAGCAGCTGGTGTCACATTTCAGCTGCTGGTGTTGCATATCAACTGCTAGTGTTACAATTCAGCTGCCGATGTTACATATCAGCTGCTGGTGTCACAATTCAGCTGCTAGTGTTACAAACCGGCCGCTGGTGTTCCACACCAGCTGGTGGTATCACATTCCAGCAGCTGGTGTCACCTAGCCTTTGTTGTGTTCCCTGGCGATCTTCCGTCTCCTGTCTCGCTGTCTGGTGTGTCCCGTCTCGGTCTTCCGTCTCCTGTCTCGCTGTCTGGTGTGTCCCGTGTCGGTCTTCCGTCTCCTGTCTCGCTGTCTGGTGTGTCCCGTCTCGGTCTTCCGTCTCCTGTCTCGCTGTCTGGTATGTCCCGTGTCGGTCTCCTGTCCCACTGGCTCGCTGTCTAGCCCCGATGACGAGGAGGCCACCAGTGGTCGTGATTTTCCGCGAGGGAAACTGGTTGGGCTCAGAGGCTGCTGCCTTTGGAATCCTCCGGAACGAGCCAGATATCTGAAGTGCAGTCACCGCCCGGGTACCTGAGGCACGACGACGGCTCAGCAAAACACCTCAACGCTGTACTTAGAGCCAGTTACCGAACACCGCATCGCCGTCTAGCTTGTGGTACACAGGATTAGGATGTAGTCGGGACGAGGGTGTGTTCATCCCCTGACCAAGTCATGGAGTCTGTTCTCTGTCAAACGCCACGGAATCGAGGCACATGCCTACGTAGCACACAACACACCACCACACGTAACACATTTCACACATAGCCGCACATAACACATAGCACACATCACACATAACCACACACAGCATACATAGCCACACATCACATAACACATAGACACACAACTGGGCATTGGGAGATTCTGCTTGCACTGCTTCATGGAAAGCATCTTGAGGAGAGCGGGAAGTGAAGTGTGTTCTGATTTTCCGGTTAACCATTGAGAGGGCATAGCTTAGCGATGGAGCGGCACAATTCGGCAATTGCAGGGGCCTACAATGGTCTTAAAGATTATACAAAACGAGACCCCTGCGAAAGCTGGAATGTATTTTCGTCCTTCTGTCATCAAGTTTGAAGCGGCGACATTCTACGTATCTTTAATTTTTAGATCATGTCAACATTATACCACTGTGTTGAAAGCTGAACAAACTGTGTCGCATGTACAAATAGGGAGGGATGCGAGATATTGGGATGTTTTGTTATAACACTTCACGAGCGTTCACTTAGATGTAAAAATACTCTCTTGTACCACGCTGCGGTGGAGCCATCAGCTGGAAATGCACTACCGAGCATGACGTATCACTCGAGCGACAGAAATGTATATGGGATACATCATGGGCGATGCATTTATAGGGCATATTGGAAGGCTAGCAACACTATTCCAATACAATCACATTCACACTCATTTGCATTCACTTTGAAGCAAACAGGAACCATCAAGCACCAACAAGGCAATTAAAACAAATAGGAACTACCATTAACTAACAAGGGCATTGCAATATATAGGAACTACCAAGCACTAAAAAGGCCATGGAAGTAAATATGAACTATCGAGCACCAACAGGGGCATCAAGGACGAGTGCGCCACGCGTATCGAGGTAGCTGCGTCGCTGCATGATCCCACCTCATCTCGTGTGCCAACACTGGACCGCCTGGCTCATCGTGGAAGTCGATCAGGAAGTCCTCGTCCAAGCTGAGGCCTCCCTTCTCAGTGTCGACGTTAATCCTCAGCATCATCGTGCCACGGCTGAGAACACCGAGGCCATCAGTCATGACGGAGAACACCGAGACCATCAGTCATGGCGGAGAACACCGAGACCATCAGTCATGGCGGAGAACACCGAGACCATCAGTCATGGCGGAGAACACCGAGACCATCAGTCATGGTGGAGAACACCGAGACCATCAGTCATGGCAGTGATGACTGAGAACACTGAGACCATCACTCATGACGGAGAGCACCGGGATCATCAGTCATTGCGAGGATGACTGAGAACAACGAGACAATCAGTCTTGGCGGGGATGACTGAGAACACCGAGACCATCAGTCATAGCGGGCATGGAAAACATAGGTCGCTGTCACGCTGATGCAAGACGACATATGGCTCGCCGAGGGTGCCATTAAGGGCCTGAGGAATCTGCAGGCATTGCCTGGATGCATTGTGAAATATTGTGACACTAAAGTGGTAGGACTCACACTATATTTAGTTCGGCTTGCACGTGCATGCGATGTAACGCAAGCGTGGGTGAAGTGAGGATTTTCAAGATCAGCCATTTTCAGGTGCTGAAGCTGCGGATATTTACGGGCGACTGCCGCTCGTTTTTGACGAAGAACTCTGGGCTAACCCAGGAGATTCTGAGATCACTTAAAGTCGCCCAGAAGCAGGTGGCTGATATCAAGTCTGAGCCGGTCAGTAATTGAGACCGCCTTTGTGTGCCAAGGTCGGTCCTGGGACAGGCACATCTCGAGTGAACATTGAGATCAGGTCAGTGGTGAGAAAACAGAGTTCAGAAGGCACTGAGCTGGCAAACTCGGCTTGTCGCCAGTCAGCCTTGACACGTTTGGTTAGATTCTTCAGATTATCGCAAAGAGTTTCTGCAATTATACGCGGATGGGATGTGTTAATTATCATTGATGCATACCTTCGGCAATATCGGAATCTCAACAAAATAATCGAGGCTGCTCATTTCCAACCAGCGGAGTCTGTCTGTTCACTGCCTTACTGATCCCTGGTCTCTGACTAATGATCCGATCTTAATGCTGACTTGAGCTGTGCCGTTCCCGGGGACGACCTCAGCACACAAAGTCGGTCTCAAATGCCGACTGATGTGGTAAATGGGTTATGTATATCGTCCGGGCCAGAAATGTTTGTCCCAGGGCAGTACCGGACCATGTCGGGGTAGAACTGTTTGTCCCAGGGCGAGTACCTGACCATGTCGGGGTAGAACTGTTTGTCCCAGGGCGAGTACCTGACCATGTTGGGGTAGAACTGTTTGTCCCAGAGCGAGTACCTGACCATGTCGGGGTAGAACTGTTTGTCCCAGAGCGAGTATCTGACCATGTCGGGGTAGAACTGTTTGTCCCAGGGCAGTACCGCACCATGTCGGGGTAGAACTGGTCAGGTACCCAGGGCGAGTACCTGACCATGTCGGGGTAGAACTGTTTGTCCCAGGGCGAGTACCTGACCATGTCGGGGTAGAACTGTTTGTCCCAGGGCGAGTACCTGACCATGTCGGGGTAGAACTGTTTGTCCCAGGGCGTGTAGAGCGAGTCGGTGACGTAGAGTCGCTTTCCGTCCAGACTGAGCTGCAACATCTGCGGCGAACCCTCCACACGACGAGACTTCACGTACACAGGCGGCGGCTGAGCCTGAAACACAGCCAGAGCCTGGGCCTGAGGCACAGCCTGACTCTGAGCCTGAGCCTCAAACATAGCCACAGCCTGAGCCTGAAACACAGCCAGAGCCTGGGCCTGAAACACAGCCAGAGCCTGGGCTTGAAACACAGCTAGAGCCTGGACCTGAACCTGAAACACAGCCAGAGCCTGGACCTGAGCCTGAAACACAGCCAGAGCCTGGGCCTGAAGCACAGCCTGACTCTGAGCCTGAGCCTGAAACATAGCCAGAGCCTGAGCTTGAAACACAGCCAGAGCCTGGGCTTGAAACACAGCCAGAGCCTGGACTTGAACCTGAAACACAGCCAAAGCCTGGACCTGAGCCTGAAAAACAACTAGAGCCTGGGTCTGAGCCTGAAACACGGCCAGACCTCGAGTCTCAAGCACAGCCAGAACCTGGGTCTGAAACACAGTCACATCCTGGGTCTGAAACACAGCCAGATCCTGCGTCTGAAGCACAGCCAGATCCTGGGTCTGAAACACAGCCAGATCCTGGGTCTGAAACACAGCCAGATCCTGGGTCTGAAACACAGCCAGATCCTGGGTCTGAAGCACAGCCAGACCCTGAGTGAAACATGGCTCAACACTGGATCTGTAACATTTGTGATTGGCAGTTCACTAGTCGTAAATAAAATATGCGGATATGTGAAAGATCAAACTGTGTAGTCCACATGTATTGCATATTTTAGATACGACCTGGCAACCAAAAATATCCGCTGATTTCTTCGGCACATGTCGGAAAGTAGCACATACGCGGATTCAAGGCCCTGCGTGTTCGTTACACAGACATGTTTTGTCTGTGTTTGATACGGGTTTTCGAGGTGGTATTAATACTTGAAGGAGTAATGGAGAATGCTGAATAATGAGAATGAAGCACGAATAATGAGTAGTTAATTAAATAATTAATACACATGGCAGTGCCTGCGGCGGCACTGGTACCTCGGGAGATGACTACGCTGGAAGCTGCGGGAATAACTCGGCTGATATTCCGTAGTCCATGTTCATTAACCAGAAAACATAATGTACATAATTATATTTGATAAGTTAACTTGTACATATAACTCGTGGAAGGTCAATGCAGTTGCGATGGAATCTTCTCCAGATGGTTTTTTGCGTATGCTTTCCAGTGCGCAAGATGTCCACATAGGCACCGGAATGTCCTGCGTTTAGGTGCCTCACGCTTACTTCAGAGAACGTCTGCTGGGAACAGACGGGAAAGCCAATTAGTGTTTCCAGTGTATATATTTGAACGAGAGACACTATAACGTATGCCATCCATTACCTTTGAAAAGGGAGTAAAATTTGGGTTCAGGTTGGTGTTCCTTTTCGGAAAACATAACGTCTTGTGCCCCGGTACCTCAGTCACAGCTATTGCGTATTAATATTGGCACATACGTGAATTCCTCGTAGGCCGCCCTTGGTGTGAAAGCATAAGGTGGCCAGCATGCGAAAATGCTACATTCCAGCTTGTGTCTCTAAGGGCAAGTTAATGCCATAGCACCGTCATCCAGGAAGTCATTTTGGCAATATTTGAATGAAATCGCGCCTCGCCTGCAATTTTTGGGTATGATTAGGCGTTAATGGGTAATTAAAAGACAAGAACCGATTGAACAAGCAAACATTAACGGAGCCTTTATCTTTTGAAACACAAAGAGTATGAACGACTCACTGAATCCACAGACATGAAGCAGTCGACATGATTATTTATGTATTGTGTGGCTGGCGCCGTGATCCAACTAGCCACAGCTTTATTCTCGAGTATAATGCACTGCCAAACTTTTTAGCTCTTACATTGCACTGTAAGTATTCACTTCAAGGCTAAGTAAATAAGCAACCTATTGCACTCACGAACAACAACGACACTCAAATTCGTCTGTTTTATCACATATAAGTTGTCAGTTGTGGTCGGCAAGGAATGCACTCATTTACAACCCCTTCCCCTACATTCGTTACATAATTTTACCCCGCATTTGCGGCTGTATTCAGAAAACTTCACGCTGCTGGAGGAGGGACATATAGGAGATGATCAGCGGCGGATCCAGGAGCAACTGGGAGGCATGTACCCCCCCCCCCCCTGATAGGCATGCGGCACCCCATCGGCTAAAGAATGGTACTTCTCCAGAACACCCTCTCTTGCACCCTGTCTTCCCGCTCAATGATTATCTTTAAGCCAATGGCTTCCCAAAGATAGGCAAGGCACCCTTCTGGATAACTGCGCTTTCCCCTAACACTCGTGTGTGCCCCTCCCCCACGCTCAACGGTTTTTTTCCAGTCGACGTCGCTCCCTCCAGAAAGAAAAATGGCATCTATCCAGAACAAGTGCGCCCGATCAGATTTGTTCCTTGATTCGCCCCTGGGGAGAATATATCCCGGGGAATGTAACTAGTCACAGTTTTCCCTCTCGACATCTTTGAAGAACCAATGAGCCGAATTCGCAGACCCAAAGTGCCCAGAAAATCCCATGATCGTGTAGGCCGCAGTCCAGGTCACCAATGAAGTCAAAGGCCGAGTCAAATAAAATATTTCCATCTTGCGTTCATCGAACGTTCAACCAGAGACGTAGCAAAGGGGAATGCTTCATGTGCCCCCTTATGGTTCAATTAAGTTGGGTGGCATTTTTCGAAACAAAGCACAACACAAATTTTCGATTTGCGCGACTAAAGCGGCCTTAATCCGAGGACCTTACATTTTAAGGGGTTAGGTAGGTAGCACTTTGTCACGTCATCAACCTACGACTTACATACTGTGATAGATCGCCTTCCGAATGTAACGCAGGCGTGTATTCTGCGCATTTTACGCACGAGTACATTACGTATTCTACGCACGAGCCGAGTTTCAAAATTTCTTCCTGACGACTAGCTTCCATAAATAATAATTTTTCGCGCAATGTGCTGTTCGTTGGAATGCGTGGAATTGCTTCCCGTTGAAAAGCATGCAATACGCATCGAAATGACAAAGTTATCAGGTACCCAAAATTTGCCCGGCATAACTCGACGATCATATTGGTGACCTCTGAAGGTCAAACCGTTCGATGTGGGGGACGAGTAGCCTAGGGGTAAGTTGCTCATCTCACAATCTAAAGGTTGTGGGTTCGAATCTCACCTGTCGCTACTATTCGCCCGCGACCAATCGGCGTGAGAGATTGGCGACGCTACATGACTCAACGGTCGATGTGTCGTAAAACCAATAACCAACCAACCAACCGTTCGATGTGCTGCCGAACGGCCATAGGCAGGCGTTCGGAAAGACATTCACTGCGTACTGTGCGATTTTCATCCGGCTCTGAGGGTACCGCCAAAAAATCGAATCTGACGTTGAATGGGAACACGAATACGCCGCTGTTGTCATGTACGTCCGAGTGTACAAATACAAAACCGTGCATAATGTGCTTGATCACCCCTGTATGCTAGACGTTAGTGGTCATCAAACACTGTTCGTGAGTGGCGCTAAGAGGCGACGTCACCACAGTAGAAGTGTTGGTATATCAGCGTATAAAGACGGGTCATTTTCCTTAAGCGAACGTTAGCGTAATGCTTAAACGCTGAAACGAGCAATGCTTGACTATGAAGATCAAATATCCCAGTGAGGTTTGTCCTCGAAGGCCACGGTGATGGATGCCACGCCATTAAGCCCACCACGGTCGTGTGCCCACCGTGAGCTCCTGGTCCACGCCATTAAGCCCACCACCGTCGTGTGCCCACCGTGAGCTCCTGGTCGTGGACGACCTTGACCGGACCTCCCTGCTGGATGCTGCCGCCGAGGAACACCTGACCGGTCAGCCGCGGCCGGGCCGGCTCAGTGATGTCGTACTGACGAACGTCGCCGTGCATCCAGTTGGAGATGTAGAGGTAGCGGTCGTCCAGCGACAGCAGGATGTCCGTCATCACGCCTGCGGCACCACACGCGTGACGTCACGGGTCACAGGTCACGCCAGCTGGCGGCACGACACGTCTTAGTGCGCTAACGGGGTCGGAACTTCCCGCCCGGTCCTTTGGTTTCCATACCGACACTACGTCCTTTTATCATGCGCCTCCCCATTGTGTCATTGCTATTGATAAAGGTGTCTTCAACTCTCAGTATTGGAGGACGGCATATATACCAGCATGGCGATCTCTTGATTAGTCATAAAAAACTGTATTATCCATTGAAAACTGGCTGAAGGTAACGTTCCAGCCAAAGGCAATATATATGGATTCAGATCGTGTGCACTTTCTGTTTGGAAAGAAAGACAACGGGTTTTTAGTACAATGCAATTCTTTAGTTTTTGACAGCAGCCGTTTTGTGTTGAACTTGCCTGATTGGGACCAATGTTGTCTAAGCAAGCCATCTGGTCACAGAGTAAGCCTCTGGCGCTGATCTGCAAGCTACTAATGTCACACCAGCCTCCGATCCACACTCCGCCAAGCAATCCATGGTCCGATCAAAATCAAATACAAATACGAATCATACGTCGTTTTCTGAACATAATTGGTGGATCAGAAGGAGGTGGGAAGCACAATCGGCTCAATTACACGCGCTTCACTGAGGTCCAATTTAGTCGGCGTATTTCACGGCCATTCACCTTCGTGATAGTACAAGCAAGTCCTTCCTGATGGCAAAAAGAAAACTTATGAAATTTGGGACGAGAAAACTCAGTCCTGGGTGGCAACAAAGACGTGACAGGGGACGTTACCGCGTCAGAAGGTACTAAGCGACTGACCCCGCCGTCTGGCGCCGCCACTATTCTGCCAGAGGCACGCACCTGACATCTCCGGCATCACCCAGCCCTCGACCTTCTTCGGCGGGATGGAGATGACCTTGTCGGCCGTCCAGCGGCCGCTCGGCTCCAGGTGGAACCAGTACACCGCCGCGTGCAGGGCGCAGCCGACGAAGCCCTGCGGCTCCTTGGGGTTGTGCATGAACCTAGGGGTGTACGGCAGAGCCTTAGTCATTGTTCGCAGCCGACGAAACCTTGCGGCTCCTTGGGGTTGTGCATTAACCTAGGGGTGTACGGCAGAGCCTTAGTCATTGTTCGCAGCCGACGAAACCTTGCGGCTGCTTAGGGTTGTGCGTGAACCTGAATGTGTTGAGGAAGGGGGTTTAGTTGTGGTTTTGTCCACAGCCGACGAAGCCTTCAGACACTTTGAGGTTGTGTGTGAGTCTGACGGTGTGGATGCTTAGTTCGGGTGTTGTTCACAGCCGACAAAACACTGCGGATCCTCGGGGTTGTGCTGGTGGCAAGGTTGTGCTGGTGGCAAGGTTGTGCTGGTGGCAAGGTTGTGCTGGTGGCAAGGTTGTGCTGGTGGCAAGGTTGTGCTGGTGGCAAGGTTGTGCTGCGCTACATCATGGTGGTAAACCTGACGGTGTAGAGGCAATGGGCGTAGTCGGGGCTTTGTTCACAGCATGGGTACGGACAGAGAGGTAGCGCCATTCAAACTTCGAAGGAACATTGACGTTAGCCTTATTAGACTCCGAGACGTTACACAGAAATGCCCTTCATTTCATGTGGAGGTCGCTAAGGCGCCTTATGCTTGCACAAACTGTTAGCTCCGCCTCCGAGCAGATCCGCCACGTTTGAGCCAAAGTCTCTTCCGAGCACGTTCGTTACGTCAGCAAGTCGAAGTCTCCCGGCGTTTACATCAGACTCTGCAGTAAGACCCCAGCAGCGCGTGGCAGGACGGGGTGAAATATCAGACACTGCTGGCGTGTCGGATCGCATGGACTCGGAGGTGTTGCAGTGGTCACGTTCAGAGCGACATGGCGACTGTGTGGGTGTGCACCCCACTCACCACACAATAGAGACGACGGACGGTGTGTGGGTGTGCCCTCACTCACCACACAATCGAGACGACAGACGGTGTGTGGGTGTGTCCCCACTCACTACACAATCGAGACGACTGACGGTGTGTGGGTGTGTCTCCACTTAGTGACACAATTGTGTGTGACTCGATTGTGTAGTGACACAATCGAGACGACGGACGGTGTGTGGGTGTGCCCTCACTCACCACACAATCGAGACGACTGACGGTGTGTGGGTGTGTCTCCACTCACCACACAATCGAGACGACGGACGGTGTGTGGGTGTGTCTCCACTCACCACACAATCGAGACGACACACGTGTGTGGGTGTGTCTCCACTCACCACACAATCGAGACGACGGACGGTGTGTGGGTGTGTCTCCACTCACCACACAATCGAGACGACGGACGGTGTGTGGGTGTGTCTCCACTCACCACACAATCGAGACGACGGACGGTGTGTGGGTGTGTCATCGGCACTCACCACACAATCGAGACGACGGACGGTGTGTGGGTGTGTCTCCACTCACCACACAATCGAGACGACGGACGGTGTGTGGGTGTGTCTCCACTCACCACACAATCGAGACGACGGACGGTGTGGGTGTGTCCCCACTCACCACACAATCGAGACGACGGACGGTGTGTGGGTGTGTCTCCACTCACCACACAATCGAGACGACGGACGGTGTGTGGGTGTGTCCCCACTCACCACACAATCGAGACGACGGACGGTGTGTGGGTGTGTCTCCACTCACCACACAATCGAGACGACGGACGGTGTGTGGGTGTGTCTCCACTCACCACACAATCGAGACGACGGACGGTGTGTGGGTGTGTCTCCACTCACCACACAATCGAGACGACGGACGGTGTACTGCACTACATCTGGCCAGCGCTGTCGACTCTTCGCCCGGGTATGCGCGGTATTTCACTACAGTCATCTCAGTACATTTCCATAGTTTGTGGACATGCAATATGTATTAAAAAAAGACAAACAACGTCACCTCAACCCACTAACGGTACCTCAGCTCACTGACATAACTCAGCTCACTGACATAACTCAGCTCATTGACATAACTCAGCTCATTGACGTACCTCAGCTCATTGACGACTTGTCAGGTCCTAGACAAGCTTAGCTTTATTGACGCCACCAATTCTAAGGATGCAGAGAAACCGTCCCGTTTAAACGGGCCACTCAACTTCGCGTGTTTCACTCAACAAGCCTGTTCGGCGTGTGCACGTCTTTGATTATGTTCTTCATGTCACGAACTGATGGATGGCTCATGGGTGTTCCATGCTCTAGCTGACAGTACAGTCAGCGCTCCTGACTGACTGCGGGCTGACCTGATCTCCAATCGCATGATACCCTAGTGTTCCATGCTCTAGCTGACAGTACAGTCAGCGCTCCTGACTGACTGCGGGCTGACCTGATCTCCAACGGCATGACACCCTAGTGTTCCATGCTCTAGCTGGCAGTGACGTCTGCACTCCTAACTGACTGCGGGCTGACCTGATCTCCAGCGGCATGACACCCTCGTCGCCCAGGTCCAGTCGCTGCAGCAGGCGGCGGCTGGACCAGTCCCACACGTTCAGGTGGGTGCCGTAGCGGCCGGCGGCCACGTCGGCCGGACGGAAGCCGCGGCCGAAGGCGTTCGGCGAGCCCCACTCGCTGCTGATCATCACGTTGAAGTGCGGCTGGTACCAGAAGTCGTAGCCGAACGGCGCAGAAGCGTCGTCGGCCGGCCAGGTGCCTGGCGAGCAGCGCTGGAGCGTCAGGAGATGGAGTGTCAGGAGCTGGAGCGTCAGGAGATGGAGCGTCAGGAGCTGGAGCGACAGGACTTGGAGCGACAGGACCTGGAGCGTCAGGGGTTAGAGCGTCAGGAGTGGAGCTAGAGGGCCAGGAGCTGAAGTGTCAGGAGCTGGTGTGTCAATATCTGGTGTGTCAGGAGGTGGAGCGTCAGGAGCTTGAGCGTCAGGAGCTAGTGTGCCAGGAGCTAGAGTGTCGGGAGGTGGTGCATTAAGAGCTAGAGCGACAGGAGCTGGAGCATCAGGATCTGGAGCGTCAGGAACTAAAGTGTCAGAAGCTAGAGCGTCAGGTGTGTAGCTGGAGGACCAGGATCTGGAGTGGCAGGAGCTGAAGCTCTAGGAGCTGGAGCATCAGGAACTGAAGCGTCGGTAGGTGGGGCATCAGGAGCTGAATTGTCAGGAGCTGGTGTATCAGAAGCTGGAGCGCCAGGGGATTGAGCATCAGGAGCTGGTGTGTCAGGAGTTGGAGTGCCAGGAGCTGAAGCGCTAGTAGCTGGATCATCACGAGTGGATTATCAGGAGCTGGAGTGTCAGAAGCTGGAGTATCAGGAGCTGTAGTGTTAGGAGCTGTAATGTCAGGAGCTGGAGTGTCAGGGGCTGAAGTGTCATGAGCTGGGGTGTCAGGAGCTGAGATGTTAGGAGGTGAACTGTCTAGAGCTGGACTGTCAGGAACTGGAGTGTCAGGAGCTGGTACGTTGTAAGCGGAGCTGGAGCGCCAGGAGCCGGAGCGTCAAGTGCTGAAAATCCAGGAGCTAGGGCATCATGAGCTGGGGCGTCAGGGGCTGGAGTTTCAGGAGCTAGGGTGTCAGGAGCTGGAGTGTCAGGAGCTGAGATGTCAGAAGTTGGAGCGTCAGGAGCTGGAACACCAGGAGTTGAAGTGCTAGGAGTTGGAGCATCCGAGGAAGAGCGCGCGGAGATACAGCGTCGGAAGTTCAGGGCATCGAGGGTTTGCAGCATTCTGAGTTCATCGGGCGTTGGAGCGTCAGAACTTGGAACGAATGACAACTTGGAACGAATGACAACATGGAACGAATGATAACTTGGAACGAATGACAACTTGAAACGAAGAAGAACTAGGAGCGAATGACGTTGGATGACGAGTAGTTGGATCGGCGGGGGGCTTTGGTGTCCGAGGTCAGATCAAAACACATTATCGGGGTGTTGATGTTGGGAGTTATATCTACTCCCAGTGTCTTTGTTTCGGTGGTCGGAGCTGAATCCACACACACTACTGGTGCCAAATTCCACGCTGTGAACGCCCAGATGGCAGCTTAGAAGACACATGTTCCTATAGACAGCCGAGTCTCTTGCACGCCCGTAACTGAACCGCAGAAGAATCCAGCGATGTCCGGGCAATGTGGTGACTCGTAGGTTGCATGTTAAGCCAGAAAATAACTCACAACTAAACAACAGTCTGGGAGAAGGGAATCCGACATTCCTTCTTTCTCCTTATTTTTGGTATATCTCTAGAAGGATGTCATTTTCCGGTTTATGTTTTGGTATAGGCACACAGAACTGGGCAGCCGATAATCCAACATACCATATACATTGTATATCAATACGTGCTGACCCGGGCGGGGGAGGCGGCTGCCATTGAATCCCTACGCATGGAAAAAGAAGAAGGCAGGTATTCGTAGAAGATAATTTTCTGAATGACAACGATCCGGGACAAAAACGCCTTGTTGGCCGTGGTGCAAGGTCAAACTACCACATCACCGGTTAAGTAAGAGGTTGGGTGCCGTCCTCAGCCAATTCGTCACATGCATAGCTTGGTCAGGGGCGAAACAGAGACCTACATGCCATACGGCGACTAAAGTCACCACAAAGTCACGAAGTGTCACGAACACGTGTTAGTTAGTTATTTATTAGGGCTTTAGGGCGCGCCGACTGCTGAGGTCATGTTGCGCCCATAACGCTTTCACGAACACGTGCATGTTCGGTCATGCTCACGACGCTATGACATTTATCTCTCTTCCGCCGGGTGTATTACATAGACGCGTAACAAGCTCACCCCGCCCCTTTCATTGCTTGGCAACAGCATGTACGGAAGCCGTTCATGAAGCCACAGTTAAGTGACGTAGACGACCGATCCAAACGGATCGTTGGCAAAACTGGCTGCGTCCGCTCTCAAAGTCATATAATCATCGTCAAAAGGCGCAGTTGAGGCCACTGCAGATCACACTGGGCCAGAAGCTTAACTACAATGCCCTTCAGTCAATTAACTGTGGGAATAAATGAACGGTTTCCTTGCCTGAAATGATTGAACGTAAAATAAGATGAAGGGAGGTTACTCCTGAAAATAATCGTCGATCGAAAAGTTTGAGACCTTACTATATCTAATTTGTATTGAAAGCAAAGCATTCCTTGTCAATGTGGGCCAAAACGTTTCATCATATTTAACTTTCAATCATTCAATCAACGTACTTTTGAAGAAACTGCTTTTGGATGATAATTGCATGTGCAGCAAACTGGTGATGTTCGGTGTCAGAATCAGGGCAGAAGACGGGGCGAGGTTTAAGCTGGCGTGATCTGTACCATGTAAAACCGTGCTGGGCCGACGCCTGTCCTAAGCAGGCCACAGCCGGGCTTCCGCCCAGCTGCGTGCCTCTCAACCCAACTGGCAACACCCGCTCTACTAACGCCGTGTCACCCAGTCCACACCATCTGACCGTGCCGTACTGACACCCGCTCCACTGACACCGTGTTACCCAGTCCACACCATCTGACCGTGCCGTACTGACACCCGCTCCACTGACACCGTGTCACCCAGTCCACACCATCTGACCGTGCCGTACTGACACCCGCTCCACTGACACCGTGTTACCCAGTCCACACCATCTGACCGTGCCGTACTGACACCCGCTCCACTGACACCGTGTTACCCAGTCCACACCATCTGACCGTGCCGTACTGACACCCGCTCCACTGACACCGTGTTACCAGTCCACACCACACCGGCCACACACCCGCTCCACTGACACCCGCCCACTGACACCCGCTCCACTGACACCAGTTCACCTCCGTACACCATCTGACCGTGCCGTACTGACACCCGCTCCACTGACACCGTGTTACCCAGTCCACACCATCTGACCGTGCCGTACTGACACCCGCTCCACTGACACCTTTACCTAGTCCACACCATCTGACCGTGCCGTACTGACACCCGCTCCACTTACACCCCAGTCCACACCATCTGACCGTGCCGTACTGACACCCGCTCCACTGACACCGTGTTACCCAGTCCACACCATCTGACCGTGCCGTACTGACACCCGCTCCACTGACACCTGTCACCCAGTCCACCGCTCCACTACACCGTGTTACCCACACCATCTGACCGTGCCGTACTGACACCCGCTCCACTGACACCGAGTTACCCAGTCCACACCACCTGACCGTGCCGTACTGACACCCGCTCCACTGACACCGTGTTACCCAGTCCACACCATCTGACCGTGCCGTACTGACACCCGCTCCACTGACACCGTGTTACCCAGTCCACACCATCTGACCGTGCCGTACTGACACCCGCTCCACTGACACCGTGTTACCCAGTCCACACCCACCTGACCGTGCCGTACTGACACCCGCTCCACTGACACCGTGTCACCCAGTCCACACCATCTGACCGTGCCGTACTGACACCCGCTCCACTGACACCGTGTTACCCAGTCCACACCATCTGACCGTGCCGTACTGACACCCGCTCCACTGACACCGTGTTACCCAGTCCACACCATCTGACCGTGCCGTACTGACACCCGCTCCACTGACACCCGCTCCACTGACACCGTGTTACCCAGTCCACACCATCGACCGTGCCGTAACCCCCTCCACTCACATGTCCCCAGCCCCACCATCTGACCGTGCCGTACTGACACCCGCTCCACTGACACCGTGTTACCCAGTCCACACCATCTGACCGTGCCGTACTGACACCCGCTCCACTGACACCGTGTTACCCAGTCTCACACCATCTGACCGTGCCGTACTGACACCCGCTCCACTGACACCGTGTTACCCAGTCCACACCATCTGACCGTGCCGTACTGACACCCGCTCCACTGACACCGTGTTACCCAGTCCACACCATCTGACGTGCGTAGACACCCGCTCCACTGACACCGTGTTACCCAGTCCACACCATCTGACCGTGCCGTACTGACACCCGCTCCACTGACACCGTGTTACCCAGTCCACACCATCTGACCGTGCCGTACTGACACCCGCTCCACTGACACCGTGTTACCCAGTCCACACCATCTGACCGTGCCGTACTGACACCCGCTCCACTGACACCGTGTTACCCAGTCCACACCATCTGACCGTGCCGTACTGACACCCGCTCCACTGACACCGTGTTACCCAGTCCACACCATCTGACCGTGCCGTACTGACACCCGCTCCACTGACACCGTGTTACCCAGTCTGCACCATCTGACCCGCTGGCCGTGCCGGTCTCGCGATGTGAACGCTGTTGACCCTTGGTACCGCGTAACGAGCCGCGGCCGTGTCCGTCACGGCTCTGGACCGGCGTAAAGCTGAGCACACACCGGAGCGTCGCCTGCCAATAACGGCAGCTACCTGATAGTGATGTACCCCCCACCCCCAGCAACAGTTTGTTGTTTGTTTGTTTATTTATTGGGTGGTTCACGATGCATGCACTTTATGCACATTCACGGCTAATGGCGCCGCCCACACTGATTCGCCAGTGGGACGCGGGATTGAGAAATCTCCCGAGCGGCGCTAATGTCGAACCCGGGACCTTTCGTACTCATAGCCCAGCACCTTAACCACTCGGCCACCCTCGTCCCTGATGTACCCCAGCTGACGGGCCGTGGCAGCTACCTGATATTTGCGCATCACCAACAGACGGGTCACGGCAGCTATGCTGGTGTACCCCCAACTGAAGGGTCACGGCAGCTTTGCTGGTGTACCCCAACTGACGGGTCACGACAGCTATGCTGGTGTACCCCCAACTGACGGGTCACGGCAGCTATGCTGGTGTACCCCCAACTGACGGGTCACGGCAGCTTTGCTGGTGTACCCCCAACTGACGGGTCACGACAGCTATGCTGGTGTACCCCCAACTGACGGGTCACGGCAGCTATGCTGGTGTACCTCCAACTGACGGGTCACGACAGCTATGCTGGTGTACCCCCAACTGACGGGTCACGGCAGCTATGCGTACATCCAACTGACGGGTCATGGCAGTTATCGATGGCATGCAGTCTCAATACTGCAGTCGATACAGTCTCGCCACCATACAGTCTCGGGGTGGGGATGACCGAGACATAGTTGTCAAAGGCAGCACATTTGGGAGACGAGGTGGGGGAGGACGGATTCTCTATTGGCGCATTTCATGTCGCTATTGTGGGACCGACAGTGAAATGCACTGTTTTGGGCCAGCCCGGAGCGGCCTACCTTTCAGTTTGAAAGTCTCGCCGTCCAGCAGGACGAAGGTACCGCGCGCGTCCCGGTTTTTGTCGCCCATGGTGGAGATCATGACCTCGCCGGAGCCGAGACAATGCGGCGTGTGAGGTGCTGACACGTTCAGGGCAGCCATTTCCTCCGGCTCCACTATCTGAAGATGACGCGTCAGGTCAGGTCAGGTCAGGTCAGGTCAGGTCACTGGGCCACAGGGCGTCAGTATCAATGCAAACCGGGTGAGGGCCGGCTGGTCGTCGGCACTGCCTCAGCCAAAGTAACTCTGGTGGGCTTAGGCTGCACTAACTGCGCTAAGGTCAATCAGGTCAGATTAGAATGCTCAAATCAGGTAGGTTAGGTAACGGTACATCAGGCCTAATCAAACCGGATTAAGTCAGATCAGTGGTGCATGGCTAGTCAGATCCTTGTGGAAGGTACCAAATAGGGTTTGACCTGAGCTTGACCCAAGTACCGACAGTCCTGTTCGAGTATACGCTTACAGGGTTAATGACAGTCTCAAAATGTCCATAATTGACAACGTCAAGCCAGAAGACCTCTGTACTTCCGGGGGCCTTCGGACGGAGACGAAAGCTTAAGCTTTAGCTTAACTCGGCCGTGAGCCCAGTAGTGTCCAACTGTTACGCGGTATAAGGGCAGGTGAGGTGTGGTGCCAACCAATCAGTGGCCGAATGTGTCAGGCACGCTGTCGGGAAGGGACCCGATACATGCTAGCCAGGGGAGGTTCATTCCTCCCACCCTACCCGTGGCGGTAGGATAATTTCTTCGTTTTCAGGCGCAATATCGTTTCGGCTATCCAACTGCTTGACTAATTAATTACGTATTATTCGATAAGGCGCATGATTGTGGAGCACTTACGCTCCATGTCCTCCTCCCGTGAAATATCCACACGCTGGTCACTCCCGCAAGTGGCAGCCAAACATCATATGCCGAGCTTCCACCATGCATCACATATCAAAACGTTGCAGAACGTGCACGTCATGCCAAAAACAAATAACGGATGGTGTGATGTCCCAATATTAAACAAGCCGTAGCCCGTGGCTAGGAACGCTTCGTTCGGCTCTTTTTTCGTACATTGGTGGTTCACGACGTATCTTATACTCACGGCTAGAGGCGCCGCCCACACTGTTTCGACATTGGGGCGCGGGATCGGGAAATGTCCAGAGTGTTGAGAGCGTTGAACCCGGGACCTTTGTATCCAGGGACCAACACTTTAACCACTCGGCGATCCCGCCCCCGGGTATAGTCCGCTTTCATTGTAACGATGGGAGCATTCCTGCTGGGAAATTAAACGTAGACTCTTAGCGATTCAAGGACGTGGGATCACACGACGTTTCAGCGTTCTGCAGGCGTGAGTGATGAGAATGATGGCGCCGACAATTTTGGGGTCAGCCTGGGTTCTAGAGGTTCACCTTGTGAAGCTTGGGTTCGCGTTGGTCGCTGACATCCACGACATAGATGCGGCTGCTGCCTATTGCGGGCAGGATCAGTTTGTCGCGAGTCTTGCTGCAGTCGTCATGGCAACTAGAACAGCTGTTCCAGCCGCTGTGGTGCAGCTCGTCGTTGACATACGGCATTTCTAGCCGGTGGACCACCTGCGGGTTAAAGGGACTGTTCCAGGTGCGGACGATTTTCCAACAATATATTCAGAAGAGTGATGGATATTTAGAGCTGGGAAATGTGTTTCATGACAATATAGTGTGGATTTGTAATCTCCGACATCAATAACTAATATCTTCGATATAATGTATCGTTCGTCCGCCTGATATATGTACTGGAACACACAATGTTTCAACACTAAGACGGACCGGGGATCCAACCGTACCTGGTGATCTGCCTACGGAAGTTTGTGCGATAACCAATGCAACACAGTCAGACGTAAACTAGACTACGCTGGCCGGTTATTTTACCGGTATCTCACCTCCATCAATACCTCATATAGAAATCAATATCATTAAGTAGCCACAGGACGACCGAAAATATACACTTGTTCACAAAACAGCGAAGAGCCTTGAGTGTAACCCAACGTGCTTCATCAACATGGCTCTCGCTGATGGACGCCACCATGTCCACATAATGTTGTTTTCGTTGTGTGAACAACTCGCCAGCTGATTGGCTGGCACCGTATTGGCGAACGATACCAGTACTGAGAAAGTGAATTGTGATAAACTGACGGAATCTTGCTGCCAATGGACTTACTGGGGTAAGCAAATTTCGAAGTAACAGAACCAAGTAGGCCCAAGATATGCGCACAATTCGAAAGAGCACAAATTACTCTACAGTCCCTCATGTTCAGATCTAATTCGCCTGCACAACAGGGATTCGCCTGTGTCACTTTCAGGCTGACTTAGTCTCGGCTAAAAGTCGTGACACTGGACAGGGCTTTTGAGTAGACACGGTCAGTCGGACGGGGAACAAGCAAATCGTACCAGAGTCTCGTGACGTCTAAAATGCAAAACAGCGGAGCGGCACTGAGACGGTCACGCGATGACAACATAGCTACGATCGCGCGGATAATGTACTCCACACTGTCCAGACGTCTCTAATGTACTCCACACTGTTCAGACGTCTCTGATGTAGTCTACACTGTCCAGACGTCTCTAATGTATTCCACACTGTCCAGACGTCTCTAATGTGTTCTTCACTGTCCAGACGTCTCTAATGTACTCCACACTGTCCAGACGTCTCTAATGTACTCCACACTGTCCAGACGTCTCTAATGTACTCCACACTGTCCAGACGTCTCTAATGTACTCCACACTGTCCAGACGTCTCTAATGTACTCCACACTGTCCAGACGTCTCTAATGTACTCCACACTGTCCAGACGTCTCTAATGTACTCCACAACTGTCCAGACGTCTCTAATGTACTCCACACTGTCCAGACGTCTCTAATGTACTCCACACTGTCCAGACGTCTCTAATGTACTCCACACTGTCCAGACGTCTCTAATGTACTCCACACTGTCCAGACGTCTCTAATGTACTCCACACTGTCCAGACGTCTCTAATGTACTCCACACTGTCCAGACGTCTCTAATGTACTCCACACTGTCCAGACGTCTCTAATGTACTCCACACTGTCCAGACGTCTCTAATGTACTCCACACTGTCCAGACGTCTCTAATGTACTCCACACTGTCCAGACGTCTCTAATGTACTCCACACTGTCCAGACGTCTCTAATGTACTCCACACTGTCCAGACGTCTCTAATGTACTCCACACTGTCCAGACGTCTCTAATGTACTCCACACTGTCCAGACGTCTCTAATGTACTCCACACTGTCCAGACGTCTCTAATGTACTCCACACTGTCCAGACGTCTCTAATGTACTCCACACTGTCCAGACGTCTCTAATGTACTCCACACTGTCCAGACGTCTCTAATGTACTCCACACTGTCCAGACGTCTCTAATGTACTCCACACTGTCCAGACGTCTCTAATGTACTCCACACTGTCCAGACGTCTCTAATGTACTCCACACTGTCCAGACGTCTCTAATGCACTCTACACTGTCCAGACGTCTCTAATGTACTCCACACTGTCCAGACGTCTCTAATGTACTCCACACTGTCCAGACGTCTCTAATGTACTCCACACTGTCCAGACGTCTCTAATGTACTCCACACTGTCCAGACGTCTCTAATGTACTCCACACTGTCCAGACGTCTCTAATGTACTCCACACTGTCCAGACGTCTCTAATGTACTCCACACTGTCCAGACGTCTCTAATGTACTCCACACTGTCCAGACGTCTCTAATGTACTCCACACTGTCCAGACGTCTCTAATGTACTCCACACTGTCCAGACGTCTCTAATGTACTCCACACTGTCCAGACGTCTCTAATGTACTCCACACTGTCCAGACGTCTCTAATGTACTCCACACTGTCCAGACGTCTCTAATGTACTCCACACTGTCCAGACGTCTCTAATGTACTCCACACTGTCCAGACGTCTCTAATGTACTCCACACTGTCCAGACGTCTCTAATGTACTCCACACTGTCCAGACGTCTCTAATGTACTCCACACTGTCCAGACGTCTCTAATGTACTCCACACTGTCCAGACGTCTCTAATGTACTCCACACTGTCCAGACGTCTCTAATGTACTCCACACTGTCCAGACGTCTCTAATGTACTCCACACTGTCCAGACGTCTCTAATGTACTCCACACTGTCCAGACGTCTCTAATGTACTCCACACTGTCCAGACGTCTCTAATGTACTCCACACTGTCCAGACGTCTCTAATGTACTCCACACTGTCCAGACGTCTCTAATGTACTCCACACTGTCCAGACGTCTCTAATGTACTCCACACTGTCCAGACGTCTCTAATGTACTCCACACTGTCCAGACGTCTCTAATGTACTCCACACTGTCCAAGACGTCTCTAATGTACTCCACACTGTCCAGACGTCTCTAATGTACTCCACACTGTCCAGACGTCTCTAATGTACTCCACACTGTCCAGACGTCTCTAATGTACTCCACTGTCCAGACGTCTCTAATGTACTCCACACTGTCCAGACGTCTCTAATGTACTCCACACTGTCCAGACGTCTCTAATGTACTCCACACTGTCCAGACGTCTCTAATGTACTCCACGCTGTCCAGACGCCGCTCGCTATCTCTGACGCTCCTCCCATCCTCTCCCCTCCCGTGTTCAGAGGTAAAAATCATGGCCTTGGAGGTCAGATCGTGGCTGGTGGCGGCGGATGACGAACACAAACCGGATCTGCTGTCTCCAGTCACTGAAGCGTAACTGGCCAACGTGCTTGCCCGCGCGCCGCCCACGTCGCGTGAGTGGGGGCCGTGCAGGAGGCGATGTTGGTGCGTTCGGGGCTTCAAGGCGCGTCGACCGCATTGGCCATGTAGCAGTGTTGGTTCGTCGGCGGCATTTTGTGGACAGTACAGTCGGTCGGGACCTTGTTTGGACCTTACCATGCGAGTTGAGTCGAGGCAACGAATGACAGTGCTGTGTGGTAGTTGGATCATGTTGGACTGCGACGCATTCTACTGGTGGGCTCAGTATAGGGGCGTTGAGCTCATGGTCTCCCCCGCTCACCCCAATGTCTCCAGAATGCTAAGGTGACAGGGCGAACACACATAGGGTAGCCTCCCCATGTTCGCCCAGTGGAAGCAACCGTCTAGACTTTGAAGCATCGTGCTTTGTCCGAATTAATTAGAAAAAAGCCGAGAGTCACTTAATAGTCAGCTGATCGAATCGAATGCTGGGCGGATCCTGAACCGGGTCAGACCGGATCAGATCTGCACGTTCAGATATGCTCCGGTTTGGTGACTATATACAGTTGGCGGCCTCAACATAGGCATGGAGCTGCGGCCGCTATGTTGTGTCGCCAACATACTGCCCCAGCCCCTGCTGTTGTTTTTGTTGTTGTTGTTCTTGTTGTTGTTGTCCTTTCGGCCTTGGACTGTGTCCATATCGGGGGTGTCAGAGACCCCCAGTCGCCCCAGGAATGAGATCACTGCGTCCGCGTCGGTGAAGACCTCCGCCAGAGACGGGTCGTGCTGGCGGAAGATGTCGTGTCGCAGTCTCGCCGTGGCTGGACATTTGGTCATCACGTGGTCGACGTCTTCCGGCTGCCCGTCGTCGCATCCAGTGCCGGCAGGGTCGTCCTCCTGGCCGACCCGGTGTCGGCACGCCCTCGCCAGTGTGGAGTGGCCCGTCCTCAGGCGGGTCTGGGCCACTACCTCGGCTCTGGTGAGGCCGAGTCTGTCTCCTAGGCGGATCCTCCGCCCAGGTTCGCCATGCTAAAGTGTCGCGTCTCGCGGTTTCTCCCGGGCCCCATCCCCCCGGTCTGACACCCGACACGTCCGCACTGGTCTGGTCGGTGCACGAGCCCCATCCCCCCGGTCTGACACCCGACACGTCCGCACTGGTCTGGTCGGTACACGAGCCCCATCCCCCGGTCTGACACCCGACACGTCCGCACTGGTCTGGTCGCTGCACGAGCCCCATCCCCCGGTCTGACACCCGACACGTCCACACTGGTCTGGTCGGTGCACGAGCCCCATCCCCCGGTCTGACACCCGACACGTCCACACTGGTCTGGTCGGTGCACGAGCCCCATCCCCCGGTCTGACACCCGACACGTCCACACTGGTCTGGTCGGTGCACGAGCCCCATCCCCCGGTCTGACACCCGACACGTCCACACTGATCTGGTCGGTGCACGAGCCCCATCCCCCCGGTCTGACACCCGACACGTCCACACTGGTCTGGTCGGTGCACGAGCCCCATCCCCCCGGTCTGACACCCGACACGTCCACACTGGTCTGGTCGGTGCACGAGCCCCATCCCCCGGTCTGACACCCGACACGTCCACACTGGTCTGGTCGGTGCACGAGCCCCATCCCCCGGTCTGACACCCGACACGTCCACACTGGTCTGGTCGGTGCACGAGCCCCATCCCCCGGTCTGACACCCGACACGTCCACACTGGTCTGGTCGGTGCACGAGCCCCATCCCCCGGTCTGACACCCGACACGTCCACACTGGTCTGGTCGGTGCACGAGCCCCATCCCCCGGTCTGACACCCGACACGTCCGCACTGGTCTGGTCGGTGCACGAGCCCCATCCCCCGGTCTGACACCCGACACGTCCACACTGGTCTGGTCGGTGCACGAGCCCCATCCCCCGGTCTGACACCCGACACGTCCGCACTGGTCTGGTCGGTGCACGAGCCCCATCCCCCGGTCTGACACCCGACACGTCCACACTGGTCTGGTCGGTGCACGAGCCCCATCCCCCGGTCTGACACCCGACACGTCCGCACTGGTCTGGTCGGTGCACGAGCCCCATCCCCCGGTCTGACACCCGACACGTCCGCACTGGTCTGGTCGGTGCACGAGCCCCATCCCCCGGTCTGACACCCGACACGTCCGCACTGGTCTGGTCGGTGCACGAGCCCCATCCCCCCGGTCTGACACCCGACACGTCCACAGTGGTCTGGTCGGTGCACGAGCCCCATCCCCCGGTCTGACACCCGACACGTCCGCACTGGTCTGGTCGCTGCACGAGCCCCATCCCCCCGGTCTGACACCCGACACGTCCACACTGGTCTGGTCGGTGCACGAGCCCCATTCCCCCGGTCTGACACCCGACACGTCCACACTGGTCTGGTCGGTGCACGAGCCCCATCCCCCGGTCTGACACCCGACACGTCCACACTGGTCTGGTCGGTGCACGAGCCCCATCCCCGGTCTGACACCCGACACGTCCGCACTGGTCTGGTCGGTGCACGAGCCCCATCCCCGGTCTGACACCACACGTCCACACTGGTCTGGTCGGTGCACGAGCCCCATCCCCGGTCGACACCCCAACGGTCGGTCGGGCAGAGCCCCATCCCCCGGTCTGACACCCGACACGTCCGCACTGGTCTGGTCGGTGCACGAGCCCCATCCCCGGTCTGACACCCGACACGTCCACACTGGTCTGGTCGGTGCACGAGCCCCATCCCCCGGTCTGACACCCGACACGTCCACACTGGTCTGGTCGGTGCACGATATCATCCCCCGGTCTGACACCCGACACGTCCGCACTGGTCTGGTCGGTGCACGAGCCCCATCCCCCGGTCTGACACCCGACACGTCCGCACTGGTCTGGTCGGTGCACGAGCCCCATCCCCCGGTCTGACACCCGACACGTCCGCACTGGTCTGGTCGGTGCACGAGCCCCATCCCCCGGTCTGACACCCGACACGTCCGCACTGGTCTGGTCGGTGCACGAGCCCCATCCCCGGTCCGGACACCCGACACGTCCGCACTGGTCTGGTCGGTGCACGAGCCCCATCCCCCGGTCTGACACCCGACCCGTCCACACTGGTCTGGTCGGTGCACGAGCCCCATCCCCCGGTCTGACACCCGACACGTCCACACTGGTCTGGTCGGTGCACGAGCCCCATCCCCCGGTCTGACACCCGACACGTCCACACTGGTCTGGTCGCTGCACGAGCCCCATCCCCCGGTCTGACACCCGACACGTCCACACTGGTCTGGTCGCTGCACGAGCCCCATCCCCCGGTCTGACACCCGACACGTCCACACTGGTCTGGTCGGTGCACGACCCATCCCCGGTCTGACACCCGACACGTCCGCACTGGTCTGGTCGGTGCACGAGCCCCATCCCCCGGTCTGACACCCGACACGTCCACACTGGTCTGGTCGGTGCACGAGCCCCATCCCCCGGTCTGACACCCGACACGTCCGCACTGGTCTGGT
This sequence comes from Imbricaverruca yamaguchii, assembly GCA_034440575.1. Lineage (NCBI taxonomy): Eukaryota > Metazoa > Arthropoda > Thecostraca > Neoverrucidae > Imbricaverruca > Imbricaverruca yamaguchii. Next base: position 1,264,055 of record JAOTOL010001528.1, on the reverse strand, counting down.
CGGTGCACGAGCCGCACCCTGCACAGCTGTGGCACATCCAACTGAACTTACGCGGCCGTGACAGGCTTCCGTTCAGCTTTGTAACCTCAGCCTCTCCACACGTGGACTGTGGTGGCGAGTCGGGGGCCACCTGACGCTGACTTTCTACAGTCCGGCTGACAACACATGTTGTGCTCTTCACTTGGATCAGACCCTCCAAGCACAAGGGTTGGCCTAGAAACTGGTTAGTGCCTTTTTGACTTGTGTGATGTTAGATGGTCGTACTCGCTGGTGAGACCATATATCATGGCATGGCCGTCGTCACGGCGAGGGACGAGGAACCACGTTACCACGGCGAGGGACGAGGAACCACGTTACCACGGCGAGGGACGAGGAACCACGTTACCACGGCAAGGGACGATGAACCACGTTACCACGGCGGGGGACGAGGAACCACGTTACCGCGGCGGGGGACGGGAAACCCGCTCCCCGTTACCATGGCGAAGGACGTGGAACCCACTCTCCGTTACCACGGCAGGGGACGGGAAACTTGCTCCCGGTCAACATGATGGGGGCAGGAAAACGATTCCCTAAACTTCGTGAAACTTAGCATTGCGCCTATGACGTTACATGACAAAAATCGTCAAAGAAAATCAGCGTCTGATCCAAATCCGTGAGGGCTGCATTTGCGTAATCATTACCACGAAATACCCCGCACAGCACCTCAGCAATGTACATGCCGTTTCGGAAGGGTGTTGAACGAGTTGAATGTATTTCTATTTCATGTTGGCTGTGCTCTCATAATGTGATGTGACAGCACACCGCCTGCTTTGCACTACCATGACTTTTAACTTGATCCCAGCAAATTGCGAAAGACTTTACAACACCTATCTCCATATTCACGCACACCGGGTTGCATAACCAAAGAGTAGGTTTTCGCTTAATTTGTCCTTTGGGTATGCACGTACGCACGGCTGAGACCAGGGTATTGGCTATCGCCTAATGACTTGGTTGGTTATTTGGGCTTAGGGGCGCATCGACTGCGTTGGTCATACAGCGTCCATGGCTGATGACCTGTTCAACAGTTCAAAAATAATCAACTTAGTCGCCGGGTCCGAAACCCCAGACAATCATTCAACCGAACTACCGATGCGACAGGCTGAACGCGAACAGTTCATTGAGCATAACTGAGCAGAGAGCAGTGACTAGACAGCCGAGCAGTGTCGGCAGACCGCCGAACAGTGACCAGACAGTCTAACAGTGACCAGACAGTCTAACAGTGACCAGACAGTCTAACAGTGACCAGACAGTCTAACAGTGACCAGACAGTCTAACAGTGACCAGACAGTCTAACAGTAACCAGACAGTCTAACAGTGACCAGACAGTCTAACAGTGACCAGACAGTCGAACAGTGACCAGACAGTCTAACAGTGACCAGACAGTCTAACAGTGACCAGACAGTCTAACAGTGACCAGACAGTCTAACAGTGGCCAGACAGCCGAACAGTGGCCAGACAGTTGAACAGTGACAGACAGCCGAACAGTGACCAGACAGTTGAACAGTGACCAGACAGTCTAACAGTGACCAGACAGTCGAACAGTGACCAGACAGTTGAACAGTGACAGACAGTTGAACAGTGGCCAGACAGTTGAACAGTGGCCAGACAGTTGAACAGTGACAGACAGCCGAACAGTGACCAGACAGTTGAACAGTGATCAGACAGTCTAACAGTGACCAGACATCCGAACAGTGGCCAGACAGTTGAACAGTGACAGACAGCCGAACAGTGACCAGACAGTTGAACAGTGACCAGACAGTCTAACAGTGACCAGACAGTTGAACAGTGGCCAGACAGTTGAACAGTGACAGACAGTCTAACAGTGACCAGACAGCCGAACAGTGGCCAGACAGTTGAACAGTGACCAGACAGCTGAACAGTGACCAGACAGTCTAACAGTGACCAGACAGTCTAACAGTGACCAGACAGTTGAACAGTGACAGACAGCCGAACAGTGACCAGACAGTTGAACAGTGACAGACAGCCGAACAGTAACCAGACAGTCGGACAGTGACCATAAATATGGACAGTAACCAGACATTCGGACAGTGACCAGACAGTCCAACAGTGACAGCAGCGCAGTATGACCTCCCAAAGACCAGCCCTTCGACTTCTATCGCTTCGGTCACAAAACAATTACAAACTGTTATTCTGAAAACTGACTTCCGGGATATTTCATGAGCACCATACATCGAGAATCTAGCAGCATCTAACCAGACAGACAGACAGACAGACAGACAGACAGACAGACAGACAGACAGACAGACAGACAGACAGACAGACAGACAGACAGCTTGAGCTCAGCGCCGTTTAACACAATTCGAAGTTAGTTACCTGCTGTTTGTTGAGGTCAACGGTGGCGAGGTAATCATGCCTGTCATCCGGCGTTATGCACGGGACATAGATGATCTCCTCACGTGGTCCAGTCTTCATGGCGTCCAGCGGGGTGGCGTACCCCGGACCCTTGCGACATTGGGTGCGGAGCATGACGACGTCAGGAGTGTCGCACGCCGATACCTCTGCGACACAACGATGCGACGCGACGGTGACGCCTGCACTGTGTGGCTGGGGCAGGCGAGCGTGTGTTCCCACAGCAGCGCCACTCACACAGCAGCGTCCGCCAGAGCCCTCGCGCGTCCACTAGACCGGTCGGCTGACGGTCGAGCGTGGCGGACGGCGCCCCGCCCCTCTCCCACTACATTTCTGACGAGTCAGAGGCGCGCTCAGGGCTGCCGGCTGGGGCAGCGTGAAAAGACACGCTCGTGCGCGAAGTTATCGGGTACCCAGCCGAAGACTGGGATGGCCCAACGGGTTTGGATGTGTTCAAGTGCGGATCTTTAACGCAATTTTACTTTGATTATTTCGGAAGAGTGTCGGGCTGTGTTGCGAGCATTCCTTTACGTTTTTTCACCGTTGAACAAGTCATGAGTTGATAGCCAATACCCTGGTCTCACCCATACACCCCCCCCATACCGAATATGTGCCCGAGACTCCACGGGTATTTCGATCAAAACTATCCCAGAGCTATCCAAGCTGGTCAGCTTGGCAATCTTGACCAAGATTGATCTCAATTAGTGTAAAATTTTCATGACCAGCGTCCCTGCCGGCCTGCGCCCGCACTAAAATACCGCTTGATTCCCCTCACCTATTGTGAAAAGTACTTGTCGTTGTCACTTTCTGTTCGGGAAGCGCAGTACGGTTAAGGATAGGTCAATAATTAGTTCGAAGGCTTACGACCATGGGAAACAAATTTATGTTCATTGGGTTAAAATACAGACGGCTTTGAGGCGCTGATAGTCTTTCTACAAATACGTTCAAATAGTGTGGACCTGTATCCGCCGGTGCGGACCCCAGAGCTGGCGCGCATACTGGCAAGCCATCCAGTCTAGTGCGGACGGGCTACCCAGTCTAGTGCGGACAGACACCACCCAGTCTAATGCGGACGGGCACCACCCAGTCTAGTGCGGACAGGCCACCCAGTCTAGTGCGGACGGGCCACCCAGTCTAGTGCGGACAGACACCACCCAGTCTAGTGCGGACGGGCTACCCAGTCTAGTGCGGACAGACACCACCCAGTCTAGTGCGGACAGGCACCACCCAGTATAGTGCGGACGGGCCACTCAGTCTAGTGCGGACAGGCCACCCAGTCTAGTGCGGACAGGCCACACAGTCTAGTGCGGACAGGCACCACCCAGTCTAATGCGGACAGGCACCATCCAGTATAATGCGGACAAGCACCACCCAGTCTAGTGCGGACGGGCACCACCCAGTCTAGTGCGGACAGGCACCACCCAGTCTAGTGCGGACAGGCACTACCCAGTCTAGTGCGGGCAGGCCACCCAGTCTAATGCGGACAGGCCACCCAGTCTAGTGCGGACAGGCACCACCCAGTCTAGTGCGGACAGACACTACCCAGTCTAGTGCGGGCAGGCCACCCAGTCTAATGCGGACAGGCCACCCAGTCTAGTGCGGACAGGCACCACCCAGTCTAGTGCGGACAGGCACTACCCAGTCTAGTGCGGACGGGCCACCCAGTCTAGTGCGGACAGGCCACCCAGTCTAGTGGGGACAGGCACCACCCAGTCTAGTGCGGACGGGCACCACCCAGTCTATTGCGGACGGGCCATCCAGTCTAGTGCGGACAGGCACCACCCAGTCTAATGCGGACGGGCACCACCCAGTCTAGTGCGGACGGGCCATCCAGTCTAGTGCGGACAGGCACCATCCAGTCTAGTGCGGACGGGCCACCCAGTCTAGTGCGGACAGGCCACCCAGTCTAGTGCGGACAGACACCACCCAGTCTAGTGCGGACAGGCACTACCCAGTCTAGTGCGGACGGGCCATCCAGTCTAGTGCGGACGGGCACCACCCAGTCTAGTGCGGACAGGCACCACCCAGTCTAGTGCGGACAGGCACCACCCAGTTTAGTGCGGACAGGCACCACCCAGTCTAGTGCGGACAGGCACCACCCAGTCTAGTGCGGACAGACACCACCCAGTCTAGTGCGGACAGGCACTACCCAGTCTAGTGCGGACAGACACCACCCAGTCTAGTGCGGACAGGCACCACCCAGTCTAGTGCGGACAGGCACCACCCAGTCTAGTGCGGACGGGACAGGCACCACCCAGTCTAGTGCGGACAGGCCACCACAGTCTAGTGCGGACAGGCACCACCCAGTCTAGTGCGGACAGGCCACCCAGTCTAGTGCGGACAGGCGGACCACCCACCCAGTCTAATGCGGACAGGCCACCCAGTCTAATGCGGACAGGCACCACCCAGTCTAGTGCGGACGGGCCGCCAGTCTAGTGCGGACGGGCCACCCAGTCTAGTGCGGACGGGCACACCCAGTCTAATGCGGACGGGCCACCCAGTCTAATGCGGACAGGCACCACCCAGTCTAGTGCGGACAGGCACCACCCAGTCTAATGCGGACAGGCACCACCCAGTCTAGTGCGGACAGGCACCACCCAGTCGATGCGGACAGGACCACCAGTCTAGTGCGGACAGGCCACCCAGTCGCTACCAGTCTAATTCGGACGGGCACCACCCAGTCTAGTGCGGACAGCCACCACCCAGTCTAATGCGGACAGGCACCACCCAGTCTAATGCGGACGGGCACCACCCAGTCTAATGCGGACAGGCACCACCCAGTCTAATGCGGACAGGCACCACCCAGTCTAGTGCGGACAGGCACCACCCAGTCTAATGCGGACAGGAACCACCCAGTCTAGTGCGGACAGGCACCACCCAGTCTGATGCGGACAGGCACCATCCAGTCTAGTGCGGACAGGCCACCCAGTCTAGTGCGGACGAGCTACCCAGTCTAATGCGGACGGGCTACCCAGTCTAATTCGGACGGGCACCACCCAGTCTAGTGCGGACAGGCACCACCCAGTCTAGTGCGGACGGGCCACACAGTCTAGTGCGGACGGGCACCACCCAGTCTATTGCGGACGGACCACCCAGTCTAATGCGGGCAGGCACCACCCAGTCTAGTGCGGACAGGCACCACCAAGTCTGATGCGGACAGGCACCACCCAGTCTAGTGCGGACGGGCACCACCCAGTCTAGTGCGGACGGGCCACACCCAGTCTAGCGCAGACGGGCACCACCCAGTCTAGTGCGGACGGGCACCACCCAGTCTAGTGCGGACAGGCACCACCAAGTCTGATGCGAACGGGCCACCCAGTCTAGTGTCGACAGGCCACCCAGTCTAGTGCGGACAGGCACCACCCAGTCTAGTGCGGACAGGCATCACCCAGTCTAATGCGGACAGGCACCACCCAGTCTAATGCGGACAGGCACCACCCAGTCTAGTGCGGACGGGCCACCCAGTCTAGTGCGGACGGGCCACCCAGTCTAATGCGGACGGGCCACCCAGTCTAATGCGGACAGGCACCACCCAGTCTAGTGTCGACAGGCCACCCAGTCTAGTGCGGACAGGCACCACCCAGTCTAGTGCGGACAGGCATCACCCAGTCTAATGCGGACATGCACCACCCAGTCTAATGCGGACAGGCACCACCCAGTCTAGTGCGGACGGGCCACCCAGTCTAGTGTGGACGGGCCACCCAGTCTAATGCGGACAAGCACCACCCAGTCTAGTGCGGACAGGCACCACCCAGTCTAATGCGGACAGGCACCACCCAGTCTAGTGCGGAGGGGCCGCCCAGTCTAAGTAATGCGGACAGGCACCACCCAGTCTAGTGCGGACAGGCACCACCCAGTCTAATGCGGACGGGCCACCCAGTCTAATGCGGGCAGGCACCACCCAGTATAATGCGGACGGGCACCACCCAGTCTAGTGCGGACGGGCACCACCCAGTCTAATGCGGACAGGCACCACCCAGTCTAGTGCGGACGGGCCACACAGTCTAGTGCGGACGGGCACCACCCAGTCTATTGCGGACGGGCCACCCAGTCTAGTGCGGACAGGCACCACCCAGTCTAGTGCGGACGGGCCACACAGTCTAGTGCGGACGGGCACCACCCAGTCTATTGCGGACGGACCACCCAGTCTAATGCGGACAGGCCACCCAGTCTAGTGCGGGACAGGCACCACCCAGTATAATGCGGACGGGCACCACCCAGTCTAGTGGGGACAGGCACCACCCAGTCTAGTGCGGACGGGCACCACCCAGTCTATTGCGGACGGGCCACCCAGTCTAATGCGGACAAGCACCACCCAGTCTAGTGCGGACAGGCACCACCCAGTCTAATGCGGACAGGCACCACCCAGTCTAGTGCGGAGGGCCGCCCAGTCTAATGCGGACAGGCACCACCCAGTCTAGTGCGGACAGGCACCACCCAGTCTAATGGGACAATGCGGACAGGCCCACCCAGTCGGACGCCCTAGTGCGGACGGGCCACCATGCGACGGGCCCAGTCTAATGCGGACGGGGCACCACCCAGTCTAGTGCGGAGACGGGCCCACCCAGTCTAATGCGGACAGGCACCACCCAGTCTAATCGGACAGCACCACCCAGTCTAGTGCGGACGGGCACCACCCAGTCTAATGCGGACAGGCACCACCCAGTCTAGTGCGGACAGGCACCACCCAGTCTAGTGCGGATCGGACGGGCCACACAGTCTAGTGCGGACGGGCACCACCCAGTCTATTGCGGACGGGCCACCCCAGTCTAGTGCGGACGGCACCACCCAGTCTAGTGCGGACAGGCACCACCCAGTCTAGTGCGGACGGGCCACACAGTCTAGTGCGGACGGGCACCACCCAGTCTATTGCGGACGGACCACCCAGTCTAATGCGGACAGGCCACCCAGTCTAGTGCGGACAGGCACCACCCAGTCTAGTGCGGACGGGCCACACAGTCTAGTGCGGACGGGCACCACCCAGTCTATTGCGGACGGACCACCCAGTTTAGTGCGGGTGGGCCACCCAGTTTAGTGCGGACGGGCACCACCCAGTCTAGTGCGGACGGGCCACCCAGTCTAATGCGGACAGGCACCACCCAGTCTAGTGCGGACAGGCACCACCCAGTCTAATGCGGACAGGCCACCCAGTCTAGTGCGGACAGGCCACCCAGTCTAGTGCGGACAGGCCACACAGTCTAATGCGGACAGGCCACCCAGTCTAATGCGGACAGGCACCACCCAGTCTAGTGCGGACGGGCCACCCAGTCTAGTGCGGACGGGCCACCCAGTCTAGTGCGGACGGGCCACCCAGTCTAATGCGGACGGGCCACCCAGTCTAATGCGGACAGGCACCACCCAGTCTAATGCGGACAGGCACCACCCAGTCTAGTGCGGACAGGCACCACCCAGTCTAATGCGGACAGGAACCACCCAGTCTAGTGCGGACAGGCACCACCCAGTCTGATGCGGACAGGCACCATCCAGTCTAGTGCGGACAGGCCACCCAGTCTAGTGCGGACGGGCTACCCAGTATAATGCGGACGGGCTACCCAGTCTAATTCGGACGGGCACCACCCAGTCTAGTGCGGACAGGCACCACCCAGTCTAATGCGGACAGGCACCACCCAGTCTAATGCGGACAGGCACCACCCAGTCTAATGCGGACAGGCACCACCCAGTCTAATGCGGACAGGCACCACCCAGTCTAGTGCGGACAGGCACCACCCAGTCTAATGCGGACAGGAACCACCCAGTCTAGTGCGGACAGGCACCACCCAGTCTGATGCGGACAGGCACCATCCAGTCTAGTGCGGACAGGCCACCCAGTCTAGTGCTGACGAGCTACCCAGTCAAATGCGGACGGGCTACCCAGTCTAATTCGGACGGGCACCACCCAGTCTAGTGCGGACAGGCACCACCCAGTCTAGTGCGGACGGGCCACACAGTCTAGTGCGGACGGGCACCACCCAGTCTATTGCGGACGGACCACCCAGTCTAATGCGGGCAGGCACCACCCAGTCTAGTGCGGACAGGCACCACCAAGTCTAATGCGGACGGGCACCACCCAGTCTAGTGCGGACAGGCACCACCCAGTCTAGTGCGGACGGGCACCACCCAGTCTAGTGCGGACGGGCACCACCCAGTCTAGTGCGGACGGGCACCACCCAGTCTAGTGCGGACAGGCACCACCAAGTCTGATGCGAACGGGCCACCCAGTCTAGTGTCGACAGGCCACCCAGTCTAGTGCGGACAGGCACCACCCAGTCTAGTGCGGACAGGCATCACCCAGTCTAATGCGGACAGGCACCACCCAGTCTAATGCGGACAGGCACCACCCAGTCTAGTGCGGACGGGCCACCCAGTCTAGTGCGGACGGGCCACCCAGTCTAATGCGGACGGGCCACCCAGTCTAATGCGGACAGGCACCACCCAGTCTAGTGTCGACAGGCCACCCAGTCTAGTGCGGACAGGCACCACCCAGTCTAGTGCGGACAGGCACCACCCAGTCTAATGCGGACATGCACCACCCAGTCTAATGCGGACAGGCACCACCCAGTCTAGTGCGGACGGGCCACCCAGTCTAGTGTGGACGGGCCACCCAGTCTAATGCGGACAAGCACCACCCAGTCTAGTGCGGACAGGCACCACCCAGTCTAATGCGGACAGGCACCACCCAGTCTAGTGCGGAGGGGCCGCCCAGTCTAATGCGGACAGGCACCACCCAGTCTAGTGCGGACAGGCACCACCCAGTCTAATGCGGACGGGCCACCCAGTCTAATGCGGGCAGGCACCACCCAGTATAATGCGGACGGGCACCACCCAGTCTAGTGCGGACGGGCACCACCCAGTCTAATGCGGACAGGCACCACCCAGTCTAGTGCGGACGGGCCACACAGTCTAGTGCGGACGGGCACCACCCAGTCTATTGCGGACGGGCCACCCAGTCTAGTGCGGACAGGCACCACCCAGTCTAGTGCGGACGGGCCACACAGTCTAGTGCGGACGGGCACCACCCAGTCTATTGCGGACGGACCACCCAGTCTAATGCGGACAGGCCACCCAGTCTAGTGCGGGCAGGCACCACCCAGTATAATGCGGACGGGCACCACCCAGTCTAGTGGGGACAGGCACCACCCAGTCTAGTGCGGACGGGCACCACCCAGTCTATTGCGGACGGGCCACCCAGTCTAATGCGGACAAGCACCACCCAGTCTAGTGCGGACAGGCACCACCCAGTCTAATGCGGACAGGCACCACCCAGTCTAGTGCGGAGGGGCCGCCCAGTCTAATGCGGACAGGCACCACCCAGTCTAGTGCGGACAGGCACCACCCAGTCTAATGCGGACGGGCCACCCAGTCTAATGCGGGCAGGCACCACCCAGTATAATGCGGACGGGCACCACCCAGTCTAGTGCGGACGGGCACCACCCAGTCTAATGCGGACAGGCACCACCCAGTCTAGTGCGGACGGGCCACACAGTCTAGTGCGGACGGGCACCACCCAGTCTATTGCGGACGGGCCACCCAGTCTAATGCGGACAAGCACCACCCAGTCTAGTGCGGACAGGCACCACCCAGTCTAATGCGGACAGGCACCACCCAGTCTAGTGCGGAGGGGCCGCCCAGTCTAATGCGGACAGGCACCACCCAGTCTAGTGCGGACAGGCACCACCCAGTCTAATGCGGACGGGCCACCCAGTCTAATGCGGGCAGGCACCACCCAGTATAATGCGGACGGGCACCACCCAGTCTAGTGCGGACGGGCACCACCCAGTCTAATGCGGACAGGCACCACCCAGTCTAGTGCGGACGGGCCACACAGTCTAGTGCGGACGGGCACCACCCAGTCTATTGCGGACGGGCCACCCAGTCTAGTGCGGACAGGCACCACCCAGTCTAGTGCGGACGGGCCACACAGTCTAGTGCGGACGGGCACCACCCAGTCTATTGCGGACGGACCACCCAGTCTAATGCGGACAGGCCACCCAGTCTAGTGCGGACAGGCACCACCCAGTCTAGTGCGGACGGGCCACACAGTCTAGTGCGGACGGGCACCACCCAGTCTATTGCGGACGGACCACCCAGTTTAGTGCGGGTGGGCCACCCAGTTTAGTGCGGACGGGCACCACCCAGTCTAGTGCGGACGGGCCACCCAGTCTAATGCGGACAGGCACCACCCAGTCTAGTGCGGACAGGCACCACCCAGTCTAATGCGGACAGGCCACCCAGTCTAGTGCGGATAGGCCACCCAGTCTAGTGCGGACATGCACTACCCAGTCTAGTGCGGACGGGCCATCCAGTCTAGTGCGGACTGGCCATCCAGTCTAGTGCGGACAGGCCACCCAGTCTAGTGCGGACGGGCACCACCCAGTCTATTGCGGACGGACCACCCAGTCTAATGCGGACAGGCCACCCAGTCTAGTGCGGACAGGCACTACCCAGTCTAGTGCGGACGGGCCACACAGTCTAGTGCGGACGGGCACCACCCAGTCTATTGCGGACGGACCACCCAGTCTAATGCGGACAGGCCACCCAGTCTAATGCGGACGGGCACCACCCAGTATAATGCGGACGGGCCATCCAGTCTAGTGCGGACAGGCCACCCAGTCTAGTGCGGACAGGCCACCCAGTCTAGTGCGGACGGGCACCACCCACTCTAGTGCGGACAGACACAACCCAGTCTAGTGCGGACGGACCACCCAGTCTAATGCGGACAGGCCACCCAGTCTAGTGCGGACAGGCACCACCCAGTCTAGTGCCGACGGGCCACACAGTCTAGTGCGGACGGGCACCACCCAGTCTATTGCGGACGGACCACCCAGTCTAATGCGGACAGGCCACCCAGTCTAATGCGGACGGGCACCACCCAGTATAATGCGGACGGGCCATCCAGTCTAGTGCGGACAGGCCACCCAGTCTAGTGCGGACAGGCCATCCAGCCTAGTGCGGGCAGGCTACCCAGTCTAGTGCGGACAGGCACCATCCAGTCTAGTGCGGACGGGCTACCCAGTCTAGTGCGGACAGACACCACCCAGTCTAGTGCGGACGCAGCCGTGTAAGCCGGCCAGTCTGGCCATGGCAGCACAGTCGGCTCGTACGGTCGATACCCGATGCAGCCTCGGGCAGGGAGAATCAGCTGGCGACTGACGCGACAGTGGCTGGCGGCAGCACCCCGTACACGGTCACATGGACCTCGATTCTATATGGGGTTGAGTGGTGGACTTGTACTTGAGAGCGCCATGGCTAACATGTTCCATCAGCAAACCATTGCCGTTGCATTTAGAATAACTTGACTCAAGAAATTATGTGTACAAAAATTGCACTGCAAATGTTGTTGGAAACCGGAAGTAGTGCATGCAAGTGAAGCCGGCCCAAAGACCTGGCAAACGGAAACCTTGGGGAGGGATTAGCTGAGCAGAAGTATTGGAGACGGACTGGAGCTTAGTTTTACATCTGCAGTGAAGAAGTGGAATCCCTTCTTCTCTGCGTAAAATGCGAAATATTAATTGTGCGTGTTCAGATCTAGTCCATGGGCCTGGACGTGGCAAACGTTGCAGGAACAAACTTTTTTTAATAATAGGCAGGGAACGATTAGCATGTGGTAGACTAATGTATTGATTTTCGATTGCGGCTGGTGGAAATATCGCCCTCCCTACTGGTACCTTTTCCCCAGGTTAGTGTGTTGATGCTGGTTTGTGCCTGGTGAAAAAGTCCAGACCTATTTCTTCCACCTAATTCTAGCGTTTGCATGGTGATGGATGGACGAAAGTTGCAACAGCCACAGGACTCCGACATTCGTCAGCAGTTCGGCTGGAGCTCTGGCCCCGAGAGTGTGCTGCGCACACGTGTACAGCACGTTTACACGTGGCTTTGGCAGCGTGCTGCGGCCACGTGTACGCTGCGCAGCTCTGGCTTTGGCAGCGTGCTGCGCCCACGTTACGCTGCTCAGCTCTGGCTTTGGCGGCGTGCTGCGCCCACGTTACGCTGCTCAGCTCTGGCTTTGGCGGCGTGCTGTGCCCACGTTACGCTGCTCAGCTCTGGCTTTGGCGGCGTGCTGCGCCCACGTTACGCTGCTCAGCTCTGGCTTTGGCGGCGTGCTGCGGCCACGTTACGCTGCGTAGCTCTGGCTTTGGCGGCGTGCTGCGGCCACGTGTACGCTGCGCAGCTCTGGATTTGGCAGCGTGCTGCGCCCACGTGTACGCTGCGCAGCTCTGGCGTTGGCGGCGTGCTGCGGCCACGTGTACGCTGCGCAAACGCCCGGGCGGCGCGCCAGCCACAATCGATGCCCGCCGATAACCGACGGCAGTTCAGTGAACCCGTGTGGAGCGATAACCACCGTCCAGAACCCTGACAACCTCAACCACCGCAATGGCAAGGACAATTTTGCACGCCGAATGGGGCTCCGTGAAGATGGCGCATCTGTCGAGTGTACCTCCCCTCGCGCGGTCGCTGGGACTGCCGCTGCCACGGGACTGAGGCTTCCGTCTGATCCATCGAGCCAGGAGCGCCAGATGTGCCTGGGATCAGGCCGTAAGGGAGGCAGTGGCGTAGCCAGGATTTCGCCCAGAGGGAGGTTACCTGTAGAGGGATCTGATTCAGAATCTGCTCGGATTTAGGAGATTTGCACGATTGGGTCCCTGTATATAGATATATGTATATGTATATATGTTTATGTATATGTATGTATATATATATATATATGTATATGTATAAATATATATATATATATATATATATATATATATATATATATATATATATATATATATATATATATATATATATATATATATTTATATATATATATATATATATATATATGTATATGTATATGTATGCATATGTATGTATATATATATATATATATATATATATATATATATATATATATATATATATAACAGACACAGCTGTCAGCCGGAGCATTGAACATTGAGGAATTTAACATAAATCACAGCTCCATACATCGGAAGAACAACATCACGCCCAAGCTCATGCTACAGCTAAGCTGAATGATAAGCTCAACAGAGATGTTCTCCAACTCGTCCACTGGGATGGGAAGCTGGTGGAAGATCTTACCAGAAGCGAGGGTGTGGACAGGCTCCCAGTTATGTTGTCTGACAGTGGAACCAGGCAGCTGTTGTATGTTGCCAGGTTGCCTAGCGGAATCCGTGAGGAGAAGGCAAAGGCCATATAGTCGCTATTTGGCACACAATGAAGACCATATAGTCGCTATTTGCAATTGCTGCTTCAAGTCGTCTCAGAACACAGACGCCAGTACCCTGACAGTCGGAAGAAGAGTCTCGGAACACAAACACCAGTGCCCTGGCAGTCGTCAAAAGGTATCGGAACAGCAGCACCCTTGCAGCCGGAAGAGCACCTTTCCCAAATGTTCAGGCAACGATTTGTGGCAACAGTTGCATTCGTAAACGTGAAAATATAATAGCCGTTCAATAAATAAAGATATAGTTTTCACATATATCATTGCAATGATTGGTGTATGAGGAAAGAGGCTGGCTAGATGCAATTACGAGTTGGTCCTCGCCTGTATCCCGGGATCATGGGAAACTATTTGTCCAGCCATTCAATTTTCCATGGCTGACCGCTTACAATTTAACGTTCAAATATTACATTTTAAGAATGAAAAAATGTATCACAATATCGACTATTCGCATTCACGAATATCAACCAGTTAGTCTTGCCATCTTAACCCGCTCTAAAATAAAAACTAAGCATGGCACGAAAATGAAAAAGGTGTCATCAGAAAGCGCTCAACGAGTAATGTCTGGATCCCCCCGCAAAGCAATTTTCCAATAAAATTGACGTCACCAGTGGGGCTAGATTGTCACGACTTTTCACGACTTACATTATGTTTTTGACTCTGTGGAGTTTATTTTGGGTGACATATGAAAAAAAAAATGGAATGAGAAAATGACAATGAAATCGACCAGGCCCATACACTTATTTGGCACCACAAAAATGCCAGTTTTTTATGTCAAAATCTTGAGTTTTCACGTTTTCTCATATTTTCCTTTTCCAATGGTTACCCATTGGAAAAGGAAAATATGAGAAAACGTGAAAACTCAAGATTTTGCAGACCGAGAAGCAGACCGAGAAACGTTATTGGAAGTCAACTTGCCCTAATAAAATATGCTTACTTTGTCCAGAATCTTCTATTTGAACTGTGATTGGAAAAGATGTAAAACTTATATGTAGTCAAAAACTTATGCATATGCATATATATATATGTATATATATATATATATATATATATATATATGTTTATACATATATATATATATATATATATATATATATATATATATATATATATATATATGCAATCATAGATACATACACCAATGCATATAGCTGTACATGCAGATATGGAGAGAATTAAGAGAGGGAGAGAGAGGATGAGGCGGAGAAGAGGACGACTCGTCGTGCGGTGACGTGACGCCCCTCTTCAACAGATCGCTGGCCACGATGCGGCGCGGTGTGCGCCGCTGGTGGTGGTGGCTGGCCGTGGCGGTAGTCACGTGCTGGCCAGACCGACTCAGTGCCAGCCTGCCCCTGCTGCTGCCGGCGTTCATAGACAACTGGGAATTCAGCCCGGACGGGTACCCAAATGGCCTGCTGTCCCCGCTTAGTCCGGTAAGGACACGCGCGAAGTAGCATTATCGAATGGCGTGCGCTCGCCTTCATACGCACAGCCTCGCACCATTCTTCGTCCAACGAAGGAAATAATCCGGGAACAATCCAGAGACGCTGAAATGCAGCAACTTGGAGTGAATAAAGCTGATCGACATTATGTGGTGTAAAGCCATAGCATCGCTTTCGGTTGATTATGCTTGCTGATTGGGGATGAGTAGCCTGGGGGTAAGTTGCTCGTCTCACAATCGAAAGGTTGTGGGTTCGAGTCTCACCTGTCGCTACTCTTCGCTCGCGACCAATCGGCGTGAGCGATTGGCGACGCTACATGACTCAGTGGTCGATGTGTCGTAAAACCAATAACCAACCATTGATTGCTGATTGCGTACGTCAACCTGACATTGTTGCCATCCGGTGAGGTTATAGCGAACAGCTGGATAATTATTAGGGATCGAGCGGCAGCCTTTCAGAGAGTCGTTGACTGCCCCCGTGTGGGATTAGTCACTCCTGACGAGTACCAAGGCGTTCCTGATCGTGCAGCTCTCAGAGGCTACTCTACCGGCGGTAGAAGGTTGCAACCTCTACCGCAAACTGGGAGGGATGGTTGCGCATAGCTTCTCCCCAGCCCCTAGCCCGTAGACTCACTAAAACTGGTGGACGCCGTCCTAGATTTAGGCAAAATGTTCAACAACCGGCATGGAACCGCTGGACTCCATGATGTCACAACATGCCTAAGAAAGGGTACCGGTTCGTTAGAAATCATAAAGAACATCTAGAGCATACGAAACAGCTACTAAATTCGTCAGGAGGTCCCAGATTGAGACGCATATTAATATAATGGCTAGTAGTGAAACAAGCAATAAAGGCGAGCCGGGAAGCGTGGAACGTGGGAGCGCCGGGCAACTGCCGCTTTCTCGTGCTTTTATTTGTGTTCAATCAAGGTTTCTTCATTGCAAGTGCCTATTATCAAACCAATAGCACTATCAAGGTTTTTCCTTTTCGATGGTCTTTCCCTTCCTAAGGTTCTTTCCCTCCTTTCCGATGGTTCTTCATTTCCGATCGTACTCCGTTTCCGATGCTCCTTCGTTTCCTATGGTCCTTCCATTTCGATGGTCTTTCATTTACGATGGTCCTTCCTTTCCGAGGGTCTTTCCTTTCAGATGGCCCTTACTTTCCGATGGTCCTTCATTTCCGAGCGCACATCTAAAACAGCATGGAAGAGCTAGCTCTGGAAAATTTTGCTGTTGTTCAGTTGCTACGAATCGATGAGCGACACAAATATCTGCATATATGTGCCGGGATGTTGTGCAGTAACCCAGTGTGATGCTGCCGGATATTCCAGGGTGATTTTGCGCAGTAGTCCAGTGCGATGTTGCGCAGTAACCCAGTGATATTGCGCAGTAACCCAGTGTGATGTTACCCAGCAACCCAGTGTGATGTTGCGCAGTAATAGTGTTAAGTTGCGCAGCAATCCGGTGTGACGTTGTCTGGTAGCTCAGTGTGATATTGGCCGGCAACCCAGTGTGACGTCATCAAATAACTCAGTGTGATATTGTCCAGGAACCCCAGAGGTTAAAAAACAACTTCTGATACGGTAGATGGGATCGGCGCCCAAATGTTTATAACTATCAGCAGTTTTGACGACCAATACCTAAACAGCTTGGGAATGTCAAGAGCTGGACAATTATGTCTGTTCGAATGATTTTGTGTTCGCAAATTATATTTCCTGAAGTAGTTATACTCTGACGAAAGATAATTTGGTAAAATAATTATGCGTGGGGAAGAGCCACGTGAACCAAAATCACATTGGCAAAAGTGTTTGGCCATCCCTGTGAGTTTATAAGCTACTCCTAACTTTTCATTCAGCAATTGGATGGATTTCCTCGTCTCCAGCATATGTCAAGAATGCGAACAGAAATCTGCTCGCATAAGCACCGCGTTTGACCGGAGCGCCGCTTTCATCGGCGACCGGTCCGCGACTACTGCACAGAATAACTGGGGGAACGCCTAACTGCTGGCTACGATTTGGTCGCGACCGTGGCCGCCTGCACATTTTTTCGTCGCCGAGTTTTGACAAGCAAAAGCCAGAATAGTGCAGAAACTGGCGAAGCTGGATTCCTGTCCCCAGTGTTGTAATCAGTGAGTTTTTTTCTAGAAATATTGCATCAACCTGCGCCGTCTTTCCGGTCAGATCCCCACACCCCGTCCCGGGGGGGGAATAGTAATCCCCCTCTAAAATTCAAATTAAGCATCGCACGAAAACGAAGGAGGTTCCATCGGAAAGCGCTCGATGAGTAGGGTCCGGGTCCATCCCCCAAAACAATTTCCCCCAAAAGTGACGTCACCAGGGGGCTAGATTTTCAAGACTTTTCACGACTTACATTATGTTTTTTGCTCTGGGGAGTTCATTTTGGGGATATATGAAAAAATAACTAAATTTATTTGGAATGACACAAGGACAGCAAAATCGACCAGGGCCATAATTTGACTTGGCACCCAAAAATAAAAGTTTTTTTTTGCAATTTCAAAATTTTGGGTTTCCAAGTCATCCTTAATTGTATTTTTCCAATGGGTAGAGCAGACCGATAAATATTGTTGAACGTTAACTTGCCCCAACAAAAAGTGCACACTTTATCCAGAATCTCCTATTTGAACTGCAATTGGCAAATATGCAAAATGTTTATGTAGTCAAAACAAATAATTTCACTCGTTCGTTTTGTTGCATCCCTAAAGATAAGCAAACGCTGAAAGTTTCATTAAAATATCTGTATCCGTTAAATCGTGACGACTGGTTGAACTTATTGGAGGTGACCTCACTTGACCTTGACTAACTCGTTGACCCTAGATGACCTGACTTCAAAATTCTGAAACAGCATGCCAAATTGATGTGGGAAAAGGTATGCCAAATGTGGACGTGCTGGCTCCCGCCGTTCGTCCACTATCCCGGAAAAAGCTGAGGGAGGGGGGCGGTTGAAGACCCCGCTCAGATTTTAGATTTCAAATTTTAGCTCAGAAGACGATTTTAACCCCCCCCCCCCCGAGACGGGACGGGTTAAAATCGTCATGGTTGCCATGTTCATATAATTATATCATAGTTTGCTTTGCAATTGTCGGTGGAAGTTGTGTTAAAATGGATCCTAAACAAAATATGATATTACAACACTACTATAGGCTGTGACAATCGTGACAACAGTGAGACGAAATTAAACAATACATATTGAATGCAATGCAACTAATACAGATAAGAATACTTTTATAGCACATATAGTAATGATCATGTTAGCAAAGAGGCTCATGATCTCATCTATGCGAATTTCGGCGCGCTACTGTGCACCATTCTTCCACTGTCCGCGGAAAACCTTAGGGGGGTCATCAGCGACCTTCCCCCTCGAAACGGCGCGGGTCAATGCTCCTCCCACAAATTTGTGTGCACGCTTATCAACAACAGTTTCCCAACCTATGTGCTCTGCATTAATGGTGATGGGCGGAAACTAGTGATTATGAGCATAATATGCAAATATTTGACTTGACTTGTGTGATTATCTTTAGTATCGCTGGCCTCATGTCGTACCCACCAAATGTTCGCGCCCAGAGAACGCTGCGGTACTGAACTAGGGACTTGTCTGACGGGTACTCGGTCTTTGACCACAGTCTCAGGTTGCAGTCGCCAAAAAGGTCACGCTTTCTTTCCTTTCCATTTCTCTTCTTCCTGTTCACACCCATTTTTCACCGCCATGCACTCGCTCCGTTCAGAGCCACGCATCTTCGAAATCCTGACGCTCTGGCGGTGACGGGAGCAACTAAAGACTAGCTGGCCAGCCGCTGTGCGGCTCTCGCTGCATCTACTAGCAGCTCCACAGGTCTGAAACTACGAAGATCTAAATAAGACATGCACCGCGATAGGGCGTGACATCCACAGTGACCTACATCAGCGTACTCAGAGAGGAGGACACGGATGTGAGTAGAAAAAGATTCGTAGTGCTATGGGAGAGGGAATAACGAGCCTACGCTCCCAAACACCTCACGAAACGAACTAAACTGCCTTTTACGTTGGCGTGGGTCCATACGTATCCTCAGGATTCACGGCTCAAGATCATGCTCCAAACCTTACTTGCCCCCCACCGCAACTGGGTATCTGTTCTCTCTCTCTCTCTCTCTCTTCTTGCTCTCTTTTTCTCTATATATTGGGGACACGTGTCCCCATAGAAAGTGGCGCTCCTCTGGCCGTGACAAGGCGCCTAAGAGTGCACTCCGATTCTCCTCCCCTATGGACCCGCTCTACGAATTGTTCAGCCACAGGCGCTCATGTCGGAGCGACGTCATTTTGAAGCCAAAAGGCATTGCTACATTATTATCCGAGTGCACTTACCTACCGCTCAACAAATAATCTGCCCAAACTTCCCTCCAACGACATTCGCTGTGGTGCCTCCCCAAGCAAGTACTCCCCTCCAGATAGGTGCACCTCATTACAATTCCAGTATCTGCCGTGACGTGCTGCCTGCTGCTCCGTCCGTGCGTGTCCGCCCTCGACAGAGATCATACTCACCGTAACAAAACTGTCTCCACTCTCTGACATTCTCTGACAAAATTCGCTCTGACAAAATTCGCTCTGACAAAATTATCTCTGACAAAATTATCTTTGACAAAATTTTATCCGACAAAATCATCTCCGCATGTGACCGCACTGAGATTTGCCTGCTCTGCCTCTTAGATATAAGCAAATCCTTTGACTACATCAATCACAAGAAAACTAACCCTCAGAAGACTAAGTCTGCACGGTGTGTGTACACATTGTCCCCAGCTTGCTTGAAAAGTTGCACTCGTAACTTTAACATCATAGAACATTTCGGTAACAGTAAAATATCAGCTAAAATCACAAACAGCGTACGAGTTGTATCAAGGTTGAGCCCTCGGTCTGGTTTTGTTCTGTATGCTCGCTGATGATTTCGCAGTATTTGTTAATGGCGCCCCGACGGCAGCCGACGACAATTGTACTCGTTTATGCGCATTCATATAAAACGTCCACTAAAAACTGGTCTTCTGCCTAGGCTTCTTAGTTGATTTTGAACGGTCTTTGTCACATCCAACTGGCCGGTCCTGTGTTTTAGTCCCACAATTAAGCGTATTTGCCACCTCTAGTGTGCAGCCAAAGTGTTTCACTGTAATTGTCTACATGCAACGCACAAAATACTTCAATCGGAGTTAGAGTTCCTGTTTTATGTGAGAACCTGTGAGGAGGCAAGTGGCCCTTCATAAAATGTCTTTGACCCCACCCCACCCAGTAATTTTAAAATTTTCACACGGGACCCTATGGAGTGTACCCACAATACACTTGCACCTGTCCTTTGCCTTTATGCACTTTGCCCCTCCCCCAATTATTATCAGAAATCGACTCACGTGATTGCAGCGAAAATTCATACTACAGCACCTAATTGTTGCAATTACGTTAAAAGTAAACGTGAATACTTCAAGGGAAATTCTAGAAATGAATTGCACTACCAATCAAATATAATTTGCTAATTGCGTGATAACATTGCTTACTTTAGTGTGCACGTTTCAACTCCGACCTGCTACCCACGACAGTGCGAAGTTTGACAACTGTTTCGACCATTGAGACTCATTTCCGGATTATAACCTGGAGTCTTGGCTGTTGTGTGCTTCCCGCCATGTGTGGGATCCAACATGCAGAGGTCCTTCACAAGGTCTTTGAAACAAGTCAAGGACAAGGTATTTGTTTTCCTCTTGCTATGACACGGCTGCACTGATCCTCGGCGCGCTCCGGACCTGCACTGATCCTCGGCACGCTCCGGACCTGCACTGATCCTCGGCGCGCTCCGGACCTGCACTGATCCTCAGCGCGCTCCGGACCTGTACTGATCCTCGGCGCGCTCCGGACCTGTACTGATCCACGGCGCGCTCGACCTGCACTGATCCTCGGCACGATCCAGACCTGCACTGATCCTCGGCACGCTCCAGACCTGTGCTGATCCTCGGCACGCTCCAGACCTGTGCTGATCCACGGCGCGCTCCAGACCTGTGCTGATCCTCGGCACGCTCCAGACCTGTGCTGATCCACGGCGCGCTCGACCTGCACTGATCCTCGGCGCGCTCCGGATCTGCACTGATCCTCGGCGCGCTCCGGATCTGCACTGATCCTCGGCGCCCTCCGGACCTGCACTGATCCTCGGCACGTTCCGGACCTGCACTGATCCTCGGCACGCTCCGTACGTCTCGGAGCGCTCCACCGCATTCTCCAGTGGGCGACTCAGTTCCAGTCCAGTGTGCCGTGACCCTTGACCCAGTCACCCACTGAGAGTGCGTGTGATCGACGATAATAGTCAAATCATCTCGGCGCGTCACAAAAACACCCAACAGATTCCATCGCGGCACGCCGAAAAGCCCTCTAAAAACCGTTCGGAAGGTGATCGGCCTGATGTGATCAGATCGAGCCAAGAACCCGGGGGCATCTAGTACATAGTCGTCCTCTTTCCGGGTGGAGACAGGACTCGACCTGCGCCGTAGCTCGTCTCCGAGGGGCAGGGATACCCGATACATGGTCGTCCCCTGCCTGGGTGGAGTCGGAACCCGACCTGACTCGAAAGGTCGTCTCCGGGGAACGCCTGATACATGGTCGTCCCCTGCCTGGGTGGAGTCGGAACCCGACCTGAGCCGAAGGTCGTCTCCGGGGAACGCCTGATACATGGTCGTCCCCTGCCTGGGTGGAGTCGGAACCCGACCTGAGCCGAAGGCCGTCTCCGGGGGACCCCTGATACCTGGTCGTCGTCTGCCGCTCCTGGCTGACGAAGTCGCGACCCTTCCCGTGCCGGTACGCCCCTACTCGACCGGCCTCGCCGTCCAACGCCCAGCTTCGTCTCCTTCAGGCGATACAAGTTAGACTAGTGCGATTAAAGCTTGGGACAATTTCAGGAACATCGTGGGGGTGAGCAGGCCATGCACCTGACACGAACACGTGTGTGTTATGTCAGCTGACACGTGTGTTTTGACTGTCTGAAGCAACGTCTAGATTCAGCTGACACGTGTGTTTTGTCTGTCTGAAGCAACGTCTTGAGTCAGCTGACACTTAGGTTCAGCTGACACGTGTGTGTTGGGTGCCTGAAGAAGCGTCTTCAGTCAGCCGACACGTGTGTTTTGACTGAAGCAGCATCTTGAGTCAGCTGACACGTGTGTTTTGACTGTCTGAAGCAGCATCTTGAGTCAGCTGACACGAGTGTGACGTGTTAGTTGAAGTTTGTGTTGACTGTCTGAAGAAGCGTCGTGTGCCAACTGACGTGTGTGCTGGCCGTCTGAAGCAGCGTCTTGAGCTAGCTGTCCTGCGTGGCGTGTCAGATGACGTGTGTGCTGAACATCTAAAGCGGCGTCTTTACCCATCCCGCTGGGAACAAAGTCGTGCAACTGCCTAACGGCTGACGAACGTGCCACTTCCCGTGTTGGCTATCGCGCTGCACGCAGCCTTCAACTACCCGCCGCCAACCAGTCACGTGACAGCGGCCGACGCCAACGGCGCGGGTCACGTGACGCCGGTCCCACGCCGAGGCGCGAGTCCCGTGGTGTGGGCGGCGTGGGCGGCGGTGTGGGCGGCGTGGGCGGCGGACACACGGAGCCGACTGTGCCGCCGGGCGCCGCGGCGCGTGTCGGGGACGATCAGTTCCGGCTGTCCCCGGACTGGTGCTGGCGCTGGCCGTCCAGCGATATAGCCGTCTGGCGCTGGCCGTCCAGCGATATAGCCGTCTGGCGCTGGCCGTCCAGCGATACAGCCGTCTGGCGCTGGCCGTCCAGCGATATAGCCGTCTGGCGCTGGCCGTCCAGCGATATAGCCGTCTGGCGCTGGCCGTCCAGCGATACAGCCGTCTGGCGCTGGCCGTCCAGCGATATAGCCGTCTGGCGCTGGCCGTCCAGCGATATAGCCGTCTGGCGCTGGCCGTCCAGCTATATAGCCGTCTGGCGCTGGCCGTCCAGCGATATAGCCGTCTGGCGCTGGCCGTCCAGCGATATAGCAGTCTGGCGCTGGCCGTCCAGCGATATAGCCGTCTGGCGCTGGCCGTCCAGCGATATAGCCGTCTGGCGCTGGCTGTCCAGCGATATAGCCGTCTGGCGCTGGCCGTCCAGCGATATAGCCGTCTGGCGCTGGCCGTCCAGCGATATAGCCGTCTGGCGCTGGCCGTCCAGCGATATAGCCGTCTGGCGCTGGCCGTCCAGCGATATAGCCGTCTGGCGATGGCCGTCCAGCGATATAGCCGTCTGGCGCTGGCCGTCCAGCGATATAGCCGTCTGGCGCTGGCCGTCCAGCGATATAGCCGTCTGGCGCTGGCCGTCCAGCGATATAGCAGTCTGGCGCTGGCCGTCCAGCGATATAGCCGTCTGGCGCTGGCCGTCCAGCGATATAGCCGTCTGGCGCTGGCCGTCCAGCGATATAGCCGTCTGGCGCTGGCCGTCCAGCGATATAGCAGTCTGGCGCTGGCCTCCTGGCCGTCTGTCGAGCGATAGCCGTCTAGCGATAGCCGTCTGTCTAGCGATAGCCGTCTGTCTAGCGATAGTCGTTTATCTAGCGATAACCATCTGTCTAGCGATAGCCGTTTATCTAGCGATAGCCGTTTATTTAGCGATAGCCGTCTGTCTAGCGATAGCCGTTTATCTAGCGATAGCCGTTTATCTAGCGATGACCGTTTGTCTAGCCATAGCCGTTTATCTAGCGATAGCCGTTTATTTAGCGATAACCGTCTGTCTAGCGATAGCCGTTTATCTAGCGATAGCCGTTTATTTAGCGATAGCCGTTTATTTAGTGATAGCCGTTTATTTAGCGATAGCCGTTTATTTAGCGATAGCCGTTTATTTAGCGATAGCCGTTTATTTAGCGATAGCCGTTTATTTAGTGATAGCCGTTTATTTAGCGATAGCCGTTTATTTAGCGATAGCCGTTTATTTAGCGATAGCCGTTTATTTAGTGATAGCCGTTTATTTAGCGATAGCCGTTTATTTAGCGATAGCCGTTTATTTAGCGATAGCCGTTTATTTAGCGATAGCCGTTTGTCCAGCCATAGCTGTATAACGCTTTCCGTATTGATGTTGGCCGTATAACGCTGCTGAAGTCACTAGCCGTCCATGTCGGCTGCACGAGGCTTTTATACGCTCTCCAACGCGCTGGTGGGTCCGTGTGCGGAGAAAAGGGCAATTTGGTCCATCAAGCCACAAATTCAAAAAAAAGTACTCAGACGAAGCGGAAATGTTCTCAGAATCCATGGGCAATTGATGCAAATGAACTGGCCTGAGCTGATCACAATGGACCAGTGTACCTATTCTGAGAAGGCGTCGGATATTCGAGGCACGTTGTGAAATTTAGCTCCCTCAAGACTCTTACGGTCCTTCCCAGTTTGAATTTCAAGATCCACACCCGCTTAAGTCGAACATCGCACGCTGCAATGCTGTTGTCATGTGCTGGGATGGATATTGCATGATGATCTTAGATGCCCGGACGACATCATTGGTCGTAATCTTGATCATGATCAGTGTGATGGAGTCTTGGCTGTTGTGTGCTTCCCGTCATGTGTGGGATCCAACATGCAGAGGTCCTTCACAAGGTCTTGAAACAAATCAAGGACAAGGTATTTGCTTTCCTCTTGCTATGACACGGCTCGCACCTGGAAGCGAACAAATGTGTTCTGGTAAAACATTGTCCCGCTATGTGCAATTAAGCCTCGAATTGCACGTGCGGAAATAAACTGGGAGCTGTGTGAAACACAAGTGCCTGCTTTGCGCTTGATGTGGTGCGCTCATTACATTTATATTATTTTCTTTGCATTGGTGGATTTTTTTTTTAAACATCCTGGCAGGTGGCATAGCATGTCTGGCCATGATGTAGGGCCATTGTGGGAGGAACAATATGACCGTAATTGAATGTTCTTGGGCAGACGATCATACTGATTATTTTTTAAAAACATTAGTTTCGAAGCGACAAGGAACATTTCAGTTCTGGTTGGTAGGTTGCCGTGAATTTGGATAAAAGTTTGTGATTTTTATGCCATAGCTCTCGACCATAACCATTAAAAGTGACACTTTTTGTCATGAAGACTTGAATTATGCCAGGTGGAAGCGTGATGTCGAGTCAATATGTCAAATCATGAATGGCTTAAAGGCATTGAACATAAATAGGATCGTCGATGTGTTGCTCTCCATCTAGAATTTTACTCTTCTTGTTTTACGACGCCCCAGGAGCAAAGCAAGCTGACATACTTATATTGCGGTGTTACATTACAACATAGTGATATTACGTTATAGATTACTTAATCTGCATCGCATTTTAAAACGACTCCGCTCCAGGACAAATTAGAAGTGTTTTTTAGACATAGTGTTTGATGTTTTTCGTGGTAGCTAATCAGATAACGTTCGCAACTAATCATGTGGTTATTCACACGCATTTTCCTGAATCGTGGACGACTGCTAGCAGGGGTCCTAAGGGCTATGCATTGATAGGCTATTGCCGTGAACAATACAAAAACTACGAGGCAAATTAAAATGAGTGGACCCAAATTACGTGCAAATCTCGCCACTCTGGTACATAAATTATGATTGCATATTTTGTCGTATTGATAATGCAATCCAAAGGTGAGACACAATATCTCAGCGTCCGAGTTTCACTGGCTGGGGAGACTGGTAAGCAGTGGCAGGCCTATTCAGAGACGTATCCAATGGGGGAGAAGTGGGCGACATCACGTTCCTTGGAACCGGAAATAAGCCTCTCTGACTGGAAATGGCACCCCACGAGGTGTACTCGGGTGCATGCCCCTTGGATCTATTAGCCTGCACCGCCTTTTCTGGTAGAAGAAGTCCAGGTACACTCGAGTTCACCACTCGTAGCGTTTATAATCATTAGCGCCCAGCCAGGCAGTAGGCTCAAGGTGAAGTATGTACCCTTGATGGCATGTAGGTGCTCCCTCAATATGACACACCCCATCCCTCCCTCGTGGAAAAGCCATAGCTTTGATAATGCGTCTACCACAGTCGCCCTTCTGCCGCCCATCTACCGTGGCGCAGTAAGTGTTCCAGGACTGGAGATTTTGCTCCGGAATCGCCTATGTAGCGGACAATATCTGCCTCTGGCGCTTGAGTACATGGTGTGCAAGGCCTTTACTTACAGCGATCGTACAAAGACAAAGACACAGACGTATATACAGGCCATCCACAATAAACTCGCGGCTATTTCAGCCTATGAGTTATAAATCATATGTAACAGGAAGAAATGGCTATCACAGACACACATAAAAACATATAACAATTCCTCATACCAGCGGCACGGAAATAGTCAGCAAGTACGGTACGTGTAATAAGGAATCAGCAGGTATGCAGATAAGCCAGCAAGTATGATAAGAGGTCAGCGGGTATGATAGGACGTCAGGACGCAGATCAGGTCATTCCGACCGGCCTCGTGTACAAGTGCCGCCTAAGGCAGCGACCAAACGTGGGAACTGGCAGTTGCCCCGGTTAGTGTGGCAGTTCGTAGGACGGGTGACCCGCCCGCACGTGGCCGGTCTTGTTGGACCGTTCCACTAGAACTTTTCTTATTCGCTCCAATTATTGGCTCAGGGGATATGAGATGGGAAATTTGGACCAAATGACCATATCAGCGAGGTCGGATATCTGTCACCAAACCATGGAATGAGCTGTCCGGGTCAGAACAGTTTCTGATTGAATGGCGAAAGTGGTAAATTAGCATTGGAAAGGTACCGAACTAGGATCGAGATTGGGACTCCGACCCCGATCCACCGGGGATGTCCATCCATGCACATTAGGTTAGTCCTTTGTCGTGAGAGTTATGTGGCGATTAGACACAAACTTCACTGGATAACAGTGGTGCCGGTTTTCAAAAGTTTAATTAATAGACGAATCGATGGACCGTTCGTTCTTGGACATCGAGATCACACATCCCATCACATAGTGATACAAATATAAGTGACTGGAAGGAACAAGTAAGATTGGTTAGTTCCGACGTCGAGTAAAATGGCCTAGATAAAGGTTCTGCGGCCAGGTTGCGCCCAGATCGGAATATGTAGGGAGTAACCTGCAAAGTGACATCAATCGCATGACAGTCATTTGCATTTATGACACATTTCAGTTGACGCAGTTTGGTTCCATTAGCCTGCCATGAACTTGACCTGACTTGACCTCGGGGATCTAACACGACTTTTAAGTGATATAGCATAACAATGTGCATCAAGCAAGTCGCTAGTGTTGTCAAGAACACCTCCCTTTTACCAATATATGTGAAGCGCATCAGCGCTAATTTTTGTGGTCTGGTGCTGTGAATAGGTTTTACTTTAACGACCCCTAATCTGAGCAATTTTCGGCCGATTGTCATTTTCCGTCCTTTAAACCATGCGCCAGTCATTTCTAAGCAGGTACGCAAAAAATTAACGTATATCGGCCGGTACAATATGGAATTATGTACGAAAATCGTAGTGGTTGGCGGATTTCGCTATCCCCCTCCAGGGCGCGTGCTAATCTGTCATGAACTTGACCTAACTTGACATCGGTGACTTGATATGACTTTGAAACAATATGGCATGACAATGTATATCAAACAAGTCGGTAGTTTTGCCAAGAACACTTTCTCTTTGCCAATATACGGGAAGTACATCAGCGCCGATATTTGTGGTCTGGCGCTAAGAAGATGTTTTGACTATAGTGACACCCAACTCGAAAACATTTTCGGTCGATTTTCATTTTTCTTTTTTTTAAGCAACGCGCCGGTCATTTATTAGCAGGTACACAAACAATCGCGTATATCGGCCGGTAAAATCTGGAATTATCTACGAAAAACAGGAGTGATGGGCGGAGTTCGCCCACCCCCTCCAGGGCGCGAGGAAAAAAGACCTGATGATAAATCAAATCCATACGCAATGATAATACGGTACCGTAAGTTGTCACCATAACCGGATATATTTTTGTAATATCTGTCACCCATGCTCGTGGCCGAGTAGTCGGTTGTTTTCACCTCTGTGGGGGCCGGCTGGCCGGCGCCAGCTACTTCCGTGAAGCTCCATCGGCACGCTCGGCGGCGAACCATCAGCTCGGAGCTGTCGGCCGAGCCCTGAGGCTACTGGCCGCTGTGGTAGGGTCTCACGCGGTCCGCCGCCGACACTTACTGGCCGGCCGGCAGCCGACCGGGCAGCACGTGTGTGGTCACGGTCGTGACGTGTCGTGACGAGTCGTGACGTGCCTGTGTCGTGACTCTGTCGTGACGCTGTCGTGACGCTGTCGTGACGCTGTCGTGACTCTGTCGTGACGCTGTCGTGACGTGTCGTGACGAGTCGTGACGTGACGTGACGTGACGTACGTGACGTGACGTGATGTGCCTGTGTCGTGACTCTGTCGTGACTCTGTCGTGACGCTGTCGTGACTCTGTCGTGACGCTGTCGTGACGCTGTCGTGACGCTATCGTGACGCTGTCGTGACGCTGTCGTGACTCTGTCGTGACGCTGTCGTGACGTGTCGTGACGAGTCGTGACGTGCCCGTGTCGTGACTCTGTCGTGACTCTGTCGTGACTCTGTCGTGACGAGTCGTGACTCTGTCGTGACTCTGTCGTGACGCTGTCGTGAAGGGTCGTGACGAATAGTGACTTGACGCGACGTGACACTGTCTGGCAGGGGCATGCCTAGTCGTGATGTGGCCTGTCGTGAAGGGTCGTGACGAATAGTGACTTGACGCGACGTGACACTGTCTGGCAGGGGCATGCCTAGTCGTGACAAGTCGTGACGTGGCGTGACAGTGTCGTGACACTATCGTGACGAGTCGTAGCGCCGTCGTTGCGAGTCGGTGACGAGTCGTGACGTGACGTGACGCGACATTATCGTGATCTGACGCTGTCGTGTCGTGACATGTGACGAGTTGTGAACTTGTCGTGACTAGTCCTGACGTGACGTGACGTGACGTGACGCTGTGGTGACGATCCGCCGCCGAACGGTGAGCCGTCGAGCGGACACCCGTGGCCGCAGCTCGCGTCCGAGCTGGTCAGTACAAACACCGAGCAGAGCGACATCACACAGACGATACCTGGACCGGTGCCGCCGGCGACATCACACGGACGATACCTGGACCGGTGCCGCCGGCGACATCACACAGACGATACCTGGACCGGTGCCGCCGGCGACATCACACAGACGATACCTGGACCGGTGCCGCCGGCGACATCACACAGACGATACCTGGACCGGCACCACCGCGACATCACACGACGATACCTGGACCGGTGCCGCCGGCGACATCACACGGACGATACCTGGACCGGTGCCGCCGGCGACATCACACAGACGATACCTGGATCGGTGCCGCCGGCGACATCACACCCCGGAGACTCGACAGCAGCGCCGCGACAACGCTGCAATTGCCACCGATACCACTGTAGGACCAGCCTGACACAAGCAGCAGAAGTAACCCTTCAAGAAGCTCTGAATCTTCACCGGTGACCTTGAACGCTTGTGTGACGTCGAGTGCGGACCAGTAGCTCTGGGCGCCCACCGCCGACCTCGAACGTTGATCGGTGACAACCATGGCGCAGCTGTGCTGCACTGCGGCGCTTCTGGCGCTGCTGTGTGGTGTCGCCGCCGCCAGCATCCCAGTCCACTTGCCGCCGTTCGTCAATTACTATGAAGTCTACATGGAGCCGTACGCTACGGTGAAGCTGGATACCGTGAGTTGAACAGTGTTGTGTCGTGGTGTCCATGGCTCGAAACGTCCACAAGCTGTAACTTCCATGCCGAGAACAGAAGCTGATGCGAATCTAATCAAATATGTCAAATTTATAAAATATAGCAGACTTATCCGTTTCAATGCAATCTTCAGAAGATATCTATTTGCAACTAATTTGTCTGTAGATACAAATCAATATGGTTAGTATTGAATAGGAATTTAGACCCTGGAAGAAACGATTCACATCTAGTCTATTTTATCATCATCAACAGGAGCACATGTATGCAGCGGAATCGTGCCGCTCTGAATTATTTGCGCCGCGGTCTTATATAATTATAATATAGCAAAAGTCGCAATAAGCCCAGTCCGTTTGCACCGCACCTCGGCCGGTGTGGTGCACATTTGCAACGTCTCGGCAACGGTCGCGGGTAGGGTGGTGAATTTGGTCAACTGCTGAACGTCGGCTCCCTTCACATCGTGCAAAATGTTTGGCTCGACTAACTGAGGGATGTATTTGGCTGTGCCGCTCGACTACAACCCTGGCAATACATGCACCAAGGAAGTTGGCTGTCCCGCCGACAGGTGGCAGGTGCGCTCCGCCAGCAGATGGCAGCAGAGTATTTTAGTTACCAGATGCATGGGCATGTTCTGCTCTGTTGTTCCAAGATTGCTGAGCTTCTGCATATTTTAATATTGATAGGCATCGTACAGTACCGTAGCATGCAGTGCAGTGCAGTACAGAACAATTGAATGTTACTGCAGCTAACGATTGTGCGGTGAGGTATTCACCTGAGTGGTATGTGAACCCTGCCATCTCTGGTAGTTCCGACGTCCTGATATAATTTGACGAACTCACAGTAAAAAATGTACTGCAAATGGTACTTTTCCCATACGGGAAAATGATGCCAAACTGGTAGCGGAAATGTGAAAATGATAAATACTCGAATCCAACTTGGCGGAGTGTTGCCTCCATTGTTTCCAAGACGCAAGGTGTCTCTGTTGCTGTCTGGCGTTGCCTATTTCGCTTGCTTCCATTTGATTGCTTTTGCAACAAAAGGTTAACTGAGATTGTTCAAGTAGTTGCCTGCGAAGATGGATGGGGACGTAGACTGTGATGACTTCCGTGGTACCCAGGAAAGCCCAGGAAGCTTCAGTGAAAACTGAAGGAGGAAAGAACAAAACATGGCGTCGCATCCAATGACATACTTATGGTGTGTCCTTCAAAGATGAGGTGAACGCTATAGTTGTGACTTAGCGACATTTCGAAAATCATGAGAACCAACCTAGAGGGGTGAGGTAGGATTCCCTACCTATACGCGTATGCCACCATTCTTCAAATGGATAGGTGCCCGCGAAGCATGCAAGATAGCCGAAAGTCACGGATATTACCAGGAGGTATTTTCTCTGGAGTTCGGGGAGGAACGGGAGAGTATGAGGAACAAGAGATGTACGGATAGGAACGTGGAGTTTGAATCGTGGTGAAGGAGTCCGGGAAGGAAAGAGTCGATGAGGAATGGACGAGTCTGAAGAGGAACGAAAGTCTGGAGAGGAATCGAACCCCGGGGGAGAACTGGACAGACTGGTGATTGGCTGATAGGTCTGGAATGGAACTATGGAGTCGTAAGCATTGGAAAACAACTAGGGGGATCTGGAGACTGATAGACAAGTATGCCGGGGAAAGATACAATCTGAGGAGCTAAACACTGGGAAGAAGCTGACCAATCTGAAGAGGAACGGAGAGGACCTGGATAAATGGGGAGCATGGTTGGTAGATTGGAAGTTTGCGGGGGCTTCAAGAGCCCCCACCCCCTACACTGACCGGTTAGGGGGATTTGCCGACAAGCCTAGCGATGTTTGTTAGCAAATCCATGTATCAATGAGTGCCGGGGACAGTTGCTAATTGTATATGGTCTTAGTCAGCTATGTAGCAGTGATGGCAAATTTGAACATGAACGCCGATCTTGTTCACACCATGGGCAATTGCTATTGTGTATCATCAAAATGCAGCATCAAAATATATTTTATATGTCTGTATATAACCAGATGGGCACATAAACCGAAGAGTAATTCTCGCTATGCATAGGTGCAACCAGCAGTTGAAAATTGGTGCGATAAATGAGGAAAATTGCAGGGGAATGCAGAAAGTGAAGCGTTGTTGTGAACGAAAACATGCAATGAAGAATGTCTAAAATCAAGGTACGACATGGTGGTGATGTTATTATTCTGGCACTGAGAACACGTATGGAATGATGATGTTATCAAACCTTCGTACTTAATAAAATAACATTTCGCGAAATGTTTTATTGAAATTTTCATGCAATTGTCGAAATCACACCAGCACAGTTCCTGACATATATCAACGCTGGGTCGTGTTGGGGCAGCGTAGACGGTTATTGATATGGTTCTCGGGAGCATCCGAAAAATTGTCTCCTTCCTCTACTGTGGAATATTGACTGTGATCCATAGCCATGCAGGCAAGGCGATCCTCTTTCGTGTTAATGAAATCACACAATCCTAATACGATTACATAATTGTGTACAGGCACGGCTGAACCATGCCACAAGTCGATCCGGGAACTGGAGATAGTTATGCTACGCTTCTCTCCTGAATGCTGCACCATTCTGTAGCAGTGTAATTTTATTTGATATCTGGTTTGCACCATTTTCAGGTCTTTTGGTTTACGTCACGGCTCAGCAATAGTGTAACTTTTTGGCATTATTTGTTGGTGCCCTGTGATACAAATGCTATCACCACATACAAGATATACATACAGGATGCTGCGCCCCTGCCCCCAAACACTTATTTCAACTATCTTTCATGTTTATGCTAATTCAAAATACTTATACACCTTTATAAGCATTAACCCGTCCCGTCTCGGGGGGTCTTGAACCGCCCCCCTCAGGTTTTTCGCGAATAGTGCACGAACGGCGAGCGGCAGCGCCCCCAAATTTGGCATAGCTTTTCCACATCAATTTGGCATGCTGTTCCAAATTTTGAAGTCAGGTCTTCTAGGGTCAACGAGATAGTCAAGGTCAAGAGAGGTCACCTCCAAAAAAGTTCAACCAGTCGTCACGCTTTAACAGGTACAGTTATTTTAATGAAACTTTCAGCGTTTGCTTATCTTCAGGGATGGAACAAAACGTATGAGTGGAATTTTTATCCTTTTTTCGTTTTTGACTACATATAAATTTTGCGTATTTGCCAACTTGCGGATTCTGGCTAAAGTAAGCAATAGAGGATTCAAATAGAGGATTCTGGCTAAAGTAAGCATTTTTTACGGAAAGTTGACTTCCAACAACGTGTCTCGGTGTGGTCTACCCATTGGAAAAGGAAAATTAAAGAAAACTTGAAAACTCAAAATTTTGAAATTTCAAAATAAAATTCACTTCGAGGGGCAAACAATTAAGGACCTGGTGATTTCGCTGTCCTTTTCTCATTCCAGATAAATTTTGTTTTCTTTCATATATGAAGACATAAAGACATGAAGACATAAAATATTAGTGCAACTATGAGCCACAAGGGCCCATCTTGGTTGCACCCTGTACACTCAACCAGCTGCCCACCAAATCCGTCGATCAACCCTCCCTGTAATACTGGAAAGCAAGCCCTCTATTCTTACAATGATTATCTGTGCTGTTTTTAAAGACGTTCAATACAATGCTGCTACATACAATGGTTTCTGGCAGCTGGTTCAAGTGTTCTACTACCCTGTTGGTGAAGAAAGACTGTCTTAACCATGTTCTGCTGTGGTTAACTTTAATATTGAATTGATGACCTCTAATTGCATCATTGCTGTTAAATTCAAACATTTCCCCAAGATATCCCCTCTCCTGACCATGGACAAATGCAAAGACCTCGATGAGATATCCTCCTATTGTACCATTATCCATTTCTGTACCCCTCTTCTATACTCTCTCTAAAAGCCAACAATCTTTTCATAGCTAGGAGACCAAGCTTAGATGCGGTATTCCAAATTTGGCCTGACATATGCACAGTAAAGCTTCCTGATGACTTCCTCACTTCTGTATGATACATTCCTATTTATTGCCCCGAGCATTCTCAGTGCCTTCTTCCTGGCTTCCTTGGTTTGTTCTGAGGCCCTCATTTTTGTGTTCAGAATGACACCTAAATCCTTCTCATGTTGTGTCATTGATAGCACTTGGCCACTCATCAAGTATGGGGCCTTCATATGCTGCTTACCTACATGCATGATTTTGCACTTACCGAAACTATATTTAATTTTCCGTTCTTCGGACCACTTCACAAGCTCGTCTAAGTCTTTTTACAGCGAGTTATGCTCATTTTGACCTGTTATTACCCTAAGAACCTTCAAATAATCCATAAATTTTAAAACCTTACTGCTTAGGCCACTTTCAATGTTATTCACAAATATAATGAACAGTAGTGGCCCCAGTACTGACCCCTGGGGACTCCACTAAGAACATTTTGCCATGATGACTTTGTACCATTTAGCATCACCCTTTGTTGTCTATCTGAAAGCCACAACTCTATCTATTTTAAGATGCTACCTGCAATACCATGGGCCTGAAGCTGTATCATTAACCGTGTATGGGGTACTTTGTCAAAGGCCTTACTAAAGGCAAGATATGCTACATCAACCTGATTTCCCCTATCAAATTGTTCTGTGGCGAAGTTCAAAAAGTCCAAGAGGTTTGTTAGACACGATCGTCCTTTTCTAAACCCATTTTGGGTATCTTGAATCAATCTGCTACCTTCCAGATAATTAACTATTCTATCCTTGATAATTGATTCCAGTACCTTGCAGACTAGGGATGTGAGACTTACTGGCTTATATTTTTCAACTTTTCCTCTTTCTCCTTTCTTGAAAATTGGAACTACATTTGCCCTTTTCCAATCTGTTGGAATGTAATGTTGTGAAACAGATCTACAAAATATTATACTAAGTGGAAATGCCAGTTCCTTTTCAGCTTCCCGCAATACCCTAGCATAAATTTCATCAGGTCCTGCTGCCTTGTTTGGCTTTATTTTCTTGATATGATTGATTGGTCATATCTTCCAATGTAAACACTGATTTAAATTGCTTGTTCAGCTCCTCACCCATCGCAGTATCCTCACCCAATATAGTCCCATTTACTTCCAGTGAACCAATTGTACTAGAAACTTTGCTCATCTTGTAGAAACTAAAAAACTTTTTCTTGTCCCCATTACAGTTCCTAGCTAAATCCAGTTCTTTTGCTCGCTTTGCTGCTCTGGTGTTTTGCTTCACGGTGTTTAGCTTTTCGTTACGCCTTTAGATTTACGATATTTGAAGCTTCCTTAAGCACTCTAAATGCAGCTTTCTTAACCTTAATTGCTTTCATCAAGTCTGGTGTAAGCCATGCTGGCTTTCCTATCCTTCTTTTGCGTCTTTGCTTTTGTGGGACATGTCTAATCTGAATTTCCTTCAAGCAAGATTTGGACTTTTCCCACATTTCACAGGCATTTAAATTGGATAATTCTTCTTCCCATCTGATGGCACTTAAAGCCGCCCTCATGCAATCAAAGTCTGCTTTGTTGAAATTTGGAACCTTTACCAAATTATCCTTAATAATTTCCATTACATGTGCCTTTAATCTAATTATGTTATGATCACTTCTTCCCAGAGTTTCTCCTACAGTCCAGTCTTGAACCAAGTCACTTAAATCTGAGAATACAAGGTCCAAGAATGAGCCATGCCTGGTAGGTTCCATTACATATTGGTGTAAGAACAGGTCCTCTTCAAGGCACTTCCTAAACATTTTGCATGATGGAAGCTAGCACCAATATTTTCATATCCTTTTGGATTAATGTCACAAAGAATAAGGCACTTTCTCCGAAAGTTTCTACTGATTTCCTCACAAATCACCTTATCAAGCTCCAGTTGCTGAGAATGTGGCAGGGTTCCTGATCGGTAGAAAGCTCCTATCCTCAGTGTATTGCTGTTGCCTTTTCCCACAGCGACATCGAGCCAAATGGACTCAACAGATACATTTTATCCCCACCTGCTACTTTTTGAGAACTGAATAAGCTATTCACATAGAGCATTACACCATTTAGTGTCCACCATACACTATTGAATATCCTTGAGATGGCAATATAATTTCATCCCTCCCCGCCCCATTTCCTATTTTCCCTGAATGATATGATCATACACTTTGTCTAACATATGAACCCCCTTCTCGGAGAAATGCAGGCCATCCCTCTGATAGAGGTCCCAGGATCCCTAAAACCTGCACCACTCATCAACAAATGTGAAACCTAATTCATGGCAGAGCTTACCTACCCTGGCATTGGCTGCCAGTGTCCTAGAGCTCCACTCCGGGGAGGCTCCAGCCCTAGGCAAAATTGCAGTTACAATGACTCTCCTATTGCTATCCTTCAGGGTGGCCAGAAGGGCCCTATAGTCCTAGCAGGATATGTTATTTACCCCTACCTGTACTATAACTGTACAAAACTGGCGATCACTGGTGGCCTCTGCCACCACTGGCACCAGGTCCTTAACCTTGGCACCAGGCCTGGTGATGCACCTTCTGTCCCTCCTACCTTTGCAAGATACCCGATCTAAATGTCGCACACGAGAATCACCTACGACCAGTACCGTACCCTCACTACTACTATCCTGGGCACAAGATAGTGCCTGGAATTTATTCGATAAGAAAAAAGTGTTCACCTTCGGCCGGGAATCGCCCCGCTGCCGCCCGGCCTGCCCCGCCGCCCGGCCTGCCCCGCCGCCCGGCCTGCGAGGCCTGCCCCGCCGCCCGGCCTGCCCCGCCGCCCGGCCTGCCCCGCCGCCCGGCCTGCCCCGCCGCCCGGCCTGCCCCGCCGCCCGGCCTGCCCCGCCGCCGGGCCTGCCCCGCCGCTCGGCCTGCCCCGCCGCCCGGCCTGCCCCGCCGCTCGGCCTGCCCCGCCGCCCGGCCTGCCCCGCCGCCAGGCCTGCCCCGCCGGCCGGCGCGTCCGTCTCGGGCCATGAATGAGCCGGCCAACTGCCGGCCGGCCTGCCCCCCCCCCCCCCGACCGGCGCGTCCGTCTCGGGCTATGAATGAGCCGGCCAACTGGCAGCAGCATATCCCCCAACATGAACTCCCCAGAGACAAAAACATAATGTAAGTCGTAAAAAGTCGTGAAAATCCAGCCCCACTGGTGACGTCACTTTTGGGGGGAAATTGTTTTGGGGGTGGACCCGGACCCTACTCGTCGAGCGCTTTCCGATGACACCTCTTTCGTTTTCGTGCCTTGCTTAGTTTGGATTTTAGAGGGGAAGTTACTAATTGCCCCCCCCCCCTCTCCGAGACGGGGTGTGATGATCTGACCGGAAAGACGGCGCGGGTTAATATTTTCCCTTGTGTCGACTTTCACGAAGGAGTACTTGTAAAATCGTGACTAATATATGGTGATCATGCAGGGAAATTTCACTTGAATGCAAAAAGAACGTGAAATTGTGAACAAAAGTTTGGGGACAACATCCCCCGCCACAGCTTTAGGACTACTGGCCGCTGCCCCTGCCCTCCCTCGGCCCACTCGTCCTTGGCGATTACAGAGCGGACATTATCTAATTTAAAATAGAGGGAGAGCTTAAAGGCATCCACAACACACAAAAATGTCTACAAGCCGATGCTGGTGGGTTGATGAATGTGTTTAGTCCAATGTGGATAGCTGACATCGAAGGAAACGCCCCGGTGACGTGACAAAACGTCTTCTTTTGATAAATCGAAACTCGAAATAATTAACAACTCCGACAAATATCGTGCGACCCGGCCGACATAACAGAGAGCACCTGGGATATTGGCCAGGCAATCTCGGGCCGGCACACAACAGACCGAGCATACTAGGGGCATGGGATATTGGCCGAGGCTTAATCTCCGGTCGGACATAACAGAGTCGCCTGGGTTTGGCTAGGCTATCTCCGGCCGACATAACCGAATCACCTGGGGCCAGGCAATCTCCGGCGACATAACAGAGATGGGCTTTGGCGCACATTAGCCGGCGACATAATAAGGCACTGGGAAAGTGTGTCCAGTGAATCTCCAGCCGACATAACAGAGAGCACCTGGGACATTGGCCAGGCAAACACAACGCCGGCCGACATAACAGAGAGCACCTGGGATATTGGCCAGGCACACTTCCAACTTAGCAACACTGCAAACATTATCCAGTGTAATGAGAGTGTTTCTGAAAGACGCCACCATCACTAGTCAGGTATTGGCCATTGGGAGAAAGCTCGCATCCGCCGAGGTCCGTGGCGGTGCCCCAGATCTGTCTGATACCGTCCCAGTACAGCCTGACACTGACACAGCCTGACACTGACACAGCCTGACACTGACACAGCCTGACACTGACACAGCCTGACACTGACACAGCCTGACACTGACACAGCCTGACACTGACACAGCCTGACACCGTCACAGCCTGACACTGACACAGCCTGACACTGACACAGCCTGACACTGACACAGCCTGACACTGACACAGCCTGACACCGTCCCAGTACAGCCTGACACTGACACAGCCTGACACCGCTAACGACACTCGGCGGACCGCTGTGTCCACCAGTGGAGAGTGTGTTCTAGCGGTAGTCGCCACGGTGTCATTCGGTGTGGATTGTGACTGCTGACCGGAGCCCGACTAGGAGCAGGAGCATTGTCTGTCCGTCTGGTCATGTCGGACATTGTCTGTCCGTCTGGTCATGTCGGACATTGTCTGTCCGTCTGGTCATGTCGGACATTGTCTGTCCGTCTGGTCATGTCGGACATTGTCTGTCCGTCTGGTCATGTCGGACATTGTCTGTCCGTCTGGTGATTGCAGACATTGTCTGTCCGTCTGGTCATGTCGGACATTGTCTGTCCGTCTGGTCATGTCGGACATTGTCTGTCCGTCTGGTCATGTCGGACATTGTCTGTCCGTCTGGTCATATCGGACATTGTCTGTCCGTCTGGTGATTGCAGACATTGTCTGTCCGTCTGGTCATGTCGGACATTGTCTGTCCGTCTGGTCATGTCGGACATTGTCTGTCCGTCTGGTCATGTCGGACATTGTCTGTCGGTCTGGTCATGTCGGACATTGTCTCTATGTCGGACATTGTCTGTCCGTCTGGTCATGTCGGACATTGTCTGTCCGTCTGGTCATGTCGGACATTGTCTGTCCGTCTGGTCATGTCGGACATTGTCTGTCCGTCTGGTCATGTCGGACATTGTCTGTCCGTCTGGTCATGTCGGACATTGTCTGTCCGTCTGGTCATGTCGGACATTGTCTGTCCGTCTGGTCATGTCGGACATTGTCTGTCCTTGTCGGTCTGGTCATGTCGGACATTGTCTGTCCGTCTGGTCATGTCGGACATTGTCTGTCCGTCTGGTCATGTCGGCTGTCGTCGGTCATGGCATTGTCTGTCCGTCTGGTCATGTCGGACATTGTCTGTCCGTCTGGTCATGTCGGACATTGTCTGTCCGTCTGGTCATGTCGGACATTGTCTGTCCGTCTGGTCATGTCGGACATTGTCTGTCCGTCTGGTCATGTCGGACATTGTCTGTCCGTCTGGTCATGTCGGACATTGTCTCTGGTCATGTCGGACATTGTCGTCTGGTCATGCGGACATTGTCTGTCCGTCTGGTCATGTCGGACATTGTCTGTCCGTCTGGTCATGTCGGACATTGTCTGTCCGTCTGGTCATGTCGGACATTGTCTGTCCGTCTGGTCATGTCGGACATTGTTCCGTCTGGTCATGTCGGACATTGTCACATTGTCTGTCCGTCTGGTCATGTCGGACATTGTCTGTCCGTCTGGTCATGGTCGGACATTGTCTGTCCGTCTGGTCATGTCGGACATTGTCTGTCCGTCTGGTCATGTCGGACATTGTCTGTCCGTCTGGTCATGTCGGACATTGTCTGTCCGTCTGGTCATGTCGGACATTGTCTGTCCGTCTGGTCATGTCGGACATTGTCTGTCCGTCTGGTCATGTCGGACATTGTCTGTCCGTCTGGTCATGTCGGACATTGTCTGTCCGTCTGGTCATGTCGGACATTGTCTGTCCGTCTGGTCATGTCGGACATTGTCTGTCCGTCTGGTCATGTCGGACATTGTCTGTCCGTCTGGTCATGTCGGACATTGTCTGTCCGTCTGGTCATGTCGGACATTGTCTGTCCGTCTGGTCATGTCGGACATTGTCTGTCCGTCTGGTCATGTCGGACATTGTCTGTCCGTCTGGTCATGTCGGACATTGTCTGTCCGTCTGGTCATGTCGGACATTGTCTGTCCGTCTGGTCATGTCGGACATTGTCTCCCTCTGGTCATGTCGGACATTGTCTGTCCGTCTGGTCATGTCGGACATTGTCTGTCCGTCTGGTCATGTCGGACATTGTCTGTCCGTCTGGTCATGTCGGACATTGTCTGTCCGTCTGGTCATGTCGGACATTGTCTGTCCGTCTGGTCATGTCGGACATTGTCTGTCCGTCTGGTCATGTCGGACATTGTCTGTCCGTCTGGTCATGTCGGACATTGTCTGTCCGTCTGGTCATGTCGGACATTGTCTGTCCGTCTGGTCATGTCGGACTTTGTCTGTCCGTCTGGTCATGTCGGACATTGAGAAAAGGTGTCCTCTGAGAGGCAAGCATCCCTCCTCTCCCCTCACCATTAACTTTTCTGGATCTGGATTATGGATTATGGATTGCAATAGTCGACGAAGTTCTTCGTTGCTGTTGCTGGCTTGCGATATAAGCATCCGTAATGCCGTGCTGGTGACGTCGCTCAGTGGTTGGTGCTGGTGACGTCGTCCAGTGATTGGTGCTGGTGACGTTGTTCAGTGGTTGACTTCGTTCAGTGGTTGGTGCTGGCGACGTCATTAAGTAACTGGTGCTGGTGACTTCGTTAAGTGGTTGGTGCTAGTGACATCGCTCAATGGTTGGTGATGTGCTTGTTTACACATATGTGGCGCTTGCAGTATTTCATAATGTAAATATTTGTGAGACCTTCGCCTGAATAACTCGGTAATAGTTGTATAGACTATTACCGTAACTATCTGTATCACTGTCGTGATTGCCCTTGTCAGCATCCCAAGCATTTCGCATCCCTGTTGGTTTGCAACTATAAACATAGGCACAGAGAGGTGGGATGAAGCAGTGGACCCATGACCACCACCACGACCACTGTCCTCGGATTTCCACCATTAACTCTGGTGCATGGCGTGAACTGGAAAGTAAGGAACAGCCTAGAACGGGTTCGACCCCAGCCGTTTAGGTCCCTCCTTGGTGGCTGTGGGGTCGCCTGTGCTTGTCATTTACCAGGTTGGTCTTCTGTTGGAACCGCGTGGCAGCTTGCAGCGCTATTCCACTTCCACCTTTGTTTGGCGCCAAAGTAAGCTGCGCACTGAACGTCCTGTCTCTGCCCCCAGGCGCAATCGTATCTCGCCACCCTGGGCATGCTGTACCTGATTGTGATGGGAACGCTCGGCTACCTGCCGCTGAACCTCAAGGACATCGCCAAGATCATCGACGGCAAGCGCAGTCGGCGGCGGTACAAGTACGGAGGGCGGCCCCAGTACGGAGGGCGGCCCTTCAGCCGGCGGCAGGGCTGGACTGCCAGGTCCCGCCACAGGGGGCGGCGGGCCGCCACCGACCGTCACACCGTGCAGCAGGTGACTAGCTACCGCTGACACCCACACCGTGCAGCAGGTGACTGGCTACCGCTGACACCCACACCGTGCAGCAGGTGACGAGGTACCGCTGACACCCACACCGTGCAGCAGGTGACTGGCTACCGCTGACACCCACACCGTGCAGCAGGTGACTGGATACCGCTGACACCCACACCGTGCAGCAGGTGACTGGATACCGCTGACACCCACACCGTGCAGCAGGTGACTGGCTACCGCTGACACCCACACCGTGCAGCAGGTGACTGGATACCGCTGCCACCCACACCGTGCAGCAGGTGAC
Organism: Imbricaverruca yamaguchii; assembly: GCA_034440575.1. Lineage (NCBI taxonomy): Eukaryota > Metazoa > Arthropoda > Thecostraca > Neoverrucidae > Imbricaverruca > Imbricaverruca yamaguchii. The sequence continues at coordinate 1,222,367 of JAOTOL010001528.1, read as the reverse complement.
TAGCTACCGCTGACACCCACACCGTGCAGCAGGTGACAGGTACCGCGACACACACACCACCCAGCAGGTGACTGGCTACCGCTGACACCCACACCGTGCAGCAGGTGACTGGCTACCGCTGACACCCACACCGTGCAGCAGGTGACTGGCTACCGCTGACACCCACACCGTGCAGCAGGTGACTGGCTACCGCTGACACCCACACCGTGCAGCAGGTGACTGGCTACCGCTGACACCCACACCGTGCAGCAGGTGACTGGCTACCGCTGACACCCACACCGTGCAGCAGGTGACTGGATACCGCTGACACCCACACCGTGCAGCAGGTGACTGGCTACCGCTGACACCCACACCGTGCAGCAGGTGACTGGCTACCGCTGACACCCACACCGTGCAGCAGGTGACTGGCTACCGCTGACACCCACACCGTGCAGCAGGTGACGAGCTATCGCCAACCCACACCATGAAACAGGTGACGAGCTATCGCCAACCCACACACGGTGGAACTGATGAAGAGGAACTCACACATGGTGGAACATGCAACGAGCTACCCCCACACGGTGGAACAGGTGACGAGCTACCCCCACACGGTGGAAGAGATGACGAGCTACCACCACACGATGGAACAGGTGACGAGCTACCCCCACACGGTGGAAGAGATGACGAGCTACCACCACACGATGGAACAGGTGACGATCTACCCCCACAAGGTTGAACAGATGACGAGCTACCCCTCACGGTGGAACGGGTGCGAGCAACCCCTACACCGTGGAGCAGGTGACGAGCCATCGCCAACCCCCACATGGTGGAACAAGTGACGAGATATCCCCACACAGTGGAACAGATGAAGAGCTACCACCACACGGTGGAACAAATGACGAGCTATCGCCGATCCCACACTTCAAAACAGGTGACGAGGTGCCGCGGACACCAACACGATGGAACAGGTGACGAGCTATCGCCGACCCCCACACGGTGGAACAAGTGACCCCCACACCGTGAAACAGATGACCGGTTCAGCCGCCGATAGCCACACCGTTGATCAGATGGTCAGCTACCGTCCAATTGATTGTAGTTCGCATTGTACGTAGGCCTTAGGTCGTGGGTAAAGTTAAATGGGGTTGATGTCGAAACCAGTCTGAAAGTTTTAGCTGCTAGGGATCACCCCTGCTGTCACTAGATGAACGGCTGAGAGGTGTGCCCTGGACCTGGATAACTGTGTACCGACATTCCAGCTGCTGCACACCGTGGGCCTGGATAACTGTGCACCGATATTCCAGCTGCTGTACACCGTGGGCCTGGATAACTGTGCACCGATATTCCAGCTGCTGTACACCGTGGGCCTGGATAACTGTGCACCGATATTCCAGCTGCTGTACACCGTGGACCTGAAACTGTGCACCGACATTCCAGCTGCTGGATAACTGTGCACCGATATTCCAGCTGCTGTACACCGTGGACCCGGATAACTGTGTACCGATATTCCAGCTGCTGTACACCGTGGACCTGGATAACTGTGCACCGATATTCCAGCTGCTGTACACCGTGGACCTGGATAACTGTGCACCGATATTCCAGCTGCTGTACACCGTGGACCCGGATAACTGTGTGCTGGAGCTGATATGCGAGGCCGAGTTCGTCGGTTCTCACTCGGCCTCATCTGTCGAGGAGAGACTGGTCCACAGACTGTTCAGGTGAGGTTAGCTTGACCCACAGACTGTTCAGGTGGGTCAGTCTGACCTATAGACTGTTCAGGTGGGTCAGTCTGACCCATAGAGTGTTCAGGTGAGGTCAGTCTGACCCACAGACTGTTCAGCTGAGGTCTCCAGAGCGGAGGTTGGTCCACAGGCTATTCAGGTGAGGTCAGTTTGACCCACAGATTGTTCAGGTGAGATCTCTGGAGGAGAGGCTGGTCCACATGCTTGCGTGCCTTCGAGAAACAAAATGACTGCTAGTATCGATTCTTCTTGCGCACATTCGAATAAGTAAAAACTAATCACCTCCGGGTGTAATCTGTCGCCCAGATTATCCCGTCCCGTCTCGGGGGGTCTGCAACCGCCGCCCCCCCCTCAGGTTTTTCGCGGATAGCGGACGAACGGCGCGCGGCAGCGCTCCCACATTTGGCATACCTTTTCTCACATCAATTTCACATGCTTATTCAAAATTTTTAGATCAGGTCATCTAGGGTCAACGAGTTAGTCGAGGTCAAGTGAGGTAATCTCCAAAAAAGTTCAACCAGCCGTCACGCTTTAACGGATACAGATATTTTAATAAAACTTTCAGCGTTTGTTTATCTTTGGGGATGCAACAAAACGTACGAGTTGAATTTTTCATTTTTATCGTTTTTGACTACATATAAATTTGGCGTATTTGCCATATTGCAGTTCAAACACAGGATTCTGACTAAAGTAAGCATTTTTTATTAGTGCAAGTTGACTTCCAACAACATTTCTCGGTCTGCTCTACAGATTGGAAAAGGAAAATTAAAGAAAACTTGGAAATTAAAAATTTTGAAATTTTCAGAGAAAAAAAAATTATTTTTTATTTTCTGGGGGCAAAAAAATGTATACCCCTGGTCGATTTCGTTATCCTTTTCTCATTCCAAATACATTTTGTTTTTCATATATCCCCAAAAATGAACCCCCCAGAGTAAAAAACATAATGTAAGTCGTGAAAATCTAGCCCCCTTGGTGACGTCACTTTTGGGGGAAAAGTTTTTTGGGGGGTGGACCCGAACCCTACTCGTCGAGCGCTTTCCGATGACATCTCTTTCGTTTTCGTGCGATGCTTAGTTTGGATTTTAGAGGGGGGTCTTCAACCTCCCCCCCCCCGAGACGGGGTGGGAGGATCTGACCGGAATGACGGCGCGGGTTATATGAACATCCTGCGACCTATTCTCCACCGCCGCCACGCCACCAGACTACACGCTCTGTTACCATTTGTTCCATGTCGCTTTTCCACGAGTGCTGGCTATTTATGCTAACGTGGCTCCATTTTCCCAGCCGGGCGATTAACGCCAGAACAGAAGTGGGTTTGTGACGCCGGGCTTCTCATGACACAGCGTGCGGTCTGCGGCTCAGTCGGAGCCACAGCAAATCTAGTGGTTAACGTGTAATGGATACATCGCGCGCGAGCAGCCGGTGCCCGGGACGGAACTGGGTCCGCACGCGTCGCGAATGGTGCTGTTTATTATTTTTTTTTTTTTTAGTCCGCCGGAGTGGTGTTTTTTATTGTTGTGTTGTATTGTTATTGTGTTGTGTTGTATTGTTATTGTGTTGTGTTGTATTGTTATTGTGTTGTGTTGTATTGTTATTGTGTTGTGTTGTATTAATTCTGTTAATTTTGTTGTATTAATAAATGAATTATGTTGTATTAATTAATTGTTTTGTGTTGTAAATTATAAATTCCAAATTAAAGTTAACCACAGCAGAACAAGGTTAAGACAGACTTTCTTCACCAACAGGGTAGTAGAACACTGGAACCAGCTGCCAGAAAACATTGTCAGTAGCAGCACATTGAACATCTTTAAAAACAGCATAGACAATCATTATAAGAATAGAGGGCTTGCTTTTCAGTATTACAGGGAGGGCTGATTGACAGATTTGGTGGGCAACTGGTTCAGTATACAGAGTGCAACCAAGAAGGGCCCTTGTGGCTCATAGTTGCACTAATCTTTCATGTCTTTATGTCTTCATGTATTGTTGGCTACCGGCTCAATTGCACCTTAAAGCAGCTTGTGCATCCATGACTAGCGTTTTGCTGAAGCGCTATGTCCATGCAATGCTGCGCCTGGCCCTCTCCCACCTGTTCAACAGTGATATCGTCTGATCACCTCGAGTCGATTGCATCACCATATTCCGATGCTGAGCATATTACCATATTCCGATGTTTTTTCCGTTGTATATCAGAATTTGTTTGGCATCACTATCTGACTATGCAAACGAGCAGAGAGTTCAGGTGCAGTTTGCGAAAAATTACCGGCTCACCTAATTATATAATCTTGAACATTGAGTGTGTTTCACCTGTTAACGGCATCTGCTTCTCTACAGTGGAAGCGCCCGACACAAGCTGGGAAGTCTGTGGCGCGCGGCTCAGCTCGGTCGGACGGCCAAACAGCTGAGGTCACAAAGGTCACCTTGCCGTCAGCTGAGCCCCGGCTGTGAGCACCGCCCACTGCCCGTGGCCCGGCGATCCGGCAGCCAATGGTGAGGTCAGGGGTCAAGTGGGGTCAGTGAACCACACACTGAATGCGACGTGCGTGACATAATATGATGCAGACATCTCACTCTTGTGTGACACAACATTATGGAGACCTCTTACCATTGCGTAACATGACATGACATGATGTGGTCCTCCCATTGCTGCGGGGCATGACACCATGCGGACCTATCACTGCTACGTGGCATGACATGATGTAGACCTCCCACTATTGCCTGACACGACATGACGCAGAGCTCTCACTGTTATTTCCGCGGCCATGGCCGCATCGTTAATACTTCTGATTCAGCTGCCGTGACCGCATAGCGTTCAACCATGCCATAGCATGAGCCAACAGATCGTATAATATAAATATATACAGCGTCTGCGTGGATGGTGTACGAGTGTCGACTCAGTTCCTTGTGTTTTCTATGTTGGCCCTCCGTCCCCCCACCCCCAATAGTATGCAATTTTGTAATCGAATCCCCATGTGTGCCAATGAAGCTCCAAGCCCAAATGCCCCACTGGCTTCGGCCTTCCCACTTCCTCATCGTGTTGTTTGCCAATGATCTTCGGAAATTGACACTCATGGGATGATGTCCCATGCATGCTCAAGCGCGCGCATTCTTTTTCGCTGATTTAGTGTAGGTCAATTCAGACCACAGTCCAATAACAACCGACTTTGGTCTGCTGAGCTAACTTGACATAGGACAGCAGTACACTATAGCCTATTGCCCTCGGATTATGTAATTTCCGCATCACTAGACCTTGCCGAATCTGTGGCGAGTCAGCCTTCTTTGTTGGCGAGATGTCTGGGGAGGGGAGCTTCACCAAACGTCATGTCAGGGGAGGGGAGCTTCACCACACATCATACCAGGGAAGGGGAGCTTCACCACACATCATGCCAGGGAAGGGGAGCTTCACCACACATCATGCCAGGGAAGGGGAGCTTCACCAAACGTCATGTCAGGGGAGGGGAGCTTCACCACACATCATACCAGGGGAGGGGAGCTTCACCACACATCATACCAGGGAAGGGGAGCTTCACCACACATCATGCCAGGGAAGGGGAGCTTCACCACACATCATGCCAGGGAAGGGGAGCTTCACCAAACGTCATGTCAGGGGAGGGGAGCTTCACCACACATCATGCCAGGGAAGGGGAGCTTCACCAAACGTCATGTCAGGGGAGGGGAGCTTCACCACACATCATACCAGGGAAGGGGAGCTTCACCACACGTCATGCAGGGGAGGGGAGCTTCACCACACATCATGCCAGGGAAGGGGAGCTTCACCACACATCATGCCAGGGAAGGGGAGCTTCACCAAACGTCATGTCAGGGGAGGGGAGCTTCACCACACATCATACCAGGGAAGGGGAGCTTCACCAAACGTCATGCCAGGGGAGGAGAGCTTCACCACACATCATGCCAGAGGAGGGAAGCTTCACCAAACGTCATGCCAGTGGAGGAGAGCTTCACCACACGTCATGGCAGGGGAGGGGAGCTTCATCACCCATCATGCCATGGGAGGGGATCTTCACCACACGTCATGCTTGAAAATGACGGCGAAAATGTATCCCCATCAAGTATTTGTTAAGAAGAAAAGCCAATCGCCGAGCATGCTCACGTGTTAAATTAAGTCCAACACCAACTGTTGACCACTAACGACTGCTGGAGGTGGCTCCTATTATCTCCATCGGCGGTCACCAACTGTGGCAAATCCATTGTGTCCTGCCACAGCTGGCGTCACCTGCATTGGCGCCACCTATATTGGTTACAGTGCAACACCAGTACAGTCATCCACACTACAGCTGCAGAAAACTCCACCCAAATTGGCGCGACCTATGCTTGTTCTAGTGCAATCCTTGGCTGTATAGAGACATGGATACTACACCTCGCGTCTCGCCCATATTGTAGATGTCCTACATGCATAGCAGTAACTATAAGGGCATGCCTTTGTATATTTTCATCACGTATGAGCATGACCATCGCAAAAGTCATAGGTCGCGGAAGAATATTTACACTTGTGTGTGAGGCTTGATAACTACGCTATTGAAGTATAATGAAGTAAGTTGTGTCAATGACACAATTACTAGCACATGAAATATGAGCGTTACATGTTCACATCCCTTCGTTATGACTAACGGCGCAGTCAGGAGTGCCAGTCAGACCACCAAACCTCGCTCAGCCTCACGTTGATGGCTCACCGTTGGCTTGTCGAACACTTGTGTTATGTTGAGGATATGCGGCTGTTTCCCACTCCCCATGTCTGTTCATGTTTGACGCGAGAGGTCCTGTGGGGCTGACTTACGCTCTGTAGACCGGCCTAATTTCAGATGCACTCGCTGGTCGTCTTTGTCAGGTGTTGCCATGCCTTCAGGAGTATCTGGCTATTCCATTCGAGGTTAATTCATTCACAATTGCCTTTCCAGTGTGTGCCGGTGACTGTTGTGTATCGAAGTTGAACTGCTATTGTTTGAGTCCGAAAAGCCACATTTGACAGCTTATATTTTCTTGCATCGTCATAAAATACAATAAGAGATTCAAAACCAGTATAAATGAGACTCTATACCTCAGAACTGTCACGGAAGTGATTTCTCTTGTAGCTTAATCGTCTAAACAATTCGAAGTGAATAGAGATCTTGATTTCGAAAACCGAAACATAGTTGCACATCCAAGCCCAAAAGGCACGCAATGACTATCTCCTTTAGTAAAGAAGTAGGCTGCCGACCGACGTCCCAGGTACAGGCTTGATTTTGTGTTTCCCGAACCCAAAACAACCCGAACCGTTGTGAATGCCGCATGGCACAGCAATGTCGTGACTACTGTATGACACGGCACCACAAACCAGAGCCCAACAATGCCATGACTGCCGCATCCCGTAGCACCACAAACTAGAACTCAACAATCTCTGGACTACCGCATCCCACGGCACCACACACCAAAGCCAAACAATGTCCAGACCGCACATGCGATGCGATGATACGGTTGTAACGAAGATGTGAATTGGATTGCTGATGTTCACAACTTATATATATATATATATATATATATATATATATATATATATATATATATATATATATATATATATATATATATATATATATATATATATATATATATACCTAGTAACACCACTACACTTGTGGTAGTGGTACCTTCTCCAGACCTGTGTGTACACTGTCTGACAGGGCTTCTATGGACAACATCGAAGCTGTCGCTGCGCCCCGCCGCCTGTTGCAGAGAGTGGAGCGCGCCTTGTCTGCCGACGACTATCGCAGGGAGCGGGCCAGCTCTGCCGACGAGTCTCGCATCGTGCCCTGAGTCGCCGCGCTGGACGTGGCATTGTTACGGACCGTCCGTACTTGTGTTGCGGTGTGTTGGAAAACGGTCCAGGCGAAACCAGAAAAAAATTGACGGTGTCAGCGAAATCAGATTGCTGTCGTTCTCCTCAGTTAGGACGCGAGCCGTTCCTCCAACAGTGCGTGTGGGAATTATGTTAGTAGCGCACATTATATCGTTTCGAGTAACAGTCGAATAGCTCATTGACAGGAAAATAATACGAATATTGTTCGCGAATCCATATGTAATACCCATCGCAGCATTTGGCCTATTTCACGCTCTGTGAAAAAGTTATGTCACAAGGTCGATGCTCATTATCCAGAGAACACGGGCGTATGTAGTCTAAGGCAATACATTCAGTAACGAACCGGGAGGGGTTGCTACAAGGTGAGGGGAAACTAACAGGAACCTTTCTAAAAATAGCAAAATAAGATATTGGGCATAATTACAGAGCCCACTGAAAATACGCTACACTAAATGTCCCATCAAAAGGTGAAGATGGCCGTCTATTTTCAGTGCGGCCCATTGGCAAGGGTGATAGCCACCCCTGACGGGGTCACATTTCACGAATATCCGCGCTTTTCAGACATATACACTAACTCTAACAAAACGCTTGGCATACCCGGGAACAATGCCTATCAAACGTTCCGAAGCCCCCTTTCGTAGCAACGGACACGGCGAAGGAGTATTGTGAAACATTTCTTCTTCATAGACGCTGAATAAGCTGACGAGCAGCGATATTGTGACATCAGGGTACACCTTGCCAACTTGGAACGGCGCCAGGCACGTGGCATTTGTAAACGTAGGTGAAGAGCAAGCGAATATCGGCCACTTATAGCCGTTCGGTTGATCACGTTTTACAATCGTATGCAGCTTAATGTACAACCTTCACTGCAATGGCCAGCATTCATGCACACCAGTGCTATCCATTACCATTGAATACCTTGCCCTGTTTGAGCTGTTGTATGAGAGATAGGATGCTGACCTTTGTTATTTGTTATTGTTCTTTTTATAAAGGTATATGTATATGTATTTATATATATATATTGATATGCTGTTGCTCTGTTGGTTGTTTCGAGTGGAGTTCCTACGAATATTTTTTTCATGTTACCTGGCCAATACATACACCAATGAAAAATGTTCGGCATGTTGGTCTGTTGCATTTGTCGTGCTGCTTCAACGGCTAATGAAGGAAGGCAATGTTGAGTTGCCCCCTTTTGAATATATATATATATATATATATATATATATATATATATGCATATATAATATATATATATATACATATATATATATATATATATATATATATATATATATATATATATATATATATATATATATATATATATATGCGTGTGCGTGTGCGTGTGCGTGTGCGTGTGTGTGTGTGTAGGAAAATAAGGCACGCGGCGATTGAGTAGCTGATGAGAGACGTGCAATCAATGAATCAATGTCAAACATACTGGTGATGACCAGAAACACAACTCGTCTTCTTAGCCGACAACAACCAACAAAAGAATATCTATGGCGGAAAAGGGAACATTTACACAAAGCCAATGAAGGCACGACTGTTATACATAACTAGGATAATACGCATTGTTCATCTTCATGGGCACGACTCCAGATTGCTTCTTTCTGTTCTGTCCTACGTTCAGAAATAGCTTATTCTGCCCCGTCTCGTGAGTCATTTTACGCCACTGAAGCTAAGGCTTTTTCAGAGACAGCGGGAAAGCAAGAAAAGCGCCCCGACATTTTCGGCATTTTTTCCGTTGATCATTTTGCGACTGAAGTTGCCATATCAACTTCAGGGCAAATATGTGGTCATTGGCCTAGCTCAGGTCAGAGGTGCCCACCTCCAAAAATGTTGGAGGATAGATAGCACATACTCATGCAGATGCATTGAAATAAAACTTGCTACGTGACTGCATTTGTGCAGTACCTCCAAGAACTTCTTCCCTGATATGTTTTGTTGGGGTCAAGTCGGCAATCTGAGATCGCGAACAATGTTGGTCAATTTTGAATAAACTGTCCCATTTGTGTGATATGCATGCTCCTCTCACGTTATTTTTACGTTGATATGCTCGCACAAGCTTCAGGAAATGTTTCTTGTCGAACTTGAGAGGTCTGCGTCAAATAGTCTGTCAGGTCACGATAAGGTTCGCGATGTGGGCTACACCTATGTAGACAGTATTAATTATTTAGTTTGGATTGTCATGGCTTAGATAGTGTCAGGGTTGTATTGAAGGTTTAAATTACCCTAGTATGTTAATACACTGAATGTCTTTGAGCCATGAATATTTCTCAGGAACCAAACTTTCGCTCTGAAAATTATTCTAACTTCAGCCATTTTCTAATCATATTTGCCAAGGGCTTTCTGATGCTGCCCCTCGTTTTCGTGCCACACATAGCTTGGAAGTTAGATGGAGGTGTGAAGATCTGACCTGGGGGACGGCGCGGAATAATATGGAGTATGTCCGCGATAAGTATGAGGCCCACATTGTTGCGAGTTTTCAATACCTCCACAATTCCTCAATATAAAACGTAAATTCCAGTGAGGACAAATATATGCAAGATTTGGTGCACAAGGGAAGAATTAGCAACAGTCTAGACAGAATTGTCTAGCATACAACACACCTGAATATTGCTTTTTTTTCTCTGAAATGGCGTCGCACCGCTCCAAAGCGAAACAACTGGCACCGCAGGCATTTCAACCACCCCTGAGTTATCTGCTTCGCCACTGCTTGGCCGACCGTCACCACTGGGGATACCGTCACCGCTGGGACGGCAATGCCCCTGCAACGATCACGGCCGCTCAAGCGGCCTTCGCCGTTGTGGCGGCCGTTGCCGCTGGGGTATCCGTTGCCGCTGGGGTATCCGTTACCGCTGGGGTATCCGTTGCCGCTTGGGTATCCGTTGCCGCTGGGGTATCCGTTGCTGCTGGGGTATCCGTTGCCGCTGGGGTATCCGTTACCGCTGGGGTATCCGTTGCCGCTGGGGTATCCGTTGCCGCTGGGGTATCCGTTGCCGCTGGGGTATCCGTTACCGCTGGGGTATCCGTTGCCGCTGAGATATCCGTTACCGCTGGGGTATCCGTTACCGCTGGGGTATCCGTTGCCGCTGAGGCCGCCGCCAGTGGCGCGGAATTGGCGCGGAATTCAGGAAGTAGTCTGGTAACGGTGCTTCTTATTCTAAGCACATAACAGGTGACCGCACGTTTTAGTTTTTGGGTTACATCACCATTTCAGGATGAATACGCATCATAGCGAGAGCGCTCAGGTGCACCTCGCCTATTTTGTTCCTCTTTTCAAGGGATTCCCACCTCCACGAAAATATCTCTGGCACTGCGGATTCTACTGACACCCGTGACCCTCTCTGGCTTTCAGGGAACCCTTTCAGTCCTTTGCAGCATGTATGACTATTAGAGACTTCATAGCTCTGAGGCTGGCCCTCAGCATTCCTCGCACCCATCACCATTTCTCAGGGACTCTCGTCGTTCGCAAGTGTCCTGATCTCTCAGGTGCTCATCCAAAAGCTTAGGGACGACCCAGACCAGTCCTATCGTGCTCTCAAGGGTCCTATTCATCACTACGCCGAACGATTTGGGAAGGAAGTGCCTCCTCATTGTTGACTTTACCCCCCATAATTTGAACTTTAACATGACACCCAATGGAGAATGCGCTTTCAATCCACTTAGGCTCACCCATTTCCTCTATGCATTACTGGTGGGCTCCGAGTAGCCGGTTTCTGGACCGGCAGCCCAGTAGCCGGATCTGCGGCAACTGACCGGTGGCGGGGACGGAGCTGCCAGGCCTGGCCTAGCTCCGAGGAGTGGGGGAGGGAACAGTTAACGGACCTGAGGGCCGGAGAGGAGCAGCCAACGGATCCGATGACCGAGGAGGAGAGGGTAGCTATCGGAGCTAAACATGCTGAAACTTGATAATTCCCTGAACACAACTCCACCACGGTAGCTCAGTTGGTTAGAGCGCTGCCCTGCGCTGGTCTCCCCTGTCCTGGCAACACAGGGTTCGAGTCGCTTCGTGCGCTCGCATTTAACCCCCTTCCGGGAGTATCGGTTGGCAGCTGGCCCGATAAGGCTGGGGACCATCTACCGGGTGGCTGTGTCGGTGCATTGGCCGCACGTTAAGCTTTCGATCAAAATTCTACCGTTGAACTGAAACTCATGGATCGGGTGGGGCCAGGGCTCACGCAACAAGCTCTGCTTAGCAATACAACCCTGATTCATAAAGCTAGCCCAGCAACAACTCGGGTTGAATTTTTTTTTAACACAAAAACTCACCTGGAACGTGGTCAGTCCCCGAAGAGAACCAAGCTGGAACATGGTCAGTCCCCGAAGAGAACCGAGCTGGAACATGGTCAGTCCCAGGAAACATCTCAGCTGGAGGATCTACGCTGCTTCACTGCTTCGCAATTGTGATCTCATGGATCCACATATCTTCACCACCATGTTCTCGTTTATCGGATATTTAACAAAATATAATGATTTCTTTTCTGATCATGTGAACTGTGCACTGCAGGGTAATCAAAACCAAATCCAAAATATATAATATAAGCAGCCTTTGAGGCGCTAATAAAACGTAGAAAACCACAAACATGCTCCAACAGAGTGTCTTCTGCCGGGATGATCGCATAAATCGTCCTCTTGTATACTGCCAGAAGTGAAGTTAAATCTTTCATGATCATATATTCATGATCATATATCAGGTATTCGGTAAGACACTAAACATTTTCATAACATTCCCTATCATTCCATGTTTAGCTATCAAAAAATGTCAATGAGCTTACTCTAAAAGTGAAGGATTGAACCTAACCAAAGTGATGAACTTTACCGATGCCATGTCTGCCGGCAGTCAGTGTCTGTGTCTGTGTCTTTGTATGTGTCTGTGTCTGTGTCTGCGTCTGTGTCTGTGTCTGTGTCTGTGTCTGTGTCTGTGTCTGTGTCTGTGTCTTTGTATGTGTATGTGTCTGTGTTTGTGTCTGTGTCTGTGTCTGCGTTTGTGTCTGTGTCTGTGCCTTTGTATGTGTCTGTGCCTGTGTTTGTGTCTGTGTCTGTGTCTGTGTCTGTGCCTTTGTATGTGTCTGTGTCTGTGTCTGTGTTTCTGTCTGTGTCTGTGTCTGTGTCTGTATCTATGTCTGCGTCACCCAACGGGAAAAGACCCTTCAGGGCTGAAATAAGAGGGGCTGCATATCACATGAATGCGGTGAAGGATACAGAATTGTGGAATGAAAAGCACGGGTATTTGCTTCGAATATCAGCGTTCGCCTTCCTTCCATGTGGTGGGAGCCTGAAAAGCGCAGGTGCACCCAAGGTGTCTGGGTGTCCAGCCGAGCACCCGAGGGGAAGGTCTGGGTGTCCAGCCGAGCACCCGAGGGGAAGGTCTGGGTGACCAGCTGAGCACCCCAGGGGAAGGTCTGGGTGTCCAGCCGAGCACCCGAGGGGAAGGTCTGGGTGACCAGCCGAGCACCCCAGAGGAAGGTCTGGGTGTCCAGCCGAGCACCCGAAGGGAAGGTCTGGGTGTCCAGCCGGACTCAGAGGGGGTCGGGGCTTTCTTGTCTAGATGGGCGCCTGTTTAGTTCAGAAGAGCTTCTGGCCTATGCAGACTCCATAAGGGTGTCTGTCTACTGTGTAGTTCAGGGGTCGCCAGTCTAGTCCAGAGGGTGCCTGTGTACTGTCCAGTCCAGAGGGGCACCAGTCTAGTCCAGGGGATTCTTGCGTACTGTCCAGTCCAGAAGGGCATCAGTCTAGTCCAGGGGGTGCCTGCGTACTGTCCAGTCCAGAAGGGCATCAGTCTAGTCCAGGGGATTCTTGCGTACTGTCCAGTCCAGAGGGGCATCAGTCTAGTCCAGTGGGTGCCTGTCTACTATCTGGTCCAGAGGGGCATCAGTCTAGTCCAGTGGGTGCCTGTCTACTATCTGGTCCAGAGGGGCATCAGTCTAGTCCAGTGGGGGTTCCTGTCTACTATCTGGTCCAGGGGTACTACTTTAGTTCAGCAGGTGCCTGCCTAGTCCAGGGAGTGCTTGACTGCTCCATAGTCCAGAAGAGCACCAGTATAGTCCAGCGGGCGCCCGGATTATCCCCAGGGGACGCTTGCCACATGGGCCCAATATCAAAATCTGGGCGAATGTTGAGTTCAGAGGAGCGTCTGGATAGTCCTGAACAGCCTGTTCCCAGCTCTCAACTTCGGCGTAGTCCAACCGGCATGGATCACTGAGTGCGCGAGCGTGTTGATCGGACCAGCTTTGTGTCGTGCGGACATGTCGGGATTCTGTGGCTCTGACCGCTTTCACTTCCCGCTACCCGTGCAGTGTATTGCGCACTTCTGCGGTGTCGGATGTGCTCGGTACATATCACTGTGACATTTGCAGTACTCTTTCGCGTCGCCGTATCAAGGAAGGAAAGGCATGGTGAAACGAGAACCGATATCGTTGTTTGGAGTACGAAAATTCGAATGCGTAGACCAGTTTCCATTCGCACGGTAGTTAATTAGTTAGTTATTTGGGCTTCAGGGCGTTTCGATCAGAAGTGATCATTCGCGCCCATCCCGGCAGTGGTAGTCTGAGGTGTGCATCACTTGTACGATGACTAGTTTTCAATTTCAACGTCTTCTCAACCGCAAACTTCTCAGATCCAACAGCCGTTAATGCCCTTGCATTGACCGCCTTGATTAGGAGCGACCACGTATGCAACACACTCAGCAGTGCAACAATGACACCAACCGTCCCAACGTCCACATCTTTTCCCAGGGCCACTTCTTACCGTCGTCGATAACAAAACTCCGTCCCACCTTTCCGGCTGACCTGTCCCGACTGGCCTCGTCTCCTCTGCGAGGACTGCCTGACCCTGGCCAGTGCGCACCACCCGGCCACGCTGATAGGGGGGTCACCGTGGTGACACGGCGCAATCGCGTCCGACTGTGTCATGACACAATGACACAGCATCTGCCGGCCGGTCGTCGGCAACGGATCTGACCTAGCGTAACGTCTGTCGCCGCCCCGGCTCGTGGCATCAGCTCTCAGCTCAGCGCACTGGCAGGGGCCGTGAATGGTTGGGATCCGCTCGGAGACCGGATCGCAAGATGCATGAGAGCGAAATGCATTCCGAAAGATGGGCCCGAAGTTCACTTCGTTGAAAATGTGTTGGGGGCACAAAGTACGCGTGTTGATGTTGCAATTAGCATGGTTAGTTTTTTTAAAGGCGAAATGGATCGAAGATGCATGTTGTTCTTAAAGCATGCAGTGTCTAGCAAATATGTCACATCTTTGTCGAATGCAAATTTGCATTACATTTTGTTTGAGATACTTCATAAATTGGCCTTGTTTTTGTACTAGTGTATTTGAGGTTTTCCAATATTACAAATATTGGTTTAGAAATATTGTGAGTTTTCCATTACACACCTATGCACCCTGTAGTATTGGGATTTCGTGGGCGATGAACTAGAAGTCATGTCGTTTGACTAACACCTAGTAACATAACACTTAGTACATTCAGCCACCTAACATTTGTTAGTTGATGGAAGTCATTCAGCGATGGAAAGGCTGAATCCTATCTCGTGGCACTCGGCTGGAGATCCCGGGAGGGTCGGAGGTCTAACCATCCTGCCCTGAGTTGGTACCAGGCTAAAGGAAGTTTGCAATTTTACTTTTTCAATCAGGAAATGTTTGGACATCTTGGACCTGGTTTGGTGATGGATCGCCAGTCTTACAGCGGCTTGCGGCCGCTATGGGCGCTGTTGTCACTGCAGCTCCAGCTTGTATTGCTGGAACGTCACCCTTCCATCAGCACGCATCATGCTACCTTCATCGCAAGCGCAACCTCATCTCAGTTTGCACCGTAGCTAACAATTGGCGGCACCAGCCTTTTCTCGTGGACTGAGATGAGCTCAGTCCTACCCACAAAGACGTATACTGACCCAAGGGAACCCTGCTGTGCCAACACCATTGGTGTCCAAGCATGCCTATCAGCGTACAGCCATCACTGGAATGCTCTAAGGAAACGTCTACCGCGATGAAAACTATCATATAGGGGACACATACAAAATATTTTATCTACCACCAGGGTGCTCATTTCATGAGTTAGTGGGTTAACCCGTCCAGTCTCGGGTAGGTGTCTTCAAATGCCCCTCCACTCAGGCTTTTCACGGATAGTGAACGAACGGCGCGTGGCAGCGCGCCAAAATTTGTAATACCTTTTCCAACATCAATTTGGGATGCTGTTTCAAAATTCTGAAGTCAGGTTATCTAGAGTCACCGAGTTAGTCAAGGTTAAGTGAGGACACCTCCAAAAAAGTTCAACCAGTTGTCACGCTTCAACGCATACAGATATTTTAATTAAACTTGCAGCGTTTGCTTATCATTAGGGATGCAACCAAACGTACGAGAGGAAGTTTTCATTTTATTCCGTTTTTGACTACATATAAATTTTGCATATTTGCGCTATTGCAGTTCAAATCGAGGATTCTGGCTAAAGTAAGCATTTTTTTTATATGGCAAGTTGACTTCCAACAACGTTTCTCGGTCTGCTCTACTCATTAGAAAATGAAAATTAAAGAAAGCTTGAAAAAAAAGAACTTAAAATAAATAAGAAAAAAATTATGGGGCCAAACAATTGTATGGCCCTGGTCAATTTCGCTGTCATTGTCTAATTCCAAATCATTTTGTTCTCAAATATCCACAAAATGAACTCCCCAGAGCCAAAAACATCATGTAGGTCATGACAAGTCGTGACAATCTTGTCTCCCTAGTTACGTCACTTTTGGGGGCAAGTTGTTTTGGGGTGGATTCGGACCCTACTCGTCGAGCGCTTTCCGATGACACGTCCTTCGTTTTCGTGCAACGCTTAGTTTGGATTTAATGGGGGTTAATACCCCCGCGAGATGTCGTGTGAGGATCTGACAGGAGAGACGGCACAGGTTAGCATTTCATTATACGCATGTTCCACTAAAATCAGCAGCGGTGGTCCGGCCTCGCATGGCAAGGGTCACCTTCATGGGTCACCTTGGTCACCGACATGGGTCACCTTCATGGGTCACCTTGGTCACCGACATGGGTCACCTTCATGGGTCACCTTGGTCACCGACATGGGTCACCTTCATGGGTCACCTTGGTCGCCGACATGGGTCACCTTGGTCGCCGACATGGGTCACCTTGGTCGCCGACATGGGTCACCTCCATGGGTCACCTTCATGGGTCACCTTCATGGGTCACCTCCATGGGTCACCTTCATGGGTTACCTTCATGGGTCACCTTCATGCTGCCACCTGTCCACTATGCTGACCGCCAGCGGCTTCGCTGCAGCTGGTAATCCGGAGAGAGTGCCAGGTGGTCAAGCCAGCATGACGCAGCACGATTCTCCGGCGCTCTGCCCGTGCGGCAGCCAATGGAGGCCGCGCCGGCCGCGCGTAGTCAGTCGAGGTCGAGTGGCGGGACTGTCCAGACTCAGCGACGAAGCGAGTCGAGACTGCCGAGCCGCAGCGACGAGTCGTGGTGAGTGTGGAGACTGTCGAGCCGCAGCGACGAGTCGTGGTGAGTGTGGAGACTGTCGAGCCGCAGCGACGAGGTCGTGGTGAGTGTGGAGACTGCCGAGCCGCAGCGACGAGTCGTGGTGAGTGTGGAGACTGTCGAGCCGCAGCGACGAGTCGTGGTGAGTGTGGAGACTGTCGAGCCGCAGCGACGAGTCGTGGTGAGTGTGGAGACTGTCGAGCCGCAGCGACGAGTCGTGGTGAGTATCAACACTGTCGAGCCGCAGCGACGAGTCGTGGTGAGTGTGGAGACTGTCGAGCCGCAGCGACGAGTCGTGGTGAGTATCAACACTGCCGAGCCGCAGCGACGAGTCGTGGTGAGTGTGGAGACTGTCGAGCCGCAGCGACGAGTCGTGGTGAGTATGGAGACTGTCGAGCCGCAGCGACGAGTCGTGGTGAGTGTGGAGACTGTCGAGCCGCAGCGACGAGTCGTGGTGAGTGTGGAGACTGTCGAGCCGCAGCGACGGGTCGTGGTGAGTATCAACACTGCCGAGCCGCAGCGACGGGTCGTGATGAGTATGGAGACTGTCGAGCCGCAGCGACGAGTCGTGGTGAGTGTGGAGACTGTCGAGCCGCAGCGACGAGTCGTGGTGAGTATGGAGACTGTCGAGCCGCAGCGACGAGTCGTGGTGAGTGTGGAGACTGTCGAGCCGCAGCGACGAGTCGTGGTGAGTATAGAGACTGTCGAGCCGCAGCGACGAGTCGTGGTGAGTGTGGAGACTGTCGAGCCGCAGCGACGAGTCGTGGTGAGTGTGAAACTGCGAGCCGCAGCGACGAGTCGTGGTGAGTGTGGAGACTGTCGAGCCGCAGCGACGAGTCGTGATGAGTGTGGAGACTGCCGAGCCGCAGCGACGAGTCGTGGTGAGTGTGGAGACTGTCGAGCCGCAGCGACGAGTCGTGGTGAGTGTGGAGACTGTCGAGCCGCAGCGACGAGTCGTGGTGAGTGTGGAGACTGTCGAGCCGCAGCGACGAGTCGTGGTGAGTGTAGGAGACTGTCGAGCCGCAGCGACGAGTCGTGGTGAGTGTGGAGACTGTCGAGCCGCAGCGACGAGTCGTGGTGAGTATCAACACTGCCGAGCCGCAGCGACGAGTCGTGGTGAGTGTGGAGACTGTCGAGCCGCAGCGACGAGTCGTGGTGAGTGTGGAGACTGTCGAGCCGCAGCGACGAGTCGTGGTGAGTGTGGAGACTGTCGAGCCGCAGCGACGAGTCGTGGTGAGTATCAGAGACTGTCGAGCCGCAGCGACGAGTCGTGGTGAGTGTGGAGACTGTCGAGCCGCAGCGACGAGTCGTGGTGAGTGTAGAGACTGTCGAGCCGCAGCGACGAGTCGTGGTGAGTGTGGAGACTGTCGAGCCGCAGCGACGAGTCGTGGTGAGTGTAGAGACTGCCGAGCCGCAGCGACGAGTCGTGGTGAGTGTGGAACACTGTCGAGCCGCAGCGACGAGTCGTGGTGAGTGTGGAGACTGTCGAGCCGCAGCGACGAGTCGTGGTGAGTATGGAGACTGTCGAGCCGCAGCGACGAGTCGTGGTGAGTGTGGAGACTGTCGAGCCGCAGCGACGAGTCGTGGTGAGTGTGGAGACTGTCGAGCCGCAGCGACGAGTCGTGGTGAGTGTGGAGACTGTCGAGCCGCAGCGACGAGTCGTGGTGAGTATGGAGACTGTCGAGCCGCAGCGACGAGTCGTGGTGAGTGTGGAGACTGTCGAGCCGCAGCGACGAGTCGTGGTGAGTGTGGAGACTGTCGAGCCGCAGCGACGAGTCGTGGTGAGTGTGGAGACTGTCGAGCCGCAGCGACGAGTCGTGGTGAGTGTGGAGACTGTCGAGCCGCAGCGACGAGTCGTGGTGAGTGTGGAGACTGTCGAGCCGCAGCGACGAGTCGTGGTGAGTGTGGAGACTGCCGCAGCGACGAGTCGTGGTGAGTGTGGAGACTGTCGAGCCGCAGCGACGAGTCGTGGTGAGTGTGGAGACTGTCGAGCCGCAGCGACGAGTCGTGGTGAGTGTGGAGACTGTCGAGCCGCAGCGACGAGTCGTGGTGAGTGTAGAGACTGCCGAGCCGCAGCGACGGGTCGTGGTGAGTATCAACACTGCCGAGTCGCAGCGACGGGTCGTGGTGAGTGTGGAGACTGTCGAGCCGCAGCGACGAGTCGTGGTGAGTGTGGAGACTGTCGAGCCGCAGCGACGAGTCGTGGTGAGTGTGGAGACTGTCGAGCCGCAGCGACGAGTCGTGGTGAGTGTGGAGACTGTCGAGCCGCAGCGACGGGTCGTGGTGAGTATCAACACTGCCGAGCCGCAGCGACGAGTCGTGGTGAGTGTGGAGACTATCGAGCCGCAGCGACGAGTCGTGGTGAGTATGGAGACTGTCGAGCCGCAGCGACGAGTCGTGGTGAGTGTCAAGACTGCCGAGCCGCAGCGACGAGTCGTGAGTGATGGAGACTGTCGAGCCGCAGCGACGAGTCGTGGTGAGTATGGAGACTGTCGAGCCGCAGCGACGAGTCGTGGTGAGTGTGGAGACTGTCGAGCCGCAGCGACGAGTCGTGGTGAGTATGGAGACTGTCGAGCCGCAGCGACGAGTCGTGGTGAGTGTGGAGACTGTCGAGCCGCAGCGACGAGTCGTGGTGAGTGTAGAGACTGTCGAGCCGCAGCGACGAGTCGTGGTGAGTGTGGAGACTGTCGAGCCGCAGCGACGAGTCGTGGTGAGTCGAGACTGCCGAGCCGCAGCGACGAGTCGTGGGAGTGTGGAGACTGTCGAGCCGCAGCGACGAGTCGTGGTGAGTATGGAGACTGTCGAGCCGCAGCGACGAGTCGTGGTGAGTGTAGAGACTGCCGAGCCGCAGCGACGGGTCGTGGTGAGTATCAACACTGCCGAGCCGCAGCGACGAGTCGTGGTGAGTGTGGAGACTGTCGAGCCGCAGCGACGAGTCGTGGTGAGTGTGGAGACTGTCGAGCCGCAGCGACGGGTCGTGATGAATGTCGGGTCGGTGCGGGGTTGGCGGAAATAAGTAAACATAACAGAATGCGTTTCTCGTGATATATGTGTAGCCTCCAACGTATTTTATTATGGAACTAAATGATGCATTTCTTGGGAGTAACCTAGATTATGTAAATTATCAATTTTTCGAATCTCGTTATCAGGTAAAGTAGTGTGTGTAAAGATATTAATCATCCCCTCTAGAAAAACACTGAAGTCCCGTGAACCGACATCTCAAGCTTCGTGCCACAAAATCTTGGAAGCCGCCCTCAAACACCACCTGTCTGTCCCTTCTATTCGACAAACAAAACCCTTGAAAAGTGCACGAATCATCGGAAGCTTTTCTAGATACGCTACTTGAATAAGCGCAGGCAGGGTTCTCTAATGAACGGCCGGACCAAAGACAAATTTAAGTTCACGGAGTCTGCTTCACTCATGGAATGCATCGTTTGACGTGATGCAAATCCCCAGAATTATTGCTTGCTCTGTTATAATTTGTGAACACGCACACCAGAATGGACGAATCCACCACTCCTGCTTTTCGACGATGTCTCGTAAACGAGCGGGGATGACGTAATGAAACATTGTGCCTTTGTCAGAAAATCTTCAGTGCATCCTGTGGAAAAGTACGGAGCCCGTTCGCCAATATTCCAGGTACCGCGGGGGTGTAAAGTAGCCCAACCGGTCATCGTCCAGCTGCCGACCGTTCAAGGTCACACAGCTTTCGTTGGTGTACTGGCGCAGTGGTACTATGTGGCGACCAATCTCAACCTCATTTAACCCGGAAGGCATTGACCTTGGATCGTGAAATGTATTCTGAAGTGATTCACGATTGCCGTAATCTACACTCAATTTTTTGTGTTTCTAGCTTCAGTAATATTCAGAATTATACGTGTGGGGGAGTTATGTGAGGGGCCCTCCTGCGCGGGTGGTAAGGGGGAAGGCCGGACCACCGAACATCCTCTTGGGAGGGGCTCGGACTACTGCCACACTCACCTCCCCCGCCCCGCCCAACCAATACCCCTCCCATGTATCCACCTCTGCCTATTGAGAGTGATATTCACATGGGATGGCCGTATCGCTGAATACGTTGATTGGCGCGAAACGAGACGAGCGAAATTTAAATACGGCACGATCGAGGGAAGAGCCTCTGCGAAGAGCAGGACAATTGTGACAGATCTCTAGGAGCGTTCCGTACCGCGGCCCACAGCTCCTCGGCGTGGCCGTATAAATCTGTGACCTTTGTCAATCTGACCCTTTGGCGAGGTGGTGTAAATCTGTGACATTTGTCAACCTGATTCCTCGGTGTGGCCGTATAAATATGTGTCCTTTGTCAACCTGATCCCTCGGCGTGGCCGTATAAATCTAGGACATTTTTCGACCTGATCCCTTGGTGTGGCCATATAAGTTTGTGATATGTACCGACCTGACCCAATTGGATGGCCGTAAATGGCTGTGATGTTTTCCGGCCTGACCCCATGGGGTGGCGGTAATAGTCTGTGATAATCGTCGACCTGATCTCTTGGCATGGCCGTGACAAACATGTGACGTATGTGATGTTTGCCAACCTGGCTCGGTCGTCATGGGTTCCTCAGACATCCATAGCCCATCGGACATCTGAGGGAACAGAGGACAACTCACTGGATGTTTTTATCGAAATTTAAATTGGAGGGGTATGTTGCATATAAAAATTCATCAGCGGAGAATAATGTCATAGGTAATTTCATTAACTACTCAATTAGCAAGCAATTTGGTTGAAGATTCAGTGCAACACTTCGGTAGTCTAGAATTTGGTCAACAAAACCCACTCACAGATACCTTACCTTGGTGACCAACGTTCCGCGACTACCAGATCAAGCTACATCTCCTGTTAAAGCATTCAAAGGTGCTCAGGTCAGAAAGGCACATTTTTGTATCTGATTTTTTGCGATAAATAGCTTGGTGGTCAACATCGACGTCATCACACACTTGCAGTGCCGAATATTCCATATTTTCAGGTGTCTCCCTTTATCTGAAAGTGACTCGTATATCTGACGTGTTCCACACTGTCCGCGGTGTGCGAAGCTTCACCGTGTGGACGGGTCCACAGGTAGCTAATCAGCACAGGAAGATGCATCTGGCTAAAACGGCACTCACAGGTGAGTCTCCAGCAAGGCCTGCATGTGCTGCATTCATTGCATGTTATATCAATTGCCTAGCTATTGCACGCAATGACACTGATACGACACTACGTAACTCTGTAGCTGTGTCCGTCACAAAAGCGTGGCCATTGATGAGAGTAGACATATGATACAAAATGACACCACCACACCAATACGTTATGAATCCACCCAATCACTACTGGATAGGACACACACTCACCAACATACATTCAGATGTATGTACATATGCATATATATAATGTTCCATTACATGATTGCAAACTATATCCTTCCACCAGCTTACATTGTATGATACGTTCCATTCGGTGAACGATATACTTATCGGTTGCTTCAAGTTATAAATAAATTACCCAAAGCTAGACATAAAGTAACGTTTCGTAAACATTACATTCCTGATCGTCGAAATGCATAGCTTACAGTCCGACGGCATTTTCGAGATGCAAATCCCGTCTAAATGAATCGTTGCGCACCATAAATAGCATTACGCCATCAGTATTGGAACGCAGATTGGTAAATCCCCCCTAATAACATTCCCTACCACATGTTGACACGAGATGCAATGTGGGATGGGGTATGGCAGCGGGAATGTTTTCAGTGGGGAAGGGCACCATGGCTGGTTGTCTCCTACGATGTTTTTCTCCCCCTGAGGACACAGTTATAATATAACGCTATATATATATATATATATATATATAAGTGGGCACAGGTTGAAGAGCAGGGTCTCTTCAAGGCATGCTTCGGCGAACAAGCACGAGAGCATATTTCGCATCAATGTGCTTTCTTGCAGGACATTCAAGGTTTTGGGTCAATTGTCTTCAGAGGTTGGGGAAGGAATTAAGTACTTTGCTCGTATTATCCTACAGCGTTTCTTCGGGGCAGCTGACACCCTCAGGTATTTCGCAATAGAGACACACAGTCGCAAGTAAACGTACACTTAAAAGACAGTGGTACGTTCGTCGGTGTCTCGATCAGGTAAATGTTGCTCTTGACGAACTACGTTTGCACACTTCCACTAATCCACTTCCAGCACAAAATAAATAATTAGCGATATGGTGTTTCCGTTGTGTTGTGGGTGGGTTAGCTGCAGTAATGGTGATGGTGTCAGTTGTGTTGTCGGTGTGTTAGCTGCAGTGGTGGTGATGGTGTCAGTTGTGTTGTCGGTGTGTTAGCTGCAGTGGTGGTGATGGTGTCAGTTGTGTTGTCGGTGTGTTAGCTGCAGTGGTGGTGATGGTGTCAGTTGTGTTGTCGGTGTGTTAGCTGCAGTGGTGGTGGTGGTGTCAGTTGTGTTGTCGGTGTGTTAGCTGCAGTAATGGTGATGGTGTCAGTTTTGTTGTCGGTGGGTTAGCCGCAGTGATGGTGATGGTGTCAGTTGTGTTCTCAGTGTGTTAGCTGCAGTGATGGTGATGGTGTCAGTTGTGTTGTCGGTGTGTTAGTTGCAGTGATGGTGATGGTGTCAGTTGTGTTGTCGGTGGGTTAGCTGCAGTAATGGTGATGGTGTCAGTTGTGTTCGCAGCTCGAAGTGACGGCCGTCGAGCCGTCTTCCGCGGAAGTTGGCTGCTGACGTCACCGTCTCACGTCCAATGCCGCGCACGACTGTGCGACATTGCCGACAATGGCGGCATTCGTGACGCAGTTGGTGCCCCCAGCGTGCCTGCTGGTGCTGCTGGTGCAGCTGGTGCAGTCCACGTCACCGCCGGCTGGTGATGGCCTGGTGGCCAACGAGGTGGTGCCCGACATCATCCCATTGGCGCCAGTCGACATGCTCTCGGTGAGGTCTGACAGCAGGTGGAGGATTTGATGTCGGCTAGTCGATACCCTCTCGGTGAGGTCTGACAGCAGGTGGAGGATTTGATGTCGGCCAGTCGATACCCTCTCGGTGAGGTCTGACAGCAGGTGGAGGATTTGATGTCGGCCAGCCGATACCCTCTCGGTGAGGTCTGACAGCAGGTGGAGGATCTGATGTCGGCCAGTCGATACCCTCTCGGTGAGGTCTGACAGTAGGTGGAGGATCTGATGTCGGCCAGTCGATACCCTCTCGGTGAGGTCTGACAGCAGGTGGAGGATCTGATGTCGGCCAGTCGATACCCTCCTTCTGGTGGAGGATCTGATGCGGCCAGCACCCCAGGTGGAGGATCTGATGTCGGCTAGTCGATACCCTCTCGGTGAGGTCTGACAGCAGGTGGAGGATCTGATGTCGGCTAGTCGATACCCTCTCGGTGAGGTCTGCCAGCAGGTGGAGGATCTGATGTCGGCTCAACCCTCTGGTGAGGTCGACAGCAGGTGGAGGATTTGATGTCCCAACCTCTCGGTGAGGTTGACGGCTATGTCCAGTCGATACCCTCTCGGTGAGGTCTGACAGCAGGTGGAGGATCTGATGTCGGCCAGTCGATACCCTCTCGGTGAGGTCTGACAGCAGGTGGAGGATCTGATGTCGGCCAGTCGATACCCTCTCGGTGAGGTCTGACAGCAGGTGGAGGATCTGATGTCGGCCAGTCGATACCCTCTCGGTGAGGTCTGACAGCAGGTGGAGGATCTGATGTCGGCCAGTCGATACCCTCTCGGTGAGGTCTGACAGCAGGTGGAGGATCTGATGTCGGCCAGTCGTGCAACACCCAGTGTATGCATACATACGTAGGCACTTGTACATGTGCACATACATGCGTGTGCATATACATACGTTCATAGATATGTGTGTATATATATATATATATATACATATATATATATATATATATATATATATATATATATATATATGTATGTATGTGTGTGTGTGTGTGTGTGTGTGTGTGTGTGTGTGAGGCAGGACGTAGACGTCGTTCCCCCAAGCAATACAACATTGCACCAATTCCTATTGAATAGGTGGTTGATCAGACCGCGTCGTATCGCTGAATACCTTTACTCGCGATATCTCCTGTTCGTTGGTGTGTCTGACTGAGACGCGGAGACGGAGCGAAGTGAGAGGGTTCGTGCGCTACCTGGCAGCATAAAACACCAATGTTTTCGTTATTTACACACGCGTGGTTTTACAGTCAAACAGGTTGATAGATATCGGTTTCAAGTTTGTCTGATTGAGCTGAAAATAATTGTTCCTAGCACTTATGTAGTAACATCTGCTGGAAATATATGGTTTGGAAGTCCTGTAATCAATTTACATCCGCATGATATCATTTTATTGGCATTGCAACCACTGCTCGTCTGCAAAAGTACACATTGCTGTATACTGTACACTGTAGCCATGCCTGTCCTGCCGGATAGTGGGGGGCACATTATGGAGTGCCTGACACATTGCTGTATACTGTACACTGTAGCCATGCCTGTCCTGCCGGATAGTGAGGGGCACATTATGGAGTGCCTGGCACATTGCTGTATACTGTACACTGTAGCCATGTCTGTCCTGCCGGATAGTGAGGGGCACATTACGGAGTGCCTGACACATTGCTGTATACTGTACACTGTAGCCATGCCTGTCCTGCCGGATAGTGGGGGGACACATTGCTATACTGTGTAGCCATGCCTGTCCTGCCATAGTGAGGGCACATTGCTGTATACTGTACACTGTAGCCATGCCTGTCCTGCCGGATAGTGGGGGGCACATTATGGAGCGCCTGACACATTGCTGTATACTGTACACTGTAGCCATGCCTGTCCTGCCGGATAGTGGGGGGCACATTATGGAGCGCCTGGCACATTGCTGTATACTGTACACTGTAGCCATGCCTGTCCTGCCGGATAGTGAGGGGCACATTATGGAGTGCCTGGCACATTGCTGTATACTGTACACTGTAGCCATGCCTGTCCTGCCGGATAGTGGGGGGCACATTATGGAGTGCCTGGCACATTGCTGTATACTGTACACTGTAGCCATGCCTGTCCTGCCGGATAGTGAGGGGCACATTATGGAGCGCCTGGCACATTGCTGTATACTGTACACTGTAGCCATGCCTGTCCTGCCGGATAGTGAGGGGCACATTATGGAGTGCCTGGCACATTGCTGTATACTGTACAGTGAGGGGCACATTACGGAGCGCCTGGCACATTGCTGTATACTGTACACTGTAGCCATGCCTGTCCTGCCGGATAGTGAGGGGCACATTATGGAGTGCCTGGCACATTGCTGTATACTGTACACTGTAGCCATGCCTGTCCTGCCGGATAGTGGGGGGCACATTATGGAGTGCCTGGCACATTGCTGTATACTGTACACTGTAGCCATGCCTGTCCTGCCGGATAGTGGGGGGCACATTATGGAGTGCCTGGCACATTGCTGTATACTGTACAGTGAGGGGCACATTATGGAGTGCCTGGCACATTGCTGTATACTGTACACTGTAGCCATGCCTGTCCTGCCGGATAGTGAGGGGCACATTATGGAGTGCCTGGCACATTGCTGTATACTGTACACTGTAGCCATGCCTGTCCTGCCGGATAGTGAGGGGCACATTATGGAGTGCCTGGCACATTGCTGTATACTGTACACTGTAGCCATGCCTGTCCTGCCGGATAGTGAGGGGCACATTATGGAGTGCCTGGCACATTGCTGTATACTGTACAGTGAGGGGCACATTATGGAGTGCCTGGCACATTGCTGTATACTGTACACTGTAGCCATGCCTGTCCTGCCGGATAGTGAGGGGCACATTATGGAGTGCCTGGCACATTGCTGTATACTGTACACTGTAGCCATGCCTGTCCTGCCGGATAGTGGGGGGCACATTATGGAGTGCCTGGCACATTGCTGTATACTGTACACTGTAGCCATGCCTGTCCTGCCGGATAGTGAGGGGCACATTACGGAGTGCCTGGCACATTGCTGTATACTGTACACTGTAGCCATGCCTGTCCTGCCGGATAGTGAGGGGCACATTATGGAGTGCCTGGCACATTGCTGTATACTGTACACTGTAGCCATGCCTGTCCTGCCGGATAGTGAGGGGCACATTACGGAGCGCCTGGCACATTGCTGTATACTGTACACTGTAGCCATGCCTGTCCTGCCGGATAGTGAGGGGCACATTATGGAGTGCCTGGCACATTGCTGTATACTGTACACTGTAGCCATGCCTGTCCTGCCGGATAGTGAGGGGCACATTATGGAGTGCCTGGCACATTGCTGTATACTGTACACTGTAGCCATGCCTGTCCTGCCGGATAGTGAGGGGCACATTATGGAGTGCCTGGCACATTGCTGTATACTGTACACTGTAGCCATGCCTGTCCTGCCGGATAGTGAGGGGCACATTATGGAGCGCCTGGCACATTGCACTGTATACTGTACACTGTAGCCATGCCTGTCCTGCCGGATAGTGAGGGGCACATTATGGAGCGCCTGGCACATTGCTGTATACTGTACACTGTAGCCATGCCTGTCCTGCCGGATAGTGAGGGCACATTATGGAGTGCCTGGCACATTGCTGTATACTGTACACTGTAGCCATGCCTGTCCTGCCGGATAGTGAGGGGCACATTATGGAGCGCCTGGCACATTGCTGTATACTGTACACTGTAGCCATGCCTGTCCTGCCGGATAGTGGGGGGCACATTATGGAGCGCCTGGCACATTGCTGTATACTGTACACTGTAGCCATGCCTGTCCTGCCGGATAGTGAGGGGCACATTATGGAGTGCCTGGCACATTGCTGTATACTGTACACTGTAGCCATGCCTGTCCTGCCGGATAGTGAGGGGCACATTATGGAGCGCCTGGCACATTGCTGTATACTGTACACTGTAGCCATGCCTGTCCTGCCGGATAGTGGGGGCACATTATGGAGTGCCTGGCACATTGCTGTATACTGTACACTGTAGCCATGCCTGTCCTGCCGGATAGTGAGGGGCACATTATGGAGTGCCTGGCACATTGCTGTATACTGTACACTGTAGCCATGCCTGTCCTGCCGGATAGTGAGGGGCACATTATGGAGTGCCTGGCACATTGCTGTATACTGTACACTGTAGCCATGCCTGTCCTGCCGGATAGTGAGGGGCACATTATGGAGTGCCTGGCACATTGCTGTATACTGTACACTGTAGCCATGCCTGTCCTGCCGGATAGTGAGGGGCACATTATGGAGTGCCTGGCACATTGCTGTATACTGTACACTGTAGCCATGCCTGTCCTGCCGGATAGTGAGGGGCACATTATGGAGCGCCTGGCACATTGCTGTATACTGTACACTGTAGCCATGCCTGTCCTGCCGGATAGTGAGGGGCACATTATGGAGTGCCTGGCACATTGCTGTATACTGTACACTGTAGCCATGCCTGTCCTGCCGGATAGTGGGGGCACATTATGGAGTGCCTGGCACATTGCTGTATACTGTACACTGTAGCCATGCCTGTCCTGCCGGATAGTGAGGGGCACATTATGGAGTGCCTGGCACATTGCTGTATACTGTACACTGTAGCCATGCCTGTCCTGCCGGATAGTGAGGGGCACATTATGGAGTGCCTGGCACATTGCTGTATACTGTACACTGTAGCCATGCCTGTCCTGCCGGATAGTGAGGGGCACATTATGGAGTGCCTGACACATTGCTGTATACTGTACACTGTAGCCATGCCTGTCCTGCCGGATAGTGAGGGGCACATTATGGAGTGCCTGGCACATTGCTGTATACTGTACACTGTAGCCATGCCTGTCCTGCCGGATAGTGAGGGGCACATTATGGAGTGCCTGGCACATTGCTGTATACTGTACACTGTAGCCATGCCTGTCCTGCCGGATAGTGAGGGGCACATTATGGAGTGCCTGGCACATTGCTGTATACTGTACACTGTAGCCATGCCTGTCCTGCCGGATAGTGAGGGGCACATTATGGAGTGCCTGGCACATTGCTGTATACTGTACACTGTAGCCATGCCTGTCCTGCCGGATAGTGAGGGGCACATTATGGAGTGCCTGGCACATTGCTGTATACTGTACACTGTAGCCATGCCTGTCCTGCCGGATAGTGAGGGGCACATTATGGAGTGCCTGGCACATTGCTGTATACTGTACACTGTAGCCATGCCTGTCCTGCCGGATAGTGAGGGGCACATTATGGAGTGCCTGGCACATTGCTGTATACTGTACACTGTAGCCATGCCTGTCCTGCCGGATAGTGAGGGGCACATTATGGAGTGCCTGGCACATTGCTGTATACTGTACACTGTAGCCATGCCTGTCCTGCCGGATAGTGAGGGGCACATTATGGAGTGCCTGGCACATTGCTGTATACTGTACACTGTAGCCATGCCTGTCCTGCCGGATAGTGAGGGGGCACATTATGGAGTGCCTGGCACATTGCTGTATACTGTACACTGTAGCCATGCCTGTCCTGCCGGATAGTGAGGGGCACATTATGGAGTGCCTGGCACATTCTGTATACTGTACAGTGAGGCACATTAGAGGCACACTGTATACTGTACACTGTAGCCATGCCTGTCCTGCCGGATAGTGAGGGGCACATTATGGAGTGCCTGGCACATTGCTGTATACTGTACACTGTAGCCATGCCTGTCCTGCCGGATAGTGAGGGGCACATTATGGAGTGCCTGGCACATTGCTGTATACTGTACACTGTAGCCATGCCTGTCCTGCCGGATAGTGAGGGGCACATTATGGAGTGCCTGGCACATTGCTGTATACTGTACACTGTAGCCATGCCTGTCCTGCCGGATAGTGAGGGGCACATTATGGAGTGCCTGGCACATTGCTGTATACTGTACACTGTAGCCATGCCTGTCCTGCCGGATAGTGAGGGGCACATTATGGAGTGCCTGGCACATTGCTGTATACTGTACACTGTAGCCATGCCTGTCCTGCCGGATAGTGAGGGGCACATTATGGAGTGCCTGGCACATTGCTGTATACTGTACACTGTAGCCATGCCTGTCCTGCCGGATAGTGAGGGCACATTATGGAGTGCCTGGCACATTGCTGTATACTGTACACTGTAGCCATGCCTGTCCTGCCGGATAGTGAGGGGCACATTATGGAGTGCCTGGCACATTGCTGTATACTGTACACTGTAGCCATGCCTGTCCTGCCGGATAGTGGGGGCACATTATGGAGTGCCTGGCACATTGCTGTATACTGTACACTGTAGCCATGCCTGTCCTGCCGGATAGTGAGGGGCACATTATGGAGTGCCTGGCACATTGCTGTATACTGTACACTGTAGCCATGCCTGTCCTGCCGGATAGTGAGGGGCACATTATGGAGTGCCTGGCACATTGCTGTATACTGTACACTGTAGCCATGCCTGTCCTGCCGGATAGTGAGGGGCACATTATGGAGTGCCTGGCACATTGCTGTATACTGTACACTGTAGCCATGCCTGTCCTGCCGGATAGTGAGGGGCACATTATGGAGTGCCTGGCACATTGCTGTATACTGTACACTGTAGCCATGCCTGTCCTGCCGGATAGTGAGGGGCACATTATGGAGTGCCTGGCACATTGCTGTATACTGTACACTGTAGCCATGTCTGTCCTGCCGGATAGTGAGGGGCACATTATGGAGCGCCTGGCACATTGCTGTATACTGTACACTGTAGCCATGCCTGTCCTGCCGGATAGTGGGGGCACATTATGGAGTGCCTGGCACATTGCTGTATACTGTACACTGTAGCCATGCCTGTCCTGCCGGATAGTGAGGGGCACATTATGGAGTGCCTGGCACATTGCTGTATACTGTACACTGTAGCCATGCCTGTCCTGCCGGATAGTGAGGGGCACATTATGGAGTGCCTGGCACATTGCTGTATACTGTACACTGTAGCCATGCCTGTCCTGCCGGATAGTGAGGGGCACATTATGGAGTGCCTGGCACATTGCTGTATACTGTACACTGTAGCCATGCCTGTCCTGCCGGATAGTGAGGGGCACATTATGGAGTGCCTGGCACATTGCTGTATACTGTACACTGTAGCCATGCCTGTCCTGCCGGATAGTGGGGGCACATTATGGAGTGCCTGGCACATTGCTGTATACTGTACACTGTAGCCATGCCTGTCCTGCCGGATAGTGAGGGGCACATTATGGAGCGCCTGGCACATTGCTGTATACTGTACACTGTAGCCATGCCTGTCCTGCCGGATAGTGAGGGGCACATTATGGAGTGCCTGGCACATTGCTGTATACTGTACACTGTAGCCATGCCTGTCCTGCCGGATAGTGAGGGGCACATTACGGAGTGCCTGACACATTGCTGTATACTGTACACTGTAGCCATGCCTGTCCTGCCGGATAGTGAGGGGCACATTATGGAGTGCCTGGCACATTGCTGTATACTGTACACTGTAGCCATGCCTGTCCTGCCGGATAGTGGGGGGCACATTATGGAGTGCCTGGCACATTGCTGTATACTGTACACTGTAGCCATGCCTGTCCTGCCGGATAGTGAGGGGCACATTATGGAGTGCCTGGCACATTGCTGTATACTGTACACTGTAGCCATGCCTGTCCTGCCGGATAGTGGGGGGCACATTATGGAGTGCCTGACACATTGCTGTATACTGTACACTGTAGCCATGCCTGTCCTGCCGGATAGTGGGGGGCACATTATGGAGTGCCTGGCACATTGCTGTATACTGTACACTGTAGCCATGTCTGTCCTGCCGGATAGTGGGAAAGAGGGGCAATACGAATACTGGTGCGTCCAAATGATCCGCCAATGCCAACACTGATTACCTCAAAGCCTGCCATTGAGCGCCACCCTGCGTAACTGCGAGCTGCGCGCAGGCGTTCTACCCGAGCGGCGCCGTTGTCAGCGGCGGAGGAGAGTTGACCCCGACCCAGGTCAAGGACCAGCCGACACTGAGCTGGCCGACCGACCCGGACACCCTCTACACCATCGTACTGACAGGTCAGACCACGCACACAGTGTCTGGGGCCGACTGTCCACATCTCAGTCAGGCCATACATTTCACGTATGGGATGGACAGAGGACACTGTGTACCCAGTTGCAATAGCGTAAATCATGCTGCGTACTTCACTCTTATGGAGCCACTTTTACATCGTATTCCTCCCAGGAAATGCTACCCGTTGAGATAAGTGCCGAAATCACAGCGACAGGGATAGAATTACTACAGTGAAACTGCAAACGACTCTCTCGTAACATCTCGCGGAGGCAGAGACTATCTGTATCTTGCGCTCAATCGGTGTAACCTCAGCCAACTTCAGGTCAGTGTTGAGCCTGCTGCAGCCTTTTGCAGCTTCTGTCGCAGCCGTGACGACCTGACCCCTCGTGACCTGCGGTGACCTTCCACGACCCACCGGCAGACCCGGACGCGCCCTCGCGCCGTCGGCCCAGCTTTCGCGAGTTTCGGCACTGGCTGGTGGTGAACGTGCCAGGCACGGACATCGCCAGAGGGGACGTTGTAACGGAGTATCTGGGCTCCATGCCGCCGCGGGGCACGGGACTACACAGGTCAGGGTCAGAGAAGCCGCCGCGGGACCACTGGACTACACAGGTCAGGGTCAGAGAAGCCGCCGCGGGACCACTGGACTACACAGGTCAGGGTCAGAGAAGCCGCCGCGGGACCACTGGACTACACAGGTCAGGCAGGGTCAAACCAGAGAAGCCGCCGCGGGGCACTGGACTACACAGGTCAGGGTCAGAGAAGCCGCCGCGGGCCACCGAACTGCACAGGTCAGGGTCAGAGAAGCCGCCCCGGACCATTGGACGGCGGACGGCACAGGCCACGGCCACAACAGGTCACCACAAAAACAGCCGATGCCGATGTAAGCAGTGTCGGGGTAAGTCATTGCAGAGATGTGAATCTGGGCTTCGAATGCATGATGCTGAAAGCGAGCCTTCCGGCTATTAGAAAGGCATGCCATCAAGCTAATCGAGTCGATTGAGGTAGCGTCACAAGTCATCCAAACAAGGTGCGTGTACATATATATATATATATATATATATATATATATATATATATATATATATATATACGTGCATGTATGTATGTGTGTATGTATGTTTGTGTGTGTTTATTTGTGCGTGCAAAACATGACGTGTATGATCTTACCAGACCTGGATCAATTTTTGGCAGATATGTTCTCCTGGCATACAAACAGCCAAAAGCACTGACCGTGGAGCGCTCACTGAGGCAGACGAAGAATCAGGTGTGTCCTCCCTGGCATATCATTCCCACTGTACCTGTTGTTTTGTAGCCACGTGCCTCGGTATCGAACCCATACCTGCATGACGGCGACACGTGCGTGTGCGCTATCACTCCGCTGTGGCGGTGATATGTC
Source organism: Imbricaverruca yamaguchii (assembly GCA_034440575.1). NCBI lineage: Eukaryota > Metazoa > Arthropoda > Thecostraca > Neoverrucidae > Imbricaverruca > Imbricaverruca yamaguchii. The sequence continues at coordinate 1,188,913 of JAOTOL010001528.1, read as the reverse complement.
TGACACCGACCGGTGGGACAGACGATGACACGTGCATGTATGCCAGAGTTGTGGAGGTTGTGAGCTGTGGGGGTTATGATTGCTTCGGTGTTGTGGAGGTTGTGAACTGTGGAGGCTATGACCGCTTCGGTGTTGCCGAGGTTGTGAGCTGTGGAAGTAATGACCTGTGGATGTTTCGACCGCTTTGTGTATGTTTAATTGTGGAGGTCATGAACTGTGGAGGTCCATGACCTGTAGAGGCTATGATATGCTGGCATGCCCACACCCCACTGTGGTGGTGGTGTGTGCGACACTGACCGGTGGGACAGACGGGGGGGCGGGAATGTTGACCCCCACCACTGTGGTGTGGTGTGTCGAACACGTGGGAAGACGGAGGCCGGGGATGTGTGCCCCCACCCCACTGTGGTGGTGGTGTGTCCGACACTGACCGGTGGGACAGACCAGACGGGGCCGGGGATGTGTGCCCCCACCCCACTGTGGTGGTGGTGTGTCCGACACTGACCGGTGGGACAGACGGGGCCGGGGATGTGTGCCCCACTCCGCTGTGGTGGGGGTGTGTCCGACACTGACCGGTGGGACAGACGGGGGCGGGGATGTGTACCCCCACTCCGCTGTGGTGGTGGTGTGTGCGACACTGACCGGTGGGACAGACGGGGGCGGGGATGTGTACCCCCACTCCACTGTGGTGGTGGTGTGTCCGACACTGACCGGTGGGACAGACGGGGGCGGGGATGTGTGCCCCCACTCCGCTGTGGTGATGGTGTGTCCGACACTGACCGGTGGGACAGACGGGGGGCGGGGACGCGTCCGTCTTCCAAATGTGTGCCCGCTGATAAGCGATTCCTTGCTCAGCAACATCAGCTGACTGCATACCCGAAGAGGCAAAATCGCATGCTTTGCATTCTTATCAGCTGGAGCATGGCCAAAATGACTAAATTATAACCGGCCGTTTGGGCCCTTGTTTTGCGATATGTGCTTCATCACCATTCCGCCGAAATCACACACCATAGTCTGCCTTTCTTGTCAAAATCAACAGAAATGGGAGAAATGCGGCAATTTCATGCTTTTTTCTGATGAAACTGATCTGGTGTCGTCTCGTCTGGAATAGTCTGATGTGTTTTGCATTCTAGGCTGGTTCTGTTCTGTTCTGATCTGCTGTGCCTGTTCTCATCAGGCGTGTTCTGATCTGCCCAGGCTTGATATGTTTTACACCGATCGATGCTGAGCCCATCAAACGTCTAAACGATCACCTCAGGTCTAAGCGATCATCTGTCTGTGATCTTATCTGACCCGTCCTGACCTGACCTGATACTGGTAGCTGTTCTAGCCCCAGGCCCAGGTCAGACACCACTGACAGACCTGACCTGAGGCCACAGACGGCTGATCGCTGGGACCTGTGGCTCTTCCCATCACTGGTACTCCCCCTTTCACTTGTCACCACCGACCGACCTGACCTGAGGTCACAGAAAGCTGATCGCTCTAGCCTGTGGTTCTCCCCACCTCTGGTACTCCCCCTCCACTCGACACCACCGACCGACCTGACCTGAGGTCACAGATGGCTGATCGCTGGAGCCTGTGGTTCTCCCCATCACTGGTACTCCCCCTCCACTCGACACCACCGACCGACCTGACCTGAGGTCACAGATGGCTGATCGCTGGGGCCTGTGGTTCTCCCCACCACTGGTACCCCCCTCCACTCGACACCACCGGCCGACCTGACCTTAGGTCACAGATGGCTGATCGCTGGAGCCTGTGGTTCTCCCCGCCACTGGTACACCGCCGCCCCTTCACACCACGACCCGCGCCCGGACTGAAACCCTAGCCCTGTACCTCGTCAGTGCCACCGTACTGCCTCTGATGACTCTGCCAGGTGCTTCTGAGGGCTCTGTCTGCCTCCTCTGATGATCCTACCTGTCGTCTCTGGTGATCCTGTCAGCCGACCTCTGATGATCCTACCTGTCGTCTCTGATGATCCTGTCTGCTGCCTCTGATGGTCCTGTCAACCGCTTCTGATAACTCTGCCTGTCGCCTCTGATGACCCTGCCTGTCGTCTCTGATGGTCCTGCCTGTCACCTCTGATGACTCTGCCTGTCGTCTCTGATGGTCCTGCCTGCCGCCTCTGATGGTCCTGCCTGCCGCCTCTGATGACTCCGCTGCCGCCTCTGATGACTCTGCCTGTCGCCTCTGATGGTCCTGCCTGCGCCGTTATGGTCCTGCCTGCCGCCCCTGATGACTCCGCCTGTCGTCTCTGATGATCCTGCCTGTCGCCTCTGATGACTCTGCCTGTCGCCTCTGATGACTCTGCCTGTCGCCTCTGATGACTCTGCCTGTCGCCTCTGATGATCCTGCCTGTCACCTCTGATGACTCTGCCTGTCACCTCTGATGACTCTGCCTGTCGCCTCTGATGACTCTGCCTGTCACCTCTGATGACTCTGCCTGCCCACTCTGATGACTCTGCCTGCCCACTCTGATGACTCTGCCTGTCGCCTCTGATGGTCCTGCCTGCCGCCTCTGATGACTCTGCCTGCTATTCTCAGTTCAGCGGCAGGGGAAGGTGGAGCGTGCTCAAGTTCGCCGAAAAGCACGGCCTGGGAGTTCCCGTCGCCGGCAACGTATTCCAGGCTCAGTATGAGAGCTAGGCGATCAGCTGGTACGCGCATGTCACCGAAGGTTCAGGAAAATGGGAACGTAGTTGGAACTAGCCCGACGTCGTTGTGCACAATCATCACGGATATAAATTTGAGATCTATACTTGTGCATGATGTACGTATACTACTACATCAATACACTATTTGGTTGGATTTACATTCTGGCAATACAACGCCGATTTTTCCCCGATGTGAACGGGAAAAATGCCGAGTGGCAACCGACACAAACGTTGCACATCTTACGGAGAGCCGGCCCGGTGTGGTATGTGTTGAAGACGATAGTCGGCAGTTACGTCCCCAGTAGAAGTTCTGCTTCCTCCGCCGCCGGAGCCGTGGTAAACTAAGTGAAGCTGAACATGGGTTCGATTATCGCAGGATGCTCCCTGTTTGGCCCGACGAGTTCATCTCTCACTGTGACAAGAACGACCGGAGCTCCCTGGATCACGAATGTGTGTGTGGCATTCTGCCCTCTGCTGAGGGGTCCGTTGCTTTGGTATTGCACGATTGAGGTGGAATAAGGGTCCAGTGTGCAGGCTCTGCCCAGCATCCGCTCTGGAGGGAGGGGGTGGGGATGTCGGGCGAAGAAACCCACCGTAACATTGGGATGCAATTACATGCCTTGCATGCCATGACTAAGTTGACTATCATTCGCAGCCCCTAACTTCGAACGCATTTACACATTTAAATGCATTTCTATTCACATGGACCAACATACCTGATGCATGTTCAGCTGCCTGTTGCATCATAATCCCGCTCATGCTTTTATCCTATCACGCCAAAGTCAACATAAACCATCATTTAAAAAAGGAAAATGGTCAATGTAGCAGTGGACAACAGGACAAGTATTCAGAATTAAACGATTAAAGTAAGCTAAGAGGAAACTAAGAGGAATACACAGGGATATAAATTTCGCACGAGCTGCACACCTGCACCAGCTGTCTGAGCCCCGGGCAACTGTGAGCAGTGGCGCAGCCAGGGTTATCCGACGTAGGCTTTTTTGGTCGGTGGTTGCCCAACAAACGAAAATGTGATGACACGTGAAAGCTTCCGGCGCTCGAAGTGCGCTGAAAATTTTGGGTTTTGCGTTTTGCAAATTTTTTTTAACCGTTTCGTCCAGTGCATTCGTGGGTGCCAAGGAGGAAGTGGCGGGCCGCCTCCCATCCCCCTCCCCCACCACTTGGCTGCGTCTCTGATTGTGCAGCATGCTGCTCGGTAGAAAGTAGAGGCTGCCAGCAGCGATATGCTTTACTTTTCTTACAGCTTGTGTCTTACTTTGGCGCGAATCGAGCTCCCGCTGCATCATGTAATCCCGATCTCCCTACCGATCGCACAACCGGTACTCCAATGGACGTCTCAAATTATAACGGATCCATTAAAGGGACAAAGAGCTCTCCGAAAACTCAAACCGGCCCTTTAAAAATTAACAGAACCCCACAAGTCCTAAACAACCATTTTCTCAAGGGACCGTAGCATGCTTCACGGAAACCTTGCCGAGTCCCAATGGATTATATATAAAAATAAGTAGTCCCCTCAGACCTTCATATATGAACCCCCGTGCTGTACTACGCCGGAATCTCCACTAGTGGTAGAGAAGCAGCCAGCATTTCGTTGAGGAGCCACCCCGAAAGCCCAGAAGGTCCTTGTGAACAGTGAGGGCGCAACAATATACTCAGAGTTCAGTTCTCAGAGACGGCCCTCGAATTTTTTCCCCTGAATGGAGCAAGGAGCTCACAGATCAACAATTGTATTTTTATGTCGTTCCCTTATTCGCTCCAAGCTCGATTGCGTGTCGTTTATATGCGGCAGTGATCATTAAAGCGAAAGTTTGACACTATGCGTCAGACAGCGAGCGTTGCGGATTTCCACAGGGACCTTTATAATATCGCCAGCTGCGAGTTTTTTGGCGGAGGCCTACCAGCCGTTGTTAACAAATGTCCGTGGAAAGCTGGGACTCCGGTTTGCAATTAGACTGAGGTAGTTTCTAGCGCACCCCACATACCAGTTCATTTTCTTTCATCACACATTGTCGATTTTTAGCGGGCGAAGAGGAGAAAACATAAACCAGTTCTGCGCCAGGATCCGCTCGCCCCTAGAAAAGGTTCGGATCCCACTACGAAGCGTCGTTAGAATAGCACACTTGCATCCCACCATGAGAACACATCTCACCCACGATTGGTGTTTCCCTTACGACGGCCAAGAAAGTAGACACTTTCCCAGAGCTTACCGGAGCAGAAGCATTGCAATTACAAGAAGCATATCAATGCCACTCCAACCCAACCCCGCTGGGTTCAGGACGGTAAATGTTGCTGACTGTGCATTCGTACGTATAACAATTTAGACAAATTAATCCGAGTTCTTGCTGGGCTGGCTGCATGAACCAGAGTCCTATTACTAAGCAGAGCTTGTTGCGTTAACCACTCCATCCATGAATTCCAGTTCAACGGCAGAATTTTTACCGAAAGTGTAACGTGCCGTCAATGCACCGACACGGCCGCCCGGTGGCTCGTCCCCGGCCTTATCGGGCCAGCTGCCAACTGACACTCCCGGCCGGGGGCTGGGACCGCGATGCGAACTAAATGCGACAGCGCGTAGAGGCTTCAGCCTTGTGTTGCCAGGCCAGGGGCGACCAGTGCGTGGACCAACGCTCCAGCCAACTGAGATACCGGGACGGCATTGTTAACAATATAAACTCAATACAACAGTTATATTGGTAACAATATAAACTCATTGTTAACAATATAACTCAAAAATATAAACAATGACTATATTTTTTCCTGACCAGCACACGCGTCTGTGCATACCCAGAATTGGTGGCGATTATTAAGACTTTATGTTTTACTGCGGTTGGAGACGAAGGCTTCAGCGTCATTGTAACAGACTCGTTAAATAACATCACACCCCTACAATCGTTTTACCCATCAAACCAATTTCTTCAGGAGATATTAACTCGCCAACATCATTGAACGGAAGCGGGTAAGAGGATTGTCCTCCGTTGGGTATGCACCAAGCCATACCAATATCACAGGCAACTAGCTCGCCGATGCTGCAGTAAAGTGTGCCGCGCAGTGTCGTTGAACCTGAGCTTTGCACTCTCCTCGATATATTTCTACTCAGGTATCTGCCTTTTCCAAAGAAAATGGCAAGAAAGTGAGAATTATCTGGTTTCCAACAATCTCCGAACTATAAAATAAGTGTTGGCACCATGCCCGTCGCCTCTGAAGAAGTGTAGGAGGGAAGATGTGATTTTGGTACGATTGTGAATGCTACACACAGATGCCTGATCAGGAAGTCGAAACCACGCGCTGTTCTCGATGTGACGCATCTGTGACAGTCCGTCACATACTGTCTTCATTCCCAACATCCAGGAGGAACGAAGACGTCACTCCGGTCCAAACTGTCATGTGAGGTCCTACACCGACGCCTTAGGAGACTGATCGGAGGCCGTTGCTCCAAGTTCAATGTTAAGCCTAAAACTATGCGTACTCAGCACGAGGAGATACTGAACGAGTGGGGCTCCAACAGAGATAGTGAACTCCTGATGTGATCTCAATCTCAATCACCCTTGCAAGCTGGAGCACCGCACCCACACAAAGTAAGTTCGGGTATTAACATACTACGCAAATACGCGGAGTGTTCAACTTGTTTTCCGTCGTCACCATCTGTAGCTCTCATCGCCCTTATGCTCGACGTTTCTTCTGTAGGCGCACCACGATGCATTTTTATGAACATCATCGTTTACACGTACACTGAATAGAAAAGGACTCTTATCGTTGCGACTCTTTTCCAGTTTAGTCAACAAGAGCCAGCATATTTGCTAGCATCTATGAAGTGTACGAGAGTATCTAATCCCCCTCAAGGCGCGTGTAATGTCACAACCCATGACTTTCGCTTTCCTAGAGCGTTTTCAAGCTGCAATGCGTAGTTGAAAAGGACCTCATCAAAGAATCGCTTTACATAAGTATATATTCTGGAGTTTTCCGACACCATTTCTTGAGAAGGACGCTGCAACACTACTTTACCGAGTGCCATGACGATTTTTGCTGTGTTCGTGATGGAGTCGTACGTTTAGTGCGCGACTACGTTCGGCCGCCATTTTTATTGCGCGGTTTGAAAGCAGACGCTAGAAAATTGAATCCAGAAGAAATAATCGGCAAGCAAGCTCGACTATGCTTTTGTAGGCAACTTGAGAAAGGTAGCAATTTCAGCAGTTTGACAAAGCACTAGAAAACTGAGTAGAACACGTCTTTCAGGAGCCATTTGTGCATGCATATTACAAAAATATGAAGTGGCCCAAAATTGGAAAAATTGTCCGGGACCTCTGATCGCTGACATGACATCAAACAAAAAGCCTAGATGTCTTAAGGATAGTATCAAATTGTACTCACGCAGCAAATTTCCTTCTTTTGCCGAATTTCCTTACCCATTAATAGGTAGGCAGGAGTGCCCTTCCATACCCGTGCGACCTAATTACATTAAATTCCAAGGGTGAGAGATAGATCGTGGTAAGCAAATCAAGGTAGGTCACACCACTCCCCGCTCTTGTTTCTTGCTGGACAGAACCGGCCACCAGATATTAATAAAAGATGTTCCTGAAGCCCTCCCAGACAATTAGCAATGCTAGTAACGTCTTCGAGGGCTTCAGAAAAGACTGGTTTAGGTGTTAAAGGGGAAAAAAATAATTTTGAAAAATCCTGAATCTTGCGTATGCATCTCCTATACTATTACAACACCAAGGAGAAGAGACGAACAAAGCATGAAGAAAGAAGAAAGAAAAGAAGGCATGATACTTGAACGAAAATATCAGAATAGGACAAGCAGATCACCATGCATTGCACATCATTATCACTGAAATTTATTCCATGTTTCATATTTTCTATTAATGTATTGTCTGATGTAATTCTCAAACGTTTTAAAAGTCCTCAAAACATTTCAATATGTCTTCATGTACATTCGTTATCGATCGAGCATTAAACCTTTTTGTAGATAACTTAATGTGCTCATGCGATCGATGGCAAAGAAAGAGTTCAGTGAAAATTAAGAAATCATATCCAACTAATGCTTCTAGGCCAGTAGATTTCGGAGACGGAAACAGTCTGGCGGAAGAGAAAAATTGCGGTAAGCTATGGCTCTCTTTTTCCTCTAAATTTTCTAGCACTCCTCAATTTTGGGTGGATGCGTTTGCCCCTCCAGCATTTTGTATCTGAGGCACCCACCCACCCCTCCTGCTCGGCCACAGTCACCTTGTCTCCTGCTCGGCCACAGTCACCTTGTCTCCTGCTCGGCCACAGTCACCTTGTCTCTTGCTCGGCCACAGTCACCTTGTCTCCTGCTCGGCCACAGTCACCTTGTCTCTTGCTCGGCCATCCCCGGCTCCGTGTTCAAGTCACTGAGACCCTCGCTTGGATGCCCTTCCGATGCACTTCTGCCTATTGGTGGCATTGATAGATAGAAAATGGTGAACACAAATGCATTCGATTCCGCTGTATGCCCTTGTATTGGTCACCAAAACAGGATTGCCATTGGACCTGCCGCAATGCTTATTCAGTCATCCACCTAACCCACTACACGTGGAAGTAATCGTAGCAAATAAAGCTGTGTCGGATATATGAGAAAAGAACGCATTGCCATGCCTTGTATGCAGCCTTCGGCTCGCGGAATGATGCGGCTAGACAATGCATCATAGCATGACATGAAAGAAGAGATAATATTTAGCAGCAACTGTCCCGACGATACAATCGCAACAGCCAACATCACCACACGGCAGGCTGGCCAAACTCAACCAACAACAACAACCCAATGACACTCACGTAGGTAGAACATGTGCGGCAGCTGTCGCAGTTGAAATTCCAGCTTCCATGGCTGCGACAACAGCCTCCTGGTCTGTCTTATATGGTATGTTTCACTGCACGACACAAACGTTTCCCTGGGAAAGCACAACCCTCGGAATTTGCAGCAGCACTTCGCTGGCTATCTACCACCCATGATTACTGAACACTCCTTAGATATGACGAATTCACCTAAAAGTATGAATTCTGTATTCTTAAGATACAACATAAGACGTGAAATTGGTGACAAAGAAGCATATCACAGAGGGACCAAAACTGACCACAATACAATGCTTGTCGGGACCCACGACGTTGTCAACTCCCTACAGTTATCACGGCCAATAGGGCCCTCTTACGAGGCACGTCATTTCCAGCATAGACATCTAATCAGTCAGCTGTTGCTTCGGTGGCTGCTGTGCTGTCCAATAGGCGTCCAATATGGGTCTATGGCAACCCATAGCTGCTAGTAGACCGCATTATCCAGTCGTCCAATAGGCGAACTTTGGCGCAATAATCTGAAACAATGGCTCGGCTGTCAAACAAACAACACAGACAGAAGCTCTTTTGGGATTCATTAATGGTATAAGACAGGAATGAGGATGAAACATGAAAGCATGACCCTACTGTCTTCCTATGGAATGCGAATCCCACATGGGTAGCACTCAATTTTTAACAAGTCGTCATTTTCGGAGTTCGTATAATGCGTTCTTCAGGCAATGTTCTTATAACACCACGCTCTAAATCGTAATAGAGTTTTCATTTTATGGCACCAGAAGATAGTAGTTTGCTAATCTATGAATACCTACATGTAAAATCAACGTGAAGTCTCTTATTTTAATAGTCGCACATCAAACACAGCTTCTTATGACTGACTTGTATACCCTAGAGTATGCCGCATTCTCGTGCGTCCATAAACATGGGTAGATATTCTATCCAATCTTCTCAGAACAGGAGGAAGATATGGATATCTCTCTATTTAATATGAGTACTCGCTAGCATACCTTAAGCATCTGCAGCGGTTGCAGCAGTACACATCTCCACTTTCGTACTGTTGTGAGCTATTTACTACGTTCACTATTTCCAATTAACAAGAGGACTATCATAAATATCAAAAAAACGTTTCAAGTATGCTGTGGAAATTCGTACATGGATTCACATACTTTTAACATGTCGGAATTTCCACTAAAGTATCTTGGCATGTGGACACATGCAGGAAAGATTATATCAACAAATACCCAGAGCAGTCAATGTCTTCAGTCATTGCTGTCATGGCATGCAATGTCCTCATGACATTGCACGAGTTGTTTCGTTCTTTCACAATGCATGAACCCATTACACAAGCTTCAACGCAGATCTTCTGAAAATAGGTCTTCTGAAAGTCGATCTTATGAGCCTCACCCTCACCAGCTTGTGTAAACCAACTGTACTTGCTATTTCATTATAGTCTCCCCTGGTCGCCCAGTCCCGCTGCATGGTCTTTATTGCCTCCCACTTCCTCTTCATCTCTATCTTCCTCCCTCTCCCTCTCTCTCTATCTTAGTTTCTCTCTATCTCCCTCATTCTCTTCCTCTCATACTCCCTCTCCCTCTCCCTCCCTTCCCATTTCCATTTCCAATTCCATTTCCATCTCCGTCTCCCTTTCCCTTTCCATTTCCATCTCCATCTCCATTTCCATCTCCATCTCCATCTCCGTCTCCGTCTCCGTCTCCGTCTCCGTCTCCGTCTCCGTCTCCGTCTCCGTCTCCGTCTCCGTCTCCGTCTCCGTCTCCGTCTCCGTCTCCGTCTCCGTCTCCGTCTCCGTCTCCGTCTCCCTCCCTCTCCCTCTCCCTCTCTCCGTCTCCGTCTCCGTCTCCGTCTCCGTCTCCGTCTCCGTCTCCGTCTCCGTCTCCTCCTGCCCCTCCCTCTCCCTCTCCCTCTCCCTTTTCCTCTCCCTATATTTCTCTCCGCCTCCATCTCTGTCCCAATCTCTGTCTCCCTGTCTCTCCCCCCGCTGGCCCTGCCTCGCCGCTCGCCCAGACACACCTGGAAGGTGTTGGTCTCGCCCTCGTAGTAGACGGTGGTGTGAACGCCCGTCGGAGGTCGGCCGAATATCCGCCGGAAGAAGTTCCACACCGTCTGCGCCGCCGAATTCACCACCGACAGTAGCGGTTTGTGGTAGCCCATATGCTGTGGAGGCGGCACGTCAGCAGGTCACTTCTGGGGCACACGTCTTGCAACGTTAGAGACGCAACTGACAGCAGCTGACAGCTGGCAGCTGACGGTGACGGTTCAGTACTGACATGCTGTATCCGCCATGTGTTGTGCATCTAGCTGGTGGCTGGCGCGCCGTAAACCACGTACGCATGTCAACCTGCGTACGTGGCTCACAAACTAGAGCAAATCTCGACACGTCCACTCCAAATCAACACGCAACCAGCAGGCGGAGCAAACGTCTAAATAGTGATTTGGGTTTCCCTGGTCATCAGGGCCATTCCAGGTTCGCAGCAGCCACATAACTCTTCAGGTTGTTGTAACCCACACTTAAATGGGACATTATTTTTCCAACTTGCATTTCAAATTTACCCTGCGTGTCGATTTAACTGGTAGCGCAAAACGAAACCGAACAATAACCACTGTACAGAGACGGGGTTGATCTGCTAGGGACAGCCGTAGCGCAAGCAAGACAAGGAAGCTCGAATAAGCCACTGACACACACACCGCCGCACCTTTATCTTGTAAGTGCCCAACTTGGCATCGGCTGGCACGTTCCATGTGCAGGTGACCTCCGAATGGCCCAGGACAGTGCTCGTCCGCGTCCACTTAAAGCTGCCGAACACAGATCGCAGATCAGAATACAGAACACAGATCAGCAGGTGTCAGCCGCGACCGGAAGCTGACAAACGGCAACGCGAAGGACGGAGAGAGTGTTGGTATACTGTTGTGACGTGCCTCTACGTAAACAACACCGACACTTCATATGGCGACACCACCGACACTTCACATGACAACAACACCGACACTTCACATGACAACAACACCGACACTTCACATGACAACAACACCGACACTTCACATTACAACACCGACACTTCACATGACAACAACACGGACACTTCACATGACAACAACACCGACACTTCACATGACAACAACACCGACACTTCACATGACAACAACACCGACACTTCACATTACAACACCGACACTTCATATGGCGACACCACCGACACTTCATATGGCGACACCACCGACACTTCACATGACAACAACACCGACACTTCATATGGCGACACCACCGACACTTCACATGACAACAACACCGACACTTCACATGACAACAACACCGACACTTCACATTACAACACCGACACTTCATATGGCGACACCACCGACACTTCATATGACGACACCACCGACACTTCACATGACAACAACACCGACACTTCACATGACAACAACACCGACACTTCACATGACAACAACACCGACACTTCATATGGCGACACCACCGACACTTCATATGGCGACACCACCGACACTTCACATGACAACAACACCGACACTTCATATGGCGACACCACCGACACTTCACATGACAACAGCACCGACACTCAATGACAAAACACCGACACTTCACATGACAACAACACCGACACTTCATATGGCGACACCACCGACACTTCACATGACAACAACACCGACACTTCACATGACAACAACACCGACACTTCACATGACAACAACACCGACACTTCACATGACAACAACACCGACACTTCACATGACAACAACACCGACACTGCATGTGATGATAACACCGACACTTCACATGACAACAACACCGACACTTCACATGACAACAACACCGACACTTCACATGACAACAACACCGACACTTCATATGACAACAACACCGACACTTCACATGACAACAACACCGACACTTCATATGACAACAACACCGACACTTCACATGACAACTACACCGACACTTCACATGACAACAACACCAGCACTTCGTATAGCTGCACTAACACTATGATGACACCGCCGACACCAGTGTTAGCAGTAGTATCGCGTGTAATTTTTGTATGTTGGTCTTAGAGATAGTCTAAAGGTGGAGAAAACTTTTTAGTAGGTGACGAAATCACAAAGTGAAAACCGGCAAGAATTTTCTTCTTACGTTAGTCGTCCCCTTCTCTCTGCTTTCAGCTCATTCTTGGTGAGACACACAACAGTAGGCACGTTGGCTGTGGTTATGTTGTTTCCAGATTTTGCCACTCGCGGTCAAAACAAGCTGGTCCTCAAGGCTAGATAAAGCCTACCCTTTGAACCGCTAAACCACCACGAACCACTTCATCTACACTGCGATGCTTGGTATGCGTCCCACATACGCCCCACATACGTCACACATGCGTCCCACATACGTCTTACGCAGTCCCGCATTCGTCCCACACATCCCACGTAGTCCCACATGCGTCCCACATATGTCCAATGGGTTCATATACATCCCACATACTTGCCAAATGCGTCCCCACATTCCCACATACATCCCACCTGACGACATACGTCCCACATGCCCATATACGTCCGACACATATGTCCCACACACGTCCCACGTACGTCCCACATGCCAATATACGTCCCACACATATGTCCCACACACGTCCCACGTACGTCCCACATCCCATATACGTCCCACGTACGTCCCACGTACGTCCCACGTACGTCCAACATACGTCCAACACGGGTCGGTCGACAGTGGACCGAAACATCACCAACTCCTCAGATATTGCGCAATGTTGTGATCGATCGTGAGTGGAAGGATGATCCGAGAAGACCAGAGGACGGCATAAAACATTAAGCACGGCGAAACAGAAGATGCGGTTGTGTTGTCTTGGCGACGTCCAGTGGCTTACAATGTTTCCCAGGATGCATCGGTGGCCACGACTACCCAGGAACCATCCATCTGGCGTTTGAGAACCTCCATGAATGTCTTGCCCGTCATGGGGTTGTTGCGTGGATGGCCCGACCTCTGTGGACGCAAATGTCAACGTTATGAGCGAATTGCAAACGTTCAGACAGAAACTGGCCAGGCCACGTGACCTGAGGACGTCTGCGTCAGGTCATGCTGCCGCAGGTGCGCTGTCGGATCCCAGGTCGTTCGCCCCGTGGGGAAGGGCTGATACGTCAGGTCATATTTCAGTGAGCAGAATGTTCGGTCATGTCCAGGGGTGGAGTTGGTTGGGAGCTTACACCAATTACTCTTGCATGCAAAAAGTAAAGTAATTTACATATCATATGCCATGTGTCTTGTGAAACGATATTCGTGCAGTGCTTATCAACAGCTGGTGCTATTCTAGTGGCTTACTATCATATGAGGCTCGAGACAATCTCATGATAAGGAACAGACCTCCATTTTATCTATTATTTGTCCAACTCGGCATGTTTTCCATAACTTCGAGCATATCACGGCTGGAGGTAGGAACATACTGCATAACGTGAAACTGTTTCTGTTTTCTAAAGTTCCTTGGAATGCCTATTTTTGCTCCATGGTAATCCTGCGTCCCCCATTAGGCGAACGCAGTGATTTTGCTTGAATTGTGAAACAGCAAATGTACTTCAGCTTTTATTCAGTATATTTAAATCGCTTTCTGATCTCACCGATGCAAACTGAGTTTTGGACGTGGTGGATCCAATGCGGGAAATAGCCATGACACAACGCAGCGAAAAATAGAAAAAGTCACATTGGTCCGTCCTAGGCCAACATTGGCAGCGATCTTAGGTCGCTGACCTGACCTGAAACACAAATCCAAGACATGCGTGTTGCAAGCACTGTCAAATTGTAATCGTAGGCAAGCTTTATTTCAATATATCTTTACTTACGTAAGGATCAAAGAAATGTGAAATTGTTCCAGGGGAAAGACATAGATTGACCTTCACCTTGACTATGCTTTGGTTCCATTGGGTAATTTAGATCGTACAATGCAAGGTTTGTGCTATTTATCTGGCGCAAAATAAATGACGGGAAGGCTACCAAAAATGTTACGGTGCTGCGCGCTGCCGATTTCTCTATAGCGGAAGGACAAATCCTTAGAGGGACGGGTGCGTAAAAGACACCCGATACCTGGATGCCGGTCTCCATCACTATCATTTTCCTGCAGTTGTAAACTCAATCGAACACATTCCCCCATCAACCGTGGTTTCAAGTTGGAGTCTCATCCCTGGCTTGTGCTCACTATCAGATGGCTTCTACTGTAAAGCACGCATCATTCGCAACGCGGATTCACAACACGCAACGCTCAGCTTCAACGCACGCAGCTGCTTGGGGTCGAACACCGCGAAACTGTCGGAGCTGCCAAGCTGTCAGAGCTGCCAAACTGTCGGAACTGCCAAACTGTCGGGACTGCCAAACTGTCGGAGCTGCCAAACTGTCGGAACTGCCAAACTGTCGGAGCTGCCAAACTGTAGGAGCTGCCAAACTGTCGGAGCTGCCAAACTGTCGGGGCTGCCAAACTGTCGGGACTGCCAAACTGTAGGAGCTGCCAAACTGTCGGAGCTGCCAAACTGTCGGAGCTGCCAAACTGTGGGCTGACTGGGCCAACTCGAACTGCCAAACTGTCGGGCTGCCAAACTGTCGGAGCTGCCAAACTGTCGGAGCTGCCAAACTGTCGGGGCTGCCAAACTGTCGGAGCTGCCAAACTGTCGGGCTGCCAAACTGTCGGGGCTGCCAAACTGTCGGAGCTGTAAGACTGTCGGGGCTGCTTACAAACATGGCGACCACCGTGCCTCCCGGGTAGGCGGCCGCCGGCGGCTGCTGAGTGACGTCACCGAACCGATCTCCCGCCGGCACGGCGTCGAACACCACCGGCAGCACGAACGTCATCTGCTTGGGCAGCATGTTGGGCGGCTGGACCTCGTCCTTCATCGGCGTGCCCTGCGAGCGGGGTGCCAGGTCAGGTGACGTAATCCATGGAGGTCTGTCGGGCCAGATCACGTGATCCGCGGATGTTTGTTGGGCCAGGTCAGGTCACGTGATCCGCGGAGGCCTGTCGGGCCAGGTCAGGTTACGTGATCCGCGGAGGTCTGTTGGGCCAGGTCACGTGATCCGCGGAGGCCTGTCGGGCCAGATCAGATCACGTGATCCGCGGATGTTTGTTGGGCCAGGCCAGGTCACGTGATCCGCGGATGTGTGTTGGGCCAGGTCAGGTCACGTGATCCACGGAGGTCTGTCGGGCCAGATCAGGTGGCCGGAGGTACACTGTCGGATTTCAGGTCGGTCGCCCCGAGGAGAGGGGTTACTATGTCAGGTCACATTACAGTGGGCAGAATGTTTGCGCATGGACTGTAAGGCCACCTGCCCGGTAGGTAGATTGCCAGGTCAGATGCTCACCTGCACCTCCTTTCGGACCAGGGCTGGAATTATCGTTCTAAATCTCGAGTTGGAGAGGACAATCTTGCGATCATAAATTTGGGAGATAATTATGTCCTTCTTTTTGTCAAGATAAGCATGTTGTTTTATAGTTCCGTGAGCAGTTGACATTTATTTGAGAAAAAAAATAAGTATTCAGTTATATTAAAAAGCATGATTGAATCATTCAGCAACAAAAAAAAAATGAGCATAATTTTCTGGATAGGATGATATTCTGGATGACAAAAACAATCAGTGCGATACTGTTGGTACAACCTGGACCTCGGCACTTAATGCCAGCTATTCAGAGAGAGCATTAAGTCGGCATACCTAGCATAGCATACCTAGCAGAGCTGACATGAGCTGCTCAACCCCACCAGAGCCGACTATACCCGGCCGTCACGCTATATCTCATTACTCGTCGGCTATAACGGCTCAAATCCTATTGTTGCACCTAAATTACATTTGACTCTGCAAGTACTAATGGTTGCGCACGTTCGTAGTAATGTTTCATTTGACGTGTAGATACCGGGAATATTTGCTCACCGGAAGCCTCTGCACCTGCACTTCCCCCACTTGTAAGACACTCCACGCTGCGTCACCTAGTGATCCGAAATTTACATTTCAACACACTATCGAAAGAGGATGGCTGTAGTCGGGTGCATCAGTTCTCTGCCAATGATGACACGACGTCGAATATTGTGTCACAACACAGGAACTCTCACCGTCGCTTATCCGCCATCTGATATCGTTTTTCCAGTACCCAAAATGGCGTCTCATTCCAGGGTAGTAATACCCACCGGAACGTACCTACATTTGTATCTAAGAATAATTCAGAATGTGCTGAAAATGTGCTTCAAGTGGACTTGAGAAAGCGGCTATTACCGGAGCGGCGCATCGTACCTCGTGATGGTGGCGAGCTTCGGCAACTTCTGCAGGTAGGCCTGGCGCGTGTGTGGTCCGTACCTGTATCACATGGGTGGCCAGTTCCTGGAACTTCTGCAGGAAGGCCTGGTGCCTGTGTGGTCCGTACCTGTATCACATGGGTGGCCAGTTCCTGGAACTTCTGCAGGAAGGCCTGGTGCCTGTGTGGTCCGTACCTGTATCACGTGGGTGGCCAGTTCCTGGAACTTCTGCAGGTAGGCCTGGTGCGTGTGTGGTCCGTACCTGTATCATGTGGGTGGCCAGTTCCTGGAAGGCCTGGTGCCTGTGTGGTCCGTACCTGTATCATGTGGGTGGCCAGTTCCTGGAACTTCTGCATGTAGGCCTGGTGCGTGTGTGGTCCGTACGCAGTCGAGCCGCCCTCATAGCGCTGCTTCTGTGGTCATAGAAGGAGTTCGTGACATCGTGTCCTGTCTCTGGGACCGCTTGGAGTCCCTAGGTACCATCACTTATCTCCGCACACCATTCTCCGTCTCTGAGACTACCTGGTGTTCTTGAGTACCACTACATATTACCGCACACCACCCCCGTCTCTTGAACGACCTGGTATCATTGGGTACCACCGCTTATCTCCACACTACCACCCCGGTCTCTGAGATTACCTGGTGTCCCTGGGTGCATACCACCACCTATCTCTCCATAGGCTTGCCACCTACGCATTGCAGATGGTACTTCAAGTCATGAGCAGGTATGGTAAATAGTGTCGGTAGGCGGTTGGAGGCCACAGCGACAGCCTGAATAGCGTCGGTAGGAAGCTTGGCGGATTAACGCATGAACGCTGCGTGTGGTCGATTTGTGGTGTCTGGGGATCTGGCCATGCCGTCAATTCTGCCCCCTCCCCTTTCACCCATCGTCCGGGGATTTGCCCCTGCCCGGAATCCCGCCCTCATCACCCACCGTCTGGGGATCTGCCCCACCTTGAATTATGTCCACAGTCATCCACTGATCCTCTCAGTCATGCAACATTTTCAATATTAGACGCCAGAGCCAAATCCAAATAACCGAATAAAAATATAACCAGATGTTAGCTATCTGAGTACCAAAATAATCCCTCCTAATCCTTCCGCCGAGCAAAGCCCCTTGGCCAAGGTCCTAAAATATCGAAATGCTCGTTTCGTACAGGAGAAAAATAACGGCCATTACGACTAACCCAGAGATAAGAGCGTTTTAGCTCGCCTGGAGACTGAGATTTAAAACAAAACTTACTTCGCTGAACTTCTCGTATTTTGATGGCTACAACGTAGATCTTTTGAAAATAATGTTACATCGATGAAACGGTCCCAAACATAAAATCAATTTCTTAATGTATGCACATTACCATCCAAACAAAGATGCACCCCATTAGACCCGTGGACGAGAGACCTTGTCGTGGATCCACCAGCTGGTGGGAGACATTGTGATGAATCCACTGGTGGGTGGGAGACCTTGTCATGAATCGTCCAGTGGGTAGGAGACCTTGTAATGAATCCACCAATGGGTGGGAAACCTTGTGATGAATCCACCAGTGGGTGGGCAACTGTCCTGAATCCACCAGTGGGTAGGAGGCCTTCTCATGAATCCACCAGTGGGTAGGAGACCTTCTCATGAATCCACCAGTGGGTAGGAGACCTTCTCATGAATCCACCAGTGGGTGGGAGACCTCATGAATCCACCAGTGGGTGGGCAACTGTCACGAATCCACCAGTGGGTAGGAGACCTTCTCATGAATCCACCAATGGGTGGGAGACCTTTTCATGAATCCACCAATGGGTGGGAGACCTCGTCATGAATCGTCCAGTTGGTGGGAAACCTTGCGATGAATCCACCAGTGGGTGGAAGATCTTGCCATAAATTCATCAGTGGACGGGAGCCCTTCTCATGTATCCATCAGCGTCACTGCTTGTGAGTCCTGGCCATAGAGAGGAGTGGAGCATGGAATGCATGGACTGCCTCAAAACACCTTTTATCCTGTATCTCTGGCTATGGTGTTCTGAAAGTGTGCCCTAATGTAAAGCAGTCTTTTCCTCACCTCATACGCCTTACCCTTGCCTCGTACCTCGCGCAATATACTTGTGTACGTGAACTCGATCAACAGCGTGTATTGATCATGAATCCCTTGAGCGTCTGGAAGCTATGGTAGGAGCATCAATTTCTGGAAATCATCGTGGGAGATGTCCAAACCACTGAGATAATGGGAAGGCGAAACTCGAATGGGAACTAGTCCATGGGGGCAATACATACCTATGTGTGGATAGGGGTGTGGGGTGGGGTGGGGTGGGGTGGGGTGCTAATGTGCCTATATTAGGCAGGCAAAGACGCCTCAAATGCGTACAAACTGGCGCCCACGCTTCATGAAGTTGGCATTCGCAGTGAAGCAGCATTTCGGGTAGATTATGTCCATGCAGCCAGTGGTACAGCCATAATTTTCCTAATGGGGAAGCAAAAATATATGATAAAACAAAGAAAGCTTCCGGTACACAAAACTCGTAGGAAAAATATGGTTTTGCGAGGTGAAAATCTCAGAATTTACGTTTGATCTGGCGTAAATATGGACGCCAAGAGGAGGGGGAGCACCCCTGGACCACCTTGACTACGCCTCTTCATGCAGCGCTGTATGGCCAGTGGGTAAGGGTTCCTAAGAGCACGAAAATCTTCTCCTTACCCTTCACTTTCCTACGTCCTAAATAGGAAAATCGCTTAAGCGGTTTAGATCAACCCCTCAATACCCGGACCTATGTCACCAATCTTACCTGGTACTCCTCGAATGTGGTGACGTAGTCTGTGTAAGTGTTGGAAAGTCCGGCGATCACAACCTGAACAGTCTCGCCGGCGTCAGAGTACGTTGCTGCCACCTGTTGAACACACCGGAAAACACCAGTTCACTGCTCGTCCTCAAGGCACAGTCACCCCCCCCCCTGGTGGGGGGGAAGAAAAGGGGGGAAAGGGGACAAAACCCACCCTTTTTTGGAGAACTCCCCCCCCCCTAAGACGGACTCAGGAATCGAGACGTCAGGGCACTTCGTTGCCTTTCAGTCCTTACATCCCCTTGCATACATTTCCATGCATATTTTTACTTCCTCAATCATATAGTTTCTTTTGACATGCTGGTGCCCTTGTATTGAATTATCTTTTTGCTCACCTCATGGTGCTGAAAACAACGCCACTGGGACTTGTTATATTTTCATGCAATGACCACAAAAAATCCTGTTCAAGCAAATCAACAGCCATATTATTGTTTGCTTACCTGGCCTCACAGCTCAACCTCCTTCGACATGCCCCCTCACCCTCCCTCCCCCACTCTCCCTCTGAACCCTTAAGGCAGACTATGCCTGGTGTGGCTGTTTTCGCCGCGACATTGATTAGCGAGATGTGTGTCGCCTTTCATTCCTTTCTTTAAGCATTGTTACTTAACATCTGGAAGAGTGCTGAATGCCGGGAAAGAAGGAGCAAGGACAGACACGAATCAATTGCAACATTCCTGACACGAGGAAACACCGCTGACCACATTTCTGGCCGATATAATACTATCAGAGCTAAAGGATCATATCTAGTTGGGATAACTGCAGCCCCGCCCCCCAAACGTGGCAGGCAGCCCCTTCACCAAATTTGGAACTCAAACCTATGACAAATTCAAATAATGCTGCATAGATGGCCAGACTGCGGACACACAAACGTGTGTGAATTTTTTTCTTCTTTCAAGATGACAACATAACGCGGCACAAATCCTGGAACAAATTGGTGTTTGGAGTGTCCTAGGTTGATCGACCCAGGGCTGAGCCCACACCCCCATGCTTATCTTGCGCTCCTACACCTCTGGCCACGGGGCGGGGATGGCCGAGTGGTTAAGGTGTCGGGCTATGGGTACCAAAGGTCCCGGGTTCGACTCTAGCGCCACTCAGGACATTTCCCAATCCCGCGGCCCACCGGCGAAACAGTGTGGGCGGCGCCATTAGCCGTGAATGTGCATAAAGTGTGTCGTGAACCAACCAATAAACAACAACACCTCTGGCCACCATTGACCACACCAATGGCCAGGACACTGTCGCCGTCTGAATCAGGCGCGCTGACGGCGTGCTGACCAGACTTGTGCTCGACTCAAATCTTTTGAGTCGACTCACATGTGGCTCATAGATCTTGAGATCTGATTCGACTCGCGACTCAAACAGTCTGACAGAAATTTGAATCGGTTCAGATCCGACACGGTGGTCTCAGACACATGAGTCATATGATTCAGTGTGCACTGACCACACATTATATTTGAATGATTGACTCATGATTCAACTATTTTTTAGACAGATGTGATTCACTTCACGCCTCCAGATATGTATGGGGAAAAGAATCGATACAACTCGCGCTCATCCAAAAACTATTCATTCACGAGTCGATCCTCGATTCAACTCGAGTCGAGTTTGGTCCTGGCGTGACAAACACCGTCCAGTGGTCAGACCGGGCACACCGCTGACGGAGTACTGACGTGACAAACACCGTCCAGTGGTCAGACCAGGCACACCGCTGACGGAGTACTGACGTGACAAACACCGTCCAGTGGTCAGACCGGGCACACCGCTGACGGAGTACTGACGTGACAAACACCGTCCAGTGGTCAGACCGGGCACACCGCTGACGGAGTACTGACGTGACAAACACCGTCCAGTGGTCAGACCGGGCACACCGCTGACGGAGTACTGACGTGACAAACACCGTCCAGTGGTCCGACCAGGCACACCGCTGACGGAGTACTGACGTGACAAACACCGTCCAGTGGTCAGACCAGGCACACCGCTGACGGAGTACTGACGTGACAAACACCGTCCAGTGGTCAGACCAGGCACACCGCTGACGGAGTACTGACGTGACAAACACCGTCCAGTGGTCAGACCAGGCACACCGCTGACGGAGTCCTGACGTGACAAACACCGTCCAGTGGTCAGACCGGGCACACCGCTGACGGAGTACTGACGTGACAAACACCGTCCAGTGGTCAGACCGGGCACACCGCTGACGGAGTACTGAAAACACCGTAGTGGCGACAGGCACACCGCTGACGGAGTCTGAGTGACAAACACCGTCCAGTGGTCAACCCACCGCGAGTACTGACGTGACAAACACCGTCCAGTGGTCAGACCAGGCACACCGCTGACGGAGTACTGACGTGACAAACACCGTCCAGTGGTCCAGACCGGGCACACCGCTGACGGAGTACTGACGTGACAAACACCGTCCAGTGGTCCGACCGGGCACACCCTCGGACCAATAACAAATATGGTCACCGGGCACACCGCTGACGGAGTACTGACGTGACAAACACCGTCCAGTGGTCAGACCGGGCACACCGCTGACGGAGTACTGACGTGACAAACACCGTCCAGTGGTCAGACCAGGCACACCGCTGACGGAGTACTGACGTGACAAACACCGTCCAGTGGTCAGACCAGGCACACCGCTGACGGAGTACTGACGTGACAAACACCGTCCAGTGGTCAGACCGGCACACCGCTGACGGAGTACTGACGTGACAAACACCGTCCAGTGGTCAGACCGGCACACCGCTGACGGAGTACTGACGTGACAAACACCGTCCAGTGGTCAGACCGGGCACACCGCTGACGGAGTACTGACGTGACAAACACCGTCCAGTGGTCAAGACCCGCTGACGGAGTACTGACGTGACAAACACCGTCCAGTGGTCCGACCGGGCACACCGCTGACGGAGTACTGACGTGACAAACACCGTCCAGTGGTCCGAGACCGGGCACACCGCTGACGAGTCCTGACGTGACAAACACCGTCCAGTGGTCAGACCGGGCACACCGCTGACGGAGTACTGACGTGACAAACACCGTCCAGTGGTCAGACCGGGCACACCGCTGACGGAGTACTGACGTGACAAACACCGTCCAGTGGTCAGACCGGGCACACCGCTGACGGAGTACTGACGTGACAAACACCGTCCAGTGGTCAGACCGGGCACACCGCTGACGGAGTACTGACGTGACAAACACCGTCCAGTGGTCAGACCGGGCACACCGCTGACGGAGTACTGACGTGACAAACACCGTCCAGTGGTCAGACCGGGCACACCGCTGACGGAGTACTGACGTGACAAACACCGTCCAGTGGTCAGACCAGGGCACACCGCTGACGGAGTACTGACGTGACAAACACCGTCCAGTGGTCAGACCGGGCACACCGCTGACGGAGTACTGACGTGACAAACACCGTCCAGTGGTCAGACCGGGCACACCGCTGACGGAGTACTGACGTGACAAACACCGTCCAGTGGTCAGACCGGGCACACCGCTGACGGAGTACTGACGTGACAAACACCGTCCAGTGGTCAGACCGGGCACACCGCTGACGGAGTACTGACGTGACAAACACCGTCCAGTGGTCAGACCGGGCACACCGCTGACGGAGTACTGACGTGACAAACACCGTCCAGTGGTCAGACCGGGCACACCGCTGACGGAGTACTGACGTGACAAACACCGTCCAGTGGTCAGACCGGGCACACCGCTGACGGAGTACTGACGTGACAAACACCGTCCAGTGGTCAGACCGGGCACACCGCTGACGGAGTACTGACGTGACAAACACCGTCCAGTGGTCAGACCGGGCACACCGCTGACGGAGTACTGACGTGACAAACACCGTCCAGTGGTCAGACCAGGCACACCGCTGACGGAGTACTGACGTGACAAACACCGTCCAGTGGTCAGACCAGGCACACCGCTGACGGAGTACTGACGTGACAAACACCGTCCAGTGGTCAGACCGGGCACACCGCTGACGGAGTACTGACGAAACCGTCCATAGGCACACCGCTGAGAGTACTGACGTGACAAACACCGTCCAGTGGTCAGACCGGGCACACCGCTGACGGAGTACTGACGTGACAAACACCGTCCAGTGGTCAGACCGGGCACACCGCTGACGGAGTACTGACGTGACAAACACCGTCCAGTCCCACCGGGCACACCCTGACGGAGTCCTGACGTGACAAACACCGTCCAGTGGTCAGACCGGGCACACCGCTGACGGAGTACTGACGTGACAAACACCGTCCAGTGGTCAGACCGGGCACACCGCTGACGGAGTACTGACGTGACAAACACCGTCCAGTGGTCAGACCGGGCACACCGCTGACGCTGGCCGGTGACGTCACACCACTGATGCTGACCGGTGACGTCACACCACTGACCGCCTCCCGGACGCGACGTCCAGCCATTGTCGTCAGCTCGCCCGGCATTCCGACGATGATGACGTCACCGAGTCGCAACAGCTGGACCGGTACCACGTGGGGCTGCCAGCTGTACGGGAACTCAATCTGGAAACGAGAACCTGTGGCGTCATCATGACGTAATGCCGATGAATGTAATCGCACAGGCCGCATGCTAGGTTTGCTTCAAGTAGGGTTCCAAACCGAGTCAGCAAATAATTGCGTACTTGGCTAAATGAGTTGACCAGCTAACCACGGCAGAGTTGACCGGCTAACCACGGCAGAGTTGACCGGCTAACCACGTCAGGGTTGACCGACTAACGACGGCAAAGTTGACGAGTTAACCACGGCAGGGTTGACCGGTTAACCACGTCAGGGTTGACCGGCTAACCACGTCAGGGTTGACCGGCTAACCACGTCAGGGTTGACCGCCTAACCACGTCAGGGTTGACCGGCTAACCACGTCAGGGTTGACCGGCTAACCACGGCAGAGTTGACCGGCGAACCACTGCTGGGCCGCAAATAAACGCAACCGCTGGTACGTGAACGCGTCAGCCACACCGGGACAACGTGCCGACTTTGTGTGGCTGACCGGTCACACTGCCACACCAGGACAACGTGCCGACCTGGTGTGGCTGACCGGTCACACTGCCACACCGGGACAACGTGCCGACCTGGTGTGGCTGACCGGTCACACTGCCACACCGGGACAACGTGCCGACCTGGTAGAACCCAACGCCGACCGGACCGGACACGAATCCAACCTGGTGTGGCTGACCGGTCACACTGCCACACCGGGACAACGTGCCGACCTGGTGTGGCTGACCGGTCACACTGCCACACCGGGACAACGTGCCGACCTGGTGTGGCTGACCGGTCACACTGCCACACCGGGACAACGTGCCGACGGCGCCACACCGACAACGTGCCGACCTGGTGTGGCTGACCGGTCACACTGCCACACCGGGACAACGTGCCGACCTGGTGTGGCTGACCGGTCACACTGCCACACCGGGACAACGTGCCAACCTGGTGTGGATAATGGGCCACGATTGTGTCACATGTGCAGGCCTGGTGTGGATAACGGATCACAATTGTGTCACCGTGCAGGCCTGGTGTGGATAACGGACCACGCTTGTGGCCAGGGGCGGACCAGGCGTTAATCGTCGAGGCAAGTTGTAAATACAATTTCAGATTTTGAAAGCATCCAAATTCTGAGGAATACAGTCACCAAATTCGTAATTGGTCCTACTTCGAGGTGAGGAATCAGCGGGGTGCGGTATTATTGCCATTGTCCATGACGAATTAGATAGTGATAATTTTTTGACGTTCTGACGCCTAACTGAGCGAATTTTGGCACAGGACTTGATGTATATGCAGATCGATGCCCAACTGTCCACTCACCTCACCCGTAGGCAGAAGAATGGGTTTTGGGTGCTGGCATTGCACCAGCTCCGCTGACGGGACCTTTATCAGGTCCCGGATCGTATCCCAGAAGACGTTACCTGCGTGAAAACGTGCGTCACCTGCACGCAAGTGAAGTTCCCCATCGTGGGCGTGGTTAGCGGGAGCGAGGACGCTGGGAGACCAGTCCTCAACTTCTGCTTAGCGACCCTCCCCCCCCGTCCCCCTGACTGGAAAATGCATCCCTCCAGTGTGTTCGTATACACTCACACACATCCCTCTCCCTTGGCATTTTCAGGCACCGCTCTGGTACAAAAGCAGCTCTCTTTAAATGTTCTGTCAATGGCACTCCTGCGGGGAAAATGCGTCCGCCCGAAGCTTGTCCTCCCACCTTCCTGTCGCTCCAACTTCCCTGTTCCCCGTGCACAGAAAACACCAAACACCAGTCCTGTCGCGAGTCAAGTCATAGACGCAGACGCGAGTTACGAGTCAAGTTGTGGTCAAGTTACGCAATCAAGTTATGATCAAGTTATAATCAAGTTACACAGACGTGGGCCATTTCCAGTTGGAAGATCAGGGCTGGTTTAGGACACATTTGGCTCTGACACTTCCATGCGCTGCCCTGGCCACGGTCTCAGAGTTCTGCAAGCACACACAAAGTTGACATAGCGTGATTATGCTGTCACTGGTAATGCTGCCACACAACAGCACTGTTCAGTGGGATTTGCCGTTGGGATGGAATAAGCCAGGGTTAAGCCGACTGTCGCCGCGCCACAGCCCTTCACCCCTGCTGATTCTCGTCAAGCATGTCAGTTGACGGGTGACCAGTGTCGTGCGACAGTGCGACACAGTTGGCGAAAGGCCGGTGTGGTGCGACACAGGTGACGATGCCGATATGGTGCGACACACTGAAATCCGGTGTGGTGCGACACTTCACCTGTGGTCGACACCGTTGCAATGGCCGGTGTGGTGCGACACAGTTGGCGAATGGCCGGTGTGGTGTGACACAGTTGGCGAATGGCCGGTGTGGTGCGACACAGTTGGCGAATGGCCGGTGTGGTGCGACACAGTTGGCGAATGGCCGGTGTGGTGCGACACAGTTGGCGAATGGCCGGTGTGGTGCGACACAGTTGGCGAATGGCCGGTGTGGTGCGACACAGTTGGCGAATGGCCGGTGTGGTGCGACACAGGTGACGGATGGCCGATATGGTGCGACACAGCTGAAGAATGGCCGGTGTGGTGCGACACAGCTGAAGAATGGCCGGTGTGGTGCGACACAGCTGAAGAATGGCCGGTGTGGTGCGACACAGTTGGCGAATGGCCGGTGTGGTGCGACACAGGTGACGAATGGCCGATATGGTGCGACACAGCTGAAGAATGGCCGGTGTGGTGCGACACAGCCGAATATGCACGTCACGTGCTCCGCTGCAACCACACGACGAATGTGCGCGCCAGCTTGAAGCAGATAGGGAGGTGGGTTTTCTTTCTAACTAGTTTTTCCAGGAAACGTCATCTTTTCCTTACCCATGCCTGCATATCCGGGGTCACAGCCGTTCTTGCCCCGCCCCCTACCAAGTGGACTCACATGGCTGGGGCACAGCCGTCCTTGCCCCGCCCCCTACCAAGTGGACTCACATATCTGGGGGCACAGCCGTTCTTGCCCCGCCTCCCTACCGAGCGGACACACAGACAGCAGTACTCCAGGCAAAGAGATGAAGCCGGAGCCTACCATCCAACCTGGGAACTATGGATACAGGGCAGCGCGTGATGAAGCACGTCAACTGTGACAGCAACGTGTCTATTGTGAGGAAAATCAACAAATTGATTGCGAACAATTACGGATCTGCAAATCTGTAGGCCGCAAAGGGTTGCGGGCAAGATTAGAAATCGATTGTGTAGTATGTGTATGTACCGCCCATGGGCTTAACATGCGCCCTGGAGGGCCTCGGAAAATAACGCGCACTGGAGGGGGGGGCGGATTCCGCCCACCTAAGATCTCGGCTCCTACAGAGGCTAGAGCAATGAAATTCGCAGGGTGGATGGGCACGGTAGTGAACTCTGTTGTGTGCGAATTTCATGACCTTAGGTCAGTATCTTCAAGGTAAGAATGAGGTCAAAATAACAAAATTTTCTCGTTTTGCGTGGCTTCGCTTGTCATTGTTCTGCATCGCTGTGATTGTGTTTAAATGCTCCAAAATTGACATCATTGATATTTTGGACATTACTAATGATGCAATACAGTTGCCAGATCCGTCATTTCACCACAGGTTGCCTATCTAGGACAACTTTATCAGGTCATTACCTGCTCCAGTTACCGGAACCGGGCTGCCTATCCGACTGCTCCGTTGGGCGGCTCAGCACAATCGGCTTCGCAAAGAAAGGAGTGAAATACATGAATAAAGTATAGGAATGCTTAGGCACACAATGGCAAACAGTAGATTTCAGGATGCATAGGGAGTAACATGCAAAGTGACATCAATCGCATGACAGTCATTTGCATTTATGACAACATTCCAGTTGACGAAGTTTGGTTCCATTATCCTGTCATGAACTTGACCTGACTTGACCTCGACGACCTAACTTGACTTTTAAATTATATAGCATAGCAATATGCAACAAACAAGTCGTTAGTGTTCTCAAGAACACTTCCCTTTTGCCAATATACGGGAAGCGCATGAGCGCCGATTTTTGTGGTTTGGAGCTGCGAATTGATTTCATTTAACGGCCCCTTAACTTGAAAAATTATCCGCCGATTTTCACTTTTCTTGCTTCAAACAATGCGCCGGTCATTTCTAAGCAGGTACGTAAAAATGGCGTATATTGGCCGATACAATATGGAGTTATGTACGAAACATCGGAGGTGTGGGCTGATTTCGCCCCCCCCTCCAGGGCGTGTGGTAACCTGTCATGAACTTGACCTGACTAGACCTCGGTAACCTGACATGACTTTGAAACAATATAGCATAACAATATACATCAAACAGGTCGCTAGCTTTGCCAAGAACACCTCATTTTTGCCAATATACGGGATGCGCATCTGCGCCGATGTTTGCGATCTGGCGCTGATAGTTTTTTTTTTACTTTAGCGACCCCTAACTCGAAACATGTTTGGTCCATTTTCATTTTTCTTCCTTTAAACAATGTGGCGTTCATTTATAAGCAGGTACACAAACAATGACGTATATCGGCCGGTAAGGTCTGGAGTTATGCACGAAAAACCGGAGGGGTGGGCGGATTTCGCCCCACCCCTCCAGGGCGCGTGTTAATATTAAGCTTCAGAGAAGGCTCAGAGGACTTACCTTGTCAACCTCAATGGTAGCATTCCCAGTCGGACGCCTAGACATCCGTACGATTGAGGATAAGATGGGACGAGAGGGTCCTTAGGTCAATTTGTTTTATGGTATGTCATGGCCGCGATGGTGGATTTCATTTTGAGTATAGGTGACCTGATTTCTCCGGTTCCCTTTGGCACCACCCAAGGACGTCACTACTTTTAGTCTGGAAGTGGTGATGAAGGGCACAGCCAGGATTTCTTGAAAGGGGCACGACCCCAAACAAGTTTAAGTGTACGGAGATCGCCTGTGGCGTGCAAAGCACACCGAAATTTTTAGTTTGTTGTGGTGTAGCATTTATAATTTGATCTGGTGAATTTGCTAATTTTGTCTAGTGTATTTTTGTCATGGGAGGATGCTGAGTCCTGCCTCTTTTCCTAACTGCACCTCTGGTGGTGGTCCACCACCAGGCACAAGAACAAACTGACCATTCAGCAGGGGTGGTCCAAGACATCGAAATCGGGTGAGGCAGTCATCACTGCAGCCCCCAAAAAGAAAAAATCGTCGGATTACGTCCACTCTATGTTTCGGTTCCCAAATTTCGGGAACTTGTTTGGTAACTATGATTTTCACACAAAAATATCCATGCAATTGTGCTTTAAGGTATTTTTGGACTCTTAGATATTTTTTACCAATATACTCTTTATAGAAGTGATGAAGCTAGTGTGACCACTAATTTCCTCTCCGAATGCTTACTTTTCAGCCGGCAAGCAAAATAACACAAATAAAGTGGCTTTGAGTTAGGTAATATGGCATAAAAATGAGGTATAAAATAAAATGTAATATGCCCATTTCCTAGTCTAGCCTAACATTAATGATAAAAGAACATAATTTCCCACAAAAATGGGAAAATTGTTTTGTTTTGTTTTTAAAAATTGACAACATAAAATCCCAATCCAAAGGACCACTTCTTAATGGAAAAATTGAAACCTACCAAATTACCCTTTTGTTTGTTTTCTGGAGGTAACATGACATATGTAAAACATGTCGTGTGAATACCTTAAAGTACAATAATAAGATGTCTTGCATGAATTATCATCATTTCCTAAAATAGGTATGGCTACATTTGCCCATTCCCCAGAAGCACAGCACGTCAGAGAGATAAATTTAAGAATAACCAAATAATTTGTTGGCCAGACAAAAACTATACATTTGCTAGACCTGGAAATGCATTGGTTCATACACTAAGGATCCAAGTTTATAATAAGATACAAATTTAAGTGTGTTCAGGGTTTCAGAGTCCATAAAAATATCATGGAGCATTGCATTTGGAAAAAAAACACCAACAAAATTTTCACATGTGTCAACCAATTATTCAATTTAGTCATAGCTAGTCACATTTAGACATTGCCAACATCTCATTCCACCCTCCCTAGCAAACTTCCTTGGCACTTGCAGGGCTGGAGATCTCTCACAAAGTCAGGGGATCAAAGTTCATATTTTCAAGGCAAATTTTTACAATGCACATGGAAAATGACAAACTAAGATTAGCAGGATACCAAACCAGGGAGTCCAGACTGCATACCAACTCCAGGCATGGGCACTTGGTTACCAACTATGAGTAGAATTAACAGTATTATAAGCCCAAAGATCAGACCAAGCATTTGGTCCAACTAAGCCTGGTTTTCAATTGGGAACAGTTCAACATACCAGTACAAATTGGATGCATTGGAAGATCCAGAGCTGGTTTTGAGTTGCTTAGTGGTGCCACGCAAAACTAATTCTTAGATTTTTTAATATTTTGCACAAGTCTCTAACCCCTTGAATTTGGCATCAAATGTTTCTAGTTTTGCAAATGTTTCTACATTGTGTACCATAGACCAATTCTGCTGCAAAGCAGGCTGTTAGGGGGATAGCTGAGAAGGACCACATCAAACCCCAGTCTTAGCCCACCGTTCCTGAACGCTTTTAGTTGAGCAGAATTTATCGCCTCTCCTACCCATATATGCAGGTAGGAAACTTGTACCAACCCCACAGTGTCGCACAATTCCGTAATTTCATGAATCAATGGGAGTTTTTTTAGTGAAGCATGTTCCGATGTAGCCAGAAAGTCAACTTGCAAACAATTTCCCCCGACGGTGCAATGCACTCCGCAGAAACATTTTAGTTCGTTTTGCGAAGGCTGTTTTTTTTCTTGTCTTTTTTGCCCTACGCTTCGTATGAAACGAAAGCGCATAATTTGTCACCATTTAGATTAAGGCTGGCCTCACTCATACTTATTTCAGATTAATGATAGAGTTGTTCCAAATTGAATATGTAAATCTTAACTTAAATTTTCACCATAATTACGAATCACCAATGAACGTTTCATGTCAACTTTTTAATGTTGTCATTTTCCAATGGATAAGAGCATCGCTATTTACGAAAATAGCATCAGAAAGATATTTCAGCTCTACTGAGGTGAGGCACTGCCTTAAATTCCTTAGTGGACGGACCGCCTCTGCCACTCGGGTCAAACGGTAAGACTATAGACGTATTCTCTCTCCTTCCCCATCCACATAAAGAACTACTTGGATTTCGGTCACTTTGTCTCCGGAGTCCGAAGGTGGTATTATTTGGATGACGCAATTTCCTGCTGAGTTGCTCCAGAGCCAGTTCCCGTCTGCGCTCCCCAGCCATGTCCCTGTGTCTGCGTCAAACGAATGCATCAACGTATCGCCGCTTCCTCTTCCCCGTTGTCAACCTCCCCGACATGGGCAGGCACGCTAGTCCGCAGGTAAAAACGATAGCTTATTACGAGCAGCAGAGGTTCTTCGAAGCCTTTACGGGTTGGAACTCCCACTGTAACAATGACAATTTCTGTTGCTAAGCTATCACACCAAAAACAAGCAATTAAAAAGCAGCTCGCACCCAAAACTATAATGAAGATGGCATCGCCATCAATAGAATAGAGGAAGATTTGAAAAAAAATATTGTTTGCTGTTTGGCAATGGACAATAATATACAAATCTGCACAAACGTTACGAAGGTGGTGCATCTTCAGTGACAGATTTGCCGGGCAGACTGGTCTACTCGACAGCCCCGCCACGGATCGTGTCAGGTAGCAGCACGACCCGTTCAGCAGGTAGGTGGCAGCACCATCTGGGGAGCCCGTTAGATATCGCCTGATTCAGAAACTGGGAAACATCAGGAAGATAACGTATCTTCTTGAAGTGTCGTAGTGATCCGTGTGGGGTCAGATCCCACTAACAGAAAACCTTAGTGGCCGAACTCAAAATTGAAGGAGACCGGTTGCTTTCCGGAAGCTCAAGCTTATTAAAGCAATTACACACTCATGGAAAAACACCAGCAAAATATAATGTGTCTCAAAAGGCGTACCATCTGATGGGCAAAGCAAGCCACTGTGCATCACTTGATGTTCCCGCCGCGATGGCTTTGTCAACCTGCACATGTCAACCTGCCAACTGTCAACCTGCCAACTGTAAACCTGCCAACTGCCAACCCGCCAACTATCAACCTGCCAACTGTCAACCTGCCAGCTGTCAACCTGCCAACTGTCAGCCTGCGAACTGTCAACCTGCCAACTGTCAACCTGCCAACTATCAACCTGTCAACTGTCAACCTGCCAACTGTCAACCTGCCAACTGTCAACCTGCCAACTGACAGACCGGCCAACTGACAGACCGGCCTGTCAACCTGCACATGTCAACCTGCCAACAGTAAACCTGCGAACTGTTAACCTGCCAACTGCCAACCCGCCAACTATCAATCTGCCAACTGTCAACCTGCCAACTGTCAACCTGCCACCTGTCGACCTGCCAACTGTCAACCTGCCAACCGTCAACCTGCCAACTGTCAACCTGCCAACTGTCAACCTGGCAACTGTCAACCTGCCAACTGTCCGACTGCCAACTGTCCGACTGCCAACTGTCCGACTGCCCTGCCAACTGTCCGACTGCCCTGCCAACTGTCCGACTGCCAACTGTCCGACTGCCCTGCCAACTGTCCGACTGCCAACTGTCCGACTGCCCTGCCAACTGTCCGACTGCCAACTGTCCGACTGCCCTGCCAACTGTCCGACTGCCAACTGTCCGACTGCCAACTGTCCGACTGCCCTGCCAACCTGTGCACGATCAACTGCCCGGACTGTCTACAGTATATTTGAATATTGAGAGTCGTCACGATTCCTTGTCTACATCGGCCGTCCAGTTAATAATGAAGAGCTCCCATGGTAACATACTACCGTTTCCGACCCACACCCACAACTTGGCTTGAGCCTTTTGCCGCCCCGGTAGCTCGGTTGGTTAGAGCGCTGGCATACACTGGTCTCCCCTGTACTGGCAACACAGGGTTCGAGTCGCTTCGCGCGCTCGCATTTAGCCCCCGGCCGGGAGTGTCGGTTGGCAGCTGGCCCGATAAGGCCGGGGACCAGCTACCGGGCGGCCGTGTCGGTGCGTTGGCGGCACGTTAAACTTTCGGTCTAAATTCTGCCGTTGAGCTGGAGTTCATGGATCGGGTGGTGGGGCCAGGGTTCACACAAGCTCTGCTTAGCAATAGAACCCTGGTTCCTCGAGCCACCCCAGCAACAATTCGGATCCATTTTTTTTAAATAGTAATAATCATTGAATACGTGAACGATTTCCAAGTTCTTAGCACTAAACATAGACGAAAAATTTAACTACAACACACATATAACTGCTATCTCGAAGCGATGCGCAAAGCGCATCGTGCACTTGCAGGCACAGACTGGGACGGAGACAGAAAAACACCACTATGACTCTGCAAATAAATCATACGCCCCATCCTAGAATACAAAAATATCATCCTAGCGATCATTTCGCAAAACTTGGGCAAAAGTTATAAATCGGTGAAAATAACTGCAACAGAACATCCACAGGAACCCTCAGCACCACACCGATATCCAACCTTCCAGTAGTCTCAGATCTTCTAGTAGTCTCAGACACGCCCCCCTCCCCGCTTCAGGAGGATACACAGTTGTGCTGCTACCACATCAAAATCAAATTCATTTAAATCACCCGGCACAGGGCTGCTTTACGCCTGACAGATTAGACAAGAGCTGATTTCGGCGCAAACTCCCACCATACAGTGCCAGATTGTCATGGCTCTCTCAGATCTTAACCTCATATTGCCAACCACTGCGCCTCGACCGTCCACTAGATGGGTCAAAACACGAAGTCAAAGTAGTCATCGGTATCACTTGAACGGAACATTATCCTTCCAAGCGGATAACTTGTCCATCTACTCCGCTGAAGAAATGGCTATTCTGACCGCTACCTCCATTCTAAACAGGAGTAAGACTAGAAACGTAGTAAGTTGCTCAAATTCCAACTTCGTCCTTCAGCCAATTAACAACACGCGCAACTGCCCGTATCCAGTCATTGATCAAATCCTTCAAATCGTGGCCCGAAGCGTAAACAAATTTTCCTTCCTCTGCATTGCGGACAGCGCCGACATTCCAGGAAACGAGCAGGTAGATCGACTGGCAAAGCAAGCCTGAGCATCGCCCACTACAGCGCCGACATTCCAGGAAACGAGCAGATAGATCGACTGGCAAAGCAAGCCTGAGCATCGCCCACTTATCCCACATAACTTTATTTCACCGACGAATGCTGATGATGTCCCACCCAGTTATGGAATATTCGGCACACGATTGCAAAGCACTCGTTAAACGTGACGTACGTAAACATTAGCAGAACACATTGGCACAACATAACTCGCACAACATCAAACCAACGCTAGGCATGTGGATCACATCAAATCACACACACCGCCAAAAGGAAGCCATCCTCACTAGACTTACAACTGGTTGCACAAAACTAGCACGGCCTCAACTAGAGGATGACCATCCTTCAACACCTCACTGCGACCTTCTAAGACCGCATGAAGCATGAACCATATCCTGCTAAACTGCATTTGCGTTCATGCTCAAAGACAGCCATCTAAGGTTTTCTGCCGAAAAGAGGGCTTCACCCTCCCGCTTCCATCGTTTCCGGGCAGCCAGAACTCTTCAAACTACTATTTGAATATCTGTACGACACTAAGCTAGGACGAGTAATGTAGACACCACACCACCGGCACGCACTTCAACACGAAGTCCAGCACCCAGTGCACACCAGCGCATACAGCCGTGGGAATAACGGAAATAACTATCCACGAATGGCATCGGACGTACATGAGCCGATTCGCTTTCCCATTCGAAATCAATGGCTACATAACGGTGCCGTCGGACGTAAATGAGCCGACTTGCTTTGAAATTCAATATCACGCAAACGGCTGTCCAGAAGTACGACACGAAGATCAGCCGAATTACAAATTACGTACTACTTCACTGACAACCATGGACGAAAGCATGCTTATTCTAACTCACTACTAACAACTAACACGCGGCGGCCGGCGTGATAGGCTGTGTGGACAATTATCTCCTTACTCGCATGGCAAAGACCCCTCCGTGCTCTTGGAAAAGGGTACGCAAATATCGGCACCCTAGCAACATCAACATTCCCTTCAACCCTCATCCGCTCCAATGAAAAATTATTTTGTGGTGTAAAGTAAGACGAACAAAGTTAAACATCCTGGAAACGTCTCCCTCCCCTAGCCCCCGCATTCAGCAACTTAGCATCTCATGCACTATCACATAAGACACCCTTGACGTAAACGTACACTTTCCTCATATTTGTGTGCAAAACACGCTCGGTCTAAAGACGGCGCAAAGGACCTTGATGGTTCGGCACGCCTTTAAAAAGCACTCCCACCTTCGCCAGAGCCCGCGGTCATTGGTGGTTGAAGGACCACCATCCGAGCCAACCACCAGACTACGTCCTTCCAGTAATACTAATGGGGGAAGGTCTCTGACTGCGGGCGGAGGAAGAGCTTCGCTCTAGAGGAACCCCGACGTGACGGTGCGTCCAGCTATGGAGTATATCGCGTGACAGGGGACAATTAGCCTGCTTATATGGCAGGCCGACAACTTTTTGCTCCTGTCGCCAGGACCAGCAGGCCTGTTGATCTATCAATTATTGGTGAACCAATATGCAGCGTCACAATGCCACGAATTCCCTCTGGAAATGAGCTAGACGTGATGAGAAATGTTTTTTTTCTGTTCGCGGTTGCTTCGCACGAAGCTACAATATTGTCAATCCCAATCGTGTTCCAGACCATACGTGGACCATTAGCGCATCATTGTCTTTGTTTGCCGTCCACACCGTTCGCTCGCTGTGACGTTTTTCTTTGGAGCGCGTGGGACCCCACTCGTTCCCAGCTGTATGGTCGGCGCGGGTATGGCTGCAAAAGCGGCACCGTGGCGTGGGCCGACCACGTGCGGTGGCCGCTAGTCAGGGCATCGGCACAGAATGGGCGGCGACCGGTGACCGGTGACCGGGGACGGTGGGTCGGTGCGATGACCGGTGACCGGGGGTGGTGGGTCAGTGCGGTGACCGGGGTGGTGGGTCAGTGCGGTGACCGGGGGTGGTGGGTCGGTACGGTGACCGATGACGGGGCGGTGGGTCGGTACGGTGACCGGGGTGGTGGGTCAGTGCGGTGACCGGGGTGGTGGGTCGGTACGGTGACCGATGACCGGGGGCGGTGGGTCGGTACGGTGACCGGGGGTGGTGGGTCAGTGCGGTGACCGGGGTGGTGGGTCAGTGCGGTGACCGGGGTGGTGGGTCGGTACGGTGACCGGTGACCGGGGCGGTGGGTCGATACGGTGACCGGGGGCGGTGGGTCGGTACGATGACCGGTGACCGGGGGTGGTGGGTCAGTGCGATGACCGGTGACCGGGGGTGGTGGGTCAGTGCGGTGACCGGTGACCGGGGGTGGTGGGTCAGTGCGGTGACCGGGGGTGGTGGGTCGGTACGGTGACCGGTGACCGGGGGCGGTGGGTCGATACGGTGACGGGGGCGGTGGGTCGGTACGATGACCGGTGACCGGGGGCTGTGGGTCGGTGCGATGACCGGTGGCCAGGGGTGGTGGGTCAGTACGGTGACCGGGGGCGGTGGGTCGGTGCGATGACCGGTGACCGGGGCGGTGGGTCGGTGCGGTGACCGGGGTGGTTGGTCAGTACGGTGACCGGGGGCGGTGGGTCAGTGCGGTGACCGGGGGCGGTGGGTCAGTGCGGTGACCGGGGGCGGTGGGTCAGTGCGGTGACCGGGGGCGGTGGGTCGGTGCGGTGACCGGGGGCGGTGGGTCAGTGCGGTGACCGGGGGCGGTGGGTCAGTGCGGTGACCGGGGCGGTGGGTCAGTGCGGTGACTGGGGTGGTGGGTCAGTGCGGTGACCGGGGGTGGTGGGTCAGTGCGGTGACCGGGGGCGGTGGGTCAGTGCGGTGACCGGGGGCGGTGGGTCAGTGCGGTGACCGGGGTGGTGGGTCAGTGCGGTGACCGGGGGTGGTGGGTCGGTACGGTGACCGGTGACCGGGGGCGGTGGGTCGGTACGGTGACGGGGGTGGTGGGTTAGTGCGGTGACCGGGGGTGGTGGGTCAGTGCGGTGACCGGGGTGGTGGGTCAGTGCGGTGACCGGGGGTGGTGGGTCGGTACGGTGACCGGTGACCGGGGGCGGTGGGTCGGTACGGTGACCGGTGACGGGGGCGGGGGTCGGTACGATGACCGGTGACCGGGGGCTGTGGGTCGGTGCGATGACCGGTGGCCAGGGGTGGTGGGTCAGTACGGTGACCGGGGGCGGTGGGTCGGTGCGATGACCGGTGACCGGGGCGGTGGGTCGGTGCGGTAACCGGGGGTGGTTGGTCAGTACGGTGACCGGGGGCGGTGGGTCAGTGCGGTGACCGGGGCGGTGGGTCAGTGCGGTGACCGGGGGCGGTGGGTCAGTGCGGTGACCGGGGGCGGTGGGTCAGTGCGGTGACCGGGGGCGATGGGTCAGTGCGGTGACCGGGGGCGGTGGGTCAGTGCGGTGACCGGGGGCGGTGGGTCGGTGCGGTGACCGGGGCGGTGGGTCGGTGCGGTGACCGGGGGCGGTGGGTCGGTGCGGTGACCGGGGCGGTGGGTCAGTGCGGTGACCGGGGCGGTGGGTCAGTGCGGTGACCGGGGCGGTGGGTCAGTGCGGTGACCGGGGGCGGTGGGTCAGTGCGGTGACCGGGGCGGTGGGTCAGTGCGGTGACCGGGGGTGGTGGGTCAGTGCGGTGACCGGGGGTGGTGGGTCAGTGCGGTGACCGGGGGTGGTGGGTCGGTACGGTGACCGGTGACCGGGGGCGGTGGGTCGGTACGGTGACGGGGGGTGGTGGGTTAGTGCGGTGACCGTGGGTGGTGGGTCAGTGCGGTGACCGGTGACCGGGGGTGGTGGGTCAGTGCGGTGACCGGTGACCGGGGGTGGTGGGTCAGTGCGGTGACCGGGGGTGGTGGGTCGGTACGGTGACCGGTGACCGGGGGCGGTGGGTCGGTACGATGACCGGTGACCGGGGGCTGTGGGTCGGTGCGATGACCGGTGGCCAGGGGTGGTGGGTCAGTACGGTGACCGGGGGCGGTGGGTCGGTGCGATGACCGGTGACCGGGGCGGTGGGTCGGTACGGTGACCGGGGGTGGTGGGTCAGTACGGTGACCGGTGACCGGGGGCGGTGGGTCAGTACGGTGACGGGGGGCGGTGGGTCGGTACGTGCGTTAACTACCGACGCAGCGACAGTATGAGTATGAGGCGGACTGTGGGGCTGCCGATAATTTTGGCCACGCCCAGTCGTGAGGGGGAGTGATGTGACACGTATCCAAGATACGATATGAGCCATATGACGCGTATCCAATATATGATTTGAGCCATATGACACGTATCTAAGATACGATATGAGCCATATGACGTGTATCCAATGTATGATATGTGCTACATGACGCGTATCCAAGATATGATATGAGCCATATGACACGTATCCAAGATACGACATGAGCCATATGACGTGTATCCAAGATATGATATGTGCTACATGACGCGTATCCAAGATATGATATGAGCCATATGACACGTATCCAAGATACGATATGAGACATATGACGTGTATCCATGATATGATATGAGCCATATGACGCGTATCCAAGATATGATATGAGCCACATGACGCGCAGTAGACTTATATTTTGACACGGACCGAACGACATCTCGAGTGGTGGTGGTGTTGCCACTCTTTTGCCCTACTGGGTGTCAACAAAAGCGAATTAGGCGAACAAAAGCATTCGGAGTTGGCTCGAACGACCACAAGCGAAGCGAAGCTACGTCAAAGGGACAATGAACACTAAGTGCTTGCAGCCAACGTGGAACGTCACAAGACCGAGTGGTGTCCGCCGAGTGGCCACGCCTAGCGCGTGTGGACGGCAGGTGACAGGTGACAGGTGACGGCAGGTGACACACGGACAGCCGGAGGCTCGGCGGTGCGGCTTCGTGCTCCATTCACGGTCGGTGAGACGATCTGGCGTGGGCTCAACAGGCATGCTGAGCCGCGAGGGGGCACAGAGAAACGCCCGTGCGGCGCGTCGCCCCGCAAAATGTCAGCAGACTGGTGTCGGGCATTGTCATCCGGTGTTGGCAGGTGTCCAGAATAGAATGTGTTGTAGCGTTCATTGCATTCGTGTGCTGGGGATGTGTTGCAGCATCCGTTACATACATCTGCTGGGGATGTCATGCAGTGACTGTTACATACATCTGCTGGGGATGTGTTGCAGCATCCGTTACATACATCTGCTGGGGATGTCATGTAGTGACTGTTACATACATCTGCTGGGGATGTGTTGCAGCATCCGTTACATACATCTGCTGGGGATTTCATGTAGTGACTGTTACATACATCTGCTAAGGGTGTGTTGTGTTGTGCGTGTGTCGCATGTGCGGAGCGCGGGCCGTGGTTTATGGTTTATGGCACCACGGACGCGCGACCCATTTCCGACTGTTCGCCCCGACAGGGCCCAATAGCGTCAGGGAAAGGGCCAGTGGTAACAGCGTGCATAGTCGAGCCGTGGACAGTGAATATATAGAGACCGTGATCTATCAGTGTATCGCAAGAGACAGTGAGGACTAAGCGTGCACTACCACATGTTGTAGCGTCCCTTACATATGTCTGCTAAGAATGTGCCGCGGTGTCCGGTACATATCTCTGCTAGGAATGTGTTGTATTCCATTACGTACGCCTACTCAGAATGTGTTGTACCGTCCATTACATACGTCTCTTGGGAGTGTGTTGTAGAGTCCGTTACATTCGTCTGCTACGAAGGTGTTGTAGCTTCTGCTACATACGTCAGCTGGGGGTGTGTTGTAGCGTCCATTACATATGTCTGCTAAGAGTGTGTTGCCGTGTCCGGTGTATACGTCTGCCAAGAGGATACTGGGAATGTGAGCAACTAAATTGCTCAGCCTAAATTGCTATATTTACTACGATCCAATTGTTGCCGACGATCCAAGATATGACTGAATGCAATAAGTTACCGTGTATGCCTAACGCCACCTATGAATATGGAATGGCATTGTATGCGCGCGTTATCTCAACCGGCTCTCGGTATAACATCATGTGGTGTGCGCAGGTTGTCTCCACTATCTCTCGGTGTGACATCACATCGTGTGAGTGGGTAGGTTTTCTCCACTGTCTCTTGGTGTGACATCACATCTCGTGGGTGGGTAGACTATCCCGGCTATCTCTCGGCTTGGCATCACGCCGTGTGGGTGGGTAGGCTATCCCGGCTATCTCTCGGCTTGGCATCACGCCGTGTGGATGGGTAGGCTATCCCGGCTATCTCTCGGCTTGGCATCACGCCGTGTGGATGGGTAGGCTATCCCGGCTATCTCTCGGCTTGGCATCACGCCGTGTAGATGGGTAGGCTATCCCGGCTATCTCTCGGCTTGGCATCACGCCGTGTGGACGGGTAGGCTATCCCGGCTATCTCTCGGCTTGGCATCACGCCGTGTGGATGGGTAGGCTATCCCGGCTATCTCTCGGCTTGGCATCACGCCGTGTGGGTGGGTAGGCTATCCCGGCTATCTCTCGGCTTGGCATCACGCCGTGTGGATGGGTAGGCTATCCCGGCTATCTCTCGGCTTGGCATCACGCCGTGTGGGTGGGTAGGCTATCCCGGCTATCTCTCGGCTTGGCATCACGCCGTGTGGATGGGTAGGCTATCCCGGCTATCTCTCGGCTTGGCATCACGCCGTGTGGATGGGTAGGCTATCCCGGCTATCTCTCGGCTTGGCATCACGCCGTGTGGGTGGGTAGGCTATCCCGGCTATCTCTCGGCTTGGCATCACGCCGTGTGGATGGGTAGGCTATCCCGGCTATCTCTCGGCTTGGCATCACGCCGTGTGGGTGGGTAGGCTATCCCGGCTATCTCTCGGCTTGGCATCACGCCGTGTGGGTGGGTAGGCTATCCCGGCTATCTCTCGGCTTGGCATCACGCCGTGTGGATGGGTAGGCTATCCCGGCTATCTCTCGGCTTGGCATCACGCCGTGTGGGTGGGTAGGCTATCCCGGCTATCTCTCGGCTTGGCATCACGCCGTGTGGATGGGTAGGCTATCCCGGCTATCTCTCGGCTTGGCATCACGCCGTGTGGGTGGGTAGGCTATCCCGGCTATCTCTCGGCTTGGCATCACGCCGTGTGGATGGGTAGGCTATCCCGGCTATCTCTCGGCTTGGCATCACGCCGTGTGGGTGGGTAGGCTATCCCGGCTATCTCTCGGCTTGGCATCACGCCGTGTGGATGGGTAGGCTATCCCGGCTATCTCTCGGCTTGGCATCACGCCGTGTGGATGGGTAGGCTATCCCGGCTATCTCTCGGCTTGGCATCACGCCGTGTGGGTGGGTAGGCTATCCCGGCTATCTCTCGGCTATCCGGCATCACGCCGTGTGGATGGGTAGGCTATCCCGGCTATCTCTCGGCTTGGCATCACGCCGTGTGGATGGGTAGGCTATCCCGGCTATCTCTCGGCTTGGCATCACGCCGTGTGGATGGGTAGGCTATCCCGGCTATCTCTCGGCTTGGCATCACGCCGTGTGGATGGGTAGGCTATCCCGGCTATCT
Source organism: Imbricaverruca yamaguchii (assembly GCA_034440575.1). Classification (NCBI taxonomy): domain Eukaryota; kingdom Metazoa; phylum Arthropoda; class Thecostraca; family Neoverrucidae; genus Imbricaverruca; species Imbricaverruca yamaguchii. The sequence goes on along the minus strand of JAOTOL010001528.1, from coordinate 1,147,221 downwards.
CTCGGCTTGGCATCACGCCGTGTGGGTGGGTAGGCTATCCCGGCTATCCCGATCTCGGCTTGGGCATCACGCCGTGTGGATGGGTAGGCTATCCCGGCTATCTCTCGGCTTGGCATCACGCCGTGTGGATGGGTAGGCTATCCCGGCTATCTCTCGGCTTGGCATCACGCCGTGTGGGTGGGTAGGCTATCCCGGCTATCTCTCGGCTTGGCATCACGCCGTGTGGGTGGGTAGGCTATCCCGGCTATCTCTCGGCTTGGCATCACGCCGTGTGGGTGGGTAGGCTATCCCGGCTATCTCTCGGCTTGGCATCACGCCGTGTGGGTGGGTACGGCTATCCTCGGCGGCATCACGCTTATCCCGGCTATCTCTCGGCTTGGCATCACGCCGTGTGGATGGGTAGGCTATCCCGGCTATCTCTCGGCTTGGCATCACGCCGTGTGGATGGGTAGGCTATCCCGGCTATCTCTCGGCTTGGCATCACGCCGTGTGGGTGGGTAGGCTATCCCGGCTATCTCTCGGCTTGGCATCACGCCGTGTGGGTGGGTAGGCTATCCCGGCTATCTCTCGGCTTGGCATCACGCCGTGTGGGTGGGTAGGCTATCCCGGCTATCTCTCGGCTTGGCATCACGCCGTGTGGATGGGTAGGCTATCCCGGCTATCTCTCGGCTTGGCATCACGCCGTGTGGGTGGGTAGGCTATCCCGGCTATCTCTCGGCTTGGCTGGCATCACGCCGTGTGGGTGGGTAGGCTATCCCGGCTATCTCTCGGCTTGGCATCACGCCGTGTGGATGGGTAGGCTATCCCGGCTATCTCTCGGCTTCTGGCATCACACGCCGTGTGGGTGGGTAGGCTATCCCGGCTATCTCTCGGCTTGGCATCACGCCGTGTGGATGGGTAGGCTATCCCGGCTATCTCTCGGCTTGGCATCACGCCGTGTGGGTGGGTAGGCTATCCCGGCTATCTCTCGGCTTGGCATCACGCCGTGTGGATGGGTAGGCTATCCCGGCTATCTCTCGGCTTGGCATCACGCCGTGTGGTTGGGTAGCTCCAGCGCAGCTCAGCCTACATCGCTCTGAGTAAACGTGCTATGAAAACTTTGGTAGAATATACCTGACTGCGGGCATGCATCAACATTTAACTCGGATGCCGATGAGACGCACATGAGGGCACCAATAATGACTAATCGGCCAGAATAGCGCTATCTACCAGAATATTCGGGTACTCGCCTGCATTGTTCAGGATTACCTTGATGTCCAGGATTACCTTTAGTGTCTATGATTGCCTATGGTGTACATGATTACCGGGCGTGTCATGTTCATGATTACGTGTTGTGTCGGCTGGTGATTTGCGCTCAGGGGCGCATCGACTGTTTCGTTACCTGTTGTGTCGGACTGCGAGAAGTCGAAGGCTCCTGGCCCGTCCGTCGTACCCGCGGCGAAGCTGAATCCCATGGCCGCCTTGCACGTCTTGGCCTGGAGCAGACTCACGCTGTTAATGGGGGCTAATGGCCGTCAATGGTCCTGTGCCTATAATGCACAAGTACTGCATGTGAGCTTAATGAGTGGTGAGCTAAGTACTAATGGAACGATCGATAACAAAAACAATGAGGGCGGATCTCTGCATGAAATGCATCCATAGTTAGAAACTGAAGTTGCTTTGCAGTGAAGAGTATTGATCTGAGTACAATATATTTATGGAGATGGTGCGTAGACACAAAATGACGTCGAGCAAGCAAAGGCCCATCAGAACATGATGGCTGGGGTGGGGGCGGTGGGCATCAGAACATGATGGTTAGGGTGGGGGCGGCGGGCATTAGAACATGATGGTCAGGGTGGGTGCGGTGTTTATCAGAACATGATGGCTGTGGTGGAGCGGTGGGTATCAGGGCATGATGGTTAGGGTGGGGACGGTGGGTATCAGGGCATGATGGCTGTGGTGGAGCGGTGGGTATCAGGGCATGATGACTGGGGTGGGGACGGTGGGTATCAGGGTATGATGACTGTGGTTGGGGCGGTCGGTTTCAGGGTATAATGACTGTGGTTGTGGCGGTAGGTATCAGGGAATGATGGCTGGGATGGGGCGGTTGATATCAGGGCATGATGGCTGGGGTTTGGGGCGGTTGGTATCAGGACATGATGGCTGGGGTGTGGGCGGTGGGTATCAGGGCATGATGGCTGGGGTGGGGCGGTGGGTATCAGGGTAGATGGCTTTGGTTGGGACGGTGGGTATCAGAGCATGGTGGTTAGGGTGGGGACGGTAGGTATCAGGGCATGATGGCTGGGGTGGGGCGGCGGGTATCAGGGCATGATGGCTGTGGTGGGCGGTGGGTATCAGGGTATTATGGCTGTGGTGGGGCGGTGGGTATCGTTTCGTTTCGTCCCCTGCATGCCTACATTGGCGGGCCGCCGATGGTGTGTTTATTGTGCCACACAATGGGGGAACTGAGCCACTCGTGAGCCTGATGTATGTGCTCGTGAACTGAGCCACTCGTGAGCCTGATGTATGTGCTCGTGAACTGAGCCACTCGTGAGCCTGATGTATGTGCTCGTGAACTGAGCCACTCGTGAGCCTGATGTATGTGCTCGTGAACTGAGCCACTCGTGAGCCTGATGTATGTGCTCGTGAACTGAGCCACTCGTGAGCCTGATGTATGTGCTCGTGAACTGAGCCACTCGTGAGCCTGATGTATGTGCTCGTGAACTGAGCCACTCGTGAGCCTGATGTATGTGCTCGTGAACTGAGCCACTCGTGAGCCTGATGTATGTGCTCGTGAACTGAGCCACTCGTGAGCCTGATGTATGTGCTCGGATGGAGCCTGACCTATTGCGTCCACCGCTAAACACCTCACATAAGTCGAGTCAGACCTGTTCTATAGTGCAGCAGTAGTGCATAGGGGCTTAACGGAGGGTGCGCTAGTTACTAATGAGTCGATTGATAACAAAAGCAATCGACGATCCATGAGTTATTTATGAAATTTTCCTCGCAGCGAAGTGTAGTGATTTTAGCACAGTATAATTCCTTGAGATGGTGCGTAGACACGAGATGATGTCGAAAAAATCAAAGGTCCATCAGGGCATAATGGTCGTGGTGTGGGCATGATGGTTGGGGTGGGGACGGTGCATATAAGGGCATGATGGTTGGGGTGGTGACGGTGCATATAAGGGCATGATGGTTGGGGTGGGGACGGTGCATATAAGGGCATGATGGCTGGCATGGGAACGGTGGGGTTTCAGGGCATGATGGTTGGGGTGGTGGGACTGTGGGTATCGTTTGTTTTCGTCCCCTACATTCCTAAATTTGTGCGGCAACCGATGTGGTGAACTCCGATGTGGGAGAATTCATACCCCACCGATGGCCACAGATGGCAGAACTCAGACATTCGTGAGCGTGTTGTATGTGGTCGGCTGGAGCCGGACCCGTTGTGCCCACCATTAACACTCACACATTGATGGAGCCCATTAACACTCACACATTGATGGAGCCCATTAACACTCACACATTGATGGAGCCCATTAACACCCACACATTGATGGAGCCCATTAACACCCTCAAAAAGATGGAGCCCATTAATACCCACACAAGGATGGAGCCCATCAACACCCACACATTCATGGAGCCCACTAACACCCACACATTGCCGGAGCCCATTAACACACACACACACAATTGATGGAGCCCATTAACACCCACACATTGATGGACCCATTAATACCCACACAATGATGGAGACTATTAACACCCACACATTGATGGAACTCATTAACACCCACACATTGATGGAGCCCATTAGCACCCACACATTGATGGAGCCCATTAACACCCACACATTTATGGAGCCCATTAACACCCAACCATTGATGTAGCCCATTAACACCCACACATTTATGGAGCCAGACCAGTTGTGCCCACCATTAACACCCACACATTGATGGAGCCCATTAACACTCACACATTGATGGAGCCGGACCCGATATGTCTTCCATCAATGCCCACACATTGATGGAGCCCATTAACACCCACACAATGGTTGAGCCAATTAACACCCACACAATGATGGAGGGGCGGGGATGGCCAAGTGGTTAAGGTGTCGGGCTATGGGTACCAAAGGTCCCGGGTTCGACTCTAGCGCCACTCAGGACATTTCCCAATCCCGCGGCCCACCGGCGAAACAGTGTGGGCGGCGCCATTAGCCGTGACTGTGCATAAAGTGTGTCGTGAACCAACCAATAAACAATAAACAATAAACACACAATGATGGAGCTCATTAACACCCACACATCGATGGAGCCAAATCAGTTGTGCCCATTAACACCCACACATTGATGGAGCCAGACCAGTTGTGCCCATTAACCCGCGCCGTCTCGGGGGTGGTCTTCAATTCCCACCCTCATGTTATTCCAGGATAGTGAACGAACTGCGCACAGCAACGCGCCAAAATTTGTCATACAATTTTCCCACATAAATTTGTCACGCTATTTTACAATTTTGAAGTCAGGTCATCTAGGGTCAACGAGTTGGTCAAGGTCAAGTGAAACCACCTGAAAAAGAGTTCAACCAGTCGCCACGTTTTAACGGATGCAGATATTTTAATGGAACTTTCAGCTTTTGCTAATCTTTAGGGATGCAACAAAACGTATGAGAGGAATTTGTCATTTTCCCCGTTTTTTTTTACTACTTATTAATTTTGCATATTTGCTTATAAGAGTTCAAATCGAAGATTCTGGATAAAGTAAGCATTTTTATAAGAGCAAGTTAACTTCTAACGTTTCTCGGTCTCCTCTTCCCATTAGAAAAGGAAAATTAAAGAAAACTTGAAAACTCAAAATTTTGAAATTTCAAAAGTTTCTGAATTTCTGAGAGAAAATAAAATCAGACCCCCGATATGCGATGTGAGGATATGACCGGAGAGACGGCGCGGGTTAACACTCACACATCGATGGAGCCAGACCAGCTGTGCCCACCATTAACACCCACACATCGATGGAGCCGGACCAGTTGTGCCAACCGCTTGACACCCCCACATCGATATACTGCATCTACTTGGCAATGACGTCAAAACGTCTGCTCATTCTACGCCAAATAAAAAGATCCCTCCTTGCGAATTATTGAGCATCTCAGGTACTGATTTCAATGGCCAGGTGATTAAGGTGTTGAGCTCTGGGTACCAAAGGTCCCGGGTTCGACACTAGCGCCGCTCGGAACATTTCCAAATCCCGCGGCCCACCGGCGAAACAGTGTGGGTGGCGCCATCAGCCGTGAATGTGCATAAAGTGCATCGTGAATCACCCAATGAACAACAAGTACTGATTTAAACGGACCGTGGTAAGTAAGTGTAGTTCGCAAACGCAAACCAACGGGACGCTACACTACGAAGTTGTGTTCAGTGGTATTGGCTGTCTGGCAAGGGCTACAATTTCTATAATTTTCTGACAAAACAAACGCGTTTAGTTGGGCATGTTTGAGTCTAATTGAGCAGGCTATGTCAAAGCAAAGTGTCGCCGATGAGCCCCTGATGCTCCCAAAATTGTATTTCTCTGTCAAGACGCAAGTACGCACCTTGCTCCGACTACAAAGGCACTTGGTTGGAATGGAGCAAACAAATGGGCTATTACAGTTCCTGACACCAGACAACTTCCAGTTGTCTGGTGTCAGTTGGCTATTGCAGTTCCAGACACCAGACACTTCACGTTAACGCGGCCAAGTAGGGGTCCGAGCGATACATCTCTCTAACACCACATCGAAGCCAGGAGCCGGCAAAGCCGACGTTTACAGCTGCACTATGCTGCTAGTCGATACGTAACAGCATTGTGAGGCTTGAAGCCGAATGAGCAGCCGAGTTGGCTAGCATTGGTCTACCCGTCCTAGCAAACAAGGACTGATACGGCAGCCAAATTTGCCAGCATTTGTCTACCTCGTGATGGCAAACAAGGACTGATTCGGCAGCCAAATTTGCCAGCATTTGTCTACCCCGTACTAGCAAACAGTGCCTGGCTGGCTGTACATAGCACGGATATCACGGTCAGGCACGCTACAATGGGTCGGCGATGGCGCAGCACTCCCGCTGACCTCTAGGTCACGATTGTCGATTGTGTCGATAATTTGCATTATCCTAACTGGGTGGTGGGTACAGGATCCACGCAGTCCGTCTGATGCGGACCAGCTCCAGCAATGTCATCCCATCGAACGGTCGGGTGAAATCCATTGTTCTTCATGTGGTGCGATGTGGGGCGGAAGAGCCGTTTGGACTAGGTACGTTCCACGTCGGCGTGCTGGTCATCCACTCGTTACTCAAAACTCAGGCAACCATTCCCTTTATTGTAGCGACAGCGACAGCCACCTGAAGGAGCGGCGAGCGCATCAACGGCACCTGTGCTGGTGACGGTCACCTCCCATCCGACTCACAGAGCACTGTAACCCCGTCCAGACCACAGGCCATTGTAGCGACAGCGACACCCACCTGAAGGAGCGGCGAGCACATCAACGGCACCTGTGCTGGTGACGGTCACCTCCCATCCGACTCACAGAGCACTGTAACCCCGTCCAGACCACAGGCCATTGTAGCGACAGCGACACCCACCTGAAGGAGCGGCGAGCACATCAACGGCACCTGTGCTGGTGACGGTCACCTCCCATCCGACTCACAGAGATCGCGCGCTAGCACTGTAACCCAGTCCAGACCACAGACCGTCGCCTCGTGTGTGTCATGTCGCCGGGCTGGTGCTGTACACTGTACACTGCCACAGCCTCGTCTGCACTTCCTGACAAAGTCAGTGCCGTCTAAATGCCAAAATGGTATTTCACGCAGTTACCACCTATTCAGCACATGCGGCACAGCACATGTGTACGTGACCGGAAACTGTGCTGGTGACGCATAACCGAATAATGCAACATACCCGAAGAAGCAATTCAGGACTTTAGGTTCATATAAACAAAGCTAAATAAATATTTCAAAAGTTAGATTAGAAAACGATGGCTTACCGCTAAGCAAAATAATTCCAAGACCAGCTGGTGGCTGGTAACCATGGTTACGAGCCACCAACTGACAACTATGACCTGTCCACGCGGTAGCCACAGGACAGGGTTGCGCCAACTACAGCGACCGCTGGGTCATAGCTACGTCATAGGTACGTCACAGGTACCTCATAGGCACGCTGTCAGTGCACTCCGACTGCCTCAGCTGTCCGGCACACCGTGCCGCCGCCTCTCTCGGCTCCTCCCATGGCCAATCTGTTTTCGCCTAGACGACGGAGGCCGTGTGTGGTTTCTCGCGGACCACAGAGCTCCCGGGCAGGGGTCGCTTGGCGTCCGGCTTCGCGTCCGGCTTCGCGTCCGGCTTCACGTTCGGCTTCGCGTCCGGCTTCGCGTCCGGCTTCGTGTCCGGCTTGGCGTTCGGCTTGGCGTCCGACTTGGTGTCCGACTTGGTGTCAAGCTTGGCGTCCGGCTTGGCGTGCGGCTTGGCGTCCGGCTTGGCGTGCGGCTTGGCGTCCGGCTTGGCGTCCGGCTTGGCGTCCGGCTTGGCGTATGACTTCGCCACACGGCGGCCGGCCACCCGCAGAGCTTCCACCGCCCGCATCATCACCAGCTTGACGTTCCGCTTGCTGTTCCAGCTCTTCAGTCGCTGCACGCCGCGCGCCTGCAGCTCGATCAGAAACGCGCCGAGCGAGAGGAGGTAGCCGAGCAGGAGCACGGCCAGCGGGCCCTGCAGATGCTGCAGGCTCAGCTTCTGAATGCTGCCGCCGCCGCCGGCGCCGACGCCGCAGGGCGTCGAGCATCGTCTGCACGCGGAGACGTGGCGGACGCGCAACGCCTTCTGGCGCAGCTCGAACAGCGCGTCGCGCAGCCACTTCTGCACCAGTCCGGCGTCCAGCAGCCGCTGGATGGCGCCGCTCATGCGGCGGGCGTACGGCGCGTTCTTCTGCACGGCGGTGGCCAGCGTGGACGACATGAACGTGTCGCGGCTGACGGTGAGCTCGTCGCGCGCCAGCGAGCCGTTCAGCTCGATGACGGTCTTGCTCAGCACGTACTCGAAGTACCCATCCTCGAACACGTGCGCGCGCTCGTGGCGGTAGGCGTGCGCGCGGAACGAGTCGTCCAGGTTGTCGACCGTGAGCAGCCGGTGGCGCAGCGCGATGAACTGCGCGCCGTGCCGCTCGGCCAGCCACTCGAGGAACATGCTGTTGTGGCGCGACACGACGAGCCGCAGCGAGCTGGCCGCCAGCTGGTGCACCGTCTCGATAGGCGTGCCGGGCGCGCCGCCCACCAGGAACGACGTCAGGTTGCTGGTGTACATGCTGGCGACGACGAAGGCGGCCAGCAGCCAGACGCCGGTCAGTGCCCGGTCGTCGTCGGCCGTCACGCGGCGGGGCGAGCTCTGCGCGACGATCACGACGTAGGCGTCGAACAGGGCGCGATGGAGCGGCCGGCGCCGCTGCAGGGCTGACACGACGCCAACGGCCAGCACGGCGGCGGCCAGCAGCGCCCACAGCTGGGCGCCGAACGGCGCCACCACGGCCAGGTAGGCCGGCAGCGGCGCCGGCCGGCTCGACACGAACAGCGAGCTGACCGCCGTGAAGCCGCGCACGAAGTCGACGGCGCCGGCGCGCTCGGCCGTCACCGACAGGCCGCCGACGGCCAGCTCGGCGTCGCCGTACACGACGCTGGAGAGCAGGCCGCTCCAGGTGCCGTTCGGCGCGCGGCGAGCCCACAGCCGCAGCGGGTGCTGCGACAGGTTGAAGCGGAAGTTGAGTCGCGACGCCAGGCTGGAGACGATTTTGGTCTCGGGCCGCGCGTGCGGCTGCGGGCAGCTGCCGTCCACCGCTGCGTCCGGACAGTACACGTACGGGTAGTAGTTGAGGAAGCGGACTCGCAGCGCCGCGCCGCCCAGGTCGGCCAGCTGCGCCAGGCCGGGAGACGTCACTGTCAGGCCGGCGACGGGTGTCCAGCGTGCCACCCGCCGCACCACCGCGCGCGCGGACGCGCCGAACGTGACGCGCCGCCAGACGCGCCACACGTCGCCGCCGCCGCCGCCGCCGCCGCCGCCGCCGCCGCCGCCGCCGTCGCCGCCGCCGTCGCGGCCGACACACAGCGGGAAGGGCGCTCTGGCGAAGAGCGGCCGTGAGAGCGCGTCACGGCACGACAGGCCGGCCGACGCCAGCACCACCAGCTCCGAGCCGGCCCAATGCGGCGGCTGCGACGTGGCGGCGATACAGGTGGCCGAGCTGGCCCACAACAGCACCACCCAGCCGGGCGGCCGCCACATGCTCGAGACCAGCTCGGCGTCGCACGACACTGCGCCACGTTCAGACGGCGCGGCGCCCCCGCACGTGTCGGCCAGCGTGCAGCCGCGGGGACACGGCAGACGCCGCATCAGCGCCGCCACCTGGCCAGCGGTGACGTTTCCACACGGTATGAGGTGCACGGGCGCCGGCGATATCTCGCCGGCTGCCGTCAGCGCGCGCAGGATGTTGGCCACCGACGCCGACCTCTTCTCCCAGTGTGCTCCGGCCGATGCCAGACCGATGCACCACAAAATGACAACGATCGCTCCGCAGGCCCGTTGCCCTGGCAATAGTTGCGACGTTGTCGGTCTCACTCGCCGAAAGATGCTTGCGACCGTAAACATCACCACGTTCAATATTATCCTCGCACAATATTAGGTCGTAAAGTTCGCTTAGGCTAGGTCACATGCTGCATCAATGCGGCTTTGTGAGATGGATTATCGTAGGGATTCCCTTCAAAATTGTGTCTTAGATATTTTGAGTTATGTTCTGAGATGATTGATGCAGTCAGTCGAACACTTTCAGTTTGTTTGGGTTTTGTAGCCGGGTGATGACATCATAGGACGGAGACCGGCTGACTTCGGAAGCCGACAGAAAATCAACAGGAAGACGCTCCACGATGTGTCCAATAGATGAGCGGCTCCACGTTCCTTCTTCTGTAGCATCAGGGAAGTGTTCTGTTTTCACGAAGCTATCAGCGTACGGTAAGTTTTCGAAGATATTTCAGCGCAGTTTTCAGCTTTCGGGCAGGCCTCAGGCGATTCTTGAGAGGTGTTGTAGCATTTGCTGTCCTGGGTGTTCTCGGTACATGGTGCTTTCTTGAATAATTGCCAGAGTATAATTTAATTCCTGAAGGTCAAGCAGATATCTAAGATTCTGCAATGCCTACACTTTAGGGCTGAGCAGTTTTGGGGGATACTCAAGAAGCGCACGAACGCTCAGACAGCCCAACTTTCTGAATGGTCGAGTTTGTGGTGTGTTTGTCTCTGCACGTGCTGCTGCGGAAAGGCAGTTCTCCTTGGTCTGTCTGCGTCTTGTTCAGACTCAGCGACGCCCATCCAGTACTGATCTCACAACACTGACCTTACTGACTTAACTCACCTCGCTGATACCACTGGTCCCACGTATCCTCACTGACACCGCTGACCTCGCTGACACCACTGGCCCCACGTGGCCTTAATGATACCACTGACCTCGCTGGCACCACCGACACCACTGACACCGTTGACGGCACTGACACCGCTGACCTCGCTGGCTCCATTGGCCCCGTGGCCTCACTGACACCGCTGACCTCGCTGACCTCGCTGACACCACTGACACCGCTGAGCTCGCTGACCCCACGTGACCTCATCTGACCTCGGTGGCCGCTGTCGGCAGCGTCGCGCTGCCGGCTGCTGGCTGCCGACTGACCAGCACCACTGACCAGTCGATGCCCTCGACCTGCGCCCGGCCGCGTGACCACAGCCGGAACCGCCTGACCGTAATGCGTCGGCCGTGGCGTGACGTCACGCACCAGGCTGCGTAACGTAACGCTACCGAGTGGCGAGCGGCGGAGCTTGCGCTCAGCATTAATGTACTGCGAGCATCTGCAGCTATATAGCCATTCCAAGAAATGTGCATTTCTGATTCTCTGTCCTATGTTTCTCATATCGTAAAATGCAAATATGTGGCCCTTCCCCAAGAACCTAGGTACGTGTCTGTAAAATTGGTGAAATAGTCATTATAGTACAAGACACAGATTATAAACAGAAGGTATTCTATCACACGTGCAACCGAAAATAGGCCGGGGAATAACTAGTGCCCTTTAAATTATGGTTGCATTGCTTTCGGGGTAGAACACCATGGTGTTTGAAGGCTTCAAACAGCACACGAAGAATTTTGCGGTTTGGACGACAGAATTTGACAGTGGCGTGGTGGGCTTATTAAAGGCATCATTCATCATTTTATAAAAAATTGAGTATCAAATGAGCCGAAGCTTGGTGTTTATGCACTAGGTATTAATTGCGCTGTTTTCTTGATTCCGTACTGCAAGTAATGTGTATTAATGAGCCTATGTGTTTTCAGAATTGCTCTCTAAACATGATAATCTTGCCATTAATACTTGCCAATTGGAAAAGGAAGCTTTGCTTATAGGTTCGTTTTCATCCAACATTATGGGAGTGAACGAGGCTTTCCGAAGCGATGTGAACTGCCTATGCCTGACGCGATAGCTTGTCCGACTGGCGCACCACTGTGTCTGGCGCACCACTATGGCTGGCGCACCACTGTGTCTGGCGCACCACTATGGCTGGTGCACCATTGTGTCTGGCGCACCACTATGGCTGGTGCACCATTGTGTCTGGCGCACCACTATGGCTGGCGCATTACTGTGTCTGGCGCACCACTATGGCTGGCGCACCACTATGGCTGGCGCACCACTGTGTCTGGCGCACCACTATGGCTGGCGCATTACTGTGTCTGGCGCACCACTGTGTCTGGCGCACCACTATGGCTGGTACACCACTGTGTCTGGCGCACCACTATGGCTGGCGCATTACTGTGTCTGGCGCACCACTATGGCTGGTACACCATGGTGTCTGGCGCACCACTATGGCTGGCGCATTACTGTGTCTGGCGCACCACTATGGCTGGTGCACCATGATGTCTGGCGCGCCACTGTGGCTGGCGCACCAGTGTATCTGGCGCACCACTATGGCTGGCGCATTACTGTGTCTGGCGCACCACTATGGCTGGTGCACCATGATGTCTGGCGCGCCACTGTGGCTGGCGCACCAGTGTGTCTGGCGCACCACTATGGCTGGCGCATTACTGTGTCTGGCGCACCACTATGGCTGGCGCACCACGGTGTCTGGCTTACAGTGTAGCTCTGGCCCATTGTCCTATCCAGAACATCCACATACTATGTGAATGGCGGCCTGTGTCGGCATTGTCCAGCAATGCCAGCAATGGCACGGCTCCACTGTTTGATTATATAATGCTGAGATGGCGTGCGTGAGGTAAATCTATTTTGCCACACGTTGAAAACGGCAGTACTTGGTGAATGATTGCGACGCTGTGTAGAGCCCAGCTGGCTTCAGAGCCCGTGTCTTGCTACGTTCAATGAAATTCACCCGAATGGTTTCTTATATAATTTAATATGAATGCACGCTGGGCTTATTTATTCCATTAGCGGTCATTACCTACAGAGCGCATTTAGTGAAATCTGAACTCTCAACCCATGCGGGGTATTCGCATTCTTGGACAGTTTTAGCCGGAGCTTAACCATACATCGTGTGACTTTAGAGATTACGAATTATGCAGGGAGTGCACCAACTAGAAGAGAGAAAGAGTTGTCTTTCTGTGGAAAAGGGTCATCGTATTTTGCGACTTAATCCTGATCTTTGTATAAAGTAAAGCTAAAATTATGTCAGGGCTAGACACACGGGACGGGATGTGAGATTCCAGCAATATTCCATGTCTTTGTGTGTCAACGTTCGCATTTTGGGTGAAAAGTGGCCACCATATTGCACCCAAAATTATTGTATGCCAACTGGAAAACACCCGAATGTGATTCATCGTATTTACCATTGACTACTTTGAATCAATGCCGTGAAATCTGATTTATTTCGTGCATGCGGGACCGGTTTTTGCAAAAATATCGGAATATGTACGGATGCTCCCGCTAGACCTTGTGTCTGTTAGCAAGTTTTACATGGTGTAATAATAGCACATTGGTGCTAAATCGGCCACCGCAGGTCATGGGGAACAAATCTGATGTGGGCGCCACTAGAAAACATCAAACTGTAATCGTCATTGATCGCAAGATCACTCCAATACCTCGACATGTTGCACGCACGAATCAGTACTATGCTGTGAAATGCTGATATTTGTCAAAGGGAGCCTTCCAATTTCACATAGGCATGTCCTCCTTGGGTACAACTGAATGTCCGAAATCGGATCGGATCAAAATCTATGGGCTCAGTCATCTGGCGACGACGTGAGGCTCATTTATATTCTTTGCATGTAAAGTTAGGAGCAATAATTAACGACGAGCACGGAGTCGAAGAGAGCGAGCGAAATATGACTGAGCATATCAACCGAGAATTTCTAGCCGGTGAAGTTGCAACTTACTTGTTCATGCAACATTTATAAGGCAAAAAATCATCAATGTTCAGCTTCGTAGCACAGCCTGCTGGAATATGGCGAATGAAGATTTCAGCGAGGATATGTCTGCCCTGCCACGGACCAGGATCAGCCTGTTCCTGACTTGTCATATAATCGACAATTGGAGTCCTGCCGCGTAGCATCCCGCGCAATTTATTTTGTTTATTGTCGAATAACTACTGGCGACTTGTTCTCGTCTTTGCGCCTCGTTCTTGTTCATGTCTAAGTAACATGCGATTTGCTACCCATTTATATTTATCATATATTCATTTATAGATTGATTTACTTTTTCCTCCTTTCAGGTCCGCTAATAAACCAAAGAAGGGGACGAGTAGTCTAGGGGTAAGTTTCCCGGCTCGCATTCTAAAGAGTGTGGGTTCGAGTCTCACCTGTCGCTACTCTTCGCTCGCGGCCAATCGGCGTGAGAGATTGGCGACGCTACATAACTCAACGGTCGATGTGTCGTGAAACCAATAATCAGCCAACCGACCAAAAGCCAACGGAGCTCTTGTGTCTTGCAAGAACAAACGTGTCCACAGCATACAAATTGTCGTGTGTGGGTAATGTTCATGCACAGTCTACAATGAATATGATATCTATTGATCTCAACCTATTTCATAACGTTTCAACGATATGTTGAAGATGCAATTGTTCATTGAATATCACGCCATTGCATAGCATCTATCAATAATGTGACCGGTGGAATTTAATGGACCTTGGAACAATACTTAATTAAATAACACAGGACTTTTAGTCTTGTAATGTCTTCAATTTGCACCATAGAAACATATATATATATAAAAATACCATAAAAACGACACAACATTCCTTCACAAGGACTGATTTTCCATTGGTTGCCCTATTTGTATTTCTCGTGTCGAAATGACCATGACCTACTTTCTGACATCAGCGCGACTTTGTTTGACAATGACCCACTTTCCATTAGGTGTTGTTGGGGACCAGTGTGACCTGTTGTCATGGCAGATACGCGCTGTCGCTGCGCGGCAACGCTCAACACCAGCACTGACCTTGGCCAGGTTTCCGTCACGAGCGCGGTAGGTGACGAGTTGGTTCGCCCACTGACCTTGGCCAGGTTACCGTCACGAACGCGGTAGGTGACGAGTTGGTTCGGCCACTGACCTTGGCCAGGTTTCCGTCACGAGCGCGGTAGGTGACGGGTTGGTTCGACACTGACCTTGGCCAGGTTACCGTCACGAGCGCGGTAGGTGACGGGTTGGTTCGACACGACTTGGCCAGGTTTCCGTGACAGCACGTAGGTGCGGGCTGGTTCACGACCTGCCAGGTTACCGTCACGAGCGCGGTAGGTGACGGGCTGGTTCGGCCACTGACCTTGGTTTGTCACGAGCGCGGTAGTGACAGGTTGGTTCAACACTGACCTTGGCCAGGTTTCCGTCACGAGCGCGGTAGGTGACGAGTTGGTTCGACACTGACCTTGTTGCCAGGTTACCGTCACGAGCGCGGTAGGTGACGGGCTGGTGTTCAACACTGACCTTGGCCAGGTTACCGTCACGAGCGCGGTAGGTGACGGGTTGGTTCGGCCACTGACCTTGGCCAGGTTACCGTCACGAGCACGGTAGGTGACGGGCTGGTTCGACACTGACCTTGGCCAGGTTTCCGTCACGAGCGCGGTAGGTGACGGGTTGGTTCGACACTGACCTTGGCCAGGTTACCGTCACGAGCGCGGTAGGTGACGGGTTGGTTCGACCACTGACCTTGGCCAGGTTTCCGTCACGAGCACGGTAGGTGACGGGTTGGTTCGACACTGACCTTGGCCAGGTTACCGTCACGAGCGCGGTAGGTGACGAGGTTGGTTCAACACTGACCTTGGCCAGGTTACCCTGGAGTTCCGTCACGAGCGCGGTAGGTGACGAGTTGGTTCGACACTGACCTTGGCCAGGTTACCGTCACGAGCGCGGTAGGTGACGGGTTGGTTCGACCACTGACCTTGGCCAGGTTACCGTCACGAGCGCGGTAGGTGACGGGTTGGTTCGACACTGACCTTGGCCAGGTTACCGTCACGAGCGCGGTAGGTGACGGGTTGGTTCGACACTGACCTTGGCCAGGTTACCGTCACGAGCACGGTAGGTTACGATGACAGGTTGGTTCGACACTGACCTTGGCCAGGTTCATACCGTCACGAGCACGGTAGGTGACAGGCTGGTTCGGCCACTGACCTTGGCCAGGTTTCCGTCACGAGCACGGTAGGTGACAGGTTGGTTCGACACTGACCTTGGCCAGGTTACCGTCACGAGCGCGGTAGGTGACGGGTTGGTTCGACCACTGACCTTGGCCAGGTTTCCGTCACGAGCGCGGTAGGTGACGAGTTGGTTCGACATGTCGATGTACTGGTGGATATAGTCGACAGTGCCGGTCACAGCGTTGGAACTATCGTCGAAGAACAGACTCTGTAAAGCAAAAGCACAGATGATGTCACCGACATCAACACCCTTGTGTGCTATGTTGTGTGCGTTACTTAAGGATCAATTCGTGATCGAAGCGTTCTTGTACCATAATATGCAGCTACTCTATCGTAATACGCAGATAGAAAACCGCAACACACAGCTACTATACCGTAATACGTAGTTACCATACCGTAACACCCAGTTACTGTGCCGTAATACGCAACTACTCTACCGTAATACGTAGCCACTATACGGTAATACGCGGCTAGTGTACCGTAATATACGGCTACTGCATCACAATATGTTGCTACAGCACCGTAATACACAACCACTGCCCATAGCGACTGTACCGTAACACACATCCAGTGTACCGTAATGCGTAGTTACTGCACAATGTAATACGTGGCTACTGTACCGTAATACGCGGCTAGTGTACCACTATATGTAGCTACTGCACCGTACCTCTCAGCCACTGCACCGCAATGCGGAGCTACTTTACCACAATACACAGCTGTTGTACGGTAATACACAGCGAGTGTGCAGTTATATGCAGCTAGTGTATCGTAATGCGCAGCTATTGTACCGTAATGCGCAGCTATTGCATCGCATAATTAGCAATGAAAGTTGATTGGACGCTATTCCATTCTTCTATTAGCTAATGAAATAGTATCCTTACCAAGCCACACATTGGTTACTCCGAAGTACTCACAGATCGCCGCACAGGCAGTTCCCCGCTGGGAAACCATCGAAACTTTTGAATATGCACACTAATGTCTGTCAATCGCCTCAAGTTAGCATGCAAGAACAGTATCCGACCATCCGGAACATGATGCATTTCTCCTTTGTTAATGAAAACAAGAGTGCCTTTGCATTATTAGTATCATAGTCTTTTGCTTTTGTCTATTGCGGGCGCGGAAAATTTAGTACCAGGCCCAAGCCCTAGTCGCTAGATAAGAGGGATGACGTGCTATCTGATGGAATTCCTACTTATTATACTAGACTTTACCTCATGTATTCGCTATATCATATTTCAATATGAGTTGGTGTAGGATGCTCCAAAATTGACTAATGTTTGGTTCGATGGTGCAATGATGACTATGGGCGCTTGATGCACCAGAAAAGTACATCATAGGGTAATGGGTGCAACATATTCTTCGCGAATAAGATTTATTGCAAAATTTTGGCGAACGGTATTACAAAGTAGAAGAACTAGAAAGAAATATCCTGATGAGAAGGACACAAAACGCTACATTAGCAAAACTCAGGTGATCACTTCAAGCATGCAAACATCTTGTCATTTCATTCTCATATGTAGATGTTATGGAACGTGGTCGGTAACGATGTCTACATCCACAGGTGTGTCGCATACAGCGTCCACGTGGGCCGTTCCCATGCGACTATCGGTGGAAGCCATTGTCCACACGGGGGACCCGAGCTAATGACCGAACAGAACGCGAGTGAGAGGCAGCTGGCCGCTCACAATAGACAATTGCCGAGTGACGTCACTGGGAGAAACACGGTGAGAGCCGACCACCCCGACATCTGTGCAGCTATTGATCAACAACATGGCCGTGCACTTCCCAAAGACAGATGTGACAGCTACCACGCCACACAGCTCAGCTGCTACGCCAAACAGTTCGGTTTCAGCTTTGCGTCTATGGGCGTATGCTGACAAGAACGGCCCCTGGGGGTCTCATGCCACAATAATGACATTATTATATCTATTTCCATGGTCAATAACATCCTGCAAGCACTCGAAATGATGCCCCTGAAGAAATACACGATATTTGCATCCGGGAGAATGTAGTCGCCTCACACGTTTTCAGAAGGATTACAGGTGTATTGAAGAAGATGCCAACATTCATATTTCAGCTTCACAATACCCAGAAGACGAGATACCGGCAAAAATAAACAGCTGAATAATATGTGGATATATCTGATGCGTGCTAATGACTTGTGGTTTCTTAAAGATCTATTTTCCGCTGTGCCGCCTTTTGGAAAGTGTATATTTTCACCGCGTAACTCGAAGATAAGCACATTTTGCACACAAACCTGAAAAAGCTGAACATAGCAAAACTGGCCGCCGTATTCATTATGTGTGGGTATACTCGATCACAAATGGAGAAGGATATTCAACATCACCTGCATATACCCACAGCTTCATGGATTAGACAAGGATATGTGCGTATGTGTATGTGAGATGTATTTTACCTGTTTTATTCTGAATTGATGCACCACAGATTCTGAAAATATTGAAGGCCTTTCAGAAGATTCCCAGATGCAGCTTTAATATATTCTGTATGCGCATGTATGGACACACAGGTTATTATTTGAAACTCTAAAAGGATAGTAAATATTGTTGGTCTGCCCATTGAGAATTAACCGCATTATGTCGCCAGGCAAAATTTGAGGAACATGTACGTGCAATTTCGATGGATGTACGCAATAAACCTTATGGCAGGGAGCACATTTTCTAGGGGGAAATGTGTCTTAAGCCGGAAACATTGGTTAAGCAAGGGGAGTGTGTTCGATTACGCTGAAGCCTACTAGATATAAGCTAGAGTCGTAAAGCAGTATCGAACGGGTGCATGTTCCTCCACAAGGGGCGACTTTGGCTGACAAATCCGGTGAGCGATGTGAGGATACGCTCGAGCCTTCTCAAATGGGAGCCCTTCCCGCCAAGAAGGCCAAGAAGGGCACCACCCTTCCAAGATGGCGCATGCCTCAATTCCCCTCTGTATGCACCCCTGACCGTTTCTTGTTATTGGTAAGGCTCACCCGCGCCATTTTGTACCACTAGCAACACTGACCGGCGTAATTTCGTAACAATAGCCATACTCACCGGCGCTATTTCGTACCAATAGCAATAATCACCCATGCCATTTCTTACCAATAGAAATACCAACCCTACCATTTCGTACTACTAGCAATTCTCACCCGCGGCATTTTGTATCATTAGCGATACCCACCGGCGCCATTTCGTACCAATAGCAATACCCACCGGCGCTATTCAGTTCCACTAGCAATACCCACCCGCGCCATTTCGTGCGACCAGCAATACCCACTGGCGCTATTTCGTACCACCAGCAACACTCACCAGCGCCATTTCGTACTACCAGCAGCACCCACTCGTGGCATTTCGTACCACCAGCAACACTCACCAGCACCATTTCGTACCACTAGCAGTACCCACTTGTGGCATTTCGTACCATTAGCAACACTCACCCGCGCCATTTCATACTGTTTGTGCCCGATGATCTTGGTACTCTGCACCATGTCCTTGCCAGGCCCCGAGGCGATGCACGTCTCCACCCTCCCGCTGCACGTGCTGGTGTCCGCGTCGCACGGCAGGCCTGCGGCACGTGGCACGTGTATGGCCTTGCACGTGCGTTGCTGTGTGGCCTTTATACGCACGTGCGTGCGTTGTTCGATGTGGTACACAGAGGTGAAGGGAGGGACCAGGCGAGTCGCCTACATAATATCAGACACTGCCAAGTTGTCACATGTTGATGGCAATAGCAAAACACTATGTGGGGTCCACCTGAGGTAACCAAAAGTGTAAGTGTACTGTCAACACAAGAGACGCTCAAATGGCCCAAACAATAACTATTTAGTCTCTATATGATCGTCAACCTGGCATCCGGCCATTTGTGTCCTACCATTCAGCAGCATATGTAGCTGCCGGGCAAATGTGACATGCTAGCTACTCATTTCGGCCGTAAATGCCACACAAAAACACTGGGTTTGGTGATCATCAGTGGGGGTGAGTCATCGACACGCGAGCAAGAACAGGCTGTTAGTCAAGAAAATCATCCAGGCCTGACAATCTCAGGTTTCTGTTAGCATTGGTTTAACTTCCCAATGGCAAATCATATTCAAAATACAATATACTACACCATGGGAAAATCTACTGCATCTACTATAATGACATGGCTACATCTACAACAATATACTACAATATACTACAATCTACAACAATCGACACAGTCGGCAACACTGTGACGTTACGATTACGCCAAGCGTTGCGTCCCATGCAGTACGCCTTAGTAATGAAGTACTGTACCATGACGCTAAATTATGGAAGGAAGCTGTGTTTAGCCCTGCAATATTCTAGGAGTCCACCACTCTCCATGATTCAAAATGTTTATGTTGAGTATTAGCTATCATGCTGTGTTGAAGTAATGAACTTAGGATCGATTCTGCCAGTTCCCAATTTCATGGACGGTTCCTTCAAATGATGATCTCATCGAGTGGCAAGACTTGATAAGAGCCGCAGGGGCCATGCGGGTTAAGCCTCTGAAGGAAAGATACTAGAAGAGGAGAAAAAAGGCATTGGAAAACCTAATCAATACTATAACCTGGGTACAGAAGAAGCTATTTGCCAGATTGTGTTGCATTGGCCAGTATTATCAGTGTCCCATACTCAAAGGAAAGTACTGAATCCACTGCTATGCACTCATGTTTCTCGCATAACTTATCATGTATATGCATGATCAAATCTACTATCATCACTCCCATTAAATCCACCACAATTCCCACATCCCACCGCACAACGGTTAGTGAAGCATACAACTGTCGCGCCTAAAACATTTATTCACGCACTCTTAAGTAGACTAAATGAGGGACTCCCCACTGCAGCGCCTAGCAGCGCACTGCATTCATCCACGACTTGTACCTGAAAACCTGCTGATAAACCTGAACCGTTTCACGCAAACCTCAATTGATAACACCCATGCGATGTCCTAAGTATAAGAGCACGAGCAGTAGACAATGCCAGTTCATCATAGATTGGCATTGTCCAACCCTTTTTCTATCCTAAACCTGCTGTCTCTCAGAGTGCACTAGCCCGTATTAGCACACTTCGGTGTGTTCTCTCGGAGTGTCACTGACCTGTGCCACTACACTGCGGTGTATTATCTAAGAGTGCCACTGACCCATACCAATACACTGCGGTATATTATCTAAGAGTGCCACTTATCCGTGTAACTACACTGCGGTATATTATCTAAGAGTGCCACTGACCCGTGTCAATACACTGCGGTATATTATCTAAGAGTGCCACTTATCAGTGTCACTACACTGCGGTATATTATCTAAGAGTGCCACTTATCAGTGTCACTACACTGCGGTATATTATCTAAGAGTGCCACTTATCAGTGTCACTACACTGCGGTATATTATCTAAGAGTGCCACTGACCCGTGTCAATACACTGCGGTATATTATCTAAGAGTGCCACTGACCCGTGTCAATACACTGCGGTATATTCTCTAGGAGTGCCACTGACTAGTGTCAATACGCTGCTGTATACATCATATGCCTAGGCGGTCGCAGGCCACCAGGCAGCTGAGGCTTCCCCTACTGTGGAGATGGCTGGGATTTCCCCAGAGGAGAGTGTTAATATTGAACAGAGGAGGGGTAGTTCTGGTAGGTCACAGGAGGGGAAGTGGCATGAGGTCAGGGGTTTGAGGATTTGGAGACGCGAGCCTAAGGAAAAGGTCAGTGAGCGGCAGGTGGCAGATGGTAGGTGTGGGAGGAAGCCTAGTCGAACTGCTCAACAAGTGGGCATTGCAATATCGAATAGATTCCAGGCACTGTCTTGCACCCAGGATAGTAGTAGTGAGGATACGGTACTGGTCGTAGGTGATTCTCGTGTGCGACATTTGGATCGGGTATTTTGTAAAGGTAGGAGTGACACGAGGTGCGTCACTAGGCCTGGTGCCAAGGTTAGGGACCTGGTGCCAGTGGTGGCGCAAGCCACCAGTGATCACCAGTTTACCACAGTTATAGTACAAGTAGGGGTGAATAACATAGGTCCTGCTAGGAGTGAGGAGCTGCTGCAGGACTATAGGGCCCTTCTGGCCACCCTGAAGGAAAGCAATAGGAGAGTCATTGTAACTGCAATTTTTCCTAGGGCTGAAGCCTCCTCTGAGTGGAGCTCTAGGGCACTGGCAGCCAATGCTAGGGTAGGTAAGCTCTGCCATGAATTAGGTTCCACATTTGTTGATGATTGGTGCAAGTTTTATGGATCCTGGGACCTCTATCAGAGGGATGGCCTGCATTTCTCCGAGAAGGGGGTTAATGTGTTAGGCAAAGTGTATGCGCATGTCCTTCAGGGAAACTAGGAAATGGGATGGGGAGGGATGAAATTGCATTGCCATCTCAGGGATATTCCAATAGTGTCAGCCAAGGCAATGGAACCTCAAAGTCAGCAAATAGGGACAGCAGTAGTTCAAGGAGGTAGAGTGGTAGTTTATCCAGTGATAAAAGAACTCCTTAGCATGAAAAAGCCAAAGGTGGTTATGGAGCCTATGCTAAGTGTATGATGCTTAATGCTCAGAGTATCCGATCCAAATTTGATGAGTTCAAGTGTTATGTTGCTGGGGAGGAACCAGATTGTGTTTACATTACGGAGGCATGGGTCAGTGAGGGGTATTTTGAAGATGACTTGCAGGACTATGAGATCCAGGGATACAATATGTTTTCGTGCAATAGGGGTTCAGCAATGAAAGGGGGTGGCGTAATGCTCTATATGAATAGCTTATTCAGCTCTCAAAAAGTAGCAGGTGGGGATACAAATGTGTCTGTTGAGTCCATTTGGCTTGTTGTCGCTGTGGAATAAGGCAACAGCAATACACTGAGGATAGGAGCTTCCTACCGATCAGGAACCCTGCCACATTCTCAGCAACTGGAGCTTGACAAGGTGATTTGTGAGGAAATCAGTCGAAACTTTCGGAGGAAGTGCCTTATTCTTGGTGACTTTAATCTAAAAGAATATGAAAATGTTGATGTTGGCTCCCCACCATGCACAATGTTCAGGAAATACCCTAAAAAGGATTTGTTCTTACACCAATTTGTAACAGAACCTACCAGGCATGGCTCATACTTGGACCTTGAATTCTCAGATTTAAGTGACTTGGTTCAAGACTTGACTGTAGGGGAAACTCTGGGAAGAGGTGACCATAAAATAGTTAGATTCAAGACACATGTAGTGGAAATTATTCAGGATAATTTGGTAATGGTTCCAAATTTCAACAGAGTAGACTTTGACTGCATGAGAGCGGCTCGAAGTGCCATAAGGTGGGAAGAAGAATTATCCAATTTAAATGCCTGTGAAATGTGGGAAAAGTTCAAATCTTACTTGAAGGAAATTCAGGTTAGACAATGTCTAACCTGAATTTCCTGGGACATGTCTAATAGTCTAATTTGGGGGACATGTCTAATAGACATGTCCCCCAAAAGCAAACACGCAAAAGAAGGATAGGAAAGCCAGCATGGCTTACACCAGACTTGATAAAAGCGGTTAAGGCTAAGAAAGCTGCATTTAGAGTGCTTAAGGAAGCTTCAAATATCGTAAATATCTAAGGCGTATCGAAAAGCTTGGGACACTGTGAAGCAAAAAGAAAACAGAGCAGCAAAGCGAGCAAAAGAACTGGATTTAGCTAAGAACTGTAATGGGGACAGCAAAAAGTTTTTTAGTTTCTACAAGCTGAGTAAAGTTTCTAGCACAATTGGTCCACTGGAAGTAAATGGGACTATATTGAGTGAGGATGCTGATATGGTTGAGGAGCTGAGCATGCAGTTTAAATCAGTGTTTACATTGGAAGATTTGACCAATCTGCCGACCGTACACCATAGTTCAGTGACATGTGATCGTATAAATGATGTTGATTTCATTGATAGTGATGTTGTTTTCAATCATATCAGGAAAATAAAGCCAAACAAAGCACAAGACCTGATGAAATTTATGCTAGGATATTGCGGCAAGCTGAAAAGGAACTGGCATTTCCACTTAGTACAATATTTTGTAGATCTGTTTCACAAAATAAAGTTCCAACAGATTGGAAAAGGGCAAATGTAGTTCCTATTTTCAACAAAGGAGAAAGAGGGAAAGTTTAAAACTATAGGCCAGTAAGTCTCACATCCCTAGTCTGCAAGGTACTCGAATCAATTATTAAGGATAGAATAGTTAGTTATCTGGAGGGAAACAGATTGATTCAACATACTCAGCATAGGTTTAGGAAAGGGCGATCATGTCTCACAAATCTCTTGGACTTTTTTAACTTCGCCACAGAACAATTTGATCGGGGAAATCAGGTTGATGTAGCATATCTTGACTTTAGTAAGGCCTTTGACAAGGTACCCCATACACGGTTAATGATACAGTTTCAGCCCCATGGTATTGCAGGTAGCATCTTAAAATGGATGGAATTGTGACTTTCAGATAGAAAACAAAGAGTGATGCTAAATGGTACAAAGTCATCATGGCAAAATGTTCTTAGTGGAGTCCCCCAGGGATCAGTACTGGGGCCATTACTGTTCATTATATTTGTAAATAACATTGAAAGTGGCCTAATCAGTAAGGTTTTGAGATTTGCGGATGATTTGAAAGCATTTAGGGCAAACACAGGTCAAAATGAGCATATCTCGCTGCAAAAAGACTTGGACGAACTCGGAAAATGGTCCGAAGAGTAGCAAATGATAAGTTAATTTCGATAAGTGGAAAATCATGCATGTAGGTAAGCAATATATGAAGGCTGCATACTTGATGGGTGGCCAAGTGCTATCAGTGACTCAACAGGAGAAGGATTTAGGTGTTATTCTAAACACAAAACTGGGGGCATCAGAACAGACCAAATAAGCCAGGAAGAAGGCACTGAGAATGCTCGGGGCAATAAATAGGAATGTATCATACAGAAGTGAAGAAGTCCTCAGGAAGCTTTACTGTGCATATGTCAGGCCACAATTGGAATACTGCATCCAAGCTTGGTCTCCTAGCTACGAAAACGATTGTTGGCTTTTAGAGAGAGAGTGCAAAAGAGGGCTATACAAATGGTTAATGTTATAAGCAACCTGGAGTATGAGGAAAGATGGAAGAAGTTGAATATCTATTAACTTAAATATAGAAGGCTGATAGGAGATCATATCGAGGTCTTTAAATTTGTCCATGGTCTGTATCTTGGGGAAATGTTTGAATTTAACAGAAATGATGCCATGGGAGGTCAACAATTCAAAATTAAAGTTAACCACAGCAGAACAAGGTTAAGACAGTCTTTCTTCAAAAACAGGGTAGTAGAACACTGGGACCAGATGGCAGAAACCATTGTAAGTAGCAGCACATTGGACGTCTTTAAAAACAGCATAGACAATCATTGTATGAATAGAGGGCTTGCTTTTCAGTATTACAGGGAGGGCCGATCGACGGATTTGGTGGGCAACTGGTTGAGTGTACAGAGTGCAACCAAGAAGGGCCCTTGTGGCTCATAGTTGCACTTATCTTGTATGTCTTTCTGTCTTTATATTATCTAAGAGTGCCACTTACCCGTGTCAATACACTTCGGTCCCATGGTGTTGGGGGAGACATCTCCCAGGTTGCTGGATGCGAAGGCGGCCACAAACTTCCCCGCTCCTGGCACAGCGCCTCCGTTCATCTTCGCCTCGAATATCTGCAGAGGGGAAGCACGAAGCTGGCTAATTGCGCAAGACCTCATCCATGGAGTCCAAACTGACCACAGGCACTATGACAATGTCGACATTTGTGTTCGTGAGTTCGAATGGCATCAGAAGCCGGCCTCCTCGCCCCCTGTGTGCTGCGTCCTCCTCGCCCCCTATGTGCTGCGTCCTCCTCGCCCCCTGTGTGCTGCGTCCTCCTCGCCCCCTGTGTGCTGCGTCCTCCTCGCCCCCTGTGTGCTGCGTCCTCCTCGCCCCCTGTGTGCTGCGTGTGCAGTACCTCATCTCTCTCTATCTTCCTCTCCTCCCGCTCCAGTTCTCCCCCTCTCTCTCTCCCTCTCTCTCTCTCGCTCTCCCTCTCTCCCTCTCGCTCTCGCTCTCCCTCTCCCTTTCCCTCTTCCTCTTCATCTCCCCCTCCCTCTCTGTCTCTCTCTCTCGCGCGCGCATTCTCTCTCTCTCTCCTTCTCTCTCATCGTTTTGTTCTGTTCTGACTCACCTGTTCAGCGTATCCCTTGTTGTCTCCGGAGACGTACTGGTTGGTGTTGTTCATGCTGGTACCGTGCACGGCGAACCAGTTCACAAGACCTGTCGTCGCGACCAGTTCCAAACACGCATTACAGGTCACACAGGTCATAGGGGTCACACACCGAACATGCTCAAAAACCGACCTTCACCGGGCCGTGATGCTCTGCTTCAGCCGATGTCCACTTTGCGTTGGCTTGCGTAAAATTCACTTCATGCGCCGAAACAAGGACAAAATGCATAGACGTGGTGAGTGTGAGCAGAATGCCTCCAGACACAACCCAATCCTCCGCTGAGGTTTTAGCATGCACGTTATGCACTTTCGGTGAAGCGAGGTATGCACAGTTGAAAACGAAAATCGGAATTTTCATTGATATATAGTTTCACGCGGGCATATTGAATAGCAACATGTATTTTACACGGACACCAATAGAGAGATAATGACCGTCACTGCCATAATGGGGAACGAACGTGCCAAATAAATAGTTCACACGTCACAGAAGACTACTGACCTTTTGGCGATCCGTCCGCGTTGAATATCTTCAGCAGGAACATCTCTTTGTCGGTATCGTACTGGTACCTGTAAGTATGACACAGCTGATATTATCGGTATAGTACTGGTACCTGTGATAATGGCACAGCCGATAACATCGGTACAGTACTGGCGCCTGTGATAATGGCCAGTTGATAATATCGGTATCGTTCTGGTACTTGTGAGTGTAGTACAGGCGATAGTGCCGGTATCGAACTGGTACCTGGGATTATGGCGCAGCCGACAATGCCGTGGTATTGTAAGGAGGCTTACATTTTTCGGCACCAAAATTTATATATTTTCCTATCCGAACAGGCCGCCAGACATCCAGTCAGATCCTGGCCGTCTTACCCGTTCCTTACAAACACGCGGGGGAAGCGCCCGCGTGTGGCGCCGGCGCCTACGTCAAAGCGGCTGTTCCATCAACACGCACACATGCTAGTTGCGCCGGCGCCCAAGATCAAACGGGACGACAAACAACACGGCGAGCGCAAATAACGGCTCGGCACCTCCGCGAGGGTACCGGTGGTGCAAGCACCCCGGAAGAAGGGACATCGGCCCGTGAGGTCGGTGCCCTGACCTAGATCCGTCGCCACCCAAGCCAGAAGAATACTCCACGAATCAGAAAGCGCGAGCTCACCCCGAAGTCCTGGGAGTGGGTACATGAAGAAAAGAGGCGGAGCAATGGCAAGTTCAAGAGAACAGAACAGAACAGGATGGACGAGGAGAAAGGAAGGAGAGACGCAAGGAGAAGGGTCTGGACCACGCGCGGCGCCTGAGGGCCGTCCACCGGTGGCCAGATGGCTGAGTTTTCTGATGGAGGAGAGGAAGCACTCAGCCAAGGCCACTCGCCACTCACCATCGGAAATGTGAGTGCTAAACTTCTGGCGTGTCATCCTCTTTCCCACCGAACCAACCTAAATTCTCTCCCGCAGCTTCTGCGTTCTCACCAAATTCATTGCTGAGAGCGACCTGTCTCATGGGGGGGGGACCAAATAGGATAAGTTTAGGATGGGGAGGAGGTGGACGGATTATTATTATTATTAGGGTTTTAGGGTGCGTCAACCCCAATTGGGTTATTTTGCGAGGTGGACGGAGATGTCGGAGATGGCGGGATGTATATGAGCAGTGTGTGCGTAGTGAGATGCGATGCGGTGTATGTAAGGGCAAATATATTAGAGTAAGCATATAAATTATCTAGTGGCATCAACAAAGACCGGTGGTGGAATTTCGACAGTAACGGACAGGAGGAGCGGTAGAGCAAGGCCGGATAACATAAGACATAGTGCAGCAATGGATGACGTCAGAATTACGACCCTATGGTGCCCGCGTAGTAAATACCTCAGCGACCAGGCGCGAGGAGGGGAGGATATTTACGTCCAGAATTGAAATGGCGGCCGTGCCGCGGGTGATGAGGGGTGCGCGCGCTATGACCGGGTCATCAACAGCCGACCCGTAGACGGAGATCGTACCATGAGTACTTCCTGACAAGGTGGAATGATTTACATAATTATGCTTGGATATGTGCATGATATCAATTTGAACTATAAAGTAAATTTATAAGCGAGGCAGCCGACTTGCGAGCCGTCCTCCTATGGACAGAAAATTCCCGAGCGATGGTGGCGTATGTTGAAGCCAGTTAAATTGCCTAAAATATTATTACTGTTATATATATGACGCGCGTTTGGTTAAGGCCTGATTGCCAGAGGGTGCGATGAACGGACACTTCGGGGGTATTAGTTCACCTGCTCTGGATCTTTGACCGCAAAATCACGCTGGCCTCTGCGATCCAGGGGTGCAGGTGAGGTGGCGAACATGGTATGCATGTGGGAGGGGCTGGTAAAGGGGCCACCACAGTGCGTTCGCCGGAAGTCTGGCGCCGGACTATAGGGTATTGGCAAAACACTGCCCGGTGGTTTGTCCACCCCCGAACCCTGCACGTGGGCGCGGTTGGTGCAGACAGTTCGAGGGGCATGATGGACGGGTTTGGCATGCCGTAAGACCCCAAGGCCAAAACTCATAGGGCCGGCTAGGATATAAAGACGACCGGGTACGTGACCAACCTGGTAGGGATCCGTGCCCGCCCGTTGGTTATGTCAGACCTGGTCGCAAGTGTACGACGAATAAGGCCCGGCGCGGCATCGATCGAACTTAAGGTTAGGTGTGTCGGTCAAAGACATCAGAGCACTTGTATCAGCCCTCGGCGTCAGTACGATGAGCCCCCTCGTTGCAGTTAAGACTTTGTCCAGGCGAGAAACGCTGCTAATAATGGCTAGGCCAGCCATGATTGGCAGTGAAAGGTTTACTTGTTCGGCCCGGTAATACCATCAAAATTAGAGCATTGGTCTGTCGATCTATGTGTGTGTGTACCGCTGAAAAATGGGGGGGGGTCGGGAGCTAAATTCGGGGACCAAGCAATTAATTAATTGATAAGGAGAGCATGAATGAGGCGAGCGAATGCGAAGTGAATGAAGGGAATGAACGTGAGTAGGTAGATCTAAGGATCAGCGGAAGCCGCTTGGGGCTCAACACAGGCACCTATTTCGTGCGGAACATTGCACAAAATTATACAACTACTAGCGTCCAAAAAGTCCCAACACGGGACATGTCAGTTAAACCAATGGTGAAGGTCATTATCATCAATTCTCTAATGCAACGTATTAATTATAATCTGGCTAAAGACTCTCACTTACCTATATGGTGTTCCCAAAACTTTGACCTCGCACATATATAAATTCGTGTTAGGGACGGCAACTCAAACCAACATCACGACGGCTGGGGTTTGGGGATGTGTGGTGCAATTGGCGTTGAAAAACAACATAATACACCACTGACAGTTTCAGTTTAGTTTAGGCTGCATCAAGAATAACTTGTCCACACCCCTTCACACACCCACTATCTAAAACACATTTCACACACCCATACCACTCAGTCGAGTTTAAGTGAGGTTAGCAACAGATAAAACACGCTAGAGGTTACATTGTAAGACACATTTTAACACACAGTTAACTCACCCACACACCTATACACCCATACACCCCCCACCCCATTTCACCCCACCCACACCCCACACACCCCACCGACGGCAGAGCCGCCACCCCTACAGTATCATAGCTGAGAACGCCGACAAAGCTATAGCTGGGCAATAAGGTCACTTCAGCTTCTACGTATGTTTAGGACTATTTGCTCTTGACAGTCGTCCAGGGACCTTCCCAAGGTCCTTATGCATTTCCTTTCGACACGAGCTCAGAAACCTTTATTTCTAGTTGTTGTTTCATACATCTTGCTGTATTTGTTATCTTCCTGCAAAAGCTGTGTGTGATTTCGTGCTCTATTATTTCTCGTAGGTATATGATATCCTCAGTTTTGGACAAGGAATTGAATGCAGTTCAATATTGGAACTGGAAAATTATGGACTGTCAAGTTCCTTTGAAGATTTCGCAGACTAACGACTGATAAACTTTGAATCTTCAGTACAAATTTTTGGAATATTTTGATTAAAAATTGAAACGGACACATGCCAAACTTCAATAGTACAAAATTGTAACAATTGTATCAATTGTTAAAAAAAGAATATGCAACAACGTCTGACTGAAACAAAGGTTGACTGGCATTGAAGCTTCTTCTTAGACATGGTTAAGATGCCTTTGGATGTATGCTGTGGGAGCTATGATTTTCAAGCCTTCCTTTTCTGCATAGCAAACAAAAGTTACCTGTGGTACGATCTTGTACGCGAGGAAAAGATCAAATTCAAGTGAGGTAGGAACAAATACCGAAATTTTCAACCGCCAACACACTCTGCAAGGGCAACATCGGGTATGAAAAAGGTGGTTAATACCATAGTGTGAGTATTTCCCCTTGAATAATATACACGTGCCAATGAGCTTAACCGCTAAACAAATTGGCCAATTTATTGGAGTGCGCTAGATAATATATGATATCCAATGTGGCATCTCGCAATAATCCAACGTAGTGTGCGGGAGAATCGGCATCATCCTATCGAGAGTGCCCTTAGTGAAGCCCGTCAGCCACCACATCACTCTTAGTGCCGCATAATCTTGGAAGCGGCCCCAAATCGTAACTGTCACCACCACCTCGAGCCAAGCCCCCGGTGACGCCATCCAAGTCGGTCACGCTTAATCCGTCAAACACAGCTTTAGAAATACCATCAAAAATGCCAAAATGAAAATCATCAAAAATGCTTCATAACGTCCCGGAATCAGCAACTCAAATACCTGTAAAACTCCATAACAACATCCACGAATCAGCCTTCCATACTCAGCAATGTGAAACGGCCTTGATTTGTCCCTCAGACAATATTACAAACCGATAGTCCACATCAGCATTATGATACCAACATTACTCTTCCTCAAACGGTTCTGATTGGTAGAACATTGTGCACTGGAAACAGTCTCCACACAACCAAACAAAGATTGATACCTGCTATGGTATTCTACTCCCAAAAAGCTATATATATATATATATATATATATATATATATATATATATATATATATATATATATATATATATATGTGTGTGTGCATATATATGTATGATGACCATCACTCTCAGCAAGAATAGTGGCTCCTTGATCCGCCGTTGATAATATTGGATGGGGTACCTACCTGTCCCTCTCCTGCTGGGGGTTGTACAGGTACGCCGTGGGTGACCGGTTGATGTTGGATGCGGCACCTACCTGTCCCTCTCCTGCTGGGGGTTGTACAGGTACGCCGTGGGTGACCGGTTGATGTTGGATACGGCACCTACCTGTCCCTCTCCTGCTGGGGGTTGTACAGGTACGCCGTGGGTGACCGGTTGATGTTGGATGGGGTACCTACCTGTCCCTCTCCTGCTGGGGGTTGTACAGGTACGCCGTGGGTGACCGGTTGATGTTGGATGGGGTACCTACCTGTCCCTCTCCTGCTGGGGGTTGTACAGGTACGCCGTGGGTGACCGGTTGATGTTGGATGCGGCACCTACCTGTCCCTCTCCTGCTGGGGGTTGTACAGGTACGCCGTGGTGACCGGTTGATGTTGGATGCGACACCTACCTGTCCCTCTCCTGCTGGGGGTTGTACAGGTACGCCGTGGGTGACCGGTGATGTTGGATGCGACACCTACCTGTCCCTCTCCTGCTGGGGGTTGTACAGGTACGCCGTGGGTGACCGGTTGATGTTGGATGCGGCACCTACCTGTCCCTCTCCTGCTGGGGGTTGTACAGGTACGCCGTGGGTGACCGGTTGATGTTGGATGCGGCACCTACCTGTCCCTCTCCTGCTGGGGGTTGTACAGGTATGCCGTGGGTGACCGGTTGATGTTGGATACGGCACCTACCTGTCCCTCTCCTGCTGGGGGTTGTACAGGTATCCCGTGGGTGACCGGTTGATGTTGGATGGGGTACCTACCTATCCCTCTCCTGCTGGGGGTTGTACAGGTACGCCGTGGGTGACCGGTTGATGTTGGATGGGGTACCTACCTATCCCTCTCCTGCTGGTGGTTGTACAGGTATGCCGTGGGTGACCGGTTGATGTTGGATACGGCACCTACCTGTCCCTCTCCTGCTGGGGGTTGTACAGGTATCCCGTGGGTGACCGGTTGATGTTGGATGGGGTACCTACCTATCCCTCTCCTGCTGGGGGTTGTACAGGTACGCCGTGGGTGACCGGTTTATGTTGGATGCGGTACCTACCTGTCCCTCTCCTGCTGGGGGTTGTACAGGTACGCCGTGGGTGACCGGTTGATGTTGGCGTCCAACAGGTCTGCACGCGTCCACGCCATGTAGCCGGGCGACAGGTCGGCATGTGCGTTGCGGACGCTCTGCACACACGAGTACGCACCGTTCCAGTCAATTGGCCACACGGACTCCGGCACACAAACAGGTGGCCTCCATGTGGTCGTGATGGCCTCCGACCCGCTGGGATTCCCACTACCGAAGGAAGGTCAATGTATGAATGTACATCGTCATAATGCCTTGGCGACTGAACATAGATGAGGAGAATGAAGGCAAGCGTCAAACTTTCACAGCACTTTTTCCTAGGCCAGCAGATCCACAAGAGCCCAACACATCCCTGCGCACAGTCGCGACCAAATCCTGCACGTACTTCTGATTTCGGTCCGCGGGTTTGGCTACACAACGACTACACAATTATACAACCAACCCGTAGAAGCTTTGAATGACGCATTATCGTGTGGAAGTAAGATGCTGAGAGAACGACAGCATGCACGCATGTCCAGCAATGGCGCATTAATTAGTAGGTTTATGCAGGTCAAAGATGGTTGAATTTTCCCGTGTCACATTCCTACGTACGTATTGACGCGAGTGCATGCGCACCCATCGGTAGCATGTGGATAAGCTTAAATATGCACTGGAACCGACTCCGATACTAAATTGTTACATACATTTTAAATTTTTGCACCATGTCGAATGTCCGCAGACGGTTTCGACTGGATTTAGCCCGCAGCCCCTGAGCCATGCCGCCTGCCCACACATGCCCGCAGTCCCGGAGTCATGCCGCCTGCCCACACATGCCCGCAGTCCCGGAGTCATGCCGCCTGCCCAAACATTCCCGCAGCCCCGGGGTGCCCTCAGGCCTGATGTGGTGTCACTGAAATCGCTGTAAATTCTTCCTATTGGCCTGGGAAGTTGCAAGGCAGCAATAGCTCTGCAAGTTGCAGCACCATCTCACGGTGCTGGGTAAGATTTTTATGAATGACAGCAAAAAACTTTCGATGTGGAGCGAATTTCTGCAGGATGCACAGCAGCGCTTTAAGGGGATACCTTGAAGATGTTGACACTGATCGAAACACCATACCTACCATTGTGATGCCATTCAAATCAGTCAATATTCAAAGGTTCCAAGTTGAACCTCAACAGCAAGTGGGTGATGGTGGCAAATGCTCCCTATAAGTACGAATAGTTCCGCCCCTGGCCACTGCCATGATCATATTCCGGAGGCATGACGAGTCCCGAGCTCGTGACCAGGTTGAAGGCTATGCCGTATCCGGCCGATTCCAGGATGTGGGATGGAAACCGTGAAGTGAATAGCGTGATTTAGGTACGCGAGGCAGGTGCTTCAATGTACTGAGAGGACGATAATTTCCCATTGTCAATCATTCCCCTCATGTTCTGGGAAAGAGACATCCATGCCCATAGGGTAGCCTGGTAAGACTCGCATTGCCTGGCGATATCTACTCTAGGGAAGTCTGACAAGACCCACATTGTCTGGCGATGTCTACGCCTGGTCCGCACATTGCATGTCTCCAGCTGCCATATACAGGTGCCGTGCGTCTCTGTCACCTGAACAATGCCCGCCACCTGGGCGTCGAACGTCTCCTCGATCCAGCCCAGGTTGCTGATCTGGAACAGCACGTACTCCAGGTAGCCGGCCGGGCCGCTGTGGGTGTGAGTCGCAGACAGCAGAATGTTCTCCGTTCGGTAGATGCCGCCGAACTCTGCCCGAAGACGTTTCGCGACCTGCGGGGTCAGAAACAGACACGAATGCCATGCACACCGCAGACAAAAGCATACTCGTCTGAATTTTCACTCGGTAGCACACGAGGAAGAGGGCGCATGCACCCTACGATAATGCACTTGTTCCCAAGGATGAAAGGTACTTGCACTTGAACAGAAAGCAACTTTTCCACTATGAACAGGAGCTTTCTCCACACAATCACTGATTTCATCCCTTAAGATAGTACCCAGAGTGCATCATCTGTTAGCTCCATTCGTCGCGTCAGCGGAAATTTGAATTAGTCTCCTCTAGCAACGGATGCGTATGGTCTGAGTTCCCTTGAAGCTGTATGAGACTGAATTGTGAGAGAAAGAGACTTGGAAGAAGTCTCTTTCTCTCTCTCTCTCTTTCACGGAGTTGCTAGGCAACGTCTCTGGTAGATTAAAAAAAACATTTTTGCTCCATATATAAATAGGAGCCTTTCTGGAATTTGTGGTGATTTGTGCTTACAATTGGTGTGAAGGCACCTATCAATAGATTCAATGCTGTTTTACCCTCTGAATGCGAAATAGTTGTATTACAAGCGTAATATTGATGGTATGAAGTTTTCTCACTGCGCCACATATGTCTCGGGTGAATTCAAAACGCGATAGAAAGGTTAGGGATGATACTATATGCGAGTGGGAAGTGAGCAAGCCAAAAAGTAAGAAGATATCAAGGAAGGCGGTATGTGAAAACACCTATGAACCAAGGATTTCAGCATTTTTGTCTGCAAGACAGCAAATAGTTGTGTTAAATGGAGCAAAATTTGATTGGGCTATGGTCACTAGTGAGATACCCTAAGGATCAGTGCTTGGCCCAACTCCCTTTTTACTATTTGTTAATGGCCTTCCACAGTGTGTGAATTGTGGCCTGAAGCTGTTTGCAGATGATACAAAGTTGCATTGCAACGTTCGCAATCTTTCAGGCCTGGACCAAATGCAGTCAGACCTTGATGCATTATGGGAGTGGTCTGAAAAATGGCGTATGCCCTTCAACACATCCAAGTGCAAAATCCTTCACCTTGCAAGCAAAAACAGATGGCATTCATATAGCCTACAGAACACCCAGCTACAGCAAGTCACAAAGGAAAAGGATCTGGGCATCTTTATTGATTAAGATCTTAATTCCCAACGCAAGCAGGCTCAGCAGTCTCAAAAGCCTACAGAGTTCTCGGACTTATTAAGAGGTATTTTGTACAAATTGATACTCAGATGCCTCCCCTCCTTTACAAATCTCTGGTCAGACCACACCTAGAATATGGCAATGCGGTCTGGGGTCCTTTTAATAAGGCGGACCAGAAAATGGTTGAGAGAGTACAGCGCCGAGCAACCAAGTTAGTGCCGGAAGTCAGACACCTTCCTTATAAAGATTGCCTACAAATGTTACGACTACATTCACTGCAATACAGGAGGCGTCATGGCGACATGATCCTTATGTACCAACTGTTGCATGGCCTTATCGGTTTAAGCCAAGAAGACATGGTTCGGTTGTCACCACACTTGTCCACAAGGGGCCACTCCTTGAAGGTAGCGAAGTCTGCTCCATTTTCAAGAGTGGGACGAAACCATCTGAGTGTTCGAGCAGTCAGCGACTGGAATTCTCTCCCAGAACAAGTAGTCTGTTCTAATACTCTGAACCAGTTCAAGACCAGAATAGATGCATTCTGGTTCGAACAGCGACTTGATTATCCATCCTGAGATGTGTTGTGTATTATGCTTTGAGTCACCTTGTGTATTTCCAGTTCCAGCTTGATGCGATCGGGTTAAACAGGCCCTTGCCTCTTATGAATCCCGAAATATACATCATGATAATATATATGATATGATGATTAAGATTGACAATGTGGTGACGACGTAGTCGACGAGGAGATGCTGCAGGAATTGGACGAAGGGAATCAAAGGTTTGACATCAGAAATAAACGACACACATATCTGGTGAGCCGTACTCCTGTTTTCTTCATTGCGTTCTCTTGTCTACGTAGTGTATGCTTACACATGAAGGTGGCCAAGGTCGACCAGCAGAGATCAGTCATGACTTGGGACATTTCGAAAGCTACGGAAACGCGGCTCCGCCAAATTCGTAGTTCAGTCTAGCGGGAGCCACAGACAATTAGACATGTGCTACGGACCAGGGTGTGAGGAGATGTACTACAGGCCAGCAGGCTGGACACTGGACGATCAGCAGCAGCAGCGGTACACGGGCGTTAGAGGGACGGCGCCGATGACACCAGGTCCAGTCGGGTCTTAGTCCAGGTCGGCGCGGGGGAAGATGGTGCGACAGCTGAGCGTGAGCGGAGCAAGTCAAATACTTGGCACCATAAAGTAACCGAGCATACTCATATCTGGCAAATTTCAGGATAGGTAACTCAGGAGAGCACTCTAAAGGGTAAAGCATTAAAAAGAACAGGACCATGGATGCCGTTTTGCATGCTTCTGTGGGACATTTGCCCCTCGATGCTGGCTTTGCCCTCCCACAGTAATTTTAACTCTTAACGTGGGACTTTATGGGTTCCCAATCAATTTGAGCCCGCCCACTGCTTCCGTGTATTGTGGCTCTCGAAATAATATTCAGAAATCAACGTCCGAGAACAGGACATTCAGCATGACATTTAGAACAGCCCCAAATCGGAAAGCTCAGGATAACATATATGAGGGTAGGACACCAAAGGGATATGCCACTGAGAGGATACACATGTTGGTAGGGAACCAAATGGAACATGTCCTCAGGAGGACACCCATGTGGATAGGGAACCAAGAGGCACATGGCACTGAGTCTGGCAGAACATTACTGAGGACAGGGCACTATAAAGTCTATGACAGTAAGTAGGAAAGGGTGTCCAGGAAAGGAGGACAGGGAAACAAGGAGGACCACGTAGAGTAAGAAATAGAGTAGGGCAAGGCGCTTGGCTGGGAAAGACACTAAAGAGGGTAGATCACTCAATCTGGGAACGTCAGGGCACTAAGCAAAGCAGACATGTAGGCGGAACAAAATACTCCGAAAGGTACAATCGGTGTGGTACCTAGGAGTATACTAGGGAGTGTAGGGAACCCAGGGAAGCATTCAAGATGGTGGAGCACTGAAGAGGGTAGGCAACTCAGGAATGCAGGACACTAATTAGTGCAGGGGATCAAGGTGGACAGAGCATTAATTAAGGACGCCGGATTACAGAGAAAAGTAGAGCACTCAGTAGAGCACTCCAGAGGGCCCTGAACAGGCCAGAGCGCTCAAGAGGGCACTCATTATGACAGGGCACTGAAGAGGGCACTCATTGCGACAGGGCACTCAAGTCGCAATGAGTGCCCTACTGAGGCACTCATTGCGACTTGAGAATGAGATTTCACACTCATTATGACAGGGCACTCAAGGAGGCACTCATTATGACAGGGAACTCGAGGCACTAAGCTGAGGGCAGCACCCAAATCGGCAGAAAATCTAGTGGGGCACTTTGCAGACGGGTAGGACATTGATAATGGTAGGACATTAATGGAAGCAGGACACTAAGCAGAGCAGAGACCTTGGCAGGGCATGGCACACTTAGTTGAGCACTTGGGAGGGTTTCAGAGAGGGTTATGGCGATGATGACGGTGCTTAATTGGAGTCAAGGGACTCATCGACTACAGTGATCAGGCTGCACACGTAGTTGTTTACAGGAAACCTACAATGCTGTTATTGCAGCGATGTATTCGTCTTTAGGAATGGCGGCACATCGCATTAGAACTTGCTATTTGATGGAAGGTCCCCCGACGCCACAGCATCAGAACCGTTACCCGGCGGAATACGCAAAAAAAGAACAATCGTCGGCATGCACCGTCATACAAGCTGGCGGGCGGCGTTCCAATGATACACGGCCTACCAAAACATGATACACGGCTAGCAGGCAGGAACGCCGCAGTCTTGAAGGTCGGCTGCCTACAGTCAGCGTGTAGCCATGTGTCGCCGAAGCCATGTGTCGCCGAAGCCATGCGCCCTATCCCCAACCGGCAGAGCTCAACTAGTCCTCACATCGCAGGG
This sequence comes from Imbricaverruca yamaguchii, assembly GCA_034440575.1. Classification (NCBI taxonomy): domain Eukaryota; kingdom Metazoa; phylum Arthropoda; class Thecostraca; family Neoverrucidae; genus Imbricaverruca; species Imbricaverruca yamaguchii. The sequence goes on along the minus strand of JAOTOL010001528.1, from coordinate 1,109,365 downwards.
TCCAGTATGAGAGCCACCACAGTCCTATAGTCCCAGCTTGAGAATCGCCAGTTTAACCCGTCCCGTCTGGGGGGGTCTTCAACCGCCCCCTCCTCAGGTTTTTCGCGGATAGCGGACGAACGGCACATGGCAGCGCGCCCAAATTTGGTATGGCGTTTCCCACATCAATTTGGCATGCTGATTCAATTTGGCATTGGTTTTTTAAGTCAGGTCATTTAGGGTCAACGAGTTAGTCAAGGTCAAGTGAGGTCACCTCCAAAACAGTTCAACCAGTCATCACGCTTTAACGGATGCAGATATTTGAATGAAACTTATGTGAATGAAACCTAAATGAAAATGAAACAGCGTTTCCTTATCTTTAGGGATGCAACAAAACGTACGAGTTGAATTTTTCTCTTTTTTTTCGTTTTTGATTAGATATAAATTTTGCATATTTGCCAATTGCAGTTCAAATAGAAGAATCTGGCTAAAGTAAGCATTTTTTTATTGCGGAATATTGACTTCGAACAACGTTCCTCGGTCTGCTATACCCATTGGAGAAGGAAAATAAAGACAACTTAAAAACTCAAAATTTTGAAGTTTCCAAAAACAAGTTTTTTCGAGGGGGGCCAAAACAATTACAGACCTGGTCGATTTCGCTGTCCTTTTCTCATTCCAAATTTTTTTCTTCTTCATATATCCCGAAAATGAACTTCCCAGAGCCAATAACATAATGTAAGTTATGAAAAGTCTTGAAAATCTAGCCACCCTGATGACGTTACTTTTACATTAAAAAAAAATATTTTAGGGGGTGGGTCCGGACCCTACACGCGAGCGCTTTATGATGACACCCTTCCGTTTCTATGCGACGCTCAGTTTCGATTTTAGAGTGGGGTTACTCTCCGCCCCCCTCCCCCCTAGACGGGGTGTGAGGATCTGACCGGAGAGACGGCGCGAATTAAAGAGGGCAGGGCACTCAGGAGAGCATTAAGCAGTGTGCGGAATTGAGCGCAAGGAATTCATTCGGGCACATGGGAGAGCATTAAGGAAATTAGGGCACCCAGCAGGGTATCATGAAGAACAGATCACTGCAGGGTGTGAGGTACTAAGTTGCATGGAATATTTGGCATCAGAAGGCATTGTGGAGGGAAAAACACTAATTAGGACAAGACATTCTGGAGCGGGTGCGGGGCACGCTCGAGTGCCCCCTTCCCCTCTCTATCCAACGAGTATTTTTCAGCCGATAGCGCTCCTCTTCTGAGAAAAGTGGCATCGAAATATTAATCAGCCCCTAATCGATTTCACAAAGTGACATCCGTGCCTGCCATACACGACACCAATATAATATGTCCTGTAAGATAATTTCAGAACAGGACATATACATGACGAGGAATCCTCCCGTAATGTACGACTCTTATAAACTAACGGTCGCTCTAAAAGTTTCCGCTTTATTGGGCATTTCCCATTTATTCTTGGAAGCAAATTTGCATCGCCGTCTCTTCTCAAAACGTGGCATGAAGCACACATATGAGATATATTACTATGGAGTGACGTTTTGCATGCGTTAAGGAAACACTGCGCCCACCCCCATATTTATTATTCCAGTAGCCTAGTCTCCGGAGACGTAGACAAGTCTGAAAAATTGTGGGGAAAGCCTCTTTTGAAGTTGATTCTCAGCATGCGTCACCATACTCATGTATGTTAAGCTGTCATTAAAGGTGGGGGCATGGTTCCCTACCCTCTTTTCCTACACCTATGTAGTCCCCCTCCCCCACTCTTGTATTGCCCATTAGACATAAAGACATAAAGACATAAAAGATTAGTGCAACTATGAGCCACAAGGGCCCTTCTTGGTTGCACTCTGTACACTGAACCGGTTGCCCACCAAATCTGTCAATCAGCCCTCCCTGTAATACTGAAAAGCAAGCCCTCTATTCTTATAATGATTGTCTAGCTGTTTTTAAAGATGTTCAATGTGCTGCTACTGATGATGTTTTCTGGCATCTGGTTCCAGTGTTCCACTACCCTGTTGGTGAAGAAAGTTTGCCTTAACCTTGTTCTGCTGTGGTTAACTTTAATTTTGAATTTATGACCTCTAATTGCATCATTTCTGTTAAATTCAAACATTTCCCCAAGGTATCCCCTCTCCAGACCATTGACAAATTTAAAGACCTCGATGAGATCTCCTCTCAGCCTTCTATATCTAAGTGAAAACATATTCAATTTCTTCAATCTTTCCTCATATGCCAGGTTGCTTATGCCATTAACCATTTTTGTAGCCCTTTTTTGTACTCTCTCTAAAAGCCAACAATCTTTTTCATAGCTAGGAGACCAAGCTTGGATGCAGTATTCCAAATGTGGCCTGACGTATGCACAGTAAAGCTTCCTGATCACTTCCTCACTTCTGTATGATACATTCCTATTTATTGCCCCGAGCATTCTCAGTGCCTTCTTCCTGGCTTCCTTGGTCTGTTCCGATGCCCCCAGTTTTGTGTTTAGAATAACACCTAAATCCTTCTCCTGTTGAGTCACTGATAGCACTTGGCCACCCATCAAGTATGGAGTCTTCATATGCTGCTTACCTACATGCATGATTTTGCACTTATCAAAGTTAAATTTCATTTGCCATTCTTCGGACCACTTCACAAGTTCGTCTAAGTCTTTTTGCAGCGAGATATGCTCATCCTGACCTGTTATTGCCCTAAAGACCTTCAAATCATCCGCAAATTTCAAAACTTTTTTGAAATTTGCGGATGATTTTTTGAAATTTGAAATTTTTTGACACATTTTTATCCCCACCTGCTACTTTTTGAGAACTGAATAAGCTATTCATATAGAGCATTACCACACCCCCTTTCATTGCTCGACCCCTATTGCACGAAAACATATTGTATCCCTGGATCTCATAGCCTGTAAGTTATCTCCAAAATACCCTTCACTGACCCATGCCTCCGTAATGCAAACAAAATCTGGTTCCTCCTCAGCAACATAACACTTGAACTCATCAAATTTGGAACGGATACTCTGAGCATTAAACATCATACACTTAACAAATGCTCCATAACCACCTTTGGCTTTTTCATATTGAGGAGTTCTTTTATCACTAGATGAACTATAACTCTGTCCCCTTGAGTTGCTGCTGTCCCTATTTGCAGACTTTGAAGTTCTATTGCCTTGGCTGACACTATTGGAATATTCCTGAGTTGGCAATGCAATTTCATCCCTCCCCACCCCATTTCCTAGTTTCCCTGAAGGACATGCTCGTATACTTTGCCTAACACATGGACCCCCTTCTCAGAAAAGTGCAAGCCATCCCTCTGATAGAGGTCCCACGATGCATAAAACCTGCTCCACTCGTCTACAAATGTAAAACCTAGCTCATGGCAGAGCTTTCCTACCCTAGCGTTAGCTGCCAGTGCCCTAGAGCTCCACTCAGGGGAGGCTCTAGCCCTAGGCAAAATTGATGTTACAATAACTCTATTGGTACCCTTCAGGGTGGCCAGAAGGGCCCTGTACTCCCGCAGAAGCTCCTCACTCCTAGTATGACCTATGTTATTTACCCCTACATGCACTATGACTGTGTTAAACTGGTGATCACTGGTGACCTGTGCCACCGCAGGTACCAGGTCCTTCACCTTGGCACCGGGCCTGGTGATGCACCTCCTGTCCCTCCTACCTTTACAAAATACCCGCTCTAAATGTCGCACACGAGAGTCTCCTATGACCAGCACTGACTCCTTACTACTACTGCTATCCTGGGGGCAGTCATCCAATGCCTGGAACATATTTGTTGTTACTATGCCTGCCCGCTGGGCCGGTCGGCTAGACTTCCTCCCGCTCGTACCACCTGCCACCTGCAACTCACTGACCCTTTCCTTAGGTTCGCGTCTCCAAATCCTCCACCCCCTGACCTCATGCCACTTCCCCTCCTGTGACCTACCAGAACTACCCCTCCTCTGTTCACTATTAACACTCCCCTCTTGAGAGATCCCAGCCACCTCCACATTAGGGGAAGCCTCAGCTACCTGGTGGCCATTAATCAATATTTGGTATTTCCTTTGGTTTTTGCTGAAGGACCTACCTTTTGTGTTGTTGGCCAGGAACATTTTGCCCTTGATTGTTCCAAGCCGACACTTGGCTTAAAAATTACTGGTTCCTAACTTTTCCAACACAGTGGATGAGGCCACCTGCTCTGTCTAAAAAGGAACAACTAAGAAACTGACCGTGTATTTGTATGGGGGCTGAACCATTTAAAAAATGTTGTTTGTGCAGTAAATTCACCAACACCTATCCAACCAGCTTTACCAAGTGATACACAAGGCCATAGTATTCAAGTACATTCATTCCCTTCCGCCAGTTTGAATGTAACCAAACTCCAAAAAAGAACTCTTCATCCTCCGTTGAGACGTCGCACACTACATGTTCTAATTTTGTCTACAGATGGCGCGCGCGTCGTGCAGTCGGCCGCTTCGTCCCTGCAGAACGTGATTCACGTGGCCAGAGATACTGTACCACACACTGGGACGGAGGCTACCTTCAGTGCACCGGTGTCCAGCGGGCGGTGTGGTCACGCGCGCAGTAGTGCTGTGGTGTGCGGAAGAACGCTCGGAAAACACGCAAACATCCAGAACTCTCCGCATTGGAGGTGGGTGGTGGGTGATGGGAGAGCATGCGAGGCGCACCGACTTCCGGTGCCCCTGGTCTGACGGAGAGCCACTGCGTCTTGTGTTTGTTTTGCTCGGACAGCCAATAGGTCGTCGTGTCTCGAGGGAAGCCAGCGTGCAGTACGCCAATGCCGTGATCTCTGTCAGGTGGTGCAGCCAGAATTTTCCCGAGGGACCCGACGAAAAGTGATGCGATGAAATAGAGGAAGCTTCTGGCGCGCAAAGCGAGTCGATGATTTAGGTTTTTGCGTAGTGAAAATCTCAAAATTTCCTTATTTCATCTGGTGTCTTTTTTGGTGGGGGTGCCATTGGCTGTGCCTGTGTGGGAGGGTGCGGCTGTGGGACCCTTGGCTGCGCCTGCCTCTCTGTCGTTCGTGTATGATTTTGGAATATCGACTCAAGAGGCAGATACGCCATGTGTGCATGCTGAATCTACCCCGACAAAATCTGAATAGCAGCCGACATGGGCGTCGATTTTTGTAGCTTACCCCCCCCTCCCCCCTCCTTCCCTACATGTTGGCTTCGCCTTCATTTATTACAATATTCACGTACGCCTTGATGGGCGACCGTCCCCCTCCCTTCCCATTCTAGCCGGTTGGGTGAGCGGACTGGGCATCGAGTCACCGACCGTTCCAGAGACCAAAGTACCCTGGATAAATAAACACCGGCAAGACCGACGCCAGCCGCGCCATGTCTGGCCCCCCCCCGGCCCACCACCTCCCCCGCTGTATCGTGGGAGTAGCGTCACGTCCGAAACCACCACAGTAACCAGTGTCCTCGCTGCTATGTCGCGTTTGAAAACACGATATTAACCAGTGTTGCTGTCACATGGCGCACCGAAGGCGGGGCAAAGATAAAAAATTCCCCAGTAAGGCAATGTGACCCCAAGAATCGTTCCAGTGGTCTCACAAATCGCGCTGCCGTCCCTCCAAAATAGTCTTACTCCCCGAAAATCGCGTCAGGCCACGTTTTTGCGTCCAAACATAAGTTGAACGCCAAAACGTGTCATCAAGGAAACTTGCCATCAAGGAAACTTACCATCAGGGACCCGAGAACACGGCCTCACGGGCTCCAAATAAATAAAACGGGTCACGAATAATCGTTGAGGCCCTTTAGCACTCACCGGCACGATTAAAACCCGGCACGATCAAATCGCTCCAATATTGTTAATATCATGCCGGAAGGTGAGGATTAAAATAATGTTTTTTCGTTAGGTGTGAGATGTCGAAACGGACACAGAAGGATGTAGAAATTTGCCATGGAGTTAGTGTCAATTAAAATGCTTTTGATGTCTTTCAGACTCAAATTTGAGCCAATGCTGGAGGTACTTACGACTGCACATTTATCATTTGCTTTGAGAATCATAATTTAGGAAGAGCTATATTCGGGGCAGGGAGAAAATGACATGTGCCATAAACTGGTACCGTACGCCATATCATAGTTGTAGAAACTGTTAGAAACTGTTAGAAAGGAGACACGATGACTTCATCTGCACACATCATGGAGCAGAATGTCGATACTTCTTGGGGAAGGATGTCGATTGTGTGTTCAGAAAGTGGTATTTTCCACCCTATTTCACGAATTATTTATCACTGCAGAAGGTAGAAGATAAATGAACATTTTGGGTAAGGCATGGAGCACCATTGTCATCGGCAACACCATACTATCGGCAACATCATACTATTTCAAAGCGCTAATTATAATAGCAGGTGAAATATGTATCCTCCGATCTTAGCTACTTTATGAACAATTAACAATTACAAGAAAGGCCATTGAAATCAAGGAACGAAATGCACATGCAGAAATTGTATATATTTATGTTTAAAACAACTAAGTTAGAATGCTTCCACGACGAATTGCTTAGTGTTTGAATGATCAAAGCACCAAATATGGGATTTCTAATTGAGATAGATAGATAGTACAAAAACCAAAATATTTTAGCACAACTTCTGCTAATGGCACCTAACATGACCTCTTACAGTCAATTGTCCACCTCCAGTTTTGGTCCAATATCGATATTTCAAGAAAATTTGGCGTATTTGGGTGAAGAAAGACTGGCAACATTTTATTTTTTCATGCAACGTTCATTAACTAAATGCCAAAAACTTTGTTGGTGGGGGTGGGGGGTGGGGGGGTGGGGGGGTAATCGCCCCTCCCAATGATGGCAAAGCCCATGGCAGGTAGGTAGGTACCTATTTCGGTTGGAATACATAGCAGCAGAAAGGATATTTTGGTTGACGAATGTAATTGCAAATAGTATCTGCATGATGCGCAAATAGTACCGATGCGCAGCAATGGTTGCCAACCGCACGGGCCGATAAAGACTGGAAGATGGGTGGAAATTGGGTGTCATAAAGCCATAAAGACATGAAGTTGAATGGCTTAATGAGAATCACAGTGGCCCATCTGGGTTAAGTCTACCAAGGGAAGATACCACCAGAAGAGAAAAAGAGACGGTAAATGCATCCTGTCCTGAGTTCTAAAGAATTTATCTACCAAATTATGTTACCATAGACAATGTTGTCAGCACGACATTGCCGAAGATCGGTTGTAACACCCCACCGGGTACACCTGCCGCTATCATCATCTCCCATTGATAAGCATGGCCTAGGATATCTACTGGCATCAATCCCACCCCGTCCACTCTGCAGGTGGGAGAGAACGATGCCCAATCCAACAGGTCATGAATCAGAGTCCAGATCAACCAACGTCCTCATGGGTTTGACATTCGAGGTGCTTGAAGAATGACCATGCTAGGGCCAAATCTATCACGATGTGAACTCATACCGTGCTGATTCTGACCTGCACCGGCCGCTGCCTCGTTTGGTGAAACCCGCCCCGTGGTGGACAACATTGCTGCTGTTACCGTTACAGTTGCCTTGATCGTGGGTGTCCCGGTTCGGTGTTCTTCTGTGTGTGGTGACCGACCGGAGCGCACGGTTCGGTGTTCCTCTGTGTGTGGTGACCGACCGGAGCGCACGGTTCGGTGTTCCTCTGGGGCGCGGGTTTCCTTGGGGCCGCCGGAGCGCCACGAGCGTTCGGTGTTCCTCTGTGTGTGGTGACCGACCGGAGCGCACGGTTCGGTGTTCCTCTGTGTGTGGTGACCGACCGGAGCGCACAGTTGGAATATGTCTTGTTCCGTGAGCTGGCGACCATGGCTGGGTTCCACAGGGTGCGCACGGCTGCGTGCTAGCCGTGCGTGAATGGTCTGGTCGAACGAGTACACAGGACTCTGGAGGTGGCAAGCACCGCTCGGGCTGTAGAAAAGGTCGTCCTTGTAGGCACGTGATGTAGACTAGTAGAACCGCGCATCGCGACAACTCAGAAAGTTCTGTTATGCTGCACTGGATGTATTGTGCAGATGGATGCATTTAAAAGGTTATAAACGACAATCCATGCACTTCAAAAGGATGTTCAAATAATGGTTCGATGACACCGTCGACAGTAAATGTTATAAGTTCTAAATTTAGGGGCCGAAACACAGATATTCACCTTATCGATACGTCCTATCGCAACAGTCCCGCGCGGCTTGACAGTCCGGGGTACTCTCTCAGCGGGGGTCTGGAACACAGCCCTAGCTCTTGTCACACGACTCAAGACGATTCGTCACTTTCTCATTGGCTGCTAGTAGTAACGAATTTTGGGCCCAGATTCCGATTGGCAGCCCAATGACGTTTCATTTCTGATGTAACCCGGCGATGCCACCTGGTGACGAACAGTCAGGTGACGTTTACCCGCCCCGCAGACGACCCGGCAACGCTCCCGGCCATTGGACTTTAAACTCACGTCCGGCCACTGCCGCGGCGCGGGCCGTCGGCAAGCCACCGGCCGGCTCCAGTGCAGCAGTTGCATGTCGGCTGGCTTACGGGGTCATAGCACTTACATTGGGATACCAGTACTCCCTGTACATGGTCACGCAGATAGCTGAGGTCGACTTTAGGACACGAGCACTCACGCGACCTGGCAACGCAGGCGGCTGAGGTCGACTTTGGGACACGAGCACTCACGCGACCTGGCAACGCAGGCGGCTGAGGTCGACTTTAGGACACGAGCACTCACGCGACCTGGCAACGCAGGCGGCTGAGGTCGACTTTAGGACACGAGCACTCACGCGACCTGGCAACGCAGGCGGCTGAGGTCGACTTTAGGACACGAGCACTCACGCGACCTGGCAACGCAGGCGGCTGAGGTCGACTTTGGGACACCAGCACGCCCTGTATATGGCCACACAGGCGGCTGAGGTCGACTTTGGGACACGAACACTCACGCGACCTGGCAACGCAGGCGGCTGAGGTGGACTTTGGGACACCAGCACGCCCTGTATATGGCAACGCAGGTGGCTGAGGTCGACTTTGGGACACCAGCACGCCTTGTATATGGCAGGTGGCTGAGGTCGACTTTGGGACACCAGCACGCCCTGTATATGGCCACGCAGGTGGCTGAGGTCGACTTTGGGACACCAGCACGCCCTGTATATGGCAGGTGGCTGAGGTCGACTTTGGGACACCAGCACGCCCTGTATATGGCCACGCAGGTGGCTGAGGTGGACTTTGGGACACCAGCACGCCCTGTATATGGCCACGCAGGTGGCTGAGGTCGACTTTGGGACACCAGCACGCCCTGTATATGGCCACGCAGGTGGCTGAGGTGGACTTTGGGACACCAGCACGCCCTGTATATGGCCACGGTGGCTGAGGTGGACTTTGGGCACCAGCACGCCCATGCAGGTGCTGAGGTGGACTTTGGGACACCAGCACGCCCTGTATATGGCCACGCAGGTGGCTGAGGTCGACTTTGGGACACCAGCACGCCCTGTACCAGACAGGTGGCTGAGGTCGACTTTGGGACACCAGCACGCCCTGTATATGGCCACGCAGGTGGCTGAGGTCGACTTTGGGATACCAGCACGCCCTGTATATGGCCACACAGGCGGCTGAGGTCGACTTTGGGACACCAGCACGCCCTGTATATGGCCACGCAGGTGGCTGAGGTGGACTTTGGGATACCAGCACGCCCTGTATATGGCAGATGGCTGGCTGAGGTCGACTTTGGGACACCAGCACGCCCTGTATATGGCCACGCAGGGGCTGAGGTCGACTTTGGGACACCAGCACGCCCTGTATATGGCCACGCAGGTGGCTGAGGTGGACTTTGGGACACCAGCACGCCCTGTATATGGCCACGCAGGTGGCTGAGGTCGACTTTGGGACACCAGCACGCCCTGTATATGGCCACGCAGGTGGCTGAGGTCGACTTTGGGACACCAGCACCCCCCTGTTTTTTGTATGGCAGGTGGCTGAGGTCGACTTTGGGACACCAGCACGCCCTGTATATGGCCCAGGTGGCTGAGGTCGACTTTGGGACACCAGCACGCCCTGTATTGGCCACGCAGGGGCTGAGGTCGACTTTGGGACACCAGCACGCCCTGTATATGGCCACGCAGGTGGCTGAGGTCGACTTTGGGACACCAGCACCTTTTATGGCCCCGCAGGTGGCTGAGGTCGACTTTGGGACACCAGCACGCCCTGTATATGGCCAGGTGGCTGAGGTCGACTTTGGGACACCAGCACGCCCTGTATATGGCCACGCAGGTGGCTGAGGTCGACTTTGGGACACCAGCACGCCCTGTATATGGCCACCAGGTGGCTGAGGTCGACTTTGGGACACCAGCACGCCCTGTATATGGCCACGCAGGCGGCTGAGGTCGACTTTGGGACACCAGCACGCCCTGTATATGGCAAAGGTGGCTGAGGTCGACTTTGGGACACCAGCACGCCCTGTATATGGCCACGCAGGTGGCTGAGGTCGACTTTGGGACACCAGCACGCCCTGTATATGGCAGGTGGCTGAGGTCGACTTTGGGACACCAGCACGCCCTGTATATGGCCACGCAGGTGGCTGAGGTCGACTTTGGGACACCAGCACGCCCTGTATATGGCAGGTGGCTGAGGTGGACTTTGGGACACCAGCACGCCCTGTATATGGCCACGCAGGCGGCTGAGGTCGACTTTGGGACACCAGCACGCCCTGTATATGGTCACGCAGGTGGCTGAGGTCGACTTTGGGACACCAGCACGCCCTGTATATGGCCACGCAGGTGGCTGAGGTCGACTTTGGGACACCAGCACGCCCTGTATATGGCAGGTGGCTGAGGTCGACTTTGGGATACCAGCACGCCCGAGACATGGCCATGCAGAAGGCTGAGGTCAACTGCCGCTTCCTGTCGCGCGACCATCATCACCACCGGAACTTCACCAGCACTAGTGAAGTGCTGATGAACTTCACTAGCACTGTGAGCACTCGCTCACATGTGTGACTTCGGGTGGACCGGGCACGGCGAGCCCTGGAGGCCCTTACACCGGTCCCTATTCTATTACACCAGTCCCCGGTCCCGGTCCCGGGTCGTCTGGTGCGCTGATCGGGTTCTCAATGTCGAGGTTCCCTAGGGCGCCGCCGGGACGACGACCGTCCAGCGGCTTACACCGGCGGCCATGCCGTCCAGCAGGCTGTCGATCCGCCGCCTGAGCCATCCTCAGCCTGAGCCAGGCTCAGACTGTGCCAGTCACCGCCTCTCGAGGCTGCCGACCCTCTGCATGAGCCAGCCTCAGCCTGGGTCGTCCCCAGCCTGAGCCAACCACCGTCTCGCGAGGATGTTGAGTCTCCGCCTGAGCCATCCTCAGGCTGAGCCATCTTCAGCCTGAGCCGTCCTCAGCCTGAGCTAGTCTCCGCCTGAGCCAGCCCCCGTCTGCGAGGTTGTCGAGTCTCCGCCTGAGCCATCCTCAGCCTGAGCCATCCTCAGCCTGAGCCATCCTCAGCCTGAGCTAGTCTCCGTCTGAGCCAGCCCCCGCCTCGCGAGCCTGTCGATCCCCTGCCCTGCGCCGTGTCTCGCCCGTTACGCGCCGCGTAACACCAGTGTCGCTGCCCCGAGCGACACCTGGCTGGCCGGCCTCCGGTGGCACGCCGCCGGTGCCAAATGTCGTGCCAAATGTCGTGCCAAATGTCGTGCCAAATGTTGCGCCGGCTCGCGACATACGGACGCGGTCCGGTCGCTGGGTCACATTTAGAGCGCCAGCCGACCTCGTGCATTACTGATGTATTGCGATGAATTACTCACGTATTACTGATGCATTACTGATGTATTGATCATGTATTACTGATGTATTGATCAGGTATTACTGATTTATTACTGATGCATTACTGTACTGTTAATATAATACTGATGTCTAATATAAATATGCCACTGATGTACTGTTAATATATTATTGACGCATTGCTAATATATTACTAATGTATTGTTGATACTCATGTACTTAGGTATTATTCATTTATAAGTTATTTATTACTTATGCATTACTGATGTATTGCTGATGTATTACTGATATATTATTGATGTATGAGTCGGGGATGGCCGAGCGGTTAAGGTCTTGAGCTCTGGATACAAAGATCTCGGGTTCAACACTTGCACTTGTCGGGACATCTTCCAATCTCGCGGCTTACCGGCGAAGCAGTGTGGGCGGCGTCATTACCCGTGATTGCGCATAAAGTGCGTCGCCACCAAAACGAACAAACACACAAACAATAAGCAAACATCTGATGTGTTAAAGATGCTTAACCCATGCAGTACCCATGTAGTATCCAGGTAGTACCCATGTATTGCTATGTATTGCTCATGTGTTGCTCAGGTATTTTTCTGGTGTATGATGTGTTTGTTCATGTGTCGTTCGCTCGGCGACTAGGCGGAGTGGTGACGTGGCGTCCGGCTGTGCCGCCGTCTAGCTACGTCTGTGCAGATGTGACGTTTGTTCGGGTGGGCGTGCCTCGCTCGTCATGGGCGGTGCCTCGGTGTTAACAGAGTAAAATGGTTTGTCATCTTTCTCTTGCTAAGTTGACGCCAGACGTGGGCTCGACGTGTCGCTTCTCCTTTTCTGATCCGACATTGACGAGGGGAGGTGGCGCTTCCGCCACTCCGTCCACTGTCCGGGTACGTCGCACTGCTCATCGCTATAAACAGCGCTCCGGTAGACGTTTGGCATGCTTGTCGTGGAGACTGGCTGTCCTTCGTAGGAGCATCATTATCATCAACATCATCATCATCATCATCATCATCACCGTCCTACGCATTGGCGCCGCCCATGAGCCGGATCTAGCCTTGGGTGGCTAGACGCCATCGTGAGGAAGAAACAAATTTGGCGCGATGGTGAGGGCCAGACGCCGCCGTACCCACTCCCACGTTCCGCCCACGTGGAATACTGAGCAGACGGCGGTGACTGAACCACCAGCTGGTGCGGCAAAAACCAGGCCACTGAAGTCCATGGAGCTAGGCGCCACCCTCGGTGGCGATGCTTGATTCGCCAGACAATGCGGGACCAGGATTGTTTGCGGGGGAGCAGGGCAATCGGTCAGGTCAGTTGCCAGTGGGGGAAGAGCAAGGAGCCAGCCCAAGACCAGGGATCAGGTCAGTCGTTTTGACCTGGTTCTCAGCAGCGCAGGACCAGGCCAAATCGAGTTCGATGGACCAGTTTGAATGCTGGAGCACCACCAGCCATGTTTCTGACACATGCGTCCTGTGGACGGTCGGCGGGCTGGCTTCTCTGCCTGACACAGTGATCCCGCCACGCCGGCCGGCCGGTCCGCCCCCTCCCCATCCCCTCCCCTGGGGGTTGCATCAGCCGACGAGGCCAGCTGACTGGCAGCAGCGGCGTCTGCCGACCCACTCTGGGTGCATCAAACTTCCGGGGCTGCTGGGCGACCAGGCGGGCACGAGACGAGAGGGGAGGGGCGGTTCGGGAGGGGAGGAATGGGATGGGAGCGGCGGAGGCGGAAAGGAGAGGGGCGATTGGGTAAGGGAGGTGAATGAGAAGGGAGTGGCAGAGAAGGAAAGAAGAGGTGAAGTAGAGGGAGAGGGAACAGAGGAGGGGAGGAAGGGCGTATGACTGATTAGTGAGCCGTTGTAGCACGGTAGCCACATCAGCACATGGAGGAAAATCTGCTTCATGAGGCCACAAATCAGGATCCCAAAGACCTCACGATCGCGGGTCATTGGTACGGTATATCCAGACATGTGGAAGTAGATAATGGTCATTATCAGTACAATAGCTAGGCAGTGACCACTAACCATGTCAGATGGTTAAATTGTTCCTTGTACAGATGTCACGTGGTTAATCGCATGACTGCATCATTCCCCTGCCAAATTAAACTCTGTCTCCTCTCATATAACCTGATCATTCTTCCATTGATGAGAAATTGTGAGCGACCCAGCATGGCCGGTCAGACCGGTATAGACAGCCTCAGGAATACGGACCGTGCCCACAGACCAGGAGAAATTGTGAGGAACCGAGAGAGGTACACGGCATTAGGAGCAACAACTCATCTGGGAGAAATTGTGTGGCGCGAAGGTTCCACGGCATCAAGAGCACCAGCACATCAGGGGACTTTGTGTGCCGTGGGGGTTCCACGGCATGAATTAATGAGCAGGACGCTTATTTTTGCGTCATTGCCATTGCTCATCACGCCATAATTAGGGCAGGAACAGTTGAGTATGGGAGTTGATAGGCATGCAAATGTACTGGCCACAGGGTACAGGGTACACAATGGGCATGCTGCGCATAAGGCATGCAAGAAGTGAAGTATGATGATGTTCCGTAACAACGTTTTCAAATTATGCACAATCCATAGCAGGAATAACACCAGCCAGCCAGAAGATTGCCTGCATGTGCTCACGGCTTTGCTTCCGCCGACTCCACATTCATTGAAACTTCGTAAGACGACCTTCGAAGCTTTTCTTTCGAGCAGCAAGTGCTCCAATAAATAACACAACACATTTAAACTAAGTTCAGTAATTCCTTAGCAGGGACCTGTTGTAATTAGGGTATCATCCGCACTGCGATGGCCCCAGAGGATGGCCATAGGGCGGCTGTGATGGTGGCCCCAGAGGGCCGCTGTGATGGCGACCCCGGAGGATGGTCAGAGGGACGCTGTGATGGCGACCTCAGAGGGCCGCTGTGATGGAGACACCAGAGGATGACCAGACGGCCGCTGTGATAGTGACCTCAGAGGGCCGCTGTGATGGCGACCCCGGAGGATGGTCAGAGGGACGACCAGAGGCCGCTGTGATGGAGACCTAGGACGCTGTGATGGCACCTCAGAGGGCCGCTGTGATGGAACACAAAACCAGACGGCCGCTGTGATAGTGACCTCAGAGGGCCGCTGTGATGGAGACCTCAGAGGGCCGCTGTGATGGAGACCCCAGAGGATGACCAGAGGACCGCTGTGATGGAGACCTCAGAGGACCGCTGTGATGGAGACCTCAGAGGACCGCTGTGATAGTGACCTCAGAGGGCCGCTGTGATGGAGACCCCAGAGGACCGCTGTGATGGAGACCCCAGAGGACCGCTGTGATGGAGACCCCAGAGGACCGCTGTGATGGAGACCCAGAGGACCGCTGGATAGTGACCCCAGAGGACCGCTGTGATGGAGACCTCAGAGGACCGCTGTATGGAGACCTCAGAGGACCGCTGTGATGGAGACCTCAGAGGGCCGCTGTGATGGTGACCTCAGAGGGCCGCTGTGATGAAGACCCCAGAAACCAAGACCCTGTGATGGAGACTCAGAGGACCGCTGTGATGGAACCTCAGAGGACCCTGTGATGGAACCCCAGAGGACCGCTGTGATGGGACCTCAGAAGGACGCGTGATGGACACCTCAGAGGACCGCTGTGATGGAGACCCCAGAGGACCGCTGTGATGGAACCCCAGAGGACCGCTGTGATGGACCCCAGAGGACCGCTGTGATGGAGACCCCAGAGGACCGCTGTGATGGAGACCCCAGAGGACCGCTGTGATGGTGACCCAGAGGACCGCTGTGATGGAACCCCAGAGGACCGCTGTGATGGAGACCCCAGAGGACCGCTGTGATGGAGACCCCAGAGGACCGCTGTGATGGAGACCCCAGAGGACCGCTGTGATGGAACCCCAGAGGACCGTTGTGATGGAGACCCCAGAGGACCGCTGTGATGGAGACCCCAGAGGACCGCTGTGATGGAGACCCCAGAGGACCGCTGTGATGGAGACCCCACAGGACGGTCAGAGGCTTGAACCCTTGCCCGAAGTTGGGGTATCTCGAATCTAGGCGACATTTGTAGATCAGAAGGGGAATTGATCATTGCTCCAGTTGCCATCGTCACACTTTTCTGACACTTCAACCATAGGTTCCTTTGGAAACTGCACAGTAAGAAACGGCTTAAAAGTAATTTGGTGGGGGCTCACCTTTCCCAGGCGTGTGTGTGCCCTTGCGAATGTGCAATAATGACTGGATGAGGCTTGATAAAAAAAACGGGTGGCTCCATCACAAACAAGCTACGATGTGTCTTTCCCGGCTTGATTTCACACCTACACCGCATCGGGAGCGCTTTGACATCTTGTTTCTGTGACTTTTGTTCAATCCGGTCTGTTGATTCAATTTGGTACTTTGTCCCAGCAGCAGGAGCAAGTCCCCCGCCCAGCGCCCGTGTA
Source organism: Imbricaverruca yamaguchii (assembly GCA_034440575.1). Classification (NCBI taxonomy): domain Eukaryota; kingdom Metazoa; phylum Arthropoda; class Thecostraca; family Neoverrucidae; genus Imbricaverruca; species Imbricaverruca yamaguchii. The sequence goes on along the minus strand of JAOTOL010001528.1, from coordinate 1,093,212 downwards.
CGGAGTCAGAGTCAGCCCTGTAGTCGACCTGAGCACGATGCCCATCGTGGGCGTCGAAGCCGCGCCCCCGAGCCCCATCGCCCGAGTGAAGCCGCTTCTCAGCCCGAGCCTCCCCCGCCCACCGCCCCGCGCCGCCGGCCCGAGCCCTGCCGCCAATGACAGCCCGCAGTGGGGCGTCTTGAGACAGTCCCGAGCCCCCGAGGCCTGCAGTGATGGGTTAAACACAGTCGTCCGGCAGCCGACACGACTGCTGCTACTCCAATCCCCGGCAGTCGAGTCGAGGTGAATGAACCCCGTAGCTGTCATCAATAGCCCGCCGGGAAAAACACTGTGGCCGGAGAGCGTGTGAGGAACCGGATGTAAAAACGAGCCCGCGGTGCGAGCCTGTGTACGTTAGAAAATGCTTCAGTTGCAGTTTCCGCTCCATAACGTTTCCCTCAAGGAGCAGTTCGGTCCAGGGACGAGGTCATGATGCTGGTCTGCTTGGCCGGCTAAGCACATGCTTGGCCTCACCATCCGCTCACCTCGGTCTCACGTGCTTGCTTGTCGGTCGCTCCCCTCCACCCGTGTACCCAGGGACCCGTGAAAAAATGGTACTGGGAGGCTGGTATGATGGGTGGGGTAGCAATTGGTCCAGAAATAAGCGCGAAAGTTAAATGATTTGCTTAGCGGATATTGCCCCTGACATTGAAGTAGCTGTGCGATCTCTGAGGACTATTTCCCCACAGTTATATGCTATTCGAGTCCCAATGTGCAACTGTATCTAGAGCTAGAGTTGAACAGTTATGCACTAAATAGCGGCCCACGCTATGTTGTTTAGGGCTCAAGACGCAGTCACACGGAAGTGAGGTGACGTTGTCACGCAGAGATCCCGTGACGCTGGAGTGGGGAAAAGTGGTTGAAGGAAGTTAGGTTATGGACTCTGAGCAAACGGATTGGGGGAAATGGCAGTATGGGAGGGAGGGGACATTACGTTCACAACGCCCAGTCGTACAGACGAGAGAGAGAGAGAGAGAGAGAGAGATATATATATATATAGAGAAAATATATATATATATATATATATATATATATATATATATATATATATATAGATATAGAGAGAGAGAGAGAGAGATAGAGAGATAGAGAGAGATAGAGAGAGATAGAGAGAGATAGAGAGAGATAGAGAGAGATAGAGAGAGAGAGAGAGAGAGAGAGAGAGAGAGAAGAAAAAAAGAGAAGCCAGCGGCGATCCCACCCTCCCACGCTCTATCTCCCCTCCCATTGCTTGCACCTGACGTGCGATCCTTTCCTTTCGTGAGTACCGCCGTTCCGCCGGCGGCGGTTGTTTCCGGGCTCCCGAGGCCTACGAACAAGCCGACGCGGAGTTGTATGGCCACTACCAACCAACATTGGGAACTGAAGGGAGAGAATGAACACGAGAGGAAGGCGACTGGAACCTAATGAATTTCCAGATCCTTCCCCCGTTCATTAGTGAAATATATCTAAGTGCTGTCCTATTCATGCGTACATACATACATACATACTTGCGTACATACACACATACATTAATGCATGCATACATGCATACGTGCATACGTATATACATACATATATATATAGATATATCTGCATGCATACGTACATATATATATATATATATATATATATATATATATATATATATATATATATATATATATATATATATATATATATATATGAATACGAACACATATATGCATACATACATGCATGCATACACCCAAAAGCGAGAAGAATAAGTAACGATAGATAACCTGATGCCACGTGTTAGTTGATGTCGTGTGACGGCATGACGTATCGTGAAGGGGTGACGGCTGCCGGGCGACGGTTGGCGGGTGACAGTTGGCGGGTGACGGCTGGGTTGGTGACGGCTGGGTTGGTGACGGCTGGGTTGGTGACGGCTGGGCTGGTGACGGCTGGGTTGGTGACGGCTGGGCTGGTGACGGCTGGGTTGGTGACGGCTGGGCTGGTGACGGCTGGGTTGGTGACGGCTGGGTTGGTGACGGCTGGGTTGGTGACGGCTGGGTTCGTGACGGCAGGGTTGGTGACGGCTGGGTTGGTGACGGCTGGGCTGGTGACGGCTGGGTTGGTGACGGCTGGTGCGGCTGGGTTGGTGACGGCTGGGTTGGTGACGGCTGGGTTGGTGACGGCTGGGCTGGTGACGGCTGGGCTGGTGACGGCTGGGCTGGTGACGGCTGGGTTGGTGACGGCTGGGTTGGTGACGGCTGGGTTGGTGACGGCTGGGTTCGTGACGGCTGGGTTCGTGACGGCTGGGTTGGTGACGGCTGGGTTCGTGACGGCTGGGTTGGTGACGGCAGCCGGCCGTGATAATGGCTCGTGACTAGGCCGCCGCGGTCCGTCCTCCACCGGTATCGTCTCTATAAGCGGTCACTTACTGACGCAGCCCGCGCTACGGTCGAGTGTCGGCCACCAGCCAAGGTAGCCGCAGGGTCGCTGTACGGTCGGGTGTCGGCCACCAGCCAAGGTAGCCGCAGGGTCGCTGTATGGTCGGGTGTCGGCCACCAGCCAAGGTAGCCGCAGGGTCACTGTACGGTCGGGTGTCGGCCACCAGCCAAGGTAGCCGCAGGGTCGCTGTACGGTCGGGTGTCGGCCACCAGCCAAGGTAGCCGCAGGGTCGCTGTACGGTCGGGTGTCGGCCACCAGCCAAGGTAGCCGCAGGGTCGCTGTACGGTCGGGTGTCGGCCACCAGCCAAGGTAGCCGCAGGGTCGCTGTATGGCGGGTGGGTGTCGGCCACCAGCCAAGGTAGCCGCAGGGTCGCTGTACGGTAGGGTGTCGGCCACCAGCCAAGGTAGCCGCAGGGTCGCTGTACGGTAGGGTGTCGGCCACCAGCCAAGGTAGCCGCAGGGTTGTTGTACGGTCGGGTGTCGGCCACCGGCCAAGGTAGCCGCAGGGTCGCTGCTACATGATGGCCATTGGCCAGGGTAGCAGCTACGCTGCTGCCGTCTGTCGGCGGTCCGTGTGGCGACGTGACGGCCGGGCCGCTGCCAGACTTCCACTGGGCGTAAGTAGCGGCTCTGGTGGCCGTCTTGTGTCGGACGAGTACGTGTCCAGGTGGCAGGGCTGGGGCTCCTGCTGCTGAGCAGGCCCGACACCTCTCACGTGTCCAGGTGGCAGGGCTGGGGCGGCAGCTCTCACGTGTCCAGGTGGCAGGGCTGGGGCGGCAGCTCTCACGTGTCCAGGTGGCAGGGCTGGGGCTCCTGGCTGAGCACCTCTCACGTGTCCAGGTGGCAGGGCTGGGGCGGCAGCTCTCACGTGTCCAGGTGGCAGGGCTGGGGCGGCAGCTCTCACGTGTCCAGGTGGCAGGGCTGGGGCGGCAGCTCTCACGTGTCCAGGTGGCAGGGCTGGGGCGGCAGCTCTCACGTGTCCAGGTGGCAGGGCTGGGGCTCCCGCTGCTGAGCAGGCCCGGCAGCTCTCACGTGTCCAGGTGGCAGGGCTGGGGCTCCTCCGTGTCGGTGAGCAGGCCCGGCACCTCTCACGTGTCCAGGTGGCAGGGCTGGCTCACGGGTCCAGGTGGCAGGGCTGGGGCGGCAGCTCTCACGTGTCCAGGTGGCAGGGCTGGGGCGGCAGCTCTCACGTGTCCAGGTGGCAGGGCTGGGGCGGCAGCTCTCACGTGTCCAGGTGGCAGGGCTGGGGCGGCAGCTCTCACGTGTCCAGGTGGCAGGGCTGGGGCGGCAGCTCTCACGTGTCCAGGTGGCAGGGCTGGGGCGGCAGCTCTCACGTGTCCAGGTGGCAGGGCTGGGGCGGCAGCTCTTACGTGTCCAGGTGGCAGGGCTGGGCAGGCCCGACACCTCTCACGTGTCCAGGTGGCAGGGCTGGGGCTCCGCAGCTCTCACGTGTCCAGGTGGCTGAGGCAGGCCCGGCACCTCTCACGTGTCCAGGTGGCAGGGCTGGGACTCTCACGTGTCCAGGTGGCAGGGCTGGGGCGCCCGCTGCTGAGCAGGCCCGGCACCTCTCACGTGTCCAGGTGGCAGGGCTGGGGCGGCAGCTCTCACGTGTCCAGGTGGCAGGGCTGGGGCGCCCGCTGCTGAGCAGGCCCGGCAGCTCTCACGTGTCCAGGTGGCAGGGCTGGGGCGGCAGCTCTCACGTGTCCAGGTGGCAGGGCTGGGGCGGCAGCTCTCACGTGTCCAGGTGGCTGAGCAGGCCCGACACCTCTCACGTGTCCAGGTGGCAGGGCTGGGGCGCCCGCTGCTGAGCAGGCCCGGCACCTCTCACGTGTCCAGGTGGCAGGGCTGGGGCGGCAGCTCTCACGTGTCCAGGTGGCAGGGCTGGGGCGCCCGCTGCTGAGCAGGCCCGGCACCTCTCACGTGTCCAGGTGGCAGGGCTGGGGCGCCCGCTGCTGAGCAGGCCCGGCACCTCTCACGTGTCCAGGTGGCTGAGCAGGCCCGGCACCTCTCACGTGTCCAGGTGGCAGGGCTGGGGCTCCTGCTGCTGAGCAGGCCCGACACCTCTCACGTGTCCAGGTGGCAGGGCTGGGGCGGCAGCTCTCACGTGTCCAGGTGGCTGAGCAGGCCCGGCACCTCTCACGTGTCCAGGTGGCAGGGCTGGGGCGGCAGCTCTCACGTGTCCAGGTGGCTGAGCAGGCCCGGCACCTCTCACGTGTCCAGGTGGCAGGGCTGGGGCGGCACGCTGCTCACGTGTCCAGGGGCGGCTGGGGCGGCACCTCTCACGTGTCCAGGTGGCAGGGCTGGGGCTCCTGCTGCTGAGCAGGCCCGGCAGCTCTCACGTGTCCAGGTGGCTGAGCAGGCCCGGCACCTCTCACGTGTCCAGGTGGCAGGGCTGGGGCTCCTGCTGCTGAGCAGGCCCGGCACCTCTCACGTGTCCAGGTGGCAGGGCTGGGGCGGCAGCTCTCACGTGTCCAGGTGGCAGGGCTGGGGCGGCAGCTCTCACGTGTCCAGGTGGCAGGGCTGGGGCGCCCGCTGCTGAGCAGGCCCGGCACCTCTCACGTGTCCAGGTGGCTGAGCAGGCCCGACACCTCTCACGTGTCCAGGTGGCAGGGCTGGGGCGCCTGCTGTAGCAGGCCAGGGCAGCTGACATCTCACGTGTCCAGGTGGCAGGGCTGGGGCTGCTACCGGCACCTCTCACGTGTCCAGGTGGCAGGGCTGGGGCAGGCCGGGCAGCTCTCACGTGTCCAGGTGGCAGGGCTGGGGCGCCTGCTGCTGAGCAGGCCGGGCAGCTCTCACGTGTCCAGGTGGCAGGGCTGGGGCGGCAGCTCTCACGTGTCCAGGTGGCAGGGCTGGGGCGGCAGCTCTCACGTGTCCAGGTGGCTGAGGCAGGCCCGGCACCTCTCACGTGTCCAGGTGGCAGGGCTGGGGCGCCTGCTGTGAGCAGGCCCGGCACCTCTCACGTGTCCAGGTGGCAGGGCTGGGGCGGCACCTCTCACGTGTCCAGGTGGCAGGGCTGGGGCAGCACTCTCACGTGTCCAGGTGGCTGAGCAGGCCCGACACCTCTCACGTGTCCAGGTGGGCGCCCGCTGCTGAGCAGGCCCGGCACCTCTCACGTGTCCAGGTGGCAGGGCTGGGGCGGCAGCTCTCACGTGTCCAGGTGGCTGAGCAGGCCCGGCAGCTCTCACGTGTCCAGGTGGCAGGGCTGGGGCTCCTGAAGGCCCGGCACCTCTCACGTGTCCAGGTGGCAGGGCTGGGCCGGCAGCCTCTCACGTGTCCAGGTGGCTGAGCAGGCCCGACACCTCTCACGTGTCCAGGTGGCAGGGCTGGGGCGGCAGCTCTCACGTGTCCAGGTGGCTGAGCAGGCCCGGCAGCTCTCACGTGTCCAGGTGGCAGGGCTGGGGCGGCAGCTCTCACGTGTCCAGGTGGCAGGGCTGGGGCGGCAGCTCTCACGTGTCCAGGTGGCAGGGCTGGGGCGGCAGCTCTCACGTGTCCAGGTGGCAGGGCTGGGGCGGCAGCTCTCACGTGTCCAGGTGGCAGGGCTGGGGCTCCTGCTGCTGAGCAGGCCCGGCACCTCTCACGTGTCCAGGTGGCAGGGCTGGGGCGGCAGCTCCTCACGTGTCCAGGTGGCAGGGCTGGGGCGGCAGCTCTCACGTGTCCAGGTGGCAGTGTGGTGCAGGGCTGGGGCGGCAGCTCTCACGTGTCCAGGTGGCTGAGCAGGCCCGGCACCTCTCACGTGTCCAGGTGGCTGAGCAGGCCCGGCACCTCTCACGTGTCCAGGTGGCAGGGCTGGGGCTCCTGCTGCTGAGCAGGCCCGGCAGCTCTCACGTGTCCAGGTGGCAGGGCTGGGGCTCCTGCTGCTGAGCAGGCCCGGCACCTCTCACGTGTCCAGGTGGCAGGGCTGGGGCGCCCGCTGCTGAGCAGGCCCGGCACCTCTCACGTGTCCAGGTGGCAGGGCTGGGGCGCCCGCTGCTGAGCAGGCCCGGCACCTCTCACGTGTCCAGGTGGCTGAGCAGGCCCGGCACCTCTCACGTGTCCAGGTGGCAGGGCTGGGGCGCCCGCTGCTGAGCAGGCCCGGCACCTCTCACGTGTCCAGGTGGCAGGGCTGGGGCTCCTGCTGCTGAGCAGGCCCGGCAGCTCTCACGTGTCCAGGTGGCTGAGCAGGCCCGGCAGCTCTCACGTGTCCAGGTGGCTGAGCAGGCCCGACACCTCTCACGTGTCCAGGTGGCAGGGCTGGGGCTCCTGCTGCTGAGCAGGCCCGGCACCTCTCACGTGTCCAGGTGGCAGGGTGGGCTGGGGCGGCACCTCTCACGTGTCCAGGTGGCAGGGCTGGGCAGGCCCGGCACCTCTCACGTGTCCAGGTGGCAGGGCTGGGGCCCCTTGCTGAGCAGGCCCGGCAGCTCTCACGTGTCCAGGTGGCAGGGCTGGGGCGCCTGCTGGTTCAGGTGCAGGCCCGGCACCTCTCACGTGTCCAGGTGGCAGGGCTGGGGCGCCCGCTGCTGAGCAGGCCCGACACCTCTCACGTGTCCAGGTGGCAGGTGGCAGGGCTGGGGCGGCAGCTCTCACGTGTCCAGGTGGCGCTGGGGCCTCTGGGGCCCGGCAGCTCTCACGTGTCCAGGTGGCAGGGCTGGGGCTCCTGCTGCTGAGCAGGCCCGGCAGCTCTCACGTGTCCAGGTGGCAGGGCTGGGGCGGCCCGTGTCCAGGTGGCTGGGCAGGCCCGGCAGCTCTCACGTGTCCAGGTGGCAGGGCTGGGGCTCCTGCTGCTGAGCAGGCCCGGCACCTCTCACGTGTCCAGGTGGCAGGGCTGGGGCGCCCGCTGCTGAGCAGGCCCGGCAGCTCTCACGTGTGGGGGGGTGGGGGGCGGTGGAGCGGCGGGCCGTTCACCGTACTGCCCGTGCTGCTGGTCAGGTGCAGACGCTGGCTGGCTCACCAGCGCTGGTCAATAATTGGCATGCGGGACACTCCCGGAAATTTTTCGAAGAGTGGAGGATGAAAAACTCCTGGTGATGTTGAAGCAATTGTAGTTGGTATTATGATGCAAACAAGTGTTGGGAAAATGATATTATTGGCAGATGGACACGCACCTGCAGGCAGGACTGTGATGACAGATGTTGCATGAGTCCGGCATGGTGAAAACACTAGCAGTAAGTACAGTTGTATGTTGTGACGACGGAAATAAATCCAGGAAGTCACAACGATGTCCGGAGGAGGGTAAACAAATTCCTGATAGGTGTCGTTTTCCATCCAGGTATCAAGGGCGTCGATAACTCAACGGTTAAGCTGGGAGTCTAGCAAGCCAGAGGTACGGGTTTCGATTCCCCACGGTGCCCGCCCTTCCTGTCAGGGTGAGAGGCAGGCGACGTCATATGGCCTTAGCTGCTGAGTGCGTCGTAAAGTCACAACCACTCCACCTAAATATCTGGATTCCAAGACGTGGACGCGGAAGGTGAACATCGATTGACTGTCGTGACTCGGACGTCGGCCAACAACAAGATGACCTGGTGACCTGGCTCCCAGAGGCGGCAGGATACGGCGGCATGCCGAACCGCTACACTGTGTTCGGCTGCGCCAGTATAATGTTCTTGTTGGTTGTCGGCAGACGTTGGGCCGTTGTAATTGGCCTCGCTGCGTAGGTAACTCTCAGCATATATTGGGCCGTCGTAATTGTGATATTCCCGTCGGTAACTGGTGGATTGTAAAGATAAAAGATGATGCGTGAAACGACACGAATTACTCATCTTGGAACAGGACATTACGAAACATCGATCCAGTATGTCACAAACAGGATCTACAAACATCTGTACCAGAGCGTCCCAGAAATGGTTCCGTGCACATCAGTGTGTATTCTGGAAAGTTCGTTTGTAAAAAGCGAGTTCAGTAAACTATCGGCGTAGTCGTTAACTGGAGGTTTTGCGGCATTGAGCATGAATATAAAGTTAGTCATCAAAATTCCCACAGCGTATTACCACGTGTTTGTCAGCCGTGATGCAAGGTTGACATGGGCTGGCCATTCGCGTGTTTGAACAGCGGAGTTTTATTTGGACAATTTGGGAAGATATAGGTGATCCAGCGGATCATTCGAGAGCCAATAAACTTCGTCGAGAGATAATAAACTTATCCATGATGACGGCAGTTGGTACCTTCCCTCACTTTTTCGGCCATCACCCTAAAATACCACATTCACTAGCGGCAAGCCGAATCCAATGAACCATCAACACGGACTCTAGCCTCGTCTGATTAGGCTGCGACAGGACCCACAGTGGCAGACACAATGCTAGTGCTGGCCAGCCTGGACTTTCAGCTAACACTGGTGTTGAACAGCGTTACATTATCTGTGTCAATTAGCGCGTTTTCGAAGGTCGGCGTGATGTTAAATAGCCTGTGACCACATATAGCACGGTTATATCCGGATTCGCTGATATTTCCGCATTATTAATGTCCAGTTCCGCTGTTCATTTCCGCACGGTTATGTCCAGTTCCGCTCATGACGTCATCGGCTGTTGGACAAGACAGTTCCGACATTCGTATACATAGATACACGTTTGATTTATGGCGCCAACAGTCGTATTTCATGGCGAGTAAGATGGCGAGTTGCATGGCGAGTAAGATTTGCGATCGCACCGACTGGCATCGGCAGCGACTGGTGGTTTGTGGTTGTTCCGGCTTGTCGCCCACCTGACTCACTGCACCACTGCATCCACCTGACCTGACCCACTGCACCACTGCATCCACCTGACCTGACCCACTGCACCACTGCATCCACCTGACCTGACCACTATCCACCTGACCTGACCCACTGCACCACTGCATCCACCTGACCTGACCCACTGCACCACTGCATCCACCTGACCTGACTCACTGCACCACTGCATCCACCTGACCTGACCCACTGCACCACTGCATCCACCTGACCTGACTCACTGCACCACTGCATCCACCTGACCTGACTCACTGCACCACTGCATCCACCTGACCTGACTCACTGCACCACTGCATCCACCTGACCTGACCCACTGCACCACTGCATCCACCTGACCTGACCCACTGCACCACTGCATCTACCTGACCTGACTCACTGCACCACTGCACCCACTGCACCACTGCATCCACCTGACCCACTGCACCACTGCATCCACCTGACCTGACTCACTGCACCACTGCATCCACCTGACCTGACCCACTGCACCACTGCATCCACCTGACCTGACTCACTGCACCACTGCATCCACCTGACCTGACCCACTGCACCACTGCATCCACCTGACCTGACCCACTGCACCACTGCATCCACCTGACCTGACCCACTGCACCACTGCATCCACCTGACCTGACTCACTGCACCACTGCATCCACCTTGACCCGACCCACTGCACCACTGCACCATCCACCTGACCTGACCACTGCCACCACCTACCTGACCCACTGCACCACTGCATCCACCTACCTACCTACTGCACCACTGCACCACCTGCATACCCCTGCACCACTACCACCTGACCTGACCCACTGCACCACTGCATCCACCTGACCTGACTCCACTGCACCACTGCATCCACCTGACCTGACCACTGCCACTGCATCCACCTGACCTGACCCACTGCACCACTGCATCCACCTGACCTGACCCACTGCACCACTGCATCCACCTGCCCTGACCCACTGCACCACCTGACCTGACCCACTGCACCACTGCATCCACCTGAACCTGACTCACTGCACCACTGCATCCACCTGACCTGACTCACTGCACCACTGCATCCACCTGACCTGACTCACTGCACCACTGCATCCACCTGACCTGACCCACTGCACCACTGCATCCACCTGACCTGACCCACTGCACCACTGCATCTACCTGACCTGACTCACTGCACCACTGCATCCACCTGACCTGACTCACTGCACCACTGCATCCACCTGAGCTGACCCACTGCACCACTGCATCCACCTGACCCCCTGCACCATTGCATCCACCTGACCTGACCCACTGCACCACTGCATCCACCTGACCTGACTCACTGCACCACTGCATCCATCTGGCCTGACTCACTGCACCACTGCATCCACCTGAGCTGACTCACTGCACCATTGCATCCACCTGACCTGACTCACTGCACCACTGCATCCACCTGACCTGACTCACTGCACCATTGCATCCACCTGACCTGACTCACTGCACCATTGCATCCACCTGACCTGACTCACTGCACCATTGCATCCACCTGACCTGACTCACTGCACCACTGCATCCACCTGACCTGACTCACTGCACCACTGCATCCACCTGGCCTGACTCACTGCACCACTGCATCCACCTGACCTGACTCACTGCACCACTGCATCCACCTGGCCTGACTCACTGCACCACTGCATCCACCTGACCTGACCCACTGCACCACTGCATCCACTTGACCTGACTCACTGCACCACTGCATCCACCTGACCTGACCCACTGCACCACTGCATCCACCTGACCTGACTCACTGCACCATTGCATCCACCTGACCTGACCCACTGCACCACTGCACCACTGCATCCACCTGACCTGACCCACTGCACCATTGCATCTACCTGACCTGACTCACTGCACCACTGCATCCACCTGGCCTGACCCACTGCACCACTGCATCCACCTGACCTGACTCACTACTAGTCCAGGGATTATTTGATATCACCTCGGACAAATTGCAACAGAAAATCTGTCAACTGTTTTATACCCAGAAATGTGTCCTCTATAACATATCAAAAGTCTTAAGGAATCCTGGTGGTGGAAAGTGCCATGGCAGCCATTTTTCAAAATGGCCGCCATAAACCTTATATTTCCCAATATCTCCGCTTCTAAATAACATAGAGGTATTATTTCAAGTGCTAGACATATATTTTCTGTGACCAGGAATCCAATGACACACGTTTAAATAAGCTACACCTGACCAAAAAGCAATATTCTGATGGACGACATACATATATAGGTCATAATTATTATAATATTGCATGTAGTTACCATACCATAGCCTTAGAACATCGCCTCAGACTACCATAGTCGATACATGTACAGAAGCATTGATCAGTCTTCCTCAAACAGTAGTCATCGTGATCACTCATCAGTCTAGTCCTCCACTGCTTTCCTGCCAACCCCAGTCGTCTGGCCGTAGCTCATTAGCTGCAATGCCCTTCCACTGCTGTACCTGGTAGTAGACACGAAGGCTATGGTGTTTCGCTGCTGCTGATGTGGGCGGTAGACTTTGGGGTTGCACATGAAAAGTGTTGGAGGTGACCTTCTGGCAGAACCGCTTATGTCGCACCACGTTGAGTGACTCTCCAGGCTTCCCATTGTACAGGCATGCCAGGGCTTTCTCTCCTGCTTCTACAACATCATCGGTGGACGCTGCCTGTCTGTTAAACACATTGGCTTGTTCACGGAAGTGCGCACTGGTTTTGAATTCGTTGAGAGAAGCTCCCTTGCCAATGCCATACACGCGGGAAGTAGTATCACATCCCAGGAGAGCGTGCATGAAGAAGATGTACTGTGATACATCGGGGCCTAACTGCTCCTTGACAGACTTCATGTTCCAGACACGCGGTTTCTTCACATTATTCCTTGGCTCGGGTTGGAAGAACAGGTCACATGACTTGAGGTTGGTGTGGTAGATGAGCAGGATGGGCAGATCTGTGTCATCTCCGATAAGCACGGTATCAGTGGTGGCTGCGGACTCCACTGCCTTCTGCACTATGAGGAGATCAGCGTCACCTGCAGCATGATGTGTCTGGCAGTTATGTACCCGTAGTTTGGCGCTGAGCATATTGATGAAGCGCTGCTTGTTTGTCTTGTTTGCCAGGAATTATTCCTTCTTCATTGTGACCTGCATATCTTCATCAAACGTCACCGTTGCTCCAGCATTCCCTCTCGGACGTCTCTGGTGCGTAGTGTCCTTTGTTGATGTACCATCATAGCCATCAAACACGACTGTTGCCTGTCCATACTTCTTTGTGACATACTCTGTGTATTGCGTGCAGATACCTTTGTATGTTGAGCCACGTGCCCATGTAATGCGCTGGACTAGTGCCCCACCATCCAACACTTAGTGGACTTGGCCTGTGATTCCTGGTGCATCGTGTGTCAGGAGTGTCCAGATAGCATCTGCTAGCACTGGCTTCTGTGGCTGTCGGAGCAGCAGTGCTGAATCAAACAGAGCTGGTGGGTAACTGCACAGCTCATATTTCAACACAGACTCCAGATCATTTGTAGCTTTTGCAGCAATTGTCAGTCGCCGGAAAAGCAGCTGGGGATCCACCTGTACTGCCTCCCCATCTATCTTTACTGCCGATTTCGCAGCCAAGGTGATGGCCTGGTCTTTTCTCTTGAATGTGTAGTCAGCAACAGTTTGTCCATCCATGTTGGTCAGGATAGCTGTTCCAACAGTTTTCGCTCAGTCAACATTGACTGTGCTGGTTGCATGCACCCCTGTCGAGATGCTGCGCAAGCTCGGATCTGAGCTGAGGGGTGTTATCTCTTGCAGATAGCTGACAAATGCATGTGTGTCTTTCATGCCACGTGCTTGTCTAGCATTTGTCATGTCCTTGTTTTGTTCACCAGTGTTGTAGTTGACACCTGTGAGCTGCTGCATAGCATTGTTGACATCAACACAGGCAGGCATGGAGAACAGCCATACGAGACGATGTTGCTCTGTCATGCCTCGCCCTCTCGTTAGGCCATCGCTGGTCTTCATACTCCTCATCAGGACCTGCTCGATGGTGAGATCTACAGACAGACCAGCCCATAGGCGATCACTTTTTCTGACAACATGGAACCCTTCTTCGAATCGTTGGTACACATCTGGATATTCATCCTTGAGCTTGCTCATCCGCTGCACATAGAGGCGGGCTGATTTGGTGTAGAGGTGGTGCCCAGAGGCTGCCAGGTAGGGCAGCATTTCTGACACAGCTTCAAAGTGCAACGCCCAGTTGCCGATACTCTCTGCTCTGACAAACTTCCGTAGTATGTCCACCATCTCCATGTACTGTAGCCAAAGTGTTGCAGTCCTGGAGGACTTCAAGGATTCAGTTTTTTCCCTGAGGAGCTCCTTGATCCTGGTTAACACAACAACTTTGCAGAACTCCTCTGCAGACACGGAACCTTCCATCAGGTTCTTGTAAAGGGCAGCAAGTTCATCAATATCAGTGTTTCCGTTTCTATCTGTCGTAGGCTCATCATCTGGTGACACTGTTTCCTCATTGGTCCCCTTCACTTCATATGGCTCTGCAGATGGTCGAGGGAGTGGCACACCAAGTGCGTCTGACAAAATCAAGGCATTCAGTGCTGCATCAACAAGGAGATGTCCTCGTATTGCTCGTGCAATAGCCTTGCCTGTCATCATGTGTACCACCGCTTTGTCTGCATAAATTAACTCCAAGACTTCCTGCAGTCCTGATCCAGCGATGAGGTGCCCGATGCTTCCCAAGAAATTCATTTCTGTGTGAAAGCCCCCAGGCTCAAGACTATGTCATTCAAGACACTTCCTGTGGGCTCAGTCTCGATGATCATGAGAGCTTTCCACCACAGTGGTTGGTCAAAGGTGATGATGGGCGTAACACCATGGCGACGAGCAGGCTCACACACGAACTTCAGTGTGGAATAGATGCACGTGACATCGCTGGGATTCATGTCGATCATTGGTAGAAACATCACCGATGATTTCCCGGGATGGTCACCATGATGCACTAGCTGCATCAGTCCAGACCATGCCGGTCTTGACGAGGTGAACATGATGGATGTCTTCCAGAGGAGATCAAGGTCTGCTGTTGGATCCTTTGCCTTCTTGTTAACCAGCTTCTGGTATGCCAGTGTTGTCATACCGCGGCTCTCTTCTTTGTGGTACTGGAGAGGAATTCGTCCCACCGTGGATATATCACTGGAGGTGACCTGCGCCCTGAGGATAGGTCTGCTGGTCTTGGTGGCTGGAGTTATGGCAGCAATCATCCCCATGCCATGGAAGGTATTGTTACCATCCAGGGTACGGATGTTGTGGTCTACATTGTCTGCAGCATACTGGACAAACTCCGAACTGAAGTCGGGTATGTCTGTTCCATGTGACATCACAGCATTCCGTTCAAACCTTTGAACTTCCTGATAGGAGCAGCTGAAGCCAAGCTTGTGGAGGGAATCAATCAAGAAACGTGATCACTATCACTAGCCATCACTACGCTGACTCACACACAACGGGAAAGCTCAGTAAGCGATGGGCTCTGAGAGGGGTGGGTGCAACTGTTTGATGCCTTTCTGGGTGCCTTTTTTGCTACGACGCCCGACTTTGGATGCCAATGACTTTGCTCTCAATGGTCAGAATGGGACGAAAGAAGCTCACGGATGTTGAGTAGAGTCGGTCTTTGACCCTGTTGGAGCAGGGCATGTCTGTGATACGTGTTGCCGGAGATTTACGGGTCACGAGGCAGGTTCTTTACAACCTCAAAATGGCCGCCGCCTCCCTACCCCCAGGCACCATTCCGGAGAGAAAGAATGGCTCTAGAGCATCCCGCACGACTTCCCCACGCACTGACCATATTCTGAAGAGAGCTGTGTTATCAGAGCCTGCAATTACCGCATCAGCGCTTAAAAATAAGCACCCTGATCTTGTTGTTTTATTGGCCAAATATTGTTAATGTATACATTTTTGCGGCCACTGTAGTATGCCAGCATTTTCTGTTTATCACGGCCAGCTACCACCACCACTACCACCAGTCTAGAGGCGTCATCATTGGATTCCTGGCCCCAGAAAATGTATGTTTAGGCACTTAAAATCAAATCACTATGCTACTTAGAAGCGGAGATATAGTAAAATATCTGTTTTATGGCGGCCATTCTGAAAAATGGCTGCCTTTTTCGCTTTTTGGTCAGGTTTAGCTTATTGAAATGTGTGTCATTTGATTTCTGGCCCCAGAAAATATATGTTTAGCACTTGAAATGAAAGCTCTATGTTATTTAAAAGCGGAGATATTGGGAAATATAAGGTTTATGGCGGCCATTTTGAAAAATGGCTGCCATGGCACTTTCCACCACTAGGATTCCTTAAGACTTTTGATATGTCATAGAGGACACATTTCTGGGTATAAAACAGTTGACAGACTCTGTTGCAATTTGTCCGAGGTTGACCACATTTTTTTCACGAAATGCCTGGACTATACACCACTGCACCACTGCATCCACCTGAACTGACCCACTGCACCACTGCATCCACCTGACCTGACTCACTGCACCATTGCATCCACCTGACCTGACTCACTGCACCACTGCATCCACCTGACCTGACTCACTGCACCACTGCATCCACCTGACCTGACCCACTGCACCACTGCATCCACCTGACCTGACTCACTGCACCACTGCATCCACCTGACCTGACCCACTGCACCACTGCATCCACCTGACCTGATCCACTGCACCACTGCATCCACCTGACCTGACTCACTGCACCACTGCATCCACCTGACCTGACCCACTGCACCACTGCATCCACCTGACCTGACCCACTGCACCACTGCATCCACCTGAGCTCACTCATCGCACCACTGCATACACCTGACCTGACCCACTGCACCACTGCATCCACCTGACCTGACTCACTGCACCACTGCATCCACCTGACCTGACCCACTGCACCACTGCATCCACCTGACCTGATCCACTGCACCACTGCATCCACCTGACCTGACTCACTGCACCACTGCATCCACCTGACCTGACCCACTGCACCACTGCATCCACCTGACCTGACCCACTGCACCACTGCATCCACCTGAGCTCACTCATCGCACCACTGCATCCACCTGACCTGACCCACTGCACCACTGCACCCACCTGACCTGACTCACTGCACCACTGCATCCACCTGACCTGACTCACTGCACCACTGCATCCACCTGACCTGACCCACTGCACCACTGCATCCACCTGAGCTCACTCATCGCACCACTGCATACACCTGACCTGACCCACTGCACCACTGCATCCACCTGACCTGACCCACTGCACCACTGCACCCACCTGACCTGACTCACTGCACCACTGCATCCACCTGACCTGACTCACTGCACCACTGCATCCACCTGACCTGACCCACTGCACCACTGCATCCACCTGACCTGACTCACTGCACCACTGCATCCACCTGACCTGACCCACTGCACCACTGCATCCACCTGACCTGACCCACTGCACCACTGCATACACCTGACCTGACCCACTGCACCACTGCATCCACCTGACCTGACCCACTGCACCACTGCACCCACCTGACCTGACTCACTGCACCACTGCATCCACCTGACCTGACTCACTGCACCACTGCATCCACCTGACCTGACTCACTGCACCACTGCATCCACCTGACCTGACTCACTGCACCATTGCATCCACCTGAGCTGACTCACTGCACCACTGCACCCACCTAACCTGACTCACTGCACCACTGCATCCACCTGACCTGACTCACTGCACCACTGCATCCACCTGACCTGACTCACTGCACCACTGCATCCACCTGACCTGACCCACTGCACCACTGCATCCACCTGACCTGACTCACTGCACCATTGCATCCACCTGACCTGACTCACTGCACCACTGCATCCACCTGACCTGACTCACTGCACCACTGCATCCACCTGACCTGACTCACTGCACCATTGCATCCACCTGACCTGACCCACTGTACCACTGCATCCACCTGACCTGACCCACTGCACCACTGCATCCACCTGACCTGACTCACTGCATCCACCTGACCTGACCCACTGCACCACTGCATCCACCTGACCTGACTCACTGCACCACTGCATCCACCTGACCTGACCCACTGCACCACTGCATCCACCTGACCTGACCCACTGCACCACTGCATGCACCTGACCTGACCCACTGCACCACTGCATCCACCTGACCTGACCCACTGCACCACTGCACCCACCTGACCTGACTCACTGCACCACTGCATCCACCTGACCTGACCCACTGCACCACTGCACCCACCTGACCTGACTCACTGCACCACTGCATCCACCTGACCTGACTCACTGCACCACTGCATCCACCTGACCTGACTCACTGCACCACTGCATCCACCTGACCTGACTCACTGCACCACTGCATCCACCTGACCTGACCCACTGTACCACTGCATCCACCTGACCTGACCCACTGCACCACTGCATCCACCTGACCTGACTCACTGCATCCACCTGACCTGACCCACTGCACCACTGCATCCACCTGACCATCGCACGCACGCGGAGCTCACGACACAGGTCCCGCACCTGTGACGGAGCTGGTGATTCCCAGTCACCCTCACGGCCGACCGAACATGGCCGGGCAGTGGCGTGACCGGGCAGTAACGTGGCTGGCCAGTGGCGTGGCCGGGCAGTAACGTGCCCGGGCAGTAACGTGGCCGGGCAGTAGCATGGACAGGCAGGTGGCGTGGCCGGGCAGTGGCGTGTCCGGGCAGTGGCGTAGCTGGGCAGTAACGTGGCCGGGCAGTAACGTGGCCGGGCAGTAACGTGGCCGGGCCGTGGCGTGGCCGGGCAGTAACGTGTCCGGGCAGTAGCATGGCCGGGCAGTGGCGTGACCGGGCAGTAAGGTGGCCAGGCAGGTGGCGTGGCCGGGCAGTAACGTGGCCGGGCAGTAGCATGGCCGGGCAGTAACGTGGCCGGGCAGTAGCATGGCCAGGCAATAGCATGGCCGGGCAGGTGGCGCCCCCGCTGTTACCACAGTGTTGTGGTGTATAGTAACGGTGACGGCTGCGCCCAAGAGGAGGCTTACGCCCGTTTGATCGAGCGTTCGTGGTTGCGGTCGACAGGTCCCTGTACAGCTCGGACGGGCTGGTTCACGCGTCACTGTGGGCTCCAAAGCTTTGCTGTCCATTGTCCATGCGCACAAGAGCCCACCAGGAGATAGGAAAGTCACGCTCTTCTCGCTGGCCTGCAAGGCATACGAGGCCGACACCAAACAAGCCGGCACTTCCCTGCAATGGGCCGTACTGATGTACACCGAAGGATATGAACCGTCCTGATCCACATGGGAGAATATTGACCGGCCTGATCCACATCGAATGATATCGCCCGTCCTGATGCACACCAAGTATATGGACCGCCCTGGTGTACACTGAAGGATATCGACCGTTCTGATCCAGATCGGAGAATATCGACCGTCCTGATACATACCGGAGAATATCGACCGTCTTGAGCCATACCAAGGATATGGACCGTCCTTATCAACATAGAATGATATCGACCGTCATGATACACACCGAATATCAACCGTCCTGATCAAAATTGAAGGATATCGACCGTTCTGGTGCACACCAAGTGTATGGACCGCCTTGGTGCCCACCGAAGGATGCTGACCGTCCTGGTGAATGCCGGAATATCGACCGTCCCGATTCACACCGAAAGGCATGGACCGTCCTGACTGTGCCCCTGCCCTGTGCCACATAAATGCTGTCTCGGCTCACCACGCACGCTCAGCTCCCAGCCTAGAGGTGTGATTAGCTGCAATAACTTCGGCCAATATCAATATAAAACGTCACAAAAACCGGGGGAATTTCAGTGCCGTTGGCTGAACTTTCAGCAGCACATGTTCCTACACAACTTGTGTAGTTGTGTCGCACAAGATGTAAGCCTATCTCATGTATCCCGAGGTAGCAGCGCCACCGGGCATGGCTCACCTCCATCTTGACGATCTGTGACGTCATCCCGCAGTCGAGGTTGACGAACACGACGCACTTGTCCGAGCCGCTCTGAGTGACGTCATGACACACGATGTAGGCGCGGGCGAACAGGCGCGTGTGGATGCCGTGGTTCACCATCTTCATGTTGGCGTACCCCATCTGCGGACGACACGGAGCGAGGCTGCGTGATGTACAATTCAGCATTGTGGTGCAGGCCAGGGGCGTTACGTGTAACTCGGGAGATAAACCATACATACTTGCGAAAAGTGTGTTCGCGAACCGGGCCTTGGACGTGAGCAGTTCATTCGTCGGTAGTCAGTCTGTGCAGGTGCGAGAAGTTAGAGCATCATGTCCTAGCGCGTTCGCACACGACTAGCTGATTCTCGTTGGCCACCATCAGATATTGGAAGCTATTTCTGAATTAACTAGTCCCGGACAACGGAGCGTGGCAATCCGCGGCCCTCTGGAGCGCATGCTCTGCAACTCGTGCACAAGCCATTCCAACCGTGACCAACCCACTGCTGAAAACGCTGGCATCATCCTGCATACAATCATTACAAGAGCACATCAAAGCCCCGCTGGGTACCTAATGTCACAGACATGTCCATGTTTACGCACCACGGCAGACACCCTAAAGACATTGGCATCGTCGCTTATACAACTATCACAAGAGCATACCAATGCTAGGCCAGGTACCTAATGTCGCATACACGTCCACGCTTACATCCTACGTCAGGTACCCATACATAAATGTAGCTTCCTTGAGTTCTTTTACGACGCATTCAACCGCTAGGTCATGTAGCGTTGCCAACCTCTCACGCCGATTAGTCGCGGGTGGACTCGGTAAATGGCATCGGTTGTGAGATACGAACTCACAATCTTCCGATCAAGAGTTCCACACTCTACCAACTGAGCTACCGTGGCCCCCTACATGTCGCTTCCATGAAGTTATAGGGGGTTCTGGGGGATCTACGGGATGTGACGAAGTCAAACCGAGTATTCCAAAGCTGATTAAGAACATCAGTAGACCATTAGTGGCAGCGTTTCCCTGCATCTCGGTCACCGGCGGATCCCAGTGAGTGGGAGCACGTGCAGCCAGACATCTCAGCCGACAACCAGGTCACCGTCTGCTCTGTGTGCTCCATCCGGCTCCATCTGGCTCGATCTGGCTCGGCCCGGGCCGGTCGGATCCGGTTCGCTCACCATCGGCTCCGATCGCCTCGGGTGGTGGCCGCGTTGACAACAAACACCTACGCCACCTCACGGTGACGTCTGCCTGAGCAGATGACCAGATTTGGCCTCGTGCTACCAGATGTACGGCAGCGCTAAACTGGCACGAAGGCTGCCTCGGTGTGCACGCAGCTGTGTGGTAGTCTCAACACCGGAAACCTTGGCTGCAAGATACGACGTCGGCCGTGCTTGAGTCATGCGGGCACTTCTCATAAAGGGACTACGATGCAGGCCTTACACGTTTTCACTTTACTTGAAATGCGACTTGAATTGCATGGAGCTTTGCAAACCGGCGTCACCTGTCCATTATTATGCGGCGTTTGAAGGTCTGCATAGGCTAGGTAGCTAGGTGTGACGGGCAGGTCTGTATAGGCTAGGTAGCTAGGTGTGACGGGTAGGACTGTATAGGCTAGGTAGCTAGGTGTGACGGGCAGGTCTGTATAGGCTAGGTAGCTAGATGTGACGGGCAGGTCTGTATAGGCTAGGTAGCTAGGTGTGACGGGCAGGTCTACATAGGCTAGGTAGCTAGGTGTGACGGGCAGGTCTGTATAGGCTAGGTAGCTAGGTGTGACGGGCAGGTCTGTATAGGCTAGGTAGCTAGGTGTGACGGGCAGGCCTGTATAGGCTAGGTAGCTAGGTGTGACGGGCAGACCTGTATAGGCTAGGTAGCTAGGTGTGACGGGTAGGTCTGTAAATGAGATATTGGGTGGTCTGTATAGGCTAGGTAGTTAGGTGTGACGGGCAGGTCTGTATAGGCTAGGTAGCTGGATGTGACGGGTAGGTCTACATAGGCTAGGTAGTTAGATATGGCGGGCAGGCCTGTATAGGCTAGGTAGCTAGGTGTGACGGGTAGGTCTACATAGGCTAGGTAGCTAGATGCGACGGGCAGGTCTGCATAGGCTAGGTAGCTAGGTGTGGCGGGCAGGTCCGTATAGGCTAGGTAGCTAGGTGTGACGGGCAGGTCTGTATAGGCTAGGTAGCTAGGTGTGACGGGCAGGTCTGTATAGGCTAGGTAGCTAGGTGTGACGGGTAGGCCTGTATAGGCTAGGTAGCTAGATGTGACGGGTAGGCCTATATAGGCTAGGTAGCTAGGTGTGACGGGCAGGCCTGTATATGTTAGGTAGCTAGATGTGACGGACAGATCTGTGCGGGCTATGCAACTAGATGTGATGGACAGACTTGTATAGGCTTAGAAGCCAGGTCTGACGCAACACATTCAAGATGTTGGTGACACACATGGGGAGGGGCATAACGACAAATGTCGGGAACTGGCAGTGAACATTTGTAAAGCGTAACAACACATAGTTGTAACACTTGGTCGCATGCACTTGGGTGTATTTCGGCGTCCAGAAGGACGATTCTGATAAATCACACAAAATTATACAGTTTAAATGTGAGTTTGGTAGCGCGTGTTGCCATCAACGGACACATGTTGCCGGATTTATGCCTGGAAGGAGGTACCTCGCTATACCTGCGAGACATAGTGACGTAGATATAATTGCACACGTGTTGGACATTTATGGTGTATCGCATTTGGCACGTAAGACGACAATCCGACACGAGTTCAACGCGCTGGTCTGGTGCGTCGACACGCCGCGTCAGCTGTCCGCGTGTTTTGCTTTCACCACAGCGGCAGCGGTATCTCCAGACCGGAGGCGCCCGCGACCGACTGGGAATGAGAGCGTCAGCGCGTGCAGGCTTAGAGAGCTTGCGACTGCTCGACGACAGAGGGAGGCAGCTGGCGACTAAACAGACGGCAGTCGAGGGGCGGATGGGATGGATGGGTCATGTGGTGAATAGGTGCACCGGTGGAAACGTGCAATTGTGCATCAGTGCATGGCCTATGCGCGCTTTGCTGAGTGGTGTGTTATGCAACTCGCATAAATGTTTCCTCGCGATCTAATCTGGAAGCAGTTATCGAGTGTGAGCCGGAGCAGAAGACCGACGGGCACCGGCTCCTGGTGGGTATTAACCGCACTTTAAGTGCAAGGATCGGACGCGCCCCAGCCTATATCACCCCTCCCTGTATCACCTCCAATGCCACTTCGATAATGGCTCATTTATCAAGTATATCACTCTAACTGAAGTACCAGCCGAAATCCTTTTCCGATTGAATATCCGGGGGAAACGTTGGCACATTTATAACGGGGACAGAGCTGGCAGGCTGGCAGCTAAAGCCAGCACAACTGGTGACGAAACAGCTTTAAAAAATGTACCATGCGATATCGTTTGTATCGTTTGTTCTGGCCTGGATTCAGCTCTACTCAGGACTTCGACGTATGCTGGGCCCATCTGGCATCGATTGACCTGGACTCGGCTCTGCTCAGGAGCTTGACTTATTTTGCGCCCATCTGTCACCAATGGATAGTGCGGGGAACAATGATTATCAAGCGGAGGGGGGGGGGGGAGAGACGGCAATCGTGGTTCTCCATGGTACTTCCGCAAATATTGGAGGAAATTCCGCTGAGTGTTCCGCGAGTTGGTGAGTTGTTGGGGCTTGCGTCAGTGCGACTGGCCTAGAGATTCCAGACAACACGACGAGTGTCTGCATTCTCACGGCTTCCGAAAATTCCAGGGGTATACAGGTATGCTTGCCCTAGATTCCGCCAACTACCTACCCGTTTTACGGCAGGGGAAGTGTTGTGTCCCGGTGGCACCATCCTACAAGTTCAAAATTTACGTGGAAACCAACGCTAAATATACATCTGTTTTGGCTTCCTACTGCCCTACCTTGCCCTATTTTGTGGTTCCTAGTCTACCTACCTGCCTCCCTGTCACGACCATTCCCTGTTTCGATCCCCGTCACAACTCGCACGTGCCTTTCGCTACTTCCATCGACCTGTCACATCCATTTGTCGCATCCATTGCCGGTGTTCACGTCGCCTTTCGACGTGGCAGTGGTACACCATACGCTACACCAGCTGTTCGGCATACCATATCGCCTCTGTCCGCTTTACATGTCGCCTCTGTCGCCCTGTTTCCTACATTCGTTATCCTGCTGCACTTGGTGCCCTTTAGGCGCAAAATAACCTGAGCGGTAGGCGCGTCCAACAGCACCGCATCACCACGGCAACGACCACTACCACCCGACCACTACCACCCGATCACTACCACCCGACCACTACCACCCGACCACTACCACCTGGTTCCGTGCTACTACTACTACTGCAACTCCCGGCTACTATTATCGACGTGAGCGTTATCTCGGCCTCCGTCTGTTGCTGGGCCGGCAGGGGGCGTGGCCACCTACTTCCCCGGCCTTGTGACTCACCTCAGTCGGCTCTGTCTATCGCGCGGACACCAGGGACGCTCCCAGCCGACGCCTGAAGTGGCACGGCTCAGAGAGCCACACTCACGCACCACGCGCCGGCTGCCTGGCGATCGAGCTCACCGTCCTAGCTCACCGTCCTAGCTCACCGTCCTAGCTCATCAACATAGCTCACGAGCCTATCTTACCAGCATAGCTCACCGGCATAGCTCACCGGTATAGCTCACCGGTCTAGCTCACCGGCCTTCATCTGTCAGAAGTGGCCAGATTGTATATAGACATTTCACCTGAGGGGCCATTCCAGCCATTTACGGCCATTTCACTTGTATATAGCCATTTCTCGGGGAGGTGGCCGAACAGGGGTAAATATTTTTTGTCGGATGTGTTGCCAAAACAAATTGCACGAATGTGTGACTTCAGGCAGCCTGACTACGGGACGGGAAAGGGCAGGGACAGGGCCCACCTGGGCTGCACTACTGGTGGCCAGTAGTCGGAGGTGAGAAGCGGCCGGCGGGACGGGGCAGGGACAGGGACAGGGGCCACCTTGGCTGCGCTACTGGTGGCCAGTGGTCGGAGGTGAGAATCGGCCGGCGGGAAAGGGCAGGGACAGGGCCCACCTGGGCTGCACTACTGGTGGCCAGTAGTCGGAGGTGAGAAGCGGCCGGCGGGAGGGGGCAAGGCCAGGGGCAGGGGCCACCTTGGCTGCGCTGCTGGTGGCCGGTGTAGAATGCGAGTGCTTTACCGTTACGTGATGCCAGTGCTGCCTGCGGTACAGTTCGCCCTGCCCACGCGGCAGTCGAGTTGCGGTGAACTTGGCTGGACAGATAATAACGGCTGTGGACTTGGCTGGACAGATAATAACGGCTGTGGACTTGGCTGGACAGATAATAACGGCGGTGGACTTGGCTGGACAGATAATAACGGCTGTGAACTTGGCTGGACAGATAATAACGGCTGTGGACTTGGCTGGACAGATAATAACGGCTGTGAACTTGGCTGGACAGATAATAACGGCTGTGGACTTGGCTGAACAGATAATAACGGCTGTGAACTTGGCTGGACAAATAATAACGGCTGTGAACTTGGCTGGACAGATAATAGCTGTGAACTTGGCTGGACAAATAATAACGGCTGTGAACTTGGCTGGACAGATAATGGCTGTGAACTTGGCTGGACAAATAATAACGGCTGAGAACTTGGCTGGACAAATAATAACGGCTGAGAACTTGGCTGAACAGATTATAGCGGCTGTGAACTTGGCTGGACAGATAATAACGGCTGTGAACTTGGCTGGACAGATAATAACGGCTGTAGACTTGTCTGGACAGATAATAACGGCTGTTAACTTGTCTGGGCGGGTAACAACTGTGGACTTGGCTGTGCAGGTAGCAACAGCGCCTGTGGATCTTCTTTTCGATGGCGGGACGTGGTGGAGAGTGCAACGATCTTACTGTTCCCAATAAAATAAAAACTACGTACTCAGCCTATGTAACGTGACGGGTCGCCATTCGCGCGTCTCGGGCAGGGCCGCTGGGTGGTAAGAAGAATAACTCAACATTGTATCGGAGAGGAGGATCATTTGGAAAATTTGCACGTGCCCGGCAGTGGTGTCCACAAATGCGTGCACCTTGCATCAGTTGTATCCATGTAAGAATATAGCATGAAGCCGGGCTCGTATCGAGTGAGGGCGACTCAAGGCCACGGCCGGTCTCCTGTCCAGTGGCAGCCCTGAGGGGCGACTCAAGGCCACGGCCAGTCTCCTGTCCAGTGGCAGCCCTGAGAGACCCAGGGCCCGGCTTTTTTTCTGTCGGGTGGCGGGCCGAGGGGGCTCAAGGGCAGGCCTACTTTTTTTTGGCGGGGGGGGTTGGAGGGGGGGCGACACGGGGCCGTCTTTTCTCTTTTGTGTTGGGGGCGGGGGGGGAGTCACGGCGGCGGCCTTTCTCTTTTGTGGCGGGCCCGGGGGGGGGAAGGAGGGCGGGGCCGGTCTCCTGTCCAGTGGCAGCCATTCATGCCACCACCACCGAGATACACCAGTATTTGCCAACATTAATTGAATGTATCATCGTGAACTCGTGCAGAACAAATGACATTACCTGTTACGCAAACCGCGCAAGGTCAATACAAGCGGTAGTTGGGTGACGAGATGTGGGCTTCCTTAGCCTACCGTATTGTGTACATAAGTATTTTGCAGCATTAGTATGCCTGAGCGTGCTTGCTTATCTACCATGTGTCCTGATACGTGCTCAAATTGTATAAGCGTCCGTAATGAGTGACGCCCATGGACTGAGTGACGGATGGTGGATTGGGGGACACGTCATCACGGCGATAATTGCCAAACGGTGCCGCAAGGCGTCTCAAAAATCACTTAATCGCTGTTGCCAAGGAAACGGCGAGATAAGGAAGTCGGTAAAAAGCTGGCGGACATCGATTTCCTATTGGTGGCCATTTGACATTGTTTTTCACCCTCACCTGGTCGTGATATGGAAAAGAGATCTACCGCAGTTGCCGTCTCCGCGGGTGTTGGATGGCGGGTGTCGGTGGAGAAACTGAAGTGTTGTTGGTTCAGTTCCGGTGGCAGGAAACGTCCGCCTTAAACAAGCTTTCAACTTTCGCACATTTGGATGCGACAACCGACCGAAATTGCGATACTTCAAGAGGAGTAACCCTCTCGTTTCACTTGCTGTCTGATTGTCTTCGTGTGAACAGTTTCGCGTTAACTTGTGGACGCCGGTGCCTTATTTCCTGACGTGCCTGCTCTGGCAGTAGTAATAAGTATACACATGCTGAATATGCACGTGCCGATAAATGAAAGAGTGGAATGTTCCAAACTACAAATAAGTCATCGCCGGACAAAGCGGAAGTGTGCAGAAACGTGATTATTTTCTCTTGCCACAGTGACCGCACATGTGGTGGATAGAAACTAGAAATGCCAGTCGGGTGTTGGTATGACAGGGAGGCTCTTGACACGGCCCCGATATCAGTGCCAGTCGGGTGTTGGTGTGACAGGGAGGCTCTTGGCACGGCCCCGGTATCAATGCCAGTCGGGTGTTGGTGTGACAGGGAGGCTCTTGAAACGGCTCCGGTATCAATGTCAGTCGGGTGTTGGGGTGACAGGGAGGCTCTTGACACGGCTCCGGTATCAATGTCAGTCGGGTGTTGGTGTGACAGGGAGGCTCTTGACACGGCTCCGGTATCAATGTCAGTCGGGTGTTGGGATGACAGGGAGGCTCTTGACACGGCCCCGGTAGCTATGCCAGTCAGATGTTGGGGTGACAATGAGGCTCTCTGTACCATCCTAGTAGGTGACGGTACTCGAAACTTCAGAGAAAGAAGATACGTATGTTAGGTTAGGTTATTGGTTTTTACAACACGTCGACCATTGAGTTATGTAGTGTCCCCAATTTCTCACGCCGATTGGTCGCGGATGAAGAGCGGCGACAGGTGAGGCTCGAACCCACAATCTTTCGACTGTGAGACGGGAAACTTACCCCTAGACTACTCGTCCCCAAGAATATACATACATTAAACGGGCATTGCTAAAATGACCGCGGAGTTCAGTATGCCACAGGCCCAGCTGCGCAGCCGACAGTGAAGCTAAGCAGCCCATTGAAAGCCTTCCAGTACCATAACTATCCTCCCTTGTAATTATCTTACTTTCAACCCCTTTTCCCCTCAGGCTTGCATCGGATGAGGTGATAATAACTGTCTGTACCAGGTTCCGATTGCACATTTATGCCTGGGTTCGATAAGCAATGTTGAGCGTAGACCCGCGGCGGTGTGTTGGGGAATACCGTTGCGGTGTTCCCCAAGCACACCTTTGGGGAAGTGAGTGTGTGTCAGGGGCGAATGCGGGGTAATATTTCCTCGGGGGCGCCGACGAATTGCAGTTGTTACGAGCGGTACAAAGCAAAATATGTCTGTGATTGGCGCCGTTTTACGGTCATCTGGGGCCAATTTCACTGGCATCACAAGCTGTGTTTTCTCACCGAATTCGGTGTCAGTACACCTTCAGGTAATCTTAAAGTATTGCTCCTCACACTTCCTTTGTATCAGCATGGTATTTAAGTCCAAATCAGCGGACTCCCAGCCAGCTGTTCGTGACTTAAATATTGAATGCGATTAAATTAAGTTAAGTAAATAAATCTTATTAAATGTGCTATAATTAGATAAGATTACCTAAAGGTTTATCCACACCAGACTCGGTGCGAATTCACAGCCTGTGATGCTGGTGAAACTGACCTCAGATGTGTACACTGGCGGGCCGCATCTGTCCAACTGACTCACACTTTCGCCTCGATCGCGATCATGAGTGAAAATGGAAGCTCGTGTTTGTGACATGTTTTTGTTTGTCTTCTCGCCAACCAACACCTCATCCGTCATCCGCAGACTGTCGTGTGAAGTCGGCTCCGACCACCGATCAGAAGATCAGACTGCGATACGAGGCACGCGACTCCTCCGGTACGTGGCAAACACGTTCGTCTCACAACAGGCCCGGCCGGTCCGGCATTCCCTGGTGTCACCATGGTGACCGCTATCCGCCGTGGTGGCTTGTTCATGACGCAACTGTTGGCATGGAAACCCGGCCATTCACGTTTGGTCTACATTCCACTCCCGTTGACATGGTAAACGGAGAGGGTCAGTAGGGCAGCATGGTATTAAAAGCCCTGTACCACGATGCACAAGGTTGTCATCATAATGAATTACTTATTTGCTGACTATCTTTTGCCATTGTTCTCTGGACACAAGCTAGACGATTTGTGCCGTACAATGCGCCTTAATCACCGGTGAGATAACAAATGAGTTTGTGAGGGGATCAAGGTGTGGATTGAGAACCGCCTCACTAGTCAAGGGCGGAGGCAAGCTGTGGTGAGTCCACATGGTATATGGTAAAACATAACCTGAGCGGCCAGACCCAGCCTGCTGGGCTGACCCGACCTACGAACTTTTGAAACCGTAAAAACTTATTATTTGCAGCATATTGATCTCTAGTTTCTTCATTTACATACAGATCAGCTCTTTTCGTTTTGTTGTTTAACGATATTTTGCAGCAATATTCTTCATGATGTGCAAGTAAGCTTTGTTCAAATAAAGAGGCCTGCAAAAGCATGTATTCTCGAGGGCAATTTTCAACAGCGATTCCCGTTGTAATATAGCCCGTGTCCTCGTTCAATTTCAAGCTCCAGTTGTTCACTCGGGGCCATGTCCGTTCTTTCCCATTTGAGACTTGTGAACTTTCGTCACAATATTCATCATGCAGTACTGTCAATATTTGCAGAAAGTAAAGGATTCGCCACGGCTTTCTACTCGTGGGCAGCTTACAATATGTCTATAATATGTCCATAATAGCCACTGCACGTGAAGGGCATGTATTGTGAAATAAATAAATAAATACATACAATAAACTTCGGATGACAGGGGGCGCCTGCCGTCCGCCTCGAATCCACCCACTGCCGGCTGACCCTGTGACGTCATATACTACGTCACGTATCTCCCCAGAGCCAACCGGTATGGCGGTATCAGATGTTGGTTCGTCGTGTTGGAAGGTTGTGTGGGGCGTGGACTGGCGAGATGCCTGTCAGACGCGAGGAGATGGCAGTCAGACATGAGGAGATGGCTATCAGACGTGAGGAGATGGCTGTCGGACGTGAGGAGATGGATGTCAGACGTGAGGAGATGGCCGTCGGACGTGAGGACCGTGACACAGGGTGGCACATATGCTAATCCGACAAGTTGGCACAGTGGGTTTGACGCATGATGCATGGCTTCACGTGCTGCGAGAGGTGAAGTTGCGGCCGGTCCACAAGCTCCTTTTGCGGCTTGGTGGCCGATCCTGTGCCCGCGGCAATGGAGCCCCATGACCGGGCAGCCTCCTGCACTCGCTCCTCCAGTGCCCCTGCTGGCACTGGTAGTGCGATATAAAGGCAGCAATTAGATGAGCCGGTATCCCCCACTGCATGATCCTCGTTAATGGCTTACTCTTCCACGAGCTCGAGGGCTTTTAATTTATCACGGGATAAAGTGAATTGCTGCAATGACAACCTGGAGCTGATGTCAGCCCATAATGGCCTCCCAGGATGATAATGAAGGCTTACCGGAATTATTGCTGTCACATTGTGATTCATGCTCATGCTTTCCATGCTGCTCCTTGGGCTTTTCACTCGGTTCGTTTCCAGTGAGATGATGGCGCACGGACACCACACAAACACCGACACCGGACAAACACACTGCAGTCCGACCAACACAAACACCGACACCGGACAAACACGCTGCAGTCCAACCAATGGACACCACACAAACACCAGCACCGGACAAACACACTGCAGTCCAACCAGTCAAGAGATCCAGTCATTGGAAACTGTTCGGGCCGTTAAACAGGATGTGTTTGCAGACATTCTGACCAGAAGATCCATTGGGAAGAGGGGTTGTAACAGTAGGTTGATCGAAACATTGGTGCTGCGAGCATGACTAACATTTTCGGCGGGTTTGGCGCCGGGAATGGCAAGAGTACGTAAACCTCCATTACTGTGTTCACGAATGCCCCCCTGGGCTCTCTTGTAGGGGCTGACGACTTTGAATTTATGCTATCAAAAACTATTACCCTTCATTGAGAGTATCAATGCAAACGACTGTTTTCCATAGCAGCTAACACGACGATTTCCATGGAAATTTGCCCGGGATCATTCTGTAAGGGGAAAATTAATTAATTGCATTGCATATAGGTTATGCGATACAACCATTGATATTATCAGTACACTTTCCAACAGCTCAATACCAGTGCGTATTCAGTTAATGGATTGGGCTCTTGATCCAGCTAAAAAGGTTTCAAATCAAGCTATCTAAATATTGACGATATTATAAATTTTACTGATCGATAGTAACTAGCGTGACATTACAACTGATTCAGACACATGGTAAGTTGCAGAAGTTCCACTTCGTGCGTTACTAATAGAACTGCCGGTTATTGACCACTTCACCATGCATTATTAATTGGCTTCAAGGAGCCGACTGTGCTCACACCCTGTTCTGATGACCACGGGATTAATTTCACTACCTATGAATCACTACCTATGAATTGCACACGTCACGACCGCATGGATTCCGACTGAGTTCAGGGTGTCACCACACGTGTCAGAATGTGTCGCTTCGTGTAATCTATGTTTCTCCCCGGAGGAGGTGCAGCTGGCATAACAGTGACGCGAACAGCGAGCACTCAGCTGTACAGCAGTGCCCGCGCTGAGATCCAACTGAATCCCAGACACGCGGCACTGAGAAGGTAACCGCGATGTATGATTTGTCGCACCACAAATTTCACACATGATATTCCACGGTAATGTACGTGGGTGCTTGAGGTTCGTATTTGAAATATGAGGGACTATCGCCTGTCGCTGGTGCCGCACCTGGGTTTTACTACCGCTGACGACAGTAATGTGAAATGGTCGTTACGATCATCACACACGACGGGCGTCACAGCGTTACGTCACGGCCCACGGCTGCCATCAGCGGAGCGATGTAACATTCCGAGATGTTCCCCGGCGTCATATGGAGGACTGTCGTGACCCACAGAGTGGGTACCATGCTATCGAACAGTCCTCGGTATCTTCAGCAGTGCATGGCCGTCACTTCTCTCCTGGGTGAAATATTAGCGGTCACTGGCTCTTCTCATGGGGGACGCCGCAATGAACAATGGATGAACGCGTTTCCTCCAAACTTGTAAAGTTTAACGTTGCGCTTTGGCAACACAGAAAGAACCGATCTAAGAGCCCTCTTGCCTCTCCTCTATTCAGAATTAATGACAACACCATAGATACCTGCCTAGCAGCGCATACTTTTGGTAGGCATTTCATGCATCACGCATCACATGAACTAGGTACATTTAGCTTACACATCACCAAAGGAAGGACACAGAGGGCATGTGTCCCTCTTTTAGCACCAAAGAGGCTTGAAGGGCCCATTTGGCGCTGCCCTGGATCGGACAGAGGCTCTTCGGGCGCCGGGATCCCTCCAGATGTGCCCACTCCCGAAAGTTGGTGGTTGGAACCCTTCCGGAATTGTGGCCCCCTATATTTCAAAGCGGTGGTAGGGCCACCCCTCCGAAATAGCCGTGCCCATAGCTTCAGCAGATAGTCTTTTGGAAGGGTCCCTACCTTTCAACGAAAGCCGCTTCTGTGGCATAGAAGTCGAGTCGCCGACTAGCCCGCTGGTCAATTATTGGGCCCCACTCCAGAGTTGGGGGTCCACATTTTTCGTGATTCAGAGGTAGCAAACATCTGCCTCACCTTTTCTGACATCTCACTCTGCATACTCCCTGTGTTAATCCTTGCAAGTCGGAAAATTCAGCATGTCTCGTATCTTGCCTGCTTTGCGCAATCCCGAAAACATGGGTTTTCAGTTTTAGCGGTCCGTCATCCTGCTGGAGGCTATTGAAAAGCTGTGTCTCCTTAACCCGTCCCGTCTCGGGGGGTCTTCAGCCGCCCCCCCCTCAGGTTTTTCGCGGATAGTGGACGAACGGCGCGCGGCAGAGTGCCCAAGTTTTGCATACCTTTTCCCACATCAATTTGGCATGCTGATTCAAAATTTTGCAGTCAGGTCGTCTAGGGTTAACGAGTTAGTCAAGGTCAAGTGAGGTCACCTCCAAAAAAGTTTAACCAGTCGTCACGCTTTAACGGGTACAGATATTTTAATGAAACTTTCAGCGTTTGCTTATCTTTAGGGATGCAACAATACGTACGAGTCGAATTTGTCTCTTTTTTCGTTTTTGACTACATATAAATTTTCCATATTTGCCAATTGCAGTTAAAATACAAGATTCTGGCTGAAGTAAGCATTTTGATTAGGGCAAGTTTACTTCCAACAACGTTTCTCGGTCTGCTCTACCCATTGGAAAAGGAAAGTTAAACAAAACTTGAAAACTCAAAATTTTGAAATTTCAACAAAAACAAAGGTATTTTTAGGGGACAAACAAATATGGCCCTGCTCGATTTCGCTGTCCTTTTCTCATTCAAAATAATTGTTTTCTTCAAATATCCTCCCCCCCCCCCAAATGCACTCCGCAGAGCCAAAATCATAATGTAAGTCGTGAAAAGTCGTGAAAATCTAGCCCCCTGGTGACGTAACTTTTGGGGGAGATTGTTTTAGGGGTGGATCCGGACCCTACTCCTTGAGCGCTTTCCGATGACACCTCTTTCGTTTTCGCGCGACGCTTAGTTTGGATTGTAGATGGGGTTACTACCCCCTCCCCGAGACGGGGTGTGAGGATCTGACCGGAGAGACGGCGCGGGTTAGCAACAGACGGACACCAAAACTGTACAATACAAACTGTGTATACTTAGACATTGCGCAAGTGACGTATGCCATGTGTGCATCCAAGGAATAAGTGCGTCTGATCTATTAGTCCTTGTTGGTATAGGTAGCATTGTCTTCAAGGCGTGAATGAGCATTGACCAAATGAAAGTGAACACTTAATCAGCTGCAGGGCTTCCAAATGCATGCCTTTGGGTGCACACTGACACCTAAAACGGTTTTTCAATATCGCTTCGGATATCTTTTATACATACTTATGCCGGGCTATTCGTCATTTGTATGCATGCTAAAGGATAGGATTGTAGAGGATGCATATAGTTTTTCCTAGCTGCAGATATTGGATCCGAAAAATGCTTGCCAATATTTTGTATGCACACATGAACATAGTTCCTTCTCTGAACTAACTTGAACATTCATAGTCGGGATTGAACATTTTATTTCTCCGAGAATGCTTATTTAAATATCTCCATCTTACCCTATTTTCTTCATCCCTGACGTTGTTTCCTTACGTCCGACACCTAACTCGAAATGAAGTTGAAAACACTAACCAGTCTTGCACAGTTGGCAAATATACCCAGTTGCACGCCGTCGATAAGAGGCAGGGGTGCAAAACACATTCAGACACGAGGTGCTCCACCTAATGTGACACGAGGTGCTTGCCCTTATATATCACATGAGGTGTCGGACCTTTTGTGTGATACGAGGTGCTGGACCTTATATGGAACGATCATACAATTCTGCATGCCAAATAATGTTGCACAGGGGCGACTAGTGCAGGAGCAGGATGCTTGTCGTGAGCACAGGGGCGACTAGTGCAGGAGCAGGATGCTTGTCGTGAGCACAGGGGCGACTAGTGCAGGAGCAGGATGCTTGTCGTGAGCAAAATCGTCATACGCCCGAGCCCCACCTGTCGCTGTGCTTCGCCCGCGACCAAGGCGTGAAGAATCGACTAACATTTTTGACTAAAGTAGCCGACGCGTCGTAAAAGCCAAGAGCTTCGCGTGGACCGTCACGCGCCATGAAAGGACCCGCTCCGATAACTGACACCTGGATTTACCCCGAGCCTGCGTTGTGTTCTATCGCGGACAATGTGGCCAGTGCCGGTCCAGTTCCCACGTGTTCGTGCATCACGCGTCCCGAGCACGTGACGTCCGGCGGCCTCCTTACCGTTAATTAGCATGCCCGCTTATGACCCGGGGACAGCAGTAGCATCTGCACTCACTAGCTATACGGTTACACGGAGTCGGGCGGTGTTAATGTCCGGGTGTGAGTGGCCAGGCCAACAATGTCACGAGTTTTAACTGCGCCCATCGGTACCGCAACTCCAAGTCAGCGGAGCTGGTGGTGCGCCAACACGGCACTAACGGAGCTGACGGTGCGCCAACACGGCACTAACGGAGCTGACGGTGCGCCAACACGGCACTGACGGAGCTGACGGTGCGCCAACACGGCACTGACGGAGCTGACGGTGCGCCAACACGCCACTGACGGAGCTGACGGAGCTGACGGTGCGCCAACGCGGCACTGACGGAGCTGACGGTGCGCCAACACGGCACTGACGGAGCTGACGGTGCGCCAACACGGCACTGACGGAGCTGACGGTGCGCCAACACGACACTGACGGAGCTGGTGGTGCGCCAACGATTTTGCATGCTGTGATTCAGTTGGGTGACACGCAAACCCGACATCAGCCACACCGTACCGTCCCAGGCAGCCGCGGGCCGGGGGAGGTTTGCGGAGAAGAAAAATAAGACCCTTCAGTTCTCTTGCGATGCATTCGACTGCTAGACCACACAGCGCCGAGAAACCGTCGCGCCCAGTGATGGCGGGATCGGGTGGACACGGTATTCCCGCCGGTTACAGGGTTCGAACTCACGATCTTAGGCTCAAGGGACCTGCGCCCTACCGATTGAGCTGCTGCCACCGCCAGAGTGCCGGGAAGAAGCGCCACTATAGTGTCACCCTGGACGGCGATAGTGTCGCCTCTGGACGGCGATAGTGTCGTCTCTGGGCGGCGATAGTGTCGCCTCTGGACGGCGATAGTGTCGCCTCTGGACGGCGATAGTGTCGCCTCTGGACGGCGATAGTGTCGCTTCTGGACGGCGATAGTGTCGTCTCTGGGCGGCGATAGCGTCTCATCTGCAGTGCTATGGTGACGTCTCTGTGGC
Organism: Imbricaverruca yamaguchii; assembly: GCA_034440575.1. NCBI lineage: Eukaryota > Metazoa > Arthropoda > Thecostraca > Neoverrucidae > Imbricaverruca > Imbricaverruca yamaguchii. Next base: position 1,058,101 of record JAOTOL010001528.1, on the reverse strand, counting down.
GATAGTGTCGTATATGTGGTGCTTTAGTATCGCATATGCGGTATTATGATGTCGCGTTTGTGGCGATGCAGTGTCGCATCTGATTTGGCACAGTGTCGCATCTGCTGTGATATTATAGTGTCGCATATGCGGCGATATATTGTCGCATATGTGGTGCCATAGTGTCGCATATTGGGAGATAAGGTGTCGCGTATGTGGTATAGCGTCGCATCTGTCGTGACATAGGGTCGCATCTGTGCGTACTATAGTGTCTCATCTGTGGTGCTGTAGTGTGGGATCTGCGGTGCTATGGTTTCGTCGCTGTGGTGTTATAATGTCGCATCTGTGGTGGTATTATGTCGCATCTGCGACGCTATGATGTCGCACCCACGGTGTTATAGTGTCGCAGCTGTGGTGTTATAGTGTCGCAGCTGTGGTGCGATAGTGTCGTACACACCCTTGGTCATCTGAACGACTGATGCCCATTCAGACGAGGGACGCCAGCCTGATCTATGTTCCCTGGCGCCATCTATCTCAACAAACGGTAACCAGTAACAATGGAAACAACCAACCATCACGTATCGGGGCTCTGCTGGGTTCTTTAATACTATCTGTTTAGCCTGGCCCTGATGGGTGTAAAGATGTTTTCACTTATTTATCGATGCGGGCCCTCTCCAAGGCTTCACCGACTTGCATGGTTTTCCGCTGAATTGAAGTCGGAAATGTGCGGCCGGTTGGAAATCGTTCTTTTGTGCTGCATTTATCGCCTCGGAATGTCTTGATCATGACATCATCATTCAGGGAAGTAGATGAAGCACGGTGTCACAGCACATTTGCATTAGATGTGACCTCCATGTCGCCATTTGACCGCTGAAGAGTGCTGAAGAAATATTCGACGCTACCTTGTGCGTATCAATTTGCGCTAGGTTTCCAGCTTAACGTTGTGGTGTGGCGTTTGCACCTACACCTGGATGACGTTGTACGTCCCCACAGGTGGTTGTTATAACACGCTTAACATGTGCAGCCGTGGGTGGGGAGAACTCCCCGCACTGTACCACTAGAGCGAGATGATCGACACTGACCTTCGACACACTCCGTGTTGATCATTGTATTGATATGAGACGTCGGCGCAGCTGCGACATTCCCAGTTTACCGGCAGTCCGGGGGTGGGGGGTCCACAGTGGTTAGCTGCCTGTGTTTCCTTCCAGTGCAACTGAGCAACAACGCGCCTTCACTTTCAATTAGCTTCCCTACCACCGCTGAATTGTCTGCAAAAGCCGGTCGTCAGAGGCTCGAGGTATCCACCAGCGAATGTCCGCGCGTGCTCTGTGCTGCCTGATTACGCGAGAAGACACCCCGCCATGAGGGGTGGGGCGTTGATCTGCTCGGGTCAGTTCCTTCAACACACCGTCAATTTCCGCAATGCTAAGGGCCGAAAATGTCGGATGACAAGAACCTGAAGTGAAAACCTGCTTTCATTACCTGTGCAAGCAGGTAATGTAGCATTAAAAGATGATTGTACAGGTGCACTGGTAAGTTTACAGGAGTACAAGTGTTCCTAAAAGCCATTGTTAACCCGCGCCGTCTCTCCGGTCAGATCCTCACAGCCCGTCTCTGGGGGGGGGAGGCGGCGGAAAGTAACCCCTCTCTAAAATCCAAACTAAGCGTCGCACGAAAATCAATTAGATGTCATCGGAAAGTGCTCGAGAGTATGGTCCGGATCCACCCCTCAAAACAATTTCCCCTGAAAAGTGATGTCACTAGGGGGCTAGATTTTCACGACTTTTTACGACTTACATTATGTTTTTGGCTCTGGGGAGTTCATTTTGGGGATTTTTAAGAGAGAAAAAATGTGGAATCAGGAGTGGATACCGAAATCAATCAGGGCCATACAATCTTTTGGCCCCGGAATTTTTTTTTTTTTTTAATTTCAATATTTTTATTTTTTTAATATCAATATTTTGAATTTGAATGCTTTAATTTTCATGTTTTCTTTAATTTTCCTTTTATAATGGGTAGAGCAGACCGAGAAACGTTGTTGGAAGTCAACTTTACCTAATTAAAAAATGCTTACTTTAGCCAGAATGTTCGATTTCAACTGCAATAGGCAAGTATGCAAAATTTATATGTAGTAAAAAATGGGAACAAATTAAAAATGTATTTCATACGTTTTGTTGCATCCTTAAAGATAAGCAAACGCTGAAGGTTTCATTAAAATATCTGTATCCGTTAAAGCGTGACGAGTTGTTGAACTTTTTTGGAGGTGACCTCTCTTGACCTTGACCAACTCGTTGACCCTAGATGACCTGATTTCAAAATTTTTAAACGGCATGCCAAATTGATGTGGGAAAGTATGCCAAATTTTGGCGCGCTGCCGTGTGTCGTTCGTTCAATATCCGCGAAAAACATGAGGGGGCGGTTGAAGACTCCCCGAGACGAGACGGGTTAAGCAAAACAGAAAGCCATCATTAAGCGCAAAGACAGCATCCTTGACACTGATAAAACCGGTACCTTACACCACCTAAGGCAATCACATATACAGCACATAACCGCATCCACACACAGACACACACAGACACAGACACACACAGACACACACACACACAGACACAGACACAGACACAGACAGACACAGACACAGACACAGACACAGACACAGACACAGACACAGACACAGACACACACACACACACACACACACACACACACACACACACACACACACACACACACACACACACACACACACACGACACACACGTACACATACACATACACATACACGTACACATACACATACACATACACATACACAGACGCAGACGCAAACACACACGCAGACACAGACGCACACACACAGACGCAGACGCAGACGCAGACGCAGACGCAGACGCAGACGCAGACGCAGACGCACAGACAACAGACACAGACAACAGACACAGACACAGACAGACACAGACACAGACACAGACACAGACACAGACACAGACACAGACACACAGACACAGACACAGACACAGACACACACACACAGACACACACACACACACACACACACACACACACACACACACACACACACACACACACAGACACACACACACACACAGACACAGACACAGACACAGACACAGACACAGACACAGACACAGACACAGACACAGACACAGACACACACACAGACACAGACACAGACACAGACACAGACACAGACACAGACACACACACACACACACACACACACACACACACACACACACACACACACACACACACACACAGACACACACACACACACACACACACCTGTGTCTCAAATTGACATATGCATACACACACGGGCCATACATCTGGGTGCGGGCTTATGTCCAGTATGTATGTATATCTTATGGTTAGATAGATATTGTGATAAGTGAAAATGAAGGGGAATCATTGCATATTGTCACGAGGGGCACATGGGGCGTGGTTTTCGGCTTTTGAAGCAAAATGTTTACTGTTGAGGAAGGCCCGTGGCCGAAATATATACCGTGCGAGTCTGCACCTATTCCTTTCTTGCAACATGAGCACAAGGTTATTTTGCGCTTTTTTTGCTCATAATTATGCTCGACACAGCACTGCACCTAGTCAGGCGTGTCGTAAAGCCAATAACCAACCGACCAATCAGCATGAGAGGTTCGCGACGATATGTGACCAGAGCAGTAGATATGTCACAAAACCAAGACCCACATAACCAATCAGCATGAGGGGTTGGCGACTATATGTGACTAGAGAAGTAGATATGTCACAAAACCAAGACCCACATAACCAATCAGCGTGAGGGGTTGGCGACGATATGTGACCAGAGCAGTAGATATGCCATAAAACCAAGACCCAACCAGCCAATCAGCGTGAAGGGTTGGCGATGCTATGTGACCAGAACAGTAGACGCGTCCTAAAGCCAAACCCAACCAACCAATCAGCGTGTTGTTTGACCGACAGTGGACGCGTAGTAAAGCCAATAACCAACTAACCGACAGCCAAGGAAATCAAAATTCACAAGTGGAGTTGTCGCCCAGCGGCCTCGAATACTGTGGAATTTGCAGAATATTTAATCAGGGGTTTCACTAAGTGCCGATGATTGCCAAAGTCATCCATGACATTGACCTATTAATACTATTTTTGGAGTATGGAGTCACTCTGAACCCCCACCCACCCATCCACTGTGGTGTTCAGTATGCAGCTCCTGAACGCTTCGGGTGATCATCTTCAAACTTGGTGGTTATTCCTAATGTTCCTTTTTGCATTCAGCGTGAATATGCTAGCCGTTTACCCTGGTCACCGACCGCTCTATGAGTGAGCTTTGGAAGCTCAGTTCGGAAATATTTCCTGAACTGTGTCCAATCGGAAGTATTCGATCTTTGTCGTTTGCATATTCGAAATGATTGGACCGTTGCCCATCAATCCACGCGGGTGGTGTTGAAAACTGTCTGTTGCATAGCTTGAGGTATACAGCTCATGCATTGCAGAGGCGCGTCCAAGTAGGAAAGAAAGGTAGAAGGTAGAAATGTCGCTGCGAAAGTTTATGTGAATGACGGCATTGAGACATGTTCGTGGCACATGAGCAAACAGGGCGGATTTGGGAAAGGCTCGGCTATTTTTGAAACTGTATGTTGCCCAAGAGCGACTCCAGGCAACGTTTTAGGGTGCGGCACGTTTGGCAAATGTTTGCCCGCTGTTGGCCATTAGTCCTTCATCATGCAAATTCCTTTAATTTAGTTGAGATATTGTTTTAGAGTTTCGCAGCAACTATTGAAAAGCTATTGCGTCACGTATTTGAAAGCTCAGGCGGAATACGCTTGCCAAGGACGGGCACAGAGTGGGTGAAATATGGAGGGATGCTGTGTCTGGTGTTGCATGTAGTTATCGAAATTGAGGTTGTTTACTTCTCCATTGGTGAGAGGAGCACATTTAGCAGATGTTCTAGAAATTCCGCCAGAGGCGGCTCCAGGCAAGTTGTGTGGGTAGCATGCATCACTTGAGAAAGTAACTTTGGAACACCAAAGTGCGTCCATTCACGCGTTTTTCATCACATGTATCAGAAGCAAGTGTTCGAAGACATTTACAGGGACGGTCCGTGGTACCCAAGTGAGGTGAGGCGGAAGAAAATTGCCGGATTTCTACCAGTATTTTTAATAAGTACCCATTATTATTTTATGTCAAGATGAGTATGAACAACTTAATTTGGTGCTCCAAGGTGCCAAACCTATCACCATTTTCCCGAAGTAAGTGGATTTCAACCCTCTCCCTCATTGTCAAATGCTGCCGAAATTGCCTGCAAGTTTTCGTATATAAAATGGCGGGAAATATAATCATATATTCATATATAATTGAGGTTCTCATATCTTTCCATTTCATAGCCCGAAATTTGTGGTGTATAAAATAAACATAGATATATTATTATATATATATAAGATATATATATATATATATATATATATATAATATATGTATATATATATATATATATATATATATAGTATATATATATATATATATATATATATGTATGTATACATACATAATTGTTTTTATCATTTGGGTGCAAAATACATGAAGTCAATGGGAAGCCCCACAAAGATGGAGTGCATGTTCCATGGTGCCCCATGTTAAAAGCCTAAATTATTAGTGGACAGAGCCAACATTAGAGGGGCACTTGTCCTAAACAAATATGCAAGAACACCCCTGGTCTAGACGTATATGAATGAAAAATGGAAAACAATCCTGAAAACCAGCTGCAGGTTCCGCATCTGCACATGGGTGATAAGGCCGTGCTATTCTAACTAGTATAACCCCGCCGGTAGCCGAAATATAATGTCGCCTTTTCTTGGCCGGATGGGTACAACCTTCCCATGGGGGGCCATGCCCCCAGTACCCACACCCTTGTTTACGCCCCTGCACCGAGTGGGGAAGAATTATGTTGCAACAGTTATCTCTTACTTGCTCCTACCACTCCTTCCCGGCCGTGATCTTCAGTTGGTCTGTCTCATCATACTGCTACTGCCCGTGTCACCGCGCGATTCCTGCGGCGCTTGATGTGAATGTAGTCGGCGTGAGTTCAAGCAAAAAGTCCTAGTGTTATGGGAAACACGGCTCATATTCGTGGACAAGATTCTTCAAGCTTTCACATGAACCCGATTTTGTCCTATTTTGATGGTACTTAAGATCGGAAATGTCGTGTGGAAAACACGGAAGTTTCGCTGGAGCGCCTATGGGACTGAGCAATTGTCCAGCCCATGTGACGTCAGCGGTTGCCAAACAATATTTGAGGGCCCAAGCCTACCCTGCGCTTGTTATGAAACAAAAACGCACTATATGGCGATACGTGCGAGAGGCTAGCCTCAGCCGACCGGTGATAGAGCTGTTTGGAAGTCAAGATGCAAATGATGTATATGTAAATTAACTGCAATTTTCACCATAATTATCAGTCACCAATGCATATTTGTTTCCAGTTTTTCAAGTTTATTATTTTCCAGTGGATGAAAGCATCATTTTATCAAAATAACATATCAAAATACTTCCCAGCTCTACTCAGGTGAGGCACTGCCTTAGTGCCTTACATTGGCCGACCGCCCCTGGACCTTTATGCGACATTTTGCTCCTTTGACAATTAGTTTGTTCATCGGGGGATGGGGACGAGTAGTCTAGGGGTCACTGGCCTCTAGGGCCCGTATCTCAATCGAAAGATTACGGGTTGGAGTTTCTCCTGTCGCTACTCTTCGCCCGCGACCAATCGGCGTGAGAGATTGGCGGCGCTACATGACTGAAAGGTCCACGTGTCGTAAAGCCAATAACCATCACATCGGGGTTGGTATCAGGCACCGCTAAAGGTAGATGTATGTGTTTCGACCTTCACATCGAAATGTACACATTGAGGCACCTAACTGCTATTTCCACCACGATTTAAGCCAAGTTTCGGCATCTTTGAAAGGTGCATAATGTATAACCTAGCATGGGCTGCACCTGACAAATATTTTATGGAGGAACGCCGTACCTCGATTATTTATTTTTAGATCACTGCTAGTTAACCTACGTTTATGTTAAACTCTGAATATGACTCCCCCGCTTCATCCTGTTGTCCCTGACTGCCTATGAAGAAAAGTATGATAAATGAGGTAGTCTTCCTGAAATGTTTCAAATCAGGTGTTGACGTACTCATCAGGGAATGTACATGGGCACTACATGGCCAATGAAGTCGATGCGCCCTTCAGCACAAATATCTAACTAGCCAGGGGATATACGACGATATGGTCAACATTTCGTGTTTAATGTGTCTCATTTCACATCTCTTGACACTGAAGCCAGCAGTTTTGCTCAGGACTACGAAAAATGGAGGAAGCATTAGTAAATAAAGCGTCCTGAAACAATTTCACAAATGTATATGGCCTGTACTCGCCCACAGTTCTTGAAATCAACGTTCTATGACTTGAGCCGAAAGCTCTTTTCGTTGGCTGTATAAAGCTGCAAGGTATGACAGCAATATATTAGCAGTTAAATATATCAGCAGTCGTGTCTGAATTATTCCACGATTGCCTTCCTTTTTTCTTTTCTGCATCCTGCCTTGCATTAAAGTTTGAAGTATTTGTGTGCATATATTTAAGTCAGATCACACAAATTCGAATTGGCTTTTCGCAAGGGCGGGTGAGTTTTCGAGGACTCTGGGTGGCACGACCCCCCCCCCCCCCCCCCCCACGAACTACTTCGCGGCCCAACTGAGCCATTCCGCAATAATGAGTTCATTTCAATAGTCACTGTATCATCCCCAGCCGTATCACGTGCCACCCCCTCCGCCCATATCCCATATATTGGTGGCGTGGTCAACGCAGCATGCATGGTCAGTACCGTCGTCCTCTTGGGCCCTTCACCATGATAATCTCGGCAGCAGACTGTCTACTTACCATGATGATCTCGGCAGCAGACGTCCACTTACCATGATAATATCGGCAGCAGACGCCCACTTGCCATGATAATCCCGGCAGCAGACGTCCACTCACCATGATAATCTCGGCAGCAGACGTCCACTTACCATGATGATCTCGGCAGCAGACGTCCACTTACCATGATGATCTCGGCAGCAGACTCAAACACCATGATGATGCGCAGATCACACCATGATATCTGGCAGCAACGTCCACTCCGTGATAATCTCGGCAGCAGACGTCCACTCACCATGATATCTCGCAGCAGCGCCTACCATGATCTCGGCGGCAGACGTCCACTTACCATGATGATCTCGGCAGCAGACGTCCACTCACCATGATAATCTCGGCAGCAGACGTCCACTTACCATGATAATCTCGGCAGCAGACGTCCACTTACCATGATGATCTCGGCGGCAGACGTCCACTTACCATGATAATCCCGGCAGCAGACGTCCACTCACCATGATGATCTCGGCAGCAGACGTCCACTCACCATGATAATCCCGGCAGCAGACGTCCACTCACCATGATAATCTCGCACAGACGGCCACTTACCATGATGATCTCGGCAGCAGACGTCCACTCACCATGATAATCTCGGCAGCAGACGTCCACCACCATGATATTCGCAGCAGACGTCCACCACCATGATGATCTCGGCAGCAGACGTCCACTCACCATGATAATCCCGGCAGCAGACGTCCACTTACCATGATAATCCCGGCAGCAGACGTCCACTTACCATGATAATCCCGGCAGCAGACGTCCACTTACCATGATAATCCCGGCAGCAGACGTCCACTCACCATGATAATCCCGGCAGCAGACGTCCACTTACCATGATAATCCCGGCAGCAGACGTCCACTCACCATGATAATCTCGGCAGCAGACGTCCACTTACCATGATAATCTCGGCAGCAGACGTCCACTCACCATGATGATCTCGGCAGCAGACGTCCACTTACCATGATAATCTCGGCAGCAGACTGTCTACTTACCATGATGATCTCGGCAGCAGACGTCCACTTACCATGATAATATCGGCAGCAGACGCCCACTTGCCATGATAATCCCGGCAGCAACGTCCACTTACCATGATAATCCGGCAGCAGACGCCACCACCATATAACCCGGCAGCAGACGTCCACTCACCATGATAATCCCGGCAGCAGACGTCCACTTACCATGATAATCCCGGCAGCAGACGTCCACTTACCATGATGATCCCGGCAGCAGACGTCCACTTACCATGATAATATCGGCAGCAGACGCCCACTTGCCATGATAATCCCGGCAGCAGACGTCCACTTACCATGATAATCCCGGCAGCAGGTCCAGTGATATCGGCAATTCCGACACCAATCGTATACTGCTGGCCTATAGCTGACCCCAGCCGCCAGGTCAAGGTCAGCATCAGCAGTGCAGCCAGGTGCGTCATCTTCAGATCAGGGCACACCTGAAAAGGCGAATAATTCATACCCAGGGCGAAAAGAACAATCAATTTCACTGATAATGCTGGAACCGGTGTCAACTTTTCGTTCAGTTGTGAAGGACACGAAAGGGCAATGCGCAGGAAACATTGCATATCTTTCATCCGCTTATGAATGTCAAGCTTCCCGATGAACACAACAATACGTGGGAAAACGATATATTGGCTTCCAGTGTCCAGTCCTTTGGGATTCTTATTCCCAACTCTCCGAAAGGGTTTGAAATCAAATAATATCTAGACAGGGTAGGTCAATCTGAAACCCTCCCGTACAGCCTGAAACCGTCATGAAACCTTGGGTCCTCATGCACAACCTGAAACCTTCATGTACAACCTGAAGCTCTCATGTATAACCTGAAGCCCTTAGGTGCAACCTGAAACCCACATTTGCGAAAAGAATCCCTCATGTAGAAGAAGAGGCCTTCATGTTCGGCTTAATCGGTTTAGCCTTTTATTTGCACACAGGGTATAGTCCTGTAAGCCGGGTGTGGTCAAGTACACCAGGTTCGGTCCTGTACACCGAGTGAAGTCCTGTACACCAGCTGCGATCCTGTATACCAGGTGCGGTACTGTACACCAGGTGTGGTCCTGTACACCAGCTGCGATCCTGTATACCAGGTGCGGTACTGTACACCAGGTGTGGTCCTGTACACCGAGTGAAGTCCTGTACACCAGGTGTGGCCCTGTATACCAGGTGTGGTCCCGTACACCAGGTGTGGTCCTGTACACCAGGTGTGGTCCTGTACACCAGGTGTGGTCCTGTACACCAGGTGCGGTACTGTACACCGGGTGTGGTCCTGTACACCAGGTGTGGTTCTGTACACCAGGTGTGGTCCTGTACACCAGGTGTGGCCCTGTATACCAGGTGTGGTCCCGTACACCAGGTGTGGTCCTGTACACCAGGTGTGGTCCTGTACACCAGGTGTGGCCCTGTATACCAGGTGTGGTCCTGTATACCAGGTGTGGTCCTGTATACCAGGTGTGGTCCTGTACACCAGGTGTGGTCCTGTACACCAGGTGTGGTCCTGTACACCAGGTGTGGTCCTGTACACCAGGTGTGGTACTGTACACCGGGTGTGGTCCTGTACACCAGGTGTGGTCCTGTACACCAGGTGTGGTCCTGTACACCAGGTGTGGTCCTGTACACCAGGTGTGGTCCTGTACACCAGGTGTGGTCCTGTACACCAGGTGTGGTCCTGTACACCAGGTGTGGTCCTGTACACCAGGTGTGGTCCTGTACACCAGGTGTGGCCCTGTATACCAGGTGTGGTCCTGTACACCGGGTGTGGTACTGTACACTAGGTGTGGTCCTGTACACCAGGTGCGGTCCTGTACACCAGGTGGGGTCCTGTACACCATGTGCCCGTGTTAAAATAATGATTTTTCGTTAGGCGTGAAATGTCGAAACGAGTACAGCAGAATGCTGAAATCGCCATGGACATAATGTTAAGAATAATTTGTTACATCCCGCAAGCCTAGTTTTGAGACAATTGCGTACATATTGATGTTTCCGCTTTGCGTGTTTTGGGAAGTACCTAATTTGGTGGCACTGATATCAACGATTAAGATGCAAACGCCTAATACTATAAGCCGGCAATGCATATCATAGATAATAGGGTGTGTCACCAATCGCAGTGCAAGGTGCCCCTATGATTTTATCATGCCCTGTCCATATAGAAACAGCGTGGCACTATTCATTCCCTCTGAATTTTAACCCCCATCTAGCTCCAAGCGAGAGAAGTTCGGCCGATCTGCTAACACTAGCGACACTAGCGCCACCATAGCGGGCAAATCGTTAACTAGCGAGCAGTTGCTGTTCGCAGCGCTCGCATCCACTTCTCACTGACAAATAAGTCTTGTTTGATTCTCTGTTTGGTTTATTGAAGAAAGTATATCAATACAGGCTCAGATTTACACAACACGTAGCATAATTTGCTTCAGACGGAATCGAATGGGGATAGGGAGGGCTGCAGCAGGAGGTGGCTTCTCATATCGGACCAGACAAGACATTTGCTTTGCATTCCTTAAAAATGCCGCGTCTTAGATACAATGCCAACAAGACAAGCTTTCTTCAACCACAACACAATACTCTGTGCCATATCTGACATACAAAGCAATCATCTGGCGACTTTCTACCTACAGAAACAATTTTTTTTGGGAAAATCCTTAGTAGTTTTTGGGGGGAAAATGACCTTAGTAGTCCACGCGCCCTTAAGCCCAAATAATCAATCAAGAAACGATTTTTTGCTGATGACCGCGGGCAGCTGCTGCCGGTGCCTGAGGCGGCTGCAGATGTAGCCATGCCGTTGTTCTTCTCCCACCACCGCCCGCGCCGCGTCAGTAACCACTTTGACGGTACGTTCCACAGCTACAGTGTGCACCGGGAAGGCGCCCACGGTCAGCGGTGCAACCCGAATGCCGTCCAGCTCTGAATCGTTCAGGTCCATGGTGAGCGGCGGTTCGGTGAGAAGCGCAGCGTTCCAGTCCAGCATTTCGGTGAAATTTACGGCATTGAAGTTCACCGCTGGGAGTACGAATGGCCGGACCTCCCCCTGAGGCTGCTGTCGACACTGCTGAATGACCTGCACTGCGCGGGTGCGGAGTTCCGGGTCTTGGTCGGTCACCATAGCCAGCAGTATCGCTTCTGGATGGCACCAGTAGCTGTTACGCTGGATGACAGGCTTCACTGTGTCCTGCAGTTGTTGAGGCAATGTGCGTAGTAGCTCCAAGCTGAACATCATGTTCTTCGCGCCGCTACTACATTCGCTGTGTTTCCGGATGTGGAACCACACTGGCACGTAGTGGCCCACTAGAAACTTTATGATATCGCAGAGTTGAGGTGATGGTGACGCGGTTGCGACAAGCGGTTCGCCCGCCGAGACAGTTGCACTATCCTCCGAGACAGTCACACTGTCTGACTGACTGCCACTGGAAAAGTCAACTGAATCATGGGAGCTCTGATCGCCCATTGCGACGTCCGGCGTGTCAGACTGTCCGGCCTCGTTGCGACCGCTCTGGCTGTCATCACTGGGACCAGCGAGGCTCCCCGGTTGTAGCTGTCCCTCAGCTTGCCGTTGTCTCAGCCTTCTAGAAGTTGCAGTTTTACGTCGGGCACTTTCCCTGCGGTCGATGCCTCCCAGGAGCATCTTACGAGAGCGCCTCTGGTCTCTGAGAAAGCTGATCTCTTTTTCGGGCACTTTTCTTTCCCGAGGACATCTGCAATGGCGCAGATCTTTACATCGACATAGAGCTATGTCAAACAGCCTTCCGAAATAGCTTCGAGCTTTCTCCGACGCCGAGCTTTTGGCTTCACTGTCCACCGTTTTGGTTTTATTGAGCTTCTTATACTGGCTGTAGCAGGCAGCGACCTTTCGCTGCACACCTTTTAACTGCATCGACGGGATGCCTTCGTCGTTCCAAATTTTCAATACCCGCTCAGCGACCGGCTTAAATATTTCAGCTGACAGCACTTTCGATCTCAAGTTGGGTTTTTTGGCCAGGTAATAGCCTAACATAGTTGATGACATCTTTGTTAGCGGGAAACTGATTGGCAGGTAGGTTCTTCGGAGGTCCGAGGCTGAAGTGTTTTGCCCGGCTTCGAAGGGACATCCTGAATGACGGATCAGGATCTGCAAATGACAGAAACTGGGATTAAAAAATGTATTCTAGTCATACGTTGTTCAATTATGAACGATTAACTAGCCGAGAGTTTCGAGGGTCTTCAGTAGCGGATGGATAAAATGCCCCATCGAGATGATGCCTCATAAGACATAGTTTCTAACACTATAAAAAAAATCACCAACTGTAGGTATAGTTCCAGTCTCAATTCAAGAACTCAGGACTGCAATGCAGGGGAATGGGGGGATGCGGATGTCTTCACTCAGCGGGAATGTCATAGGTACTCCCAACAAAACTCAAAAATGTTACAGCCTGTACTTAGTTATTTGACCTTATAAGTTATTACAGACTCAAACGTCGCAACGCTGGTCTGCGCTAGTCATATTTCACAAATCAGTGACGAATTGAAAATAGAACGCTGGCAACCACGCAGTTCGGTAGAGACGGCGGACGCGGAGAGGGACAGGGGCAGTTCCCCTCACCCAAATTTCCGACGAAGGACATTGGGGTACCGTGTCAGGCGACGGGCGCCTAAAACGAAATGCACTAAATTCGTTTTTTTTCTTGTTGTCTGTACCTAAGGGAGCCTTTCGGTAGACGGGTATGGGTGCGTCCTGAATTTCCCTACCCCTCAACCTAAAATGCCTTCGGCAGCCGCTGAGTTTGGAAACCCTTAATTAACACCCTCTCCCCCCACCCCACCCCACCCCTGAACACAAAACTAACCAATCGTTGAACTGACCTGTAAAAGACGGCACAGCGCACTCCGCCTCGCTGAGTCACTCAACCGACTCCCACGCTTTCCGCCCGGCTGCGACCCTGTCTGGTAGGCAGCTACTCAACACCGCGAGATCAGGATCCACTTTCGTCAGTGTCATTTAACATCAGTGGTGCCAGTAGCGGATAACGCGAGCGAATCCTGTGCGATATCTGAGCCGGCTAGCACGCAGCCGCCGGTCGGAGCCAGACAATGGCGCTGCGTGCTGCTGCCTCAGATGACAGCTCTCTTGCGTCAAGCATTGGACAGAGCGAGGTGGGAACCTTCCGGATCAGGTGCCGAGAGACGGGATGCTCGATGACTCATTGTACGTATGTTTGGCAGCCACCGATAACATGGGTCTTGTTGCGAATCACGTGGGACTGCGGCGGTCCTGCGAATAGTGATTGCTTGTGCTCGGTAAGAGTGAGTTAAATACCTAGTTAAGAATGGGGTTAGATCAATATCAATCGTTTATTATGTGTTCCTTCGATGGCTTAGTCGACGAGGAGTCGGCACACGGTCAAATATTTCAGTTTTGTGACCTGGCGAGTGAAAGAGGCTCTGGAAACGATTGGGTGTCATTAGTTCATACGCTCTCCACTATGGTGGCGCTAGTGTCGCTAGTGTTACCAGATCGGCCGAACTTCTCTCGCTTGGAGCTAGATGGGGATTAAAATTCAGAGGGAATGAATAGTGCCACGCTGTTTCTATATGGACAGGGCATGATAAAATCATGGGGCACCTTGCATCGGTAAAAAAGTGCCTGAAGTGACACACCCTAATATATAATCCCTTCGCCTGGAATCGCGCTACGGGATGTTCGTTAGCACGATGATGGATCCGTTATGGTGAGCATGAGCAATGCTATTTGTGAACTGAATGCAGTCAGAAGCGAGGAATGAGGACTTCACGAACTCGCACCAAGAAGTACGATGTTGGTACTCCTTCGGCAGGGATGTCGATTCCGTGTTCAGTAGGTGGTATATTCCTCCCTAATGCGCGAATAATGTATAACTGTCAGGCGCGGTCCCGCACAACGGTGAACTGGGTTAGAGCTGAATTATCGCATAGCCGTCGGTACCTCAGTGTAGTTGCTGCGCCTGGCCTACCGATTTTTCTCTTCGAATGGGAAGCCCCCATAGAACCTGTCGTGTCGCAGAGACAAAGCACAACAAAAGGGCTGCATATTCTGCGAGCGTGAACACCATATGCACCACTGAGGCAGCACATATCCCTACCTGTTGATACACGATGCCACAGATGATATGGGTGCATTAAATACCACTACCGCGTGTGCGACGCGTGTCTATGCGGAGTGCACAAATAATCAACACATATAGTGCACCTATGGTGTTCCAAAATCGTTTAGGTTTAGGTGCTCGGTGTAAGAAAACAATGTCAGTGATCAGGAAACATGTAAGAATCGTGCTTAGACGTATATTTGGAGACAAATGAAATACTGAATCATAATTCAAGCTGTTGAATATGGTTGAATTATGTAACTAACATCATGTATGAATATATAACAGGTAACTGTTTTTGGATACAGTATCCACAGCTTAACACAACTGGATACATCCTGCACAACTCTGTCCTCTAATATGAACACAATTCGCCGGTAGCTGGTATGAGGATGTAGAAGCGATGCCTGAAAAAGCTGCGCTATGTGTCGGTTTGCACCCAACTGCGGGAATTTGAGAACCATGAGCACCAAGTTTAACGATGGCACAACACGAGACAACTCGACAGGTACGGGTCGACTGGAGGTGGAAAATGATACCTGAAGCGACGACGCTCACAGATCGTGTTGACGACGCAGAGCCGGCGGCCGCACTGACGCCGACCTCTGCCGAGACTGTCCCGCCCCCCCGGCCTGTGCCGCGTCCTGCCGAGACTGCCCCACCACCGCGTCCTCCCGACGGCGGCGGGCCACACCGCGTCGGTGGGAAGCGGCGCACGGGAACAAACACCTGGCGACTGGCGTGCTCTGGGCGCGGTCCCGTCCGCCTATCACGTGCCGACCACCCGGCGCACTCGCAGGATCTTCCGCCGGCGGAGATCGTCACGTGGGAACGCGCCGCTGCCGGGCGGTGTCGGCTGCCAGCGTACTCACCACGAGCGGTGACACAAGGAGAGTGCGAGAGTACTCACCACGCCAGCGCTTATTTTAACCTCGGCCAGTTGCGGGAGGCGTACCTCCCCTGGGCTCGTTGTTGACAGTTGATGCTGGCAACTCGTCAGCTGGTGGGACCGTCATCACCCATAGGGGGTCATGCAGTGGAGCGCGGTGTTACCCATAGGGGGTCATGCAGTGGAGCGCGGTGTTACCCATAGGGGGTCACGCAGTGGAGCGCAGTGTTACCCATAGGGGTCATGCAGTGGAGCGCGGTGTTACCCATAGGGGTCATGCAGTGGAGCGCAGTGTTACCCATAGGGGTCACGCAGTAGAGCGCAGTGTTACCCATAGGGGTCACGCAGTGGAGCGCAGTGTTACCCATAGGGGGTCATCCAGTGGAGCGCAATGTTCCACCCATTCCCACTGTTTTATGGGGCTCATATCGATTTTGCTGAACAAGTTTGATATGAATCATCGACCCTGTCCATTTGCCACTAGGTGACGTAGGTGAATGATGCCTATAATTATACGGTGCTGTATATGTAGTTCTGTGGTGATATGTCTATGGTTCTGTGGTGATGTGTCTATAGTTATGGGGTTATGTGTCTAATTATATGGTGCTGTGTCTATGGTTATGTGGTGCTGTGTCTATAGTTGTGTGGTGCTGTGTCTAAAGTTATGTACTTGAACCGCCATGGTTCGCATAGGGTTCCACTGCCCTGCACCATGCTGGCGGCCACGCCGTGACACCCGCTCAGTGAGGCAGGAGCCAGCCACTTCCGCTGCACCTTCCCGGCCGACTACCACGTCGTCTGGGAACGAGCAGCGGGGCTGGGGCCCCCGACTCGGAGGGGCCTATCAAGCGACCGAACCTCTACCAAAGACGTAGCTTGCACTGAGATGAAAAATATCCGTTTGCGTGGAGTGTTCTAGTTGCCACCATTTGCGACACCAGCGTCAGTAATAACGTGACTTAAAAAGCACTCTGTCAAACCCGGTTTAACACCACATGCAGTCCAGGTATGCACGCTATGGACTCGGACATTAATTACTATAAACACGAACGAAATTATCCTGACACCGAGTATATTCGGTTGGAACTGTACCATGCCCATGCTACTCCGCGCGTGCACCTTCTAGCCACCGATGCTGTCGTCAGAAGCCCTTCCTGACGCCGATGAAACTCGTCCGTAACGCGCCTCGAACGCGCCAGTCGCGCTTCCAGGAAACCTCTGTAACGCCATTGATTACCGTCCGTGACGCGCCCCGCACGCGCCAGTTACGCTTCCAGGTAGCCTGTGTAACGCTATTGATATCCGTCCGTGAGTCGCCTCGCACATTCTGGTGCATCACGGTGACCCGATGCGGAGCATACAGTGCAGCGGTCCCTATAAATTAATATCATTTCGCTCGGCTAGTTTGCATTTGGGGCATCAAACTCAGTCATCGAGTGCACAGATGTAAGCATCAAATGCACAAGTATGCGCGTCGCGTACGAATTACACGCATCGAGTACGCAGTGCATGCATCAGGTAGATAATTGGAGGACTAGATGTTTAAAGTCGAGCATCAGGATTGATCCAAGACATAGAGACAAACAGCTGAGCTGTTGAACGAAGCCGAAAATGCTGAACAAGCCCTCGTTCCGCCGGCGCCGGCTATGCTGCGCCTGCGCGTTGTGTTGCTCGTGGCCAGGCGGAGATCTTCGCGTGTTCGTGATGCGCAAGCGTGTTGAAACTGTGCTCAAGCTGTCGTGGAGTGGACTCTGGAAGTGGCTGGTGTTCTGATTGTGACTCATATACCTGGTCTCAGTGTTTCCTCACCTTGACGTATCGCCTGTTGGGGTGCTGACTTCACGGACAACTGGTGTTTACAAATATCACTGCGGCGGCCGTCACGACCTTGAACTCTTCCTCGAGGCCATGCGGCGAAAGCGGGCCGAGCTGAGGCGATGGACCTGCCACCTATACGATGAGTGAACTACTTCAGCTTTAGAGGTCGCCGCTCGGCCATCCACCAGTGGCGTTGGTGGACAGTATGCGAAGGCTTGGAACTGGTCAGAGGCGGCGCCGCGGGCTTCGTGGCGGAAGCCAGACGCTCCGGTCGATTCCGGTCGTGAGAATTAACCGTCAGCCGGCGCCGCTTCAACGAAACCAGACCTGCCTACGTTCGGCCTGCCTACGTTCGGCCTGCCTACGTTCGGCCTGCCGCTCAGAGGGCCGGAGTCGGGCGGTGCTCCAAGCTTGACGCTGGCTCAGACTACCTGCCTGATCTGCAGTGAGCGAAATATGCCGGTGCTGCAGTCCCCAACAGATCAACTTCTCACCGTGGACCTTCTCAACATTCAGTCGCTGCTCCAGAAATTACCAGATATTCGACCTGGCCTGTCGCCGTGTCATCTAGACGTCCTGTGCTGCACAGAGACACGCCTGAATCGAAACACACCGTCGTCCTTGTGCTGCCTGAACGGCTACACAACCTACAAGGGTGTTACAGAAAACCAGGGCGACGGCGGAACGGCGATGGTGTGGCCATACACACCAAAGACCGAATCAACCTGGACGTTGACCTGAAGCCATCTGTCACCAACGAGTCGCAAGTCGAATCCATCTGGATTCGCGCAAAAGCCGATCAGAAGCGTGCCCTCGCGATCGGCTGTCGGCTTGTCCCCACAAGTTGACCATGTCCATGTGTTTGTCCCACCGAACACCTAGCGGTGACAGGACACCACCGACAATGATGACGTCAGGTCTCAGCTGCAGACCGTGATTATCCGACATCCGGCTCACACCAGTGTAACTGACGGTAACCTTAACTCAGATGAGGGCACTTATCCCGCTGGAGCGGTCAAGCTAGCTGACCTGATGGACCGATTTGATTTGTGCTCAACGAGAATACGTTCCACATTTGGATGCTGCATCAAGTCTGGACATGATCATCGTGTCCGGCCGCCTGTTCGACTCTGTGCTGCGCTGCACTGTGGAGATAATTGACCACACAGCTCATCACTGTAGGGCTCTGGCGGCGCTGCACGTGGTGAGGGAGAGACCAGTCGTGCCGACCGTGTCGGGCGGTCAGAGACCAGTCCTGCCGACCGTGTCGGGCGGTCAGGGCGGCCCGTGCGGGCGGTTACGGGCTCTGGCGGAGCTGCACGTGGTGAGCCAGCGCCGACTGGGCGTGAAGTCGCCGACCGTGCGGTCATGGCTCTGGCGGAGCTGCACGTGGTGAGGGAGAGACCAGTCGTGCCGACCGTGTCGGGCGGTCAGAGACCAGTCCTGCCGACCGTGTCAGGTGGTCATGGGCTCTGGCGGAGCTGCACGTGGTGAGGGAGAGACCAGTCGTGCCGACCGTGTCGGGCGGTCAGAGACCGGTCCTGCCGACCGTGCTGGGCGGTTACGGGCTCTGGCGGAGCTGCACGTGGTGAGGGAGAGACCAGTCCTGCCGACCGTGTCGGGCGGTCAGAGACCATCTAGCTACATCGGCGGTTACGGGCTTGGCGGGCTGCGTGGTGACGGAGAGACCAGTCGTGCCGACCGTGTCGGGCGGTCAGAGACCACCCCGACCGTGTCGGGCGGTCAGAACCAATCCCGCCGACCGTGCTGGGCGGTTACGGCTCGCGGCGTGCAGTGTAGGGAGACCAGTCCTGCCGACCGTGTCGGGCGGTCATGGGCTCTGGCGGAGCTGCACGTGGTGAGGGAGAGACCAGTCCTGCCGACCGTGTCGGGCGGTCATGGGCTCGGGACCCAGTCAACTGCTAACAGCTGGAGACAGATTGTCCGCAACAGCGGCGGCTGCCAGCAGCAATGGACGGCGTTGTCCAGGCAAATTCCGCGGCTGCTGGATTAACACGCTCTCATCAGTATACTTTAAAACCTGAACCCGGCACCAATGTAGATCCCCTGACGATAAAACCCTCCATCTGATGCGTCAACGGCGTGTCGCTCGATTCTCCGCAAGTGCCGAGGACATCACCATCAACGCCGCGGGCCGTCGTGAAACAAGGCGGGACATTCCGAATGACCTGAGCTGGCGGGTCGACGAAGTGCTATCTAACATGGCCTGTCAGCAGCTGCGAACTGTCATCGGTTCACCGCTGGAGAACATTGCAGCGGATCAGCTCAGCGAATATCTCGCTTCAGTTTGACTACCAACGAGAGCCGCTGTCCCGTTGGACGTCCAACGTTCCGAGCGACCTCATATTGATGCCCGTATTTCGCATGCGAATAGCCTGCATTGAACGTCACGCTTGTTGTACATTACCAACTCAGTGCGGCATTGTTCAGCATCCTCAATAAAGTGCATGTCCTCAAAATTTGTCTTCCGGCCATCGGACACACTTCTTTGGACCGTAAACAAATCATTTCCTTGGAAGCTGCTCCCATCTCCTGGAAAAAAATTCACCCATAGTTCCCCTTCACAAAGTAGGTAACCAGTTTCATGCCTCAAATATTAGGCTGATCACCAACGTTCCAGTCATTATAGGCTGGTTTAGAAAGTCGTCTACAAAGAGGTATCTACTTGCATGAACACAAACCGCCTATTTGACACGCAGCACCATGGATTCAGTCCGCGCCACTCCGCCTGCACAGAGCTTATTTCCCTTACAATTAAACTTATCTTTTGGCATGGACAGGTCTGAAATTGCCCTGCTGACACTGCCCGATGTGGATAATGGGTTTGATGTTTCACTAAGGTTTTTGATACTCTACTAAAGCTCCAGCAATTCCAGGTCAGCTCCGGCTTGTTTAAGAGCTGTCTGGAAGGTCACAAGCAGCGTGTGAGGCACTGCGTGTGCGGAACTCTATGCACCCCCTGGACATCACCTCCGGAATATTTCATGGGGCGTGCTTGGGCCTGTTTTTGTTCAGCGTTTTTACCACTAATTTGCCGCAGTATATTTCACTGAACATCAATCAGTTCAAAATACACATGGCCCGCTATGCGAACGACGTCCAGATTGCTCCCGTGTTAATGAGATGACACAGACCATGGAGGAAGTGCTTACGATTTTCATGTCTTGGTTTCTTCAGCGATGGGTAAAAGCGAGCCCCTTAATGCAATGTTCATGTTTGTTGGAGACCGACGACAACTGGCCCTCCTGAATTCAACACCATCTGTCTTTCATGGGGAAATTGAACTGCGCAGCTAAAATGGGGAACGTAGACGTCTTCACGGACGACAAATCATCATCGTCATACAGAGAAAGTGTTCCGGAATGCTTCTAGCACTGTCACGCGCGAAGCATGTGCCACCACAGGCAGTGCCTCCCGCTCTGGTGGATCCATTTGTGGTGTCCCGTGTGCGCTATGACCTCCCAGCATATGCCAGCACCACCACCGCTCAACTGATACCGATACAGCTCGTGCTTGGTTTTGCTGCCCGAGTCCTGACCGGAGAACGCAAATGCGATGGAATCAGCGCGCTGTACACGCCGCCAGCTGGGAGTACTGCCCGCGGGGCAGCTGGCCTGTTATGCCGACCTGTGTCTGCTGTGCTCCGAGATTCGTGACGTGGACGGCGCACCAGCTCCACTCGGTGACTTGCCACTTCTTATCAATAAAATGTATGCTTTTTGTTAAGATGTGTTGTATACTTGGTCACGTTAGAATTGTTTTGGCTTTGTTGAAACTGTGATGGACATGGGCAAGTGATCTGTGATCGACATCGACAAGTCATTTGCAAAGAAATGGATTGTGCTCCTGTCAGTATTAAAATACGATAAAATGCAATTCGAGAACAAACATGAATCCCGGGAGCGCGCAGGAAACCGTGGCAACTGCTGACTCCATACAATGATTCGAGAACAAACATGAATCCCGGGAGCGCGCAGGAAACCGTGGCAACTGCTGACTCCATACAATGTATGTCAACACTTCGCATCACACTGGCTTGATTTCTTCGTGCAGTTACTGGTGATTGTGAGGTTTTAGACTCGCTATTGCATGTCGACGGCTCGGCAATGAGTCTGGAGAGTTTGAGAGTTTATTTATCGTGTAAGTTACAAGCTCAGACAGCATCTTCATGGAGTAACGTCCCCGTTATCGCGCTGCCTCAGAGGTGCGACTCTGCAACCTGGAGGTGCCTCCGAGTCATTGATTCCCTCCGAGTGGCGGAGGTCGCCCGTTCTGAACAGGTATCTCACCTGGCGTCACAGTCGGAAGAGAAGCGTTCCGGCCAGCACCACCCGGAGAGCGCGGCTCGCCGCCCAGTGTCGCCCAGCACCAGGGAGCGGCTGCTCACCGGCAGACCAGCCGTCGGCCACTTCTGGCAGCGGCGCGTCTGTGCCGCTCAACGGCGCCGCTCGTGCTGTGGCTGCCGGCCGAGGCGCCGCTCGTGCCGTGGCTGTCGGCCGAGGCGCCGCTCGTGCTGTGGCTGCCGGCCGAGGCGCCGCTCGTGCTGTGGCTGCCGGCCGAGGCGCCGCTCGTGCCGTGGCTGCCGGCCGAGGCGCCGCTCGTGCTGTGGCTGCCGGCCGAGGCGCCGCTCGTGCTGTGGCTGCCGGCCGAGGCGCGGTTTGTTAAGGCAGGGCAGCTGTGACGCCCGGCGCACAGCACCCGCCGTCGCGCTGGAACAGCGCAGCCGCTGTGACTGCGTGCACGCGCTGTGCCGTGCTGTGGCGTACTCTGTGCGCGAGGCCATAGCATTGTGGGATCACGACTGGCGGCATGCATTTGGTTTTGGGGTGTTCATTTCGGGGTGGGGAGATTTGAAAGACTAAAAGAATATGGAATCAGATTACGGAAGCAAGTTTGGCCGCGGCCCAAAAATGTTTGCCCAATCAAAAACCAACATTATGTTGTTTTTTTGTGAAATTTTCAAAACCATTAATTTCCCATTTTCTAGCGGGTTGAGCGCGCCGGGAAACATGTTTTAGTCAAATTAGCCTCCTAAAAGTTTGTGTACTGGGCCAAAATATCAGATTTTAGCCTTAATGGGCAAATATGCCAAAAATATGCCAAAAATATAGATTGTATCGAAAACGAAATTAAGAAAAACAAACTTCTGGTGCTTTTTCGGGCATCCCGAATGATAAGCAAACGCCGAAAGTTTCACGGAAGTATCTTTATTATTTAGAGCGTGACGACTGGCTGAACGTTTTTGAAGTACTTCGCTTAAGCTAGACTAACTCGGTGCCCTATGGTGACCTTACCACATAAATTGCGCACCTTATTTCAATGTTAGGCGGGAAAGGTATGCTAAACACCGGCGCGTTGACGCACGCCTTTTTTCTCGCTATCCGCGGAAACCCTTAAGGATGAAGGGGTTAAAATAACTCCTCACGAGACGAAGTTGGTTAATATATGTCAGATAACAGAACACTTCGCGGCCAGAGAGCTTCGCACCTGTTGTTTTTCATCTGTCCACGGAGAGTATCACACCCGTCATCTGTCCACGGAGAGTATCACACCCGTCATCTGTCCACGGAGAGTATCACACCCGTCATCTGTCCACGGAGAGTATCACACCCGTCATCTGTCCACGGAGAGTATCACACCCGTCATCTGTCCACGGAGAGCGTCACACCCGTCATCTGTCCAAATCACACCCGTCATCTGTCCACGGAGAGTATCACACCCGTCATCTGTCCACGGAGAGCGTCACACCCGTCATCTGTCCACGGAGAGCGTCACACCCGTCATCTGTCCACGGAGAGCGTCACACCCGTCATCTGTCCACGGAGAGTATCACACCCGTCATCTGTCCACGGAGAGCGTCACACCCGTCATCTGTCCACGGAGAGTATCACACCCGTCATCTGTCCACGGAGAGCGTCACACCCGTCATCTGTCCACGGAGAGCGTCACACCCGTCATCTGTCCATGGAGAGTATCACACCCGTCATCTGTCCACGGAGAGCGTCAGCACCCGTCATCTGTCCACGGAGAGTATCACACCCGTCATCTGTCCACGGAGAGCGTCACACCCGTCATCTGTCCACGAAGTCACACCCGTCATCTGTCCACGGAGAGTATCACACCCGTCATCTGTCCACGGAGAGCGTCACACCCGTCATCTGTCCACGGAGAGCATCACACCCGTCATCTGTCCACGGAGAGTATCACACCCGTCATCTGTCCACGGAGAGTATCACACCCGTCATCTGTCCACGGAGAGTATCACACCCGTCATCTGTCCACGGAGAGCGTCACACCCGTCATCTGTCCACGGAGAGTATCACACCCGTCATCTGTCCACGGAGAGCGTCACACCCGTCATCTGTCCACGGAGAGTATCACACCCGTCATCTGTCCACGGAGAGTATCACACCCGTCATCTGTCCACGGAGAGTATCACACCCGTCATCTGTCCACGGAGAGTCACACCCGTCATCTGTCACGAGAGCGTCACACCCGTCATCTGTCCACGGAGAGTATCACACCCGTCATCTGTCCACGGAGAGTATCACACCCGTCATCTGTCCACGGAGAGCGTCACACCCGTCATCTGTCCACGGAGAGCGTCACACCCGTCATCTGTCCACGGAGATTATCACACCCGTCATCTGTCCACGGAGATTATCACACCCGTCATCTGTCCACGGAGAGTATCACACCCGTCATCTGTCCACGGAGAGCGTCACACCCGTCATCTGTCCACGGAGAGTATCACACCCGTCATCTGTCCACGGAGAGTATCACACACGTCATCTGTCCACGGAGATTATCACACCCGCCATCTGTCCACAGGATTATCACACCCGTCATCTGTCCACGGAGAGTATCACACCCGTCATCTGTCCACGGAGAGTATCACACCGTCATCTGTCCACGGAGATTATCACACCCGTCATCTGTCCACGGAGAGCATCACACCCGTCATCTGTCCACGGAGAGTATCACACCCGTCATCTGTCCACGGAGAGTATCACACCCGTCATCTGTCCACGGAGAGCGTCACACCCGTCATCTGTCCACGGAGAGTATCACACCCGTCATCTGTCCACGGAGAGTATCACACCCGTCATCTGTCCACGGAGATTATCACACCCGCCATCTGTCCACAGTGATTATCACACGCGTCATCTGTCCACGGAGAGTATCACACCCGTCATCTGTCCACGGAGAGTATCACACACGTCATCTGTCCACGGAGATTATCACACCCGTCATCTGTCCACGGAGAGCGTCACACCCGTCATCTGTCCACGGAGAGTATCACACCCGTCATCTGTCCACGGAGAACGTCACACCGTCATCTGTCCACGGAGATTATCACACCCGTCATCTGTCCACGGAGATTATCACACCCGTCATCTGTCCACGGAGAGCGTCACACCCGTCATCTGTCCACGGAGAGCGTCACACCCGTCATCTGTCCACGGAGAGTATCACACCCGTCATCTGTCCACGGAGAGCGTCACATCTGGCACGCATCCGATACATCGACGTCATCCTGTCTCCCAGAAGCCCCGCTGACTCATCATGACTGGCTGATCTCCGACACATGATTTGCATACGAGTTCATCGGCATGGTGTTGCGAAGCACACCGGGCGTGACTAAGGTCCAGTGTACACCGCCACCGGGGCGTGACTAAGGTCCAGTGTACACCGCCACCGGGGCGTGACTAAGGTCCAGTGTACACCGCCACCGGGGCGTGACTAAGGTCCAGTGTACACCGCCACCGGGCCGGGCAGCCAGTGGGCCTGCCATGGTACAGGCTCCGGTCCGCGCGCCTGACCCGAGTCTGACCCGGCCGGGTTGCCCGGGTACCTGGTGCCGACGGTCAGGATTGCGCCGGGGTCCGGCCCGTCAGGGGGAGTTGTCGTTGTTGCTGTGTTTGCCCAGCCTGCTAGTTTGAGGTGATATCAGCTGTTTACGATTGGAGAAAAGTTCAGTTGAGATTTCGTGGTCCGGGCGGTGTCGGAGTAGAGTGGGGGTGGGGTCCGGTCTTCGAAGTTTTTCGGAACAGTTTAAGAATATATGCATATCGTGCACAGTATGCACTGCTTTGGGCCTTTGGTTTTTGTGCGTGGATAGTATGTTGTGAGGGGAAGGGGCGGTACGCCTACTCGCCATTCTGAATTAGAACGACTACCGTCACGCCACCAACGTTCTTGATCATAAGTTCCATGTCTTTCTGGCTGCAGGATCTCAAATGCTTGAAGCCAACGCGCAATATATGTATATATTTAGCTTGACTCCAAAAAAAAATTTACACCATGTACCTCGCCGCAGGCAGGTTGTCGACCTTTGTATGGTTGCTATGTGTATGCAACACACGGCATAAAACAACCGTTCGATGAGAGGAACTCACCGGTTACATCACCCTATTGTTGCCTAGATTTGGTTGTCTATATGGAACGCATCTCCTTGAGTAAAGTGCTTCTATCTAAAGTGCTTCC
Source organism: Imbricaverruca yamaguchii (assembly GCA_034440575.1). Classification (NCBI taxonomy): domain Eukaryota; kingdom Metazoa; phylum Arthropoda; class Thecostraca; family Neoverrucidae; genus Imbricaverruca; species Imbricaverruca yamaguchii. The sequence continues at coordinate 1,031,843 of JAOTOL010001528.1, read as the reverse complement.
ACTTAGGCAAGCGTGGACGGGACGGCTCGGTAACGTGCGAGCAACGTGCACGGGCGCTGACGAAAAAGAACGAGCTCGTCTACTGAGGAGCCTGGTGGATATTGTTCGGTCCGGTGGATCGAACCGAGTCTGCCCGCTCCAATGGCGTTCTGAGCCGGACACTGTTCAGTGGCGGCCTGAGCCGGACACTGTCCAGTGGTGGTCTGAGCCGGACACTGTCCAGTGGTGGTCTGAGCTGGACACTGTCCAGTGGTGGTCTGAGCCGGACACTGTCCAGTGGCAGCCTGAGCCGGACACTGTCCAGTGGTGGTCTGAGCCGGACACTGTCCAGTGGTGGTCTGAGCCGGACACTGTCCAGTGATGGTCTGAGCCGGACACTGTCCAGTGGTGGTCTGAGCCGGACACTGTCCAGTGGTGGTCTGAGCCGGACACTGTCCAGTGGTGGTCTGAGCCGGACACTGTCCAGTGGTGGTCTGAGCCGGACACTGTCCAGTGGTGGTCTGAGCCGGACACTGTCCAGTGGTGGTCTGAGCCGGACACTGTCCAGTGGTGGTCTGAGCCGGACACTGTCCAGTGGTGGTCTGAGCCGGACACTGTCCAGTGGTGGTCTGAGCCGGACACTGTCCAGTGGTGGTCTGAGCCGGACACTGTCCAGTGGTGGTCTGAGCCGGACACTGTCCAGTGGTGGTCTGAGCCGGACACTGTCCAGTGGTGGTCTGAGCCGGACACTGTCCAGTGGTGGTCTGAGCCGGACACTGTCCAGTGGTGGTCTGAGCCGGACACTGTCCAGTGGTGGTCTGAGCCGGACACTGTCCAGTGGTGGTCTGAGCCGGACACTGTCCAGTGGTGGTCTGACACTGTCCAGTGGTGGTCTGAGCCGGACACTGTCCAGTGGTGGTCTGAGCCGGACACTGTCCAGTGGTGGTCTGAGCCGGACACTGTCCAGTGGTGGTCTGAGCCGGACACTGTCCAGTGGTGGTCTGAGCCGGACACTGTCCAGTGGTGGTCTGAGCCGGACACTGTCCAGTGGTGGTCTGAGCCGGACACTGTCCAGTGGTGGTCTGAGCCGGACACTGTCCAGTGGTGGTCTGAGCCGGACACTGTCCAGTGGTGGTCTGAGCCGGACACTGTCCAGTGGTGGTCTGAGCCAGGGACACTGTCCAGTGGTGGTCTGAGCCGGACACTGTCCAGTGGTGGTCTGAGCCGGACACTGTCCAGTGGTGGTCTGAGCCGGACACTGTCCAGTGGTGGTCTGAGCCGGACACTGTCCAGTGGTGGTCTGAGCCGGACACTGTCCAGTGGTGGTCTGAGCCGGACACTGTCCTGGACACGACACTGTCCAGTGGTGGTCTGAGCCGGACACTGTCCAGTGGTGGTCTGAGCCGGACACTGTCCAGTGGTGGTCTGAGCCGGACACTGTCCAGTGGTGGTCTGAGCCGGACACTGTCCAGTGGTGGTCTGAGCCGGACACTGTCCAGTGGTGGTCTGAGCCGGACACTGTCCAGTGGTGGTCTGAGCCGGACACTGTCCAGTGGTGGTCTGAGCCGGACACTGTCCAGTGGTGGTCTGAGCCGGACACTGTCCAGTGGTGGTCTGAGCCGGACACTGTCCAGTGGTGGTCTGAGCCGGACACTGTCCAGTGGTGGTCTGAGCCGGACACTGTCCAGTGGTGGTCTGAGCCGGACACTGTCCAGTGGCGGTCTGAGCCGGACACTGTCCAGTGGTGGTCTGAGCCGGACACTGTCCAGTGGCGGTCTGCGGACACTGTCCAGTGGTGGTCTGAGCCGGACACTGTCCAGTGGTGGTCTGAGCCGGACACTGTCCAGTGGTGGTCTGAGCCGGACACTGTCCAGTGGTGGTCTGAGCCGGACACTGTCCAGTGGTGGTCTGAGCCGGACACTGTCCAGTGGGCTGAGCCGAGCGGACACTGTCCAGTGGTGGTCTGAGCCGGACACTGTCCAGTGGTGGTCTGAGCCGGACACTGTCCAGTGGTGGTCTGAGCCGGACACTGTCCAGTGGTGGTCTGAGCCGGACACTGTCCAGTGGTGGTCTGAGCCGGACACTGTCCAGTGGTGGTCTGAGCCGGACACTGTCCAGTGGTGGTCTGAGCCGGACACTGTCCAGTGGTGGTCTGAGCCGGACACTGTCCAGTGGTGGTCTGAGCCGGACACTGTCCAGTGGTGGTCTGAGCCGGACACTGTCCAGTGGTGGTCTGAGCCGGACACTGTCCAGTGGTGGTCTGAGCCGGACACTGTCCAGTGGTGGTCTGAGCCGGACACTGTCCAGTGGTGGTCTGAGCCGGACACTGTCCAGTGGTGGTCTGAGCCGGACACTGTCCAGTGGTGGTCTGAGCCGGACACTGTCCAGTGGTGGTCTGAGCCGGACACTGTCCAGTGGTGGTCTGAGCCGGACACTGTCCAGTGGTGGTCTGAGCCGGACACTGTCCAGTGGTGGTCTGAGCCGGACACTGTCCAGTGGTGGTCTGAGCCGGATACTGTACAGTGGTGGTCTGAGCTGGACACTGTCCAGTGGTGGCCTGAGCCGTCTGAGCCGGACACTGTCCAGTGGTGGTCTGAGCCGGCCACTGTCCAGTGGTGGTCTGAGCCGGACACTGTCCAGTGGTGGTCTGAGCCGGACACTGTCCAGTGGTGGTCTGAGCCGGACACTGTCCAGTGGTGGTCTGAGCCGGACACTGTCCAGTGGCGGTCTGAGCCGGACACTGTCCAGTGGTGGTCTGAGCCGGACACTGTCCAGTGGTGGTCTGAGCCGGACACTGTCCAGTGGTGGTCTGAGCCGGACACTGTCCAGTGGCGGTCTGAGCCGGACACTGTCCAGTGGTGGTCTGAGCCGGACACTGTCCAGTGGTGGTCCGGCCACTGTCCAGTGGTGGTCCGGACACTGTCCAGTGGTGGTCTGAGCCGGACACTGTCCAGTGGTGGTCTGAGCCGGACACTGTCCAGTGGTGGTCTGAGCCGGACACTGTCCAGGGTTGTCTGAGCCTGACACTGTCCAGTGGTGGTCTGAGCCGGACACTGTCCAGTGGTGGTCTGAGCCGGACACTGTCCAGTGGTGGTCTGAGCCGGACACTGTCCAGTGGTGGTCTGAGCCGGACACTGTCCAGTGGTGGTCTGAGCCGGACACTGTCCAGTGGTGGTCTGGAGCCGGACACTGTCCAGTGGTGGTCTGAGCCGGACACTGTCCAGTGGTGGTCTGAGCCGGACACTGTCCAGTGGTGGTCTGAGCCGGACACTGTCCAGTGGTGGTCTGAGCCGGACACTGTCCAGTGGTGGTCTGAGCCGGACACTGTCCAGTGGTGGTCTGAGCCGGACACTGTCCAGTGGTGGTCTGAGCCGGACACTGTCCAGTGGTGGTCTGAGCCGGACACTGTCCAGTGGTGGTCTGAGCCGGACACTGTCCAGTGGTGGTCTGAGCCGGACACTGTCCAGTGGTGGTCTGAGCCGGACACTGTCCAGTGGTGGTCTGAGCCGGACACTGTCCAGTGGCGGTCTGAGCCGGACACTGTCCAGTGGTGGTCTGAGCCGGACACTGTCCAGTGGTGGTCTGAGCCGGACACTGTCCAGTGGTGGTCTGCAGCCGGACACTGTCCAGTGGTGGTCTGAGCCGGACACTGTCCAGTGGTGGTCTGAGCCGGACACTGTCCAGTGGTGGTCTGAGCCGGACACTGTCCAGTGGTGGTCTGAGCCGGACACTGTCCAGTGGTGGTCTGAGCCGGACACTGTCCAGTGGTGGTCTGAGCCGGACACTGTCCAGTGGTGGTCTGAGCCGGACACTGTCCAGTGGTGGTCTGAGCCGGACACTGTCCAGTGGTGGTCTGAGCCGGACACTGTCCAGTGGTGGTCTGAGCCGGACACTGTCCAGTGGTGGTCTGAGCCGGATACTGTCCAGTAGCCGTCTGGGCTGGACACTGTCCAGTGGTGGTCTGAGCTGGACACTGTCCAGTGGTGGTCTGAGCCGGACACTGTCCAGTGGTGGTCTGAGCCGGACACTGTCCAGTGACGGTCTGAGCCGGACACTGTCCAGTGGCGGTCTGAGCCGGACACTGTCCAGTGGTGGTCTGAGCCGGACACTGTCCAGTGGTGGTCTGAGCCGGACACTGTCCAGTGGCGGCCTGAGCCGGACACTGTCCAGTGGTGGTCTGAGCCGGACACTGTCCAGTGACGGTCTGAGCCGGACACTGTCTAGTGGTGGTCTGAGCCTGACACTGTCCAGTGGTGGTCTGAGCCGGATACTGTACAGTGGTGGTCTGAGCCGGACACTGTCCAGTGGTGGTCTGAGCCGGATACTGACCCGTGGTGGTCTGAGCCTGACACTGTCCAGTGGTGGTCTGAGCCGGACACTGTCCAGTGACGGTCTGAGCCGGACACTGTCCAGTGGTGGTCTGAGCCGGACACTGTCCAGTGGTGGTCTGAGCCGGACACTGTCCAGTGGTGGTCTGAGCCGGACACTGTCCAGTGGTGGTCTGAGCCGGACACTGTCCAGTGGTGGTCTGAGCCGGACACTGTCCAGTGACGGTCTGAGCCGGACACTGTCCAGTGGTGGTCTGAGCCGGACACTGTCCAGTGGCGGCCTTAGCCGGATACTGTACAGTGGTGGTCTGAGCCGGACACTGTCCAGTGGTGGTCTGAGCCGGACACTGTCCAGTGGTGGTCTGAGCCGGACACTGTCCAGTGACGGTCTGAGCCGGACACTGTCCAGTGGTGGTCTGAGCCGGACACTGTCCAGTGGTGGTCTGAGCCGGACACTGTCCAGTGGTGGTCTGAGCCGGACACTGTCCAGTGGTGGTCTGAGCCGGACACTGTCCAGTGGTGGTCTGAGCCGTCTGAGCCGGACACTGTCCAGTGGTGGTCTGAGCCGGACACTGTCCAGTGGCGGCCTGAGCCGGACACTGTCCAGTGGTGGTCTGAGCCGGACACTGTCCAGTGGTGGTCTGAGCCGGACACTGTCCAGTGGCGGCCTTAGCCGGATACTGTACAGTGGTGGTCTGAGCCGGCACTGGACAGTGTCCGACACCTATTGCTTACACTGGTCCCAGTCCAGCCGATCTGGCCACTTCTTACACGAACACCGGTCACAAACCGGCACTACCAGCCCTCGGGAGAGGAGGAGCCTGACCTGACCTGAACCGACTGGGACCACGTGACGACGTTCACGTGCCGTATCGCCGAGCAGCAGGTGACAGAGCGTGTGCGAAGCCGGTCGAGGGTTGTGTCGCGTCAATGCCAGGGGTGGCAATCAATGGCACGTCTTGTGGTACATCTTGTGGTATGCCGGACCGGTTGGCTGCTCCGCTCTCGGAACTATAGCAATCTCACCCTTCATCAGCTTAGTTTGTCATCCGTCACAAGTTCATCCAGTCATCCGTCGCAAACTCAGTCCGTCATCTCAAGGCTCGGCCTGTCATCTGTCACCAGCTCAGCCTGGCATCTGTCACCAGCTCAGCCTGCAGGCTATCACCAGCTCAGCCTGTCACCTATCACCAACTCAGCCTGTCACCTGTCACCAGCTCAGTATGTCACCTGTCACCAGCTCAGCCTGTCACCTGTCACCAGCTCAGGCTGCCATCTGTCGCCATCTCAGCCTGCCATCTGCCACCAGCTCAGCCTGGCATCTGTCACCAGCTCAGCCTGGCATCTGGCACCAGCTCAGCCTGCAGTCTGTCACCAGCTCAGTCTGTCACCTGTCACCAGCTCAGTCTGTCATCTGTTGCCAGCTCAGCCTGGCATCTGTCACCAGCTCAGCCTGCCGTCTGTCACCAGCTCATCCTCTCACCTACTACCAGCTCAGCCTACCATCTATGTCAAATTCAGTCTGACAATTCAAAGCTCAGCTTGTCTGTGACAAGCTCAGCCCATCATCTGTGACAAGCTCGCCCATCATCTGTGACAAGCTCAGCCCATCATCTGTGACAAGCTCAGCCCATCATCTGTGACAAGCTCAGCCCATCATCTGTGACAAGCTCAGCCCATCATCTGTGACAAGCTCGGCCATCAAGCTCTGTGACAAGCTCGGCCATCAAGCTCTGTGACAAGCTCGGCCATCAAGCTCTGTGACAAGCTCGGCCATCAAGCTCTGTGACAAGCTCGGCCATCAAGCTCTGTGACAAGCTCGGCCATCAAGCTCTGTGACAAGCTCGGCCATCAAGCTCTGTGACAAGCTCGGCCATCAAGCTCTGTGACAAGCTCGGCCATCAAGCTCTGGACAAGCTCGGCCATCTGGCCACGTATGCAGATCGAGCGCGCCTCCACGAGCCGACCCGTCGCCTTGAGCGCAGCCGGAGCTCTGAACCAGCACAGGGAGCACCGAGGCGAGGACCAGCACTTGACGCACTAGGTGTAAAACAGGAAGCAATAGCTGAAGCATGAAGGAGTACTGCAGATGGCAATAAAAGCTTTGGGCGGAACACAAAGCATTGCGGACAACTCTTTAGAAAATTTCGATTAGTCGTGAACTGTCATATTCCCTCATACTTGGAGCACTTCCCCAACCCCCAGTGAATATTCTTAAGTGGGTTACTGTATTATGAGTAGCACGGAGAGCACTTGGTTGCACTGTGAACACCGGGAACACCGCGGGTAGTACAGTGAGGTGTGAACGGAGTGCTGACGGAGCTGGGCGGAGCCCGATACACTTAAGATGGCCAACTCACTACATGTGCCGGGGCTCCTGGCGACGTGATGATGTCCCGACCTGACGGTACCTCCTCGTGACACGATGCCCCGACAACTGCTGCACCGACCAGCACCATGTCGACCGGAAACGGCCGCAGGCTGCGTCGAATTGAACGCGTCGCACGTCATCGCGACGGCCGGAACAGGGTGATATCGGCCGGGGGGTGGCGGTGCACTTTTTGTCTGGCTGCGCCGCCCGCAACCAATGGCCACAGAACCCATTCCCCCCCCCCCATGACGTGTTGCGCCGAAGGCCGTGTTTGTGTCTGCTCTGACTAACGTCCGGTGTTGTGGGAATGGGCCAGGAAGGGAAATGGCCTGTCGTTTGGCTGGTCAGGTGGATGATTGCACACCAACAGGACCAGCCTGAACATGGCCTGCAATCGGATTAGCCCCGTCATAAACATTCGCCAGCGCGACCAGCCAGCAATTGGATTAGCTCCGGGATAATTATATATGAGCACGACCAGTCTGAAAATGGGGGGTTGGTTGGCGGGATAGCCAAGTGGTTAAGATGTCGACCTCTGGATACCAAAGGTCCGGGGTTCAACACTCGCACCATTCCGGTACATTTCCAAATTCCTCTGCTCACCGGCGAAATAATGTAGGCGGCGCCATAAGCCGTGACCGTGCATAAAGTGCGTCGATAACCACCCAATAAACAAACAAACATTCTAAAATGATCAGCAAAAGCGCACTAAACTATACGTCCACCGTGGCGGCCTAGAACCCTGGGAGGAAAAGGCGCCCCTTAGAGGGAAAGGCACCTCTTAGAGGGAAAGTATATGACACTTAATTCTCATTAATGTCTAGTACACGGCCATTCTTCAGACATGTGACTGTCCTTGTATAATTTATAAAGTTAGTTTAGAAAGTAGTATACACCATGGCTTAGTACTATTGTTTTCTTCAAGACAAGAATGCAATTATTTTTCGGTGTGCATGCAGCTTATTGCTGAATGTATTCCATCATAGTGTCAGCTATAAGCTGGCAGATATACCTGTCTGACGTGTGGCTCGTGTTGGTTCAGGCTGGAGCTGGGGTGTACCATATCAGTACTGAACATGTGCACATTCGGCACGTAGGTACCTCGGTAAATATACAGACGTTGGTGGGATGAGCGGGCTACTGAAGGTAGCTACAGTTCGCATGTGCACAATTGCAATGGTAACGATGCCATTGTTGTTGACTCGACTGTATATTACATGCAAGTTTGACAATGGCTGAAAATTGAGAGAATGGAATGAATCAAGTTCAAGCTCCATGCGCATGTGCTTGCCTTTGGTGATGCGTGCAATTATCAGTGTGGCAACGCGATTGTTGATTAGTGGCTTTGTAGATTTCCCAGAGAATTCGGTGTAAAGGGCGTCAGCATCAGCTGATCTCAACATTTAATTATGTAAGGTTGTTGCAAAGTAGTAGGAAATCTATTTTGTTTTTGCACATGTTTTCTTTTTTGCAGCAAACGGTAGAGAGTGAATCCACTATCGAATTTAAATCGGTTTCTTTTGAGTACAAAAATTTGCTATTTGGCATAACATATATGTGATAAGTACCACGGTGGGTCTCATTTGTTTTATATTAGCTTTCTTCTCTTTCTTCTCAGCAGCGTACAACAAGGTTATCGGAGAGCCCAAATCACCAGTCAACACTGTTAGGGCATGCCCCCGCAAAAGGATACAAATCGACACCCCTGTGCAGTACCTTGTAAGGTACTGGCCCCGGTACTGCATTTCGGTGGGCAGTAATTGTACCCAAAAGTATGTGCCACAGATTGCAAAAAAGTGAGCTATTGAACAGTGATTATATTCGGGCGAACGCAGTTTGACCATGCCACGGATCTGTTAGAGCGCCTTGGCTGGATGAGCGCTGAGAACTTGGCTTCATACCACACGCTGTGCCTGCTTCACACAGTGTGCCGTCTGCAGGAGGTGGCTTCGTTGGCCGGTACCATTACCACAGTAGCCGAACACCGTGATTGCCACACCCGTCAGGACCTGTTCGTCCCCAGATCTCGGAGAGAGATGGGCAGGCGCCGTTTTTGTTCTCGAGGCCCTGTACTGTATGACGAGCTGCCGTACGAGATGATGCGACTACTGGCTACCCTGTTCAGTCGCCGCCCGAGGCAGCATTTGTGCGCGGAACTGGGCCGACTGCTCCGATCGTGCTTACTGACTTCTGATCCTACCCGCTGACTTTTTCCGTACCATTATTCATACCATTGTTGTATCATACCATTGTTGATACCAACACGCTGCTATGAACAATACGTATGTGTTCATGTGCGCTTTGACCGCCCCTGCTCACTGATGACCTTCGTTTTAAAACTCGACAATATGCTGCCATAGCCACGGGTCTATTGTGGATGGCTGGAATATACGTGTTCGTGTTTGTCTTTGTCGCACGGTAATGACATGACGCAGCGTAGCACAGGGTGCGGTCTTCGTCCTGTCAGAATTGTTTTGGCATCGTGCACACGCGGCGGTCCGGAATTGATCCCTGTGTGTGGCCGAGGATCACATTTGTGTGTCCGAGGATCACATGTGTGTGTCCGAGGATCACATGTGTGTGTCCGAGGATCACACGTGTGTATCCGAGGATCACATGTATGTGTCCGAGGATCACATGTGTGTGTCCGAGTATCACACGTGTGTGTCCGAGGATCACACGTGTGTGTCCGAGGATCACATGTGTGTGTCCGAGGATCACACGTGTGTGTCCGAGGATCACACGTGTGTGTCCGAGGATCACATGTGTGTCCGAGGATCACACGTGTGTGTCCGAGGATCACACGTGTGTATCCGAGGATCACATGTATGTGTCCGAGGATCACATGTGTGTGTCCGAGGATCACACGTGTGTGTCCGAGGATCACACGTGTGTGTCCGAGGATCACATGTGTGTGTCCGAGGATCACACGTGTGTGTCCGAGGATCACACGTGTGTGTCCGAGGATCACACGTGTGTGTCCGAGGATCACACGTGTGTGTCCGAGGATCACACGTGGGTGTCCGAGGATCACACGTATGTGTCCGAGGATCACATGTGTGTGTGTCCGAGGATCACATGTGTGTGTCCGATGATCACACGTGTGTGTCCGAGGATCACACGTGTGTGTCCGAGGATCACATGTGTGTGTCCGAGGATCACACAGCGACTGGCGCTGGCGGTGTGCGTCACCATTAGATGTGACTCGAGGCATGTCAGACGCCGATTACCTGTACGCCCTACTGTTGGTGGTGCTTATGCAGTGTCGAATGGGTTGGCGCTCTGTACTGGCGGATTCACGGATCTGGAGAATGTGCCCCCGTCCCGATTGAGATGTGGCATTCTTTCGACTGGAAACAGGAGTCCCTTCAGGACGCTCAGGTGCACCTCCCGTCGCTCAGCGATTTTTTCAGCCGATAGCGCCCTCAGAGTAGAAATCCTCTCCGGGGAAATTGCGCCTCTCCAGAACAAGTGCCCACCCCCTCTCCTCCGACAATTACACGAGTTGACGCACACCCGTACGTGGGGTATGGTCGCGATTGCTGGGGGATGCAGTAATTCTGAAAGCAGGCTACCCAATACATAGGGACATAACCAGCACTAATTCCAATTGGAAGATCATCCTTTCGGTGTGGAGTTAACTCCTACAAGCGGCGCCCCAGTAGCTGGAGGACGACGGTTTCGTGCTGCATTGAGGGCGGAGGGATACACTCCAAAAATGGAAGGGACGCGGAAATACATGGGTGGAGTATCGCTGGCATCGGAGGAGTGAATGTTGTTGTTCATTGCGTGCCCAACGTGCTGTCGTCAGCGGTCAGGCGAGCAGGGATGGTCATTGAGCTGGGCTGGCCGTCCGCCTCGTGCAGGTCAAGCGGGCCGCTGGAAACCGTTCTCGATCCTCGCCCTCCACCCGCCCCAGCAGGCGCACAGTGATGGACGAGTGGTGGCTGGTGCGCCTCTGACGCTGATCCGCTCATCACTCGGTGCCGCACGCACAGGACCGCCATCCGCCGCCCGCTGGCGCCGCACCATGTGTGACCTGGGCCGACCCCGGTCAGGCCGGCACCACCGCGCACGTGACCCGAGGCTATGACCGACCGAGCCAGCCGAGCCGCCAGATACATAACAGTGGCTATATAGACTTACCTCAGTCCCGGCTCGCCAGCGAGTCGGACACGGACTTGAACCCCACCACACGCCCCACACACCGCACACCGCACACCACACGCTCCACACACCACACACCGCACACCACACGCTCCACACACCGCTCGCTCGCGCACCGGCGGCAACTCGTGCCCAGCGCTCAACAATTGGAGCCGCCCAGCCCACCCCGCTCTGTGTCACCGGGTCGGACGTGATGCCAGCGGCACGCGCGTGCAGGCGGGCTTGTCCCCACGCCATGTTCGTCCAGTCGTGCGTGACTCACTTCGTGACAAATTTGAACAAAAGCAAACGGTATATCAGGCGTGGCACGCGCGTGCAGGCGGGTTTGTCCCCACGCCATGTTCGTCTAGTCGTGCGTGATCCATTTCGTGACAAATTTGAACAAAAGTAGGTGGTAGCTCAGGCGTGAACAAGCCTTCCTATCTACTAGGACAGAAAGCATTCGATTTTGTTCGGCTCTGGTGTGACAAAATAAAATACATGGAAAAGAAAGTTCGACTTAGTTCGCAGCGTTGCAGCCTCTTGCAATGGCATTGGTCTGTATTCGCAAATGAGAGCATCGTGAGCCAGCAATGAACAGCCTTGTACGCAAGATTTACCTGAATGATAGTCGTAAGTGCAGAAACAAATGTGTCAAGCTGTGACAGGAACAGACTACACGAATATACTATACCGGAAACCGCGATACAAAATCGGCACCGACACATGCTATTTCAATGGGGCCCATATCTGCAGTTCGGACATATTTTACAGCCGATGATGAGCGATTTTACCAAACTGGTGGAATGTTGCGGATAACAGCTGAATTTTTTTTCCATGCGGGAATATTCTACAAATGTGATTGTTCGCTGGGTGAGATGGCTGCCAAAAGATGTTCGCAAGTTTCGTTATGGTCCGTTTGACTGTTTGATGGGTTGCGACTATTGGAGGTTGACTATTTCAGGTTGTGATTTCCGGTGCGGTGCGCTTCGTCTGTATTTCGTCATTCTTTTCCATCATATTATAGGCACTACATAGTGCGTAGTATTCCATCCATTTCGTGTTGACCTGGTCTCAGTACTTGCCTTCCATCGGTGGCCTGCAGCAAAAAACACCTTCCAACTCAATGATGGAGAATACCGGTCTTGTTACATTCAGGATCACAGCCTGTACTTTCCAGTGAACTTTGGGCACATTTCATCACCTTGTACTTTGAGTACGTTTTCATAAAAGCACACTGCCAAACAACACTTGAATATCTAAAGGAGAAAAATGGAAGAATAATTGTCTCAGAGGATGGTGTTCTGAATGCAAAAACCAAGGAACAACCCGTTATTATAACCATGAGTCTCACTTTGTGATATTGGTTGGGAGTCAAATTAACTTCTTAATTGTCAAAGCGGCTCCAAAACGAAGTGCATCTAGTTTATGCACACCTGTACAAATGGTTTCAGCTTGATTGGAATGAGACAAATCAATAATTGCGGGTGCCAGGGGCTCCCCCTTAGCATATGCAAAATGACACCCCTATTTCCAATCATATTTGCAATGGTAATTGGTGCTGGCTATTGTTTGACCTATTGCTAATCTAGAGACATGTCATAGAAAACAGTCGGAACAATGAGGATGCAGAAGGCAAAGCTTGGTCATCCAGGAAAAGTTGAATATGGCCATCCAAAGTATAGCTTCAGATGTCAATAAATGGTAACGAAGTACAATACCGCTACCATACTAAATATCCTGGGCTTTGCCTTGTTATCCAGAAGACTAGTTTTCGTGTTGGATTTCTGGCACCACTGTGTATATAGCATACTTCGTATCGGTGGATTGTATTCCCAGGAAAACTACCATCCTGAAGGCTATGTGCCTACTGAACTGCCTGTACCCATTGAGGTCCTTAAGCCATAAACCACCACTCGCCCGATGTTGTGTTCAACTGATGCCACAAACTACCACCTGTCACAACCCTGAACCCTGAAACCCTGAAGCCACAAACCATCACTTGTCACAACCATCACTGGTGTGGTGGTGTTGCAGGTGTCCTCGGTGACGCAGTCCACACGCGCTGGTGAAGAAGTGCATCTCCTCCCAGCGGTTCAAACCGGAAAGAGGGTGAGTCCAAGTCGGAAACGCTTGCATAGTGCACGCATGCATACCGAATGGCATGCATGAATGACGGGAAGAAGTCGAGTCGACTGCTCTTGTATGTAGAATTCAGCTGCAGATTGCCAGTCTGCTTCTACAGAGATCCGCGGGTGCACGAGCCCACGACTGGGATATGGCAGAGTCTGACATCCGGGGCATCGCTGGCTGAACGCCCCGGACAACCAAAGTGGCCTCTTCCGATAGTTATTAAAGCACTAATTGGGCGCCACCAACTGACCGGTCTGCCGACCCACGTGACCAGGAGGTCGTGCAGCGATTGGTCAAGGTCCTCGGTCGGCCACGCCAAACGCACAGCAAGGCACAAGTTTCCGCCCTTCTTCTTCGCAGCTGAAATCCTGAATGGCCGCGTGCTTTCAGTACCGTATACGTGACAGCTGCCCCTAACTCTGACACATTCGATATTGTCACCTATGATTTTGTATGTCTGCCGGTCCCACACCGAGATGGAGAAAATGCGTTTTAACTCCAGAGCACCATTCATGTTCCACTCGTTACCACCCGAGCTGGTGCGACTCCCTGTGCCAATCTTCGGTCGCCACTTACGCCGACACCTATCCAACATGCCGCCTGTGCTGCACTGATTTGCTGCTCGCCCCGATGGATTTTATTTATTACAGCAAAAAGAAATATATAATGACTTGTACGACCGCCGTTTTAGCTGTTTTGTGATTATGGCATTTTCCTGCTGCGCTGTTATATTCAATTGACACGAGGTTATAATAGCCACAAGTCTATTGTGGATTACCTCAATAATACAGTATGTGCCTGTGCCTGCCGTTAGGCCCGCAGGAGTGTGCATAATATTGACAACGGAACACTGGAGGGAGCTAGAAAGCTCATCGCAATATAGCCACAGTGTTTGGCTTATGAAATATCGGGTTGGTTCGTGGAGTACCGCGGCAATGTCAATGCCAGCTGTGTAATGCCCGTGTCAGACGTGACAGCCACATTTGCTGCTTCAATTCGGCCTTTCGTATGAAAGGTGAACATAACCGACTGTGCCAGCGATTCGTGGCATGGACCACATGGAGAGGTCAACATAATCAACTTATCATGCGCTGGGAGTCATGGATCGCATAGAAAGCCTGACGACGCGCGCGACCATTATTGTGTGGGACCGGGCCCGCTCCCATGCGTGCCGGCCGGGTGTTTTCTCCTGCGGGGAGGGGACGATCGTGGGACCGTCTCGTGTCGGTCGCTATGGTCCGCGTGACCACCTCTGCCCCGCTCCAATTGACGGCCCGGCAGTGTCGTCGGTCGCTATGGTCCGCGTGACCACCTCTGCCCCGCTCCAATTGACGGCCCGGCAGTCGTTGTGGTCCGCGTGCCGCACGACTCGGCGGCACCGTTGGCTGGGCTTACAGCCGTGCGCGCCGCCGCCTGTCCCGCTGCCGGCTGCCTGCTCTCCCGTGCTCGCCGGGGGTGCTGGCGCCACGCTCGCTGGAGGTGCTGGCGCCACGCTCGCCGGGGGTGCTGGCGCCACGCTCGCTGGAGGTGCTGGCGCCACGCTCGCTGGAGGTGCTGGCGCCACGCTCGCTGGAGGTGCTGGCGCCACGCTCGCTGGAGGTGCTGGCGCCACGCTCGCTGGAGGTGCTGGCGCCACGCTCGCTGGAGGTGCTGGCGCCACGCTCGCCGGGGGTGCTGGCGCCACGCTCGCTGGAGGTGCTGGCGCCGCTGGCCAGATAGCGTGGGCATTGGGTCTCGTGGTATATCGAGTTTTTTAATTGGGTTTGGTTCACTACGCACTTTATGCAGTTGCTAATCGGCGCCGCCCACACTGTTTCGTCGGTAGGCCGCGGGATTGGGAAATGTGCGAGAGGTGCGAGCGTCGAACCCGGGACCTTCGTATCCACAGTCCGATGCTCCAACCACTCGGCCATTCCCATGTATATGAGCGGACGCTGAGTAATTATTCGCAAAAATACTTGGAACACGTATTTGTGAAGAAAGCGAAATTTGATGTTAAAATGGAAAGAAGCATCTGGCCCATCGATGTGTGCTGCGTGGGAGAAAGCCTCCACCCCTCTGGTGGGTCTTTGGCCGCTCGATGTGTGCTGCGTGGGAGGAAGCCTCCACCCTCTGGGGAGTTTTTGGCCGCTCGATGTGTGCTGCGAGGGGAGGAAGCCTCCACCCCTCTGGTGGGTCTTTGCCCGCTCGATGTGTGCTGCGAGGGAGGAAGCCTCCACCCCTCTGGGGTCTTTTGCCGCTCGATGTGTGCTGCGTGGGAGGAAGCCTCCACCCTCTGGGGAGTTTTTGGCCGCTCGATGTGTGCTGCGAGGGAGGAAGCCTCCACCCCTCTGGCGGGTCTTTGGCCGCTCGATGTGTGCTGCGTGGGAGGAAGCCTCCACCCCTCTGGTGGGTCTTTGGCCGCTCGATGTGTGCTGCGTGGGAGAAAGCCTCCACCCCTCTGGTGGGTCTTTGGCCGCTCGATGTGTGCTGCGAGGGAGGAAGCCTTGGGCCCGCTCTGTCACAGCCGACGGTATCAGTGAGGTCCGACCGTGCTGCTGCGAGTCAGGACACTGCCTGCCGTCACGGCCTGGACGTCAGCCTGAACGTTAGTTGGGACGTCAGCCTGGACGTCAGCCATGACTGATGTCAGGCTGGGACGTCAGCCTTTACGCCAGCCTGGACGTCAGCCGAGACGTCAGCCGAGACGTCAGCCGGGACGTCAGCCGGGACGTCAGCCTGGACGTCAGCATGGACGTCAGCCTGGACGTCAGCCTGGACGTCAGCCTGAGCGTGAGCCTGGACGTCAGCCTGGAATGCAGGCTGGACGTCAGCCTTTACGCCAGCCTGGACGTCAGCCGGGACGTCAGCCTGGACGTCAACCCGAACGTCAGCCTGGACGTCAGCCTGGACGTCAGCCTGGGCGTCAGCCTGGGCGTCAGCCTGGACGCCAGCCTGGCCGTCAGCCTGGCCGTCAGCTTGGACGCCGTCTGGGAGCGAAACAGTCCAATGCTACAAATATACAAAAGCATAGTGTGTGTCGTCGGAAAGCGGTGGGCACTCGCTGACTGAGCTGCGTAACGTTGTGCTGGAGTCACTGTCCCCGGGGGGTTTACGCGCATCGACCGCCACTTCTGTGCTACTCTGTGCGCTTTTGCCACCTACGCCATTTCATCTCGGACTTAGCGTGGATTCCTCGGGACGTTGTCGCGACATTCCGGTGCGTTGACGTTTTGAATCTTGCACATGACGCAACGTTCTCATCCTGGCGCCTCAGTGCAGTCGACTCGCACGTCAGCCGTCACGACCGTGTACGTCGTGTACATGAGCATTGTGTACATGTGCATTGTGTACATGTACATCGTGTACATGTGCATCGTGTGCATGCACATCGTGTACATGCACATTTTGCACATGTACATCGTCCTGCAGGCAGGAATGCGGAGCCGGGAAAATTTTGGACGGCTCCGGCTCCGACTCCGAGTAAAATGTCCCGGCGGCTCCGGCTCCGGCTCCGGCTCCGTACATCCCAAACGTGATCGATCCATTAAGTGAGAGCTAGGGGGATGTTTAAAAAAAATTAGCCTCGACCACTCAGTGGCGCAAACTTCAGACAATTATAAGCAACTTTCCCATATAAACCCTGTATCTATCTTTATACAAGGTATAATATGTTCATTTCACGTTTGCTAATTTTGTTTAATTTACACCTCTTTCGGAGTCGGAGCCGCCATGCTTTTGACAGCTCCGGCACCGGCTCCGGGCAAAATGTTCCGGCTCCGGCCTCGGCTCCGGCTCCGGCTCCGGCTCCGGCTCCGCATCCCTGCCTGCAGGTCATCGTCCACAATGCGCCGCTGTCGGACGGATCTGCCGGCACGGAAGCGCTGTTGTCCGGTGACGATCTGGTCCGGACGAGACTCACGCGGTGCTGGTGATCACATTCGTGTCATGGTGACCTCCACTGCACCCGGCGGTGCAAAGAAGAAACCTGGAGTCTGCTACGACGCAATCAACGGCTAGGTCATACAGCGTTGCCAGTCGTATGCGGATTGGTCGCCGATGGACTCGGTAATCACATCTGTTGTGATATTCTTGCCGACGATCATCAAGAGTTCAACGCTCTACCTATCGAGCTACCGCGACCCCCACCGAGCTGTCGAGTTCTCCACTGCCGCGACCCCCCACCCCCACCCCATCCCCACCGAGAGGTGCCGTTATCCACTTCCAGTGTGGGGTGGTTGGTATTGCGTCAGCTGGAGGCGGGCGTGGTATGTGTGACAGAGGTTCACATGAAGTCTAACCACCCCACACTGCTTGCGTGCAGTGTGTGGTGGTTGGTGTCGCGCATGACAGTGAGGGCGCGAGTCAGTGCTTAAGATGGTGGGTGTGATGTGATGTGATGGGTGTTCGATGATGTGGGGTGGCCAGGTTGGCATGGCCACGAACTCTGCCGAGTAGACCGAATGGTGCGGCGAGAATTTAATTTGGCCTGTGGTGTGTCCACCTCTCCATGTGGCTCCCGAACTGCTACTAGCACGGGAGTCCCGCTCCATAGGAGTCTAGCACGGGAGCTACTAGCTCCATAAGAGCTACTAGCACGGGAGTCGCTCTATACGGTTCCCGAACCGTTACTGGCCTGGGAGTCCTGTCGCTCCATGTGGCTCCTGTACCGTTACTGGTGTGGGAGTCCCGTCGCTCCATGTGGCTCCTGTACCGTTACTGGTACGGGAGTCCTGTCGCTCCACGTGGCTCCTGTACCGTTACTGGTGTGGGAGTCCCGTCGCTCCACGTGGCTCCTGTACCGTTACTGGTGTGGGAGTCCCGTCGCTCCATGTGGCTCCTGTACCGTTACTGGTACGGGAGTCCCGTCGCTCCACGTGGCTCCTGTACCGTTACTGGTACGGGAGTCCTGTCGCTCCATGTGGCTCCTGTACCGTTACTGGTGTGGGAGTCCCGTCGCTCCATGTGGCTTCTGTGCCATTACTGGTACGGGAGTCCCGTCGCTCCATGTGGCTCCTGTACCGTTACTGGTACGGGAGTCCCGTCGCTCCATGTGGCTCCTGTACCGTTACTGGCGTGGGAGTCCCGTCGCACCATGTGGCTCCTGTACCGTTACTGGTACGGGAGTCCCGTCGCTCCACGTGGATCCTGTACCGTTACTGGTGCGGGAGTCCCGTCGCTCCACGTGGATCCTGTACCGTTACTGGTGCGGGAGCCGTTAGTGCAGAAGCTAGTGTCTTTTGGACGGGCCTCTTGATGTTTGCGAAATTGGAGTTGCGTTTCGGTTGGAGAGAGTGGGTGTTCGCTATGTGTGAATAGCTCCAGTTTCGGGTGCTTGACGTGCCAGAATGGGATGAGAGTGTTGAAGATTCGTCGGGAGATAGGGCCTGAAATTTGGAAGCTTGAGTAGGGACCTGATTCGAATGGATGGAATTGTCCTTTTTATTTCTCTTCTAGGTCCGGCGAATAGTGATGAGTGTGGTGTGTGGTGGTTCTGGAGTGATTCCGAACTATTTGTAGTGTTCTGCGGTGTTGGGGACTGACGATGTTGACCTCAGCCCGAAACCTTGCTGCAGGTGTTGTGCGGTGTGCTTCGATCACGAGGCATAGTGCATGGAGTGAATCGGAGCAATGCAGATTGTGTGTAGGGTAGCCCGATCTGCACCCCAGTCTCGACGGAAGGTACAGCACAGGATATTCAGACGCTGAGCTCAGCACTGTTTAATGTATTTTATATGGGACCCGACAATCCTGACCTGTGCCTGAAACATTTCCAAGTTATGTAAAAGTGGCTAAGTGGGAGATAACTTGATCAGGAAAGCGAAGCGGGAGGGAAAGTGGAATATATGTGTGAGTTCGCGAGAAGAGCATTTTTGCTCATTGGATGCATGAGAATGCATTTATCGGATTGATTCCCATATGACAGCCGGAGGGCGACAGCGCAAGTGTGAAATTAACTGGTGCCGGACTCAGTCAAACGAGGCTACTCAAGCGTTTCACCTCACCACGGTGCCATCAAGGCAGCACACTCCCTTTCGAATCGCCAGTGGGAACAGGCGTCCGCTCGCCGCCTTCCCACACATTGGACGCATCAATAGGAACTGCACTCACAGAAAGTGAAATTTTCCGTCGGTATTGCGCCTGATTATGCCAGATCGGCCACCGAGTGTTACCGGCGCTGACGTCAGGTCTGATTCACCGGCTCCACGTGACTGGGGCCGATCTCACTTCACGGTGCTACACAGCTGGCAGTAAGAGGCCCGGGGCACCGACCACTGCCGACCGAATCGTGGCCCACCAGGCCGAGCATATAGCATATAGCATATAGCATATAACGGATCGGGCATACAGCGGGCATATAGCGGGCCGTTTGCAGCTCATACACACCTGTTCAATAATATACGTGCCAAGGTTTGTGATCAGAAAAGTTGCCACAAACACAAAAAAAAAAATTTTTCGTCATGAAATGCAACATTTCTGTGGGATATATGCAACATCCATTAAAGTGTTCGGGAAATAGCACACTTAGTGTTTGTAATCCAGAACACCGACATTTCGGTTTTCGGAAAATACAACACTACTACGAAATAATTATGTTTAGATTTGCTGATGGTGAGCGGTTACAGGATTTCCATTAAAAGAAACCGTTTAAATGTTTAAATATGGATAGCTTGTGAATTCTTACACTATGTACACACCGTACAATTGGTTCTGCCATTAAGAGGAAGCGACAGAGCCGTTCCTTGAATGATGTCTTAGGCATTCTGATACCCCCTCTTCACATACCCCCCGAATAAACCCTGGTGTTTTTGGGATTTGGGATAAAAAGTTACTAACCTTACCTACCCTAACCAAGCCTAGCCGTTTTCTTTGCATTATGAAATAAAAAGATGTAAAACTTGTCTCGTGAATACATTAAAGCATGATCATACAAAATATCGTACTGCGAAGGAACATGGCAGCTGAGGCTTTGCTTCAGTGTTTCAGAATTATACTTATGCTGAAGTGTAGCATAAAACCAACCAAAAAAATGAATATGGGACATAAAGGCATGACATTGAATAGAAGGATGTTGGGATTCCAGACAGGGTAAAATTCAATAGGATGCTCATTTGTTAAGCATATGCATTTGATTTTGTCCTTGAGAAAGGAACACGAATTGATTGTGCATACGAAAAGATGAGAGTGCATAGTTGAGCTTCAAGTATGATGGGCAGACATCAATTACCTCTTGGTGTCATTTTTTATTCAAATTGTCAAGTTTTGGGGAATCGTGCTAATTCTGTTTCACCTATTTCATGATTCTGAATATATCTTATGTACCAAAATTCATCACTTGCCGTTCAAAATGCAATAATATCACGAGCGTTGATTCTGAAAATTATTGGAGAGGCAAAATACATGAAGGCAATGGGCAGGAAATACAAATGGATTAATGGGCATACTCCTTGGGGTCCCATGTTAAAAGTTGAATTTATCTGAGAATGGACAAAGCCAACATCGAGGGAGCACTTGCAACCCAAAAAACATATAAAACAACACCCTCGCTTACCATTGTGGTTCGCACTGGCAGTGCCCTCCACCTCACTCCGAAACTGAATCAAAGATGGCGGGCTGAGAAGTTCATCACGCTTGTTTCGAAACGAGTCGAAAGCGAATGTGTGGTGTGTAGCTTGTCAATAGATCACTCGGTGTAACATGCGTCCGGCATGTGAGATCTTAAAAGCTGAATTGACCACTCAAGTAAGAAGCTTGTTCCACACTGGTGCATTAATCCCTGCAAGGAACACCCTAATCATTTGGCATGTGATATTACCAGCACAATGTAGGTGCTGGCTAACCCACTTAGCAAGAATTTGTTCTTTAGATGAATGTATGCCTTGCTCATTTACGTGGCATGGCTTCGGACATAATTAATTGACTGTCAGCGTACTTGCGCACGGCGTGTAGTGCTTATTGACAACACGTCTGTCATCATTAAACGAACCTTAGCATTGCAAAGGAACTTGATGCATGCCATGCCACTAGCGTGTGCATGGTTTTTAAGCCATGGGTGGTAGATTTAGTTTACAGTGCGGGATCGGGTTCGCCGTTGGCTCCTCCCTTGGTGATGTCTGCCTTGTTACACTCCCGCTTACCTGTTACGCCCATGCACACACGTGAGCACGGTGGTCAGCCCAGCTGCAGCCGATTTTTGCACGCCCACCAGTCTGTTCGTGTAGGATGTTCGAATAGAGTGTCAGTTGGCGAGGTTTTTCGAGTAACGTTTTGTTTGTGTCAAGACGTACGCTGATGAACACTCGCGAACGTGCCAAATACTTGCGTCTATAAACACTAATAAGTATCCATTTTCTTGAGACCAGGCATCTATTCGCCACTAGGTGCGTGCATTTTCCATGAGTGAAGGAACATCTTGCAGTATAGCATAGTTCACCTGCTTTACTTGTCGCCGTGTATGATCGCATTACGTTTATTTTTGTTTGTTTTATTTTGTCTTATGTTTTTACGTAGGTGTGCGTGTGCAGTTTTGTGTTTTTACATGACTTTGTATCTGTGTGTGTTGCAGATAAGGTCGTTCGTATCTGGGCAGCGGTCTGTGGAAGCTTCTGCGAATAAATAATTGATTGTTTCAACAAGCAAAAATATAATAGAAGTATTCAGTGTCGGCGACACGAATATCCGCTTGCCTACACAATGGACATGTAGCTGTAGAACGTAGCCAAGCCGGACCAAAATGTGAGGTCATGAACAATATGTAGGTTCACTATGGAAGATGTGCATGCCACCGTGCATGCACTTAAAATGTGTAGGCCGGCGACGACCAGCGCCGTTGGGTTGGTGCGGTATCAAAATAGACGAAAACCACTAGCAGATGGTTTCTTGCTGAAGAGTGCTCAGACAAATGACTTTTTGCTCATGTTGAAGAGGAAAAGTGGAAATAAACCAAAGCAAATACATGGCAATCTTTTCGTGCGTCTTGAATTGCTTTGGACTATTCTTTTTCAACGTAAGCAAAGTGTTATTTGTCTGAATAGGTAATCCATACTTGAATTATGTACGTGAATCCACTTAACATCATCAAAAATTGTTTCCATGTTTTAGCTGTGTTACCCATGAGCTATATTCAATCCGTGTAGACGGCAGATGCTTCCCATATCTTCAACGACGTTCAGCTTCCCTTCGTGGACGTGCTGCCTTTTGTAGCACTATGAGATTTCACAGTGAGCGAACTTCGAAGCTTTCTCGCTCACCTGGATCCCCAGTGTATCAGTGGAATGGCACAACTGTCTGGCTACAGGCTCCCTGTGTTGGGGCCGTCCGTGATTGTCGGTCTCACCTGGATCCCCAGTGTATCAGTGGAATGGCACTAATGTCTGGCTACAGGCTCCCTGTGTTGGGGCCGTCCGTGATTGTCGGTCTCACCTGGATCCCCAGTGTATCAGTGGAATGGCACTAATGTCTGGCTACAGGCTCCCTGTGTTCGGGCCGTCCGTGATTGTCGGTCTCACCTGGATCCCCAGTGTATCAGTGGAATGGCACAACTGTCAATCTCCATGTGTAGTGGCCCTTCGTATTCGTTGGTCGCATCTGGATCAGAACTGTCTACTTAAAAGTGTTCCGGTCCCAGTTTCTCGAAACGTTGCTACACTCGTGGTTGTCTTAAGCCCAAACTGATGCCAATATGGAGGGCAACAGCACGAAAGCGTCTACAGTATACAAACTGCCGTGCAGATCTATCGTCATGACGATTGACGTCATAACGACAGATCTGGGATCTGACCTGACCTGAAGCTTTTTCTGGTGTCAAAATGTGTCAAGTTGTCCACTTCGCTAGTATGCAAAGTTGGGTTGCACTCCGACAAACAGCATGGCAGCTGGAAGTTAATTGAGGCTGAATCGCAATATTCCTACTGTGTCGAAGTACAAACAAAGCCAACACAGCGGCAGTTCTGTTCGCCCTCCACTATCCTAATTACCATTCTATTTTCTCTTCACTATTCTCTCCCTCTTCTTCCTACATCGGCTCAGAACAACCAGAAATAACCGACGCTGGTCTAATCGAAGCAGGGGTGTCACCTTGTATGCGCTAATGCAGGGAACGTCCCGCAAGCTTCATCATTGAGGCACCGTAGGCTCCCTTCCAGAACGATCGAGTGCACCCCTCCCCTCGCCCCTCCGCTCGACCAGTATATTTTCCTGATGGCGCCCCTCCTCGGAGAAAAGGGGAGATTCCATCAAAAACATCACTTGCCCTCTCCCGGCCTAACCAATTTCACAATGGCGCCAATGAATCTAAGCACGCGCTAGGCCAGGATGATATATCGCGAATAGGGCGCGCTTCAAAGATTGCAGCACAGAACACAGATGGCAGCACGCTATAGCTTGCATCAGCTGTTAATGTAAACAAAGGTTCAGTTTCGTCCAGGCCCCTGTCATCCCCATGCCTCCCTGCGTGTCGGCTTGAATGGGACAAATGACGTCATCTGGGGTACAAGTTTTTGGCAGTTGTATGGCTTCATGTATTTTAAAATGGAAATATTTTCAATTCAACTCACTTTCTAAATACTATAATATCACGTCTGTGCTTTCGGAATCGTGTTGAGCTGTTATTTTATCATCCTCAGTTAGGCTGCGAATTAGGGGACGACCATCACGAATGCAGCGTTTTAGGGGCACACATTTTCTCAAATTCTTAGATGGCGCAGTTGAGTCATAAATAGCGCAGTTGTTTATATAGCTTCCTCGTAGGTTGTTTTATGCTTGATTTTATGTCTCACACCTTGTGTTCGATGTACGTGCGTTTTGGTTCTAGTTTTATTGTATAGTGTTTTGTTGTGGTGTGTCCTTATCATCTGGAAGAAAGATATGGAAAGAAGAGATTGTCAACCAACATGCTCATGTTTCCAAGAGATGAAAATGCATATAGGACCTGGTTGACAGTGAAAATGAGTTGATCGTGTTCATCCAACCAGCCCATCCATTTGTCCCAACCACTTTACCTCTGATGATTGTGATCCTGGCCACGGATGCAGTCGAAAATAATGTCAGTGTCAACACCTGCCTTTGCTGGTGTTATTCCATGAATTAGCCTGCCTATCAGATCTGTATGGTGTGGAGTGTTGCATCATGTTTGTCTGGAATGCTTGCTACATTTTGGAGCATCTTAGACATCAAGACACAAAAGATCAGTGTGACTATGAGCCACAAGGGCCCTTCTTGGTTGCACTTTGAACACTCAACCAGTTGCCCACCAAATCCGTCGATCAGCCTCCCTGGAATACTGAAAAGCAAGCCCTCTATTCTTGTAATAATTGCCTATGGTGTTTTTGAAGATGTTCAATGTGCTGCTCCTGGCAATGGTTTTTGGCATCTGGTTCCAGTGTTCTATTACCCTGTTGGTGAAGAAAGACTGTCTTAACCTTGTCCTGCTGTAGTTAACTTTAATTTTGAATTGATGACTTTTAAGTGCATCATTTATGTAAGATTCAAATATTTACCTAATATATCCATCCTCCTGACCATGAACAAATTTAAAGACCTCAATGAGTGCTCCTCTCAACTTTCTATATCTAAGTGAAAACATGTTCAATTCCTTCAATCTTTCCTCATGTGTCAAATTGCTTATGTCATTAACCATTTTTGGTAGCCATATTTTGTACTCTCTAAAAGCGAACAATCTTGTTCATAACTAGGAGCCAAAGCTTGGACACAGTATTCCAAATGTGGCCTGACATGCACAGTAAAGCTTCCTGATGACCTCCTCACTTAGGTATGATACATTCCTATATATTTCCCCAAGCATTATCGGTGCCTTCTTCCTGGATTCTTTCGTCTGTTCTGATGCCCCCAATCTTGTGTTCAGAAAAGCACCAAAGTCCTTCTGCTGAGTCACCGATAGAACTTGGCCACCGCCATCAAACATGTAGCCTTCATATGCTGCTTACCTTATCTTCATATCTTACCTTTGTATAGCTAAATAAAGAACCTAAGAACTAAATAAAAAGAAAGAACTAGATAAAAAAAATTAAACCACACGTCTATAAGATCAGGTTATTATTTAAGAGGTAGAAAAATAGTAGGGGAGGTAAGTTGATAAGGTTCTCGATGTGAAGATGGAAAGGTGGTAATGCCAAATATTTCGTGTACCTTAGCGAGACATGGCTACTGACATACGATACCCAATATCAGGATTATCCTGTTATAGTAAATACAACGAATTCTCTCGATGTTACCTGTTCTAAAATGAGACAGCTCGAGAAATATGAGCATGCATACTTGAGAAATGCAACAATAAAGTTTCAGACATAACTGATACTGGATTTCCAACGCCTTGACTTAATGATGACTTGCAATTTAATTTCTGCGGTCTCTGGGACCAACGTCGGGCGGACGCTTTTCACCAATGGGCTTCCACAGCTAGTGCTGTAGCTTTCAGTGCACTGAAGTCCCATTGCATTTGTCTCTTACCACCTTTTCCTCTTGACATTCGAAAATGCTATAAGCCCAATCCTATCTTGCATGAGGTAAAATACCCACAATACCTTACGATAGCTATCAAGTATTTACAGGAAGTATTTACAATGTTTGCCCAAGGGCCAATGATCCAACAAGCTTGGTAGGATGGTATGCTGTGGAGGGGGTGGAGTAGTATATGGATAAGGTACTCGCTTCCTAGTGGAAAGGTTATGGATTGGAGTTCCACCCTTTTATGGGTAGCGGCAGCTACTCTTTGCCCGCGACCAATGGACGCGAGAGGTTGACGCTATCTGAAGACAGTCGACGCGTCATGGCACCGCTGACCACCACCGCCATTAGCATGCTGTGATGTGGCTGAATGTGTCGGTGAGTACGTCGGACAGCACTGCACTTTTCCAGAGTTTCCAGGGCTCCTCTTATAGTTCGGAGTTCGGTGTGGGTGTTAATGTGTGGAAGGGGGACGACTTCAACGAGTCGCGTCGTGTCTGGTATAAACACTCACGGGCGGCGAATGAATACGATGCGGAGAAGTCCAGAGCTGCTGGCACCCCAGGACACCTTGTTGCCGGCTGACAGCTGGTCAGATCTCGGTTGCTGTGATGGCTTTTATCGAATGAGTTGCTGCTAAGTTTCGCTATATTAAGTGAACTTAGCTCAACTTAACCAAACGGCAAAATTATCGGCGCGCTGTTGCTCGTTCCGGTCGTTGTCAGCAGCTGGCCCCGACTGTGCGAGCCGGGGAAGGGGGACTCATTTGATAACAACCGAGTAGGCACTTCCAGCTGACACAACAGCAGCAGACAGACATCACGTGACCACGTGACAGTACAACTACCTGGGCACTGTACACAGCTGTCTGCACTGTCGGCGCCGGCTGGTAGGGCGAGCAAAGGCGTAGGAAACGTCTCGAAAGGTGTGTGCGTGTGGGAGGATGGAGACGGAAACCCTTTTGTAGTTCATTCTTACCATGCATAGCTATGACAATAATGTTAAACAATAATGTTAAAACAATAATGACAATAGTGTTAAACTAAAGAAATGTGCGGGGGAGGGGCTGGCCCCACTATGCCCCTGTTCCTGCACCTATAGGAGGGTGGCGGTGTTTTCGCCCTGAAAGGGGGTCCGAGACAGAGACCCAACAAGTCAGAAAAACCCACTCTTAGGCATAGCTATTGTTTCACATTGATTTGTTACGAAAGGCAAGGGCATAATTATATCATGATTATTAATATATGACAAATGTACGTACGGTAGATGTACATAAGCAAACGTACGAAAGCAAATATATATATTTGCGCAAAAGTACGCATAAAAGATGTACGCAAGCTCAGAAATACGAGAGTGCAAAAATGCATATGGAAATTGTATGTATGCAGATGCATGTATGGCAAAAGTACGCAAACAAATGTACGTAAGTGCATATGTATGTAAACGCAAAAACACACAAGTACTGATGTCCGTATGCGCAAATGTACATATTCGCAAATGTATGTAAGCGCAAACGTACATGAGCGCGAATGTGCGTAAGCGTAAATCTACGTAAGCGCAAATATGCGTATGGGCAATTACACGAATGCGCAAATGTACTCAAGCGCAAAAGTATGTCCAAGAAAATGTACGTAGGCACAAATGTACGTAAAAACAAAAGTACGTAAGCGCAACTACACGAATAAGTTAGTGCAAATGTGTGTACATTGAAAAGTACGTACGAGCAAATGTGCGTCAATGCGAATGTACGAAAGCGGAAATACGTATGCATAGCAGATGTAAACAACTGTAAAGGTACGTAATCACACATGTACATAAGCACAGTAGCACGTCAGAGAAAATTTAGGTACATGCTAATGCACTTAACACAAATGCAAGTGTACGCATGACATTTACTAAGGAAATGCAAAATCTTTATGTACTACTGCGCTTGCGTACATTTACGCTTATGTACATTGGTCCATACGTAAATTTGCGTTTACACACATTTGCGCTTAAGTACATTTGCAAATGCATACATTTGTACTCGCGTACATGTGTGCTTATGTGCATTTGCACATCTGTACGTTTGCGCTTACGTAAATTTACTCAAACATACTTTTGGCATACGTACCTTTCCGTACAAATGCCCACACGTATGTTTGTCCAAGCGCTTACGTACATGTGTCCATCCGTACTTCTGCGCTTACGTACTTTGCGCATACACACATCTGCCATTCGTATATTTGCACATAAGCACTTTTACGCTTGTGTACATTTGCGCTTACGTGTTTTTACGCATACACACTTCGGTGCTTACATAAATTGGCGCGTACGTACATTTGCCATGCGTGTATTTAATTGCGCTTACATACATTTGCTTACTCACATCTGCCATGCGTACATTTGCTTTACGTACATTTTTCCGTTGCCTATTATTATATGTCACTGAGCATGGTCGGATATCTCTGATATACTTTTCAAGGTCATTTTGAAAACTACTAGATTGCGACGGAAGTCTTCTGCCAGTGTCGTCGCTCTTGCATCCACCCACGATATTCACGGCAATGTAATGACCACAAACATAACATATATCAGGGTACATCACTTACAAACCGTGATTAATCTCCTTGTAGGAATAATTGGTGTCATTGTTGCATAGTGCAGCGATTACTAGATCAGCTACGGGCGGGTGGGCGCGTGTGTCACGTCGCAGGTGGTTAAGTTATGGGCTTAACGTAGCCGAAGCAGCTGGCACGTCAAAATATCCCAACTACACACAATGAATATAGCTTTATATGCTTCTGGGAGGGCACTTACCCCAATGTTGGCTATGCCACCCATATTTTCAAGTTGTAACATGGGACCGTATGTGCCCAATTCATTTGGGCATAAATTATAACACACACACACACACACACACACACACACACACACACACACACACACACACACACACACACACACACACACACACACACACACACACACACACACACACACACACACACACACACACACACACACACACACACACGCACACGCACACGCACACGCACACGCACACGCACACGCACACGCACACGCACACGCACACGCACACGCACACGCACACGCACACGCACACGCACACGCACACGCACACGCACACGCACACCCACACCCACACCCACACCCACAACCACACCCACACCCACACCCACACCCACACGCACACGCACACGCACACGCACAAGCACACGCACACGCACACGCACACGCACACGCACACACACACACACACACACACACACACACACACATACACTAGTACTACCGGAACGCGCCCGCTGAACTCGAATTCCCCCGCGGTTGTTGATGGTGGCAGGTCACCGCCGTGTGAAGCGATGGATGTGAGCATTCGTGAGTGTTGCTGATTGATTTGAGGACTGATTTGGGATCTGCAGAAATAAGCCACTACATTTCTTGTTTTGCGTTTCTTCAGTATGAAAATCGCGGCCACTGCTACAGCGGTGAAGATGGAAAAGTTATCCGGTAGGCGTTCGGAAAGCCTATATTGTTGACGGACGAATCACGTCTGGGTGACCAATTCAGTGGAGGCATTCACCAACACTCCGCGATTCATTCACCGGGGACACCGCTCGATACTTCGCTACTAGCGTGTTCCCACCGACTTGTAGAGTTGTGGACGACTGCTTTTATTGCACGGGAGCAGATCCACAGACATTGTGGAATGATACACATTGGCATTTACATATGAGACCACGCGGACTGCCGTGAAGAGGCGCTGTAGCGATGCGCTTTATGATCCCATGCGCTCTATCGATGTGGAAATCCCATGCGCTCTATCGTTAATTTTTATGTTCCTCCGGCGTGCAGCTGGCGCTGACGGCTGGACAAACAACGATGACACATCTGCTCGCCGATGCTATCTTGAAAAGCTCAATAGTGGCGCACCCGCGCGCCGACGATGTGACAGTCGGCTGCAGCGCAGACCGCTGCTGCCGACTGTCACATCGTCGGCATATATATATATATATATATATATATATATATATATATAAATATATATATGTAATAAAAATATATATAGTATACATATATATATATATATATATATATATATATATATATAGTACGTTGCAAGCGCCTAAGATCTGGTCAATGGATGCAGATGCTTCCGTTGGCCTCTTGCTGTAGCCCATCCGTGAACGAATGTTTGGCAGTGGTCGATCCTTGGGAGCAAGCTCCCACCACTTTAATGTGGTAGGAAATGCTCCCAAGCCGGCTCTTGTATCTGTCAGGCCGAAAGCATCGCTGTGCCGGACAAAGAGGTCTCTCCTTAGGGAGGCTCGTTGAAGAGAGGTCACGCGTTCCACATCAAAAGCGACACCAGCAAGCACAAAAAGTCGAAGAAACTCAAGGAGGAAGAAGACAAGAAGAGGAAGAAGCGAGACGTTTGGTACTTCTACATTTTGGCACCGAAATTGTATGGTTGTTTATTTCCAACCCTAGCAAAGAAGGAAATCGTGCCGGCATATTCATTTCAAAACCATCCGATCGCCTCTCTGGGAACCTCCTGGGCTAACCTTGTTGGACTCCTTGGTCGTGACCAGAGAAGCATGTACCTAGTATGTCCCATTCTTGCTCTTGGCTGCGCCATGGAGTACGGATAGAGTTTTCAGACTGTTGAAGAAAAAAAAGCAAAAGGCGCAAAGGCTCCACTGATCGTATGTGATCCGTCCGCGCCTGTGATCTGTTGCGCATTTTAAGTTGCTTGGTGTCGTGTGTGGTGACCGACTAGACTGGGCGATCGCGATGACTAGCAATGCAAATGATTGATCAGAGGGCATTGGTTTCGATTTATATTTTTTTGTGGAAGCTATGCCCCATTTCCGACCCTGTACTCGCTCCCACCACAACTTTTGCTTCGCCTCTCCCTAACGTTAGGCACCAAGGAAACACCTTCATCCATCGTCATCACAGTTCAGTTCTACTGAACTGTGCTGCGGTGCTCTGTCAATGCCAATATGTTTTTCCTGCATATGCGACGCTGAAACATTTGATTTAAGCAGGTGTGTGTTTTCTTGGTGTGTGTAGTGAGGGGATGAGGGTGACAGTGACGAGGTGACGGTGATGATGAACCCGATATTTCTATGACAATGTAGTCGTACGCTATTACTCAGAATGCTTTTGTTGACATGCACTGTGCACCGCTCTTTTACTTTTCACTTGACCTGTTCTTGGACGATTTTCCCATGGTGAGGATGCTGAATAAAGATAGGCATGCACATCATCCCAAAAAATCAGAATTTCTGAGATCTCACAGTGCAGTTGGCGAAATCAGAAGAATTTTGTGGTGGTGGAGTGGTGGGGTTGGGTCTAGTGCATGAACACTTTGCAACCACCTCACAGCTATTTAATTTACCCCCTTTTATAAATAACCTCTTCCACTGCATTCGGTGTAATTTTCTCCCTCTTTTTAGCAAATGTACCTATGCGCAAAAGTACGAAAGCGTAAATGTACGTGAGCGCAAATGTACGTAGATGCAAAAGTACGTAAGCGAAAATTTACGTTAGGGCAAATTTACGTAAGTGCATATGTACATACGTGGAAAAGTACGTAAGCGAAAATGTACGCAAGCGTAAATGTACGTATGGATAAATGTACGTAAGCGCAAACGTACGTGAACGCTAATGTAAGTATGCACAAATGTACGTCAGGGCAAATGTACGTAAGAACAAATGTACGTATCCGTAAATGTACGTAATTGCAAATATGCGTAAAGGCAAAAGTATGTCAGCGCAAATGTACGTATGCAGATACGGACATAACCGCAAAAGTACGTATGGTAGATGCACGTAAGCTCAGATATACGAAAGCTCAAAAGTACCTATGGTAAATGTACTGAATACAAATTTACGTAAGAGCAACTGCGCGTACGGAAAATGTACGAATGACATATATACCCAAAACCAAATGCCAAAAACCAAAAATCAAAAACCAAAAACCAAAAAAAAACTAACCAAATGTACGCAAACGTAAATATCCGTACAATTGTGCATGTGTATATTTGCGCATACACACTTTTGCGCATAGGTACATTTGCGCTAACGAACTTCAACGTATATGTTCATTTGTGCTCGGGTAAATTTGCGCTTACGTACATTATGGAATACGTACTTTTGCGCTTACGTACATTTGCGCTTAGGTACATTTGTGCTTACGTACATTTTCGCTTACGTACATTAGCCATACGTACATCTGTGCTTACTTACATTTTCCAACGTATAATTACCTACGTACATTAATATCATACATTAATTAAGTTTAAAAAAAAAGAAGAAGAAAACTAAAGGTCTCGGCGCACGCCCATACGTCTACCCAGGCCCCTGTCATCCCCATGCCTTCCTGCGTGTCGGGTCGAATGGTACAAATGACGTCATCTGGGGTACCACTTTTGGGCCGTTTTAATGGTTGTATGCATTTTAAAATGGAAATATTTTCACTTCAACTCACTTTCTAAATCCTATAATATCACGTCTGTGCTTTTGGAATCGTATTGAGCTGTTATTTTATCATTCTCAGTTAGGCAGCGAATTAGGCGACGACCATCACGAATGAAGCGTTTTAGGAGCACTCATTTCCCCAAATTCCTAGATGACACAGTTGAGTCATAAATAGCGCAGCTGTTTACATAGCTTCGTCGTAGGTTGTTTTATGCTTGGTTTTATGTCTGTCACACCTTGTGCTCGATGCACGTGCGTTTTAGTTGTAGTTTTATTGTATAGTGTTCTGTTGTGGTGTGTCGTTTATGATCTGGAAGAAAGACATGAAAAGAACAGATTGTCAACCAACATGTTTATGTTTTTCCAAGAGATGAAAATGCATATAAGACCTGGTTGACAGTGAAAAGGAGCTGATGGAGTTCATCCAACCAGCCCATCCATTTGTTCCAACCACTTTACCTCTGATGATTATGATCCTGGCCACGGATGCCGCTGAAAATGATGTCAGTGTCAACACCTGAACACCTGAATGATGTCAGTGTCAGTGTCATTCCATGAATTAGCCTACCTATCAGATCTGTATGGTATGGAGTGTTGCATCATGCTTGTCTGGAATGCTTGCTGCATTTTTGAGCATCTTAGACATCAAGACACAAAAGAGCAGTGTGACTATGAGCCACAAGGGCCCTTCTTGGCTGCACTCTGAACACTCAACCAGTTGCCCACCAAATCCGTCGATCAGCCCTCCCTGGCATACTGAAAAGCAAGCCCTCTATTCTTGTAATAATTGCCTATGGTGTTTTTAAAGATGTTCAATGTGCTGCTACTGACAATTATTTTTGGCATCTGGTTCCAGTGTTCTATTACCCTGCTGGTGAAGAAAGGCTGTCTTAACCTTGTCCTGCTGTAGTTAACTTTAATTTTGAATTGATGACCTTTAAGTACATCATTTCTGTTAGATTCAAATATTTACCTAATATATCCATCCTCCTGACCATGAACAAATTTAAAGACCTCAATGAGTGCTCCTCTCAACTTTCTATATCTAAGTGACAACATGTTCAATTTCTTCAATCTTTCCTCATATGCCAGGTTCCTTATGTCATTAACCATTTTTGTAGCCATATTTTGTACTCTCTAAAAGCGAACAATATTTTTCATTTTTAGGAGCCAAAGCTTGGACACAGTATTCCAAATGCGGCCTGACATGCACAGTAAAGCTTCCTGATGACTTCCTCACTTATGCATGATACATTCCTATATATTTCCAAAGCATTCTCAGTGCCTTCTTCCTGGATTCTTTCCTCTGTTCTGATGCCCCCAATCTTGTGTTCAGAATAACACCAAAGTCCTTCTGCTGAGTAACCGATAGAACTTGGCCACCCCCATCAAATATGAAGCCTTCATATGTTGCTTACCTTATCTTCATATCTTATCTTTGTATAGCTAAATAAAGAACCAGTTCAATTAGTTTGTTGCCACTTCTATTCACATCAATTTTAACACGATCATCATCAGCAAACTGGTACTGGAGCAGGACGGCCTTGCCGTCGTTGCCGGCTTCGTCGCATACAAAATGAGGCGTCAATACATCGCTTGGATGTCCGACGTCTGAAGCACCGGAGGCGCTCCTGGCCGTTGTGTCCAGCTCTTGGTTACTCACCATCGGTCACGGCGGGCGCTCACATACGTGGTAGAGGGCGATGCCAAACCAGTT
This sequence comes from Imbricaverruca yamaguchii, assembly GCA_034440575.1. Lineage (NCBI taxonomy): Eukaryota > Metazoa > Arthropoda > Thecostraca > Neoverrucidae > Imbricaverruca > Imbricaverruca yamaguchii. The sequence goes on along the minus strand of JAOTOL010001528.1, from coordinate 998,236 downwards.
CAATTATGATGTCTGCTTCATCATGGACTCAACCTGCACAGGCGACACCAGCATCGTGAGACCCGGGGTGGGCGTCATTAGTAGCCGGCAGTCGAAGCTAGGAGTGCGGTTAGTTGTGTGAGACGGAGCTGACTCGAGTTAGTCTGCATGTGCTCATCGGCTGGTTGCGAAAGAACTCTGCTCGGGAGAGCGCAGGGGCGGGCATCTAGGCAGGTCCGCCATCATGTCACCAGGCAGCGATATGATGTCCACCCTCACACTGCCGGTCATGTGTCACCGTCTCTGCTGTGTGTGGTGTCGTGTCGCTCAGTTCTGCCCTTTGTAACCGTGTTTGTTGTTGCCACCGTGACCAGGGGCGGACTGGCGGCGCCTCGTGTGTTGCCCGTTCTGGCGGCATTTTGCATTGGTTTCATGCCGCCCGATCTTGCCGTTTTGTTGGCGTGTTTTGCTGCTGCCACTGTGACCACTGACGGGTTGGCGGCGGTCCCTGTGTCGGCTCGTCCTGGCGGCACTTAACTCTGCCGTCGTATCGCCCGGTCCCACTGTCCTGTTAGCGTGTTTTGCTGCTGCCGCTGTGACCAGGGGCAGACAAGCTGCGCCCGTCCTCGCGGCACTTGATATATCGCGAATAGGGCGCGCTTCAAAGATTGCAGCACCGAACACAGATGGCAGCACGCTATAGCTTGCATCAGTTGTTAATGTAAACAGAGGTTCAGTTTCGTCCAGGCCCCTGTCATCCCCATGCCTTCCTGCGTGTCTGCTTCAATGGGACAAATGACGTCATCTGGGATACAACTTTTGGGCCGTTTTAATGGCTTCATGCATTTTAAAATGGAAATATTTTCAATTCAACTCACTTTCTAAATACTATGATATCACGTCTGTGCCTTTGGAATCGTGTTCCATCGCCCGGTTCCACTGTCCTGCTGGCGTGTTTTGCTGCTGCCGCTGTAACCAGGGGCAGACAAGCTGCGCCCGTCCTCGCGGCACTTGACACTGCTACCGGCTCTGGCACTGCTATGAAACAGGTGTGGCGTATGCCATTTCATTGTTGCTCATGAGGCCTATGATCATTGATCTGAAAGAACGATATGCAAAGTCTCTGCTCCACGAACTTCGATTGTGATCCTTCATTCATGCTCTGAATCGGAAACAGTACATATGCCGACTAGGTCGACTACGCGGACGTGTAGGAGTGTTTTGAATCATCCGGATCTAGTTCTGAACGCATTGTTAGGGAATGCCACCAATACATGCCTGACCGCTTTTAGCACCCCATGTCTGATCGCTTTCCAGTCCATCCGTCGAATGTAACCTCCAAACTAGAGTTAAATTTTACATACTTTTGGGATGGGTCAACCCCCGCTTACGACTGGCGTGAGCCCACCTCCCCCAATCCTTAGGCCTTCCTGTTACCTCCAGGCATTGCGTCTCCCAAATCGTTTTCTGGACGTTCCACCCATGTTGCTGATCTGGTACGGAGGTTCACAGATGCCCCCATAAAAGGAATGTCTCCCTCTCACGTGCTCCCTATGGTCCTGTCGATCTTAAAAAAGAAACGATTGTCCCCTTTCTTGCCTCCTATATCAGGGGTACTGCCGCATATAGAGGGGTTAAAAGGCCTTTCGGTCAATTAATTTTGGTATGCAGCACCGTAAGTCCAATGCTAAATTGTATGTACATTAAGGGACTTCATCCCCCCCCCCCCCACCTTATTCCATCATGGCGACGACCACACTTCAGATATGTCCTTACTGCATTTCGCCGCGGTAAGATGCTAATTCTCTGCCATAGTTGACCTGTCCTACCTCGCTTTGTTCGTTCTTCCGGGTATAATATGTGTATAAAAGGTATTGGAGATCCCTTCCGGGACTATAACGCTCTAAGTTTTGCACCTGCACCTCTTAAATCCTCATTTTATCCCCCGTACTATGCATACGCAGGCGTATATTCAACAGCCTGTTAGCGGCTCGGCCCGTATTAAGTGGTACCCCAGATGACGTCATATAAGGACCTGCGCAGAAAGCTGCGCACTAGGGATGACGCCACCTCGTATATATCGCCTTGGTTTCGTCGCTTCCCAGCCTGATCTGTAACGATTTTCTGCAGAGGGGGGGTCAGGGCGTGCCCGGCGTCAGTCCTGGGATGGGGTTTGGGAAGGTTGAGTAAGGGGTAGGGGTTTGTTGGAAGCATTGCATGTATTGCTAATTGTCTAATCAATTGCATTCGTTGCTTACGTTGGCATAGCTGAGTGCTACATGAAGCTGAAAGTGGCCAGTTAAGTCAGGAACGTGATTGTGTTTTGTGCCAATCGTGTATTGTACCTGCCTAGCTTAGTGCGGAACTAAAGCTTGAGCTGGCCCTTTGTGTGCCAAACCGAAACTGAAGCGGTGCCATAAGGAAAACTAATTGCTTGCTTGAGGTAAGTTGGGGTGCTAGATAATTATAAAGATATATGTCTAAGGTGAGTTAGATGCAATAGGAATTAATGAGATGCAATAGGCAATTAATACGAATATTGTTTACAGGGTTTGGAAGAAAAATGTGCATCTAAACATTTTCTTAAATGAATTGAACAATTGCATTGTTTTCATGAGATTCCCTTCCCAGACCATGCACAAATTTAAAGACCTCAATGAGATCTCCTCTGCCTTCTATATCTAAGTGAAAACATTCAATTTCTTCTATCTCCTCATATGCCAGGTTGCTTATACCATTAACAATTTGTGTAGCCCTCTTTTGTACTCTCTAAAAGCCAACAATCTTTTTCATAACTAGAATACCAAGCTGGGATGCAGTATACCAAATGTGGCCTGACATATGCAAAGTAAAGCTTCCTGATGACCTCACTTCTGTATGATTCATTCCTATGTATTGCCCCAAGCATTCTCAGTGCCTTCTTCCTAGGTTCTTTGATCTCTTCTGATGCCCCAAATTTTGTGTTCAAAATAATGTTTAAGTCCTCCTGCTGAGCCACTGATGGTACTTGGCCACCCATCAAGTATGGAGCCTTCATATGCTCCCTACCTACATGCATGATTTTGCACTGATCAAAATTAAATTCCATTTGCCATTCTTGGACCACTTCACAAGTTTGTCTGGCTTTCTGCAGTGAGATTGTGCTCATTGTGACCTGTTAAAAACCTTCAAGTCATCTGCATATTTCAAAACCTTGCTGCTTAGGTCACTTTCAATGTTATTTGCAAGTATAATGAACAGCAGTTCCCCAGTACTGACCCCTGTAGGACTTAACTAAGAGCATTTTGTCATGATGACTAACATTTAGCATCATTCTCTGCTGTCTATCTGAAAGCCACAACTATCCATTTTAGGATGCCACCTGCAATCCCACATACCTGAAGCTGCATCATTAATCATGTATGGGGTACATTGTCAAAGGCCTTACTAATGTCAAGGTATGCTACATTACACTGATTTCCTTGATCAAATTTATCCATAGTGAAGTTAAAAAAGTCCAAGAGATTTGTGAGACATGATCACCCTTTTCTAAACCCATGTTAAGTATCCTCAATCAATCTGTTTCCTTTCAGATAACTAACTATTCTGTCCTTGATAATTGATTTGAGTACCTTGCAGACTAGGGATGTGAGGCTCACTGGCCTATAGTTTTCAACTTTACCTCATCCTTTCTTGAAAATAGTAACTACATTTGCTTAATATAATGAAGAATGGCTCTTAAGTGCTCCTGGGTTTTACACATTGAGTGAGAAGAAAACTATTGAAGGTTGTACATTTCTTCTCACACAATAACTACATTTGCACTTTTCCAATCTGTTGGAATTTCGTTTTGTGAAACTGATCTACAAAATATTATACTAATTGGGAATGCCAGCTCCTTTTCAGCTTCCCGCAATACCCTAGCATATATTTAATCAGGTCCTGCTGTTTTGTTTGGCTTTGTTTTCCTGCCATGCTTGAAAACAACATCAATATCATTGAAATCAACATGGCTTAGCTGATCACATGTCACTGAACTGTGGTGTATGGTTGGTAGATTAGTCATATCTTCCAATGTAAACACTGATTTAAATTGCTTGCTCAGCTCCTCAGCCATCTCACCATCTTCACCCACTGTAGTCCCATTTACCTCCAGTGGACCAATTGTGCTAGAAACTTTGCTCAGCTTGTGGAAATTTTAAAATTGTTTGCTGTCCCCATTATAGTTCCTAGCCAAATCTCATTATTTTGCTCACTTTGCTGCTATGGTTTTTGGCTTCCCAGAGTCTCTTAAATCCAAGAAGACAAGGTCCAAGAATGAGCCTGGCCTAGTAGGTTCCATTACAAACTGGTGTAAGAACAGGTCCTCCTCAAGGCATTTCCTAAACATTTTGCATGATGGGGAGCCAACACCAACATTTTCATATCCTTTTAGCTTAAAGTCACCAAGAATAAGGCACTTCCTCTTAAAGTTTCTACTGATTTCCTCACAGATCACCTTATCAAGCTTGAGTTGCTGAGAATGTGGCAGGGTTCCTGATCAGTACAAGGCTCCTATCCCCAGTATTACCTTGTCATGTCCCTATAAAAAAAAATTTCCTGATGACTTAGGACTGGTGTTGTGGTACACTCACCAATGACTTCAAGCAGCAATGCATCTGCATTGTACCAGACAGACATCAACATTCTGAGTCAGACAGTGTATCATGTAATCTCATCATGAACAGACATAAATGTGTCATCACTGAGTTGTTGTAGTGGCTTTTGTGATGAAGCTATTCTGAATTACTTGCTGAATGGCAGGAATATTCCCATACCAGATTCCCATCTAGATCTGGTCATCCTTGTTTGCTCTGACTTAAAATTTAAGGTTCATGTTTGTGAAACAGCCACAAAGCAGAATGTGTCCCAAAATATATTAAAGTCAACTGTGTGCAGAAGTCCCCAATTCATGCTATGCATGTCTACCACCTGTGTTTGTCCAAGAATTGACTATTGTGTCTGTGTTTGGAATAACTCGCACGTCCGGCGGTCCGCGCCAACTTCGCATGTCCAGGGGGCAGATGTCTGCCCCCCTAAGATCTCTGGAATTATGCTAGCTAGCGACACACGGAAAACGGCGGTAGATAGCTGGCGACGGGCTCTATCGAAAGTGTTTCGTTCATTTTTCGCCCAGGTCAACATTCAGGTCACTGGGCCATCATAGGTCAAATTCGACCAGATCAGGTGGGATTCGGATATTGACACATATATCAGCACCTGTAATAGATAGAAATAAACGGCGAACGCTATTCGACAGTCTTTGAAATGCGCTACCGACAATAGGCGGTGTAATTTAAGGTCAGGTCAACCGAACCTCAGGTCAAGGTCATGAAGTCGCCTAGGGAGGTCATGTAATGTATCAATCGACACGTCTTGGCGATGCAAGCACAATGACGGTACTTTCAGCCTTTTAGCTCAATGCAGTGCGATATAATGCGCAGAAATGTGTAGTGATCTCAGGTGACCTCAGAGACCCTGGTGAGGTCACTGAGCAAAAATATCAGGGGTACCATTGAGCATAGCTTCTGTCTACATGTCACAACCGTTGTGAGATCATTCCGAGCGAAAATATGTAACCAGGAAACATTTGTATATTTTACCATAGCCTTATAATGGGGAAGCCATGACCGCAACCTGACTAAGGTCAGTGCTACGAAAAAAAACGATATACATATTATGGTCCCTGATAAGATCATGACATGTTATAAGTTTGAAATCAATCGCGCAATTATTGTGGAAGTTATGCCACCTAGAACTCCGAGTGTAGTTGGGTCACTTCGCCTGACCTGGTGACCTGACCTGAGATGACTCAGGATTAAAAATGTATGAGGATATGCGGAAAAGACCAATGAACAGCAATGCGAGGTTTGGCCTTGCTAACCCGATTAGTTTGGCGGCAAATGAGGAGAAACCGGAGGTGGGCAGATATCTGCCCCCGGACGTGCGCGTGTTAAGATGCATGATTTGTGTGTGGTTAGGCTGAGCAACTGGCATGTCATTTCCTGCCAGGGTGAAAGGCACTAAACGCCATATGGCCACCACTGCTGGGTACATCATAAAAGCTGCATCCATGGCACGTGATTTGTATACTACTGGTGCTGTTCCTTTCCTAAGATGCATTTGAGGCTCAAGATCAATGCCTAGTTTTTCAACCGGACGTCTAATCTGATAATGTAAAGCTACCACATTAGGCAACTTGAAAACAGCAGCATGGGCGCTGTATGACCGAAGCAGTCGATGCGCCCCTAAGCCCAAGTAACCAACCAACTTGAAAACAGCGATGCAACTCCTTGTGTTAGTGTGCCGTTTTCGTCTTCAATATGGTGAGCTGATGCATGTCCTGTCTGTCATGTCCGGTACACCAGGCAATACCTGTGTTTGTTCGTCTACTGGTCTTGTTTGTTTGTATCCATCTCCGACTGGTACCCCCAGAGCAGTCTGTCTGCTGATGTTTGTGTGTGTCCATCTCCAACTGGTGCCTCAGAGTAGTTTGTCTGCTGGTGTTGTTTGTGGGTATCCGTCTCCGACTGGCCTCTCACTCTCTTCACGTTGTCAGGATGTCTTGTCTGGTGTTGTTTATGGGTATCCGTCTCCGACTGTCCTCTCACTCTGTTCACGTTGTCAGGATGTCTTGTCTGGTGTTGTTTATGGGTATCGTCTCCGACTGTCCTCTCACTCTCTTCACGTTGCCAGGATGTTGTGTCTGGTGTTGTTTATGGGTATCCGTCTCCGACTGTCCTCTCACTCTCTTCACGTTGCCAGGATGTTGTGTCTGGTGTTGTTTATGGGTATCCGTCTCCGACTGTCCTCTCACTCTCTTCACGGTGCCAGGGTGTCTTATCTGGTGTTGTTTGTGAGTATCTGTCTCCGACCGTCTCTCACTCTCTTCACGTTGCCAGGGTGTCTTGTCTGGTGTTGTTTGTGTGTGTCCGTCTCCGACTGGCCTCTCACTCTCTTCACGTTGCCAGGATGTCTTGTCTGGTGTTGTTTGTGTGTGTCCGTCTCCGACTGGCCTCTCACTCTCTTCACGTTGCCAGGATGTCGTGTCTGGTGTTGTTTATGGGTATCCGTCTCCGACTGGCCTCTCATTCTGTTCACGTTGTCAGGATGTCTCGTCTGGTGGTGACGATGCTGCTGATGGTGGCCGTGACGCGGGCCGAGATCTTCACCGCCCTGGTGGACATGGAACACCTGGCGTACACGGAGCGCGAGTTTATCGGCATACTGCACAAAGTCATTCAGGCTGAAGAGCGCAAGATACAGACGTTGAAGAAGTGAGTGGTGTTGTGTCATGGTCGTGAAGTTTTGTGTGTGCCAGTGCCGAAAAAAAAATGTTCTCCAAGTCCAGGATTGCAGGGCACAAATCCAACGCTGCTTCAGTTGGAAGCTGGCCCGTACATGGGAGTGAGGACTATTGAGTGGTCAGGTGCAGATGGCGACTACCAGCTGTGGCTGTTTTGTTGTCTCTCCAGTACCCGTCAGTGCCCGTCAGTATCAGTCCTCGGTGTCCGGTGTGGGTGTTGGGAAGTCCCACTGGGCTATCCACGTGAGTTGTCAGCTGCCACCAAGGCCATTGGACGGCTGGCGCGTCATCGAGGCGTGTCTGAATGTGACGTCGATTGTATGGCCGTGACGACGCTTTACGGAGCCCCGCCCCTCCCTTCCCTGCTCGGTGTAAGCCTAGCACCTCCCTTCCCGCTATTGGTAGTGCACAATTATACTGCTGGATGGGTGTGTGGTCCGATACTGTAACGTGATCCGGTACCGTAACGTGGTCCGGTACTGTAACTTAGTCCGGTACTGTAACGTGATCCGGTGCTGTAACGTGATCCGGTACCGTAACGTGGTCCGGTACTGTAAATTAGTCCTGTACCGTAACGTGGTCCGGTACCGTAACTTGGTCCAGTGCCATAACGTGGTCCGGTGCCGTAACGTGGTCCGGTGCCGTAACGTGGTCCGGTGCCGTAACGTGGTCCGGTACTGTAACTTGGTCCGGTACTGTAACGTGGTCCAGTACTGTAACTTGGTCCGGTGTCATAACGTGGTCCAGTACTGTAACGTGGTCCGGTGCCGTAACGTGGTCCGGTACTGTAACGTGGTCCGGTACTGTAACTTGGTCCGGTGTCATAACGTGGTCCAGTACTGTAACGTGGTCCGGTGCCGTAACGTGGTCCGGTTCTGTAACGTGGTCCGGTACTGTAACTTGGTCCGGTGTCATAACGTGGTCCAGTACTGTAACGTGGTCTGGTACCGTAACGTGGGCCGGTACTGTAACTTGGTCCGGTACTGAAGCTTGGTCCGGTACTGTAACGTGATCCGGTACCGTAACGTGGTCCGGTACTTGGTCCAGTGCGTAACGTGGTCCGGTACCGTAACGTGGTCCGGTACTGTAACGTTGACCGCAGGTACCGTAGGCCAGGTACATGGAGGCGTACAGGGTCTTGAGGTACAGGCGGTGCACCGGGAGCTGGTGGAGAACACCGAGGTAACGCCTCCCTCGGCAGGTACATGGAGGCGTACACGGAGGTGAACCAGGACCTGGTGGACAACACCGAGGCCTACCTGCACAACCCGGTCAACGCCTACCTGTTGGTGAAGCGATTGACGGCCGACTGGAAGAAGGTCGAGAGCGTCATCACGGAGAACGTCGGCGCGTGTGAGTGACACAGCGGTGCACACCGGGATCAGGTTCACAGCGCTGGCCCGGGGTATCGCCTGGATGACCTGCGCGGCCCGGATGACCTGGGTGGGCACACTGTTTGCCGCGGTGTGTCCCCGCGGTGTTTCCGAATCTGATTTGTCCTGATACCTAGAGAGAATGGCATGCTTGTCGGTTTCCGACAACATTTCGGAAGGAAGGGATTGTGGTGCCTCTAGATTTGACTTCATCCACCCCCTCCCTTGTCCCAGTTAAAACCAAACTAATCTCAGGAGTAGTGTGGTGCTGTACAGGTGGTCACGTGACGAGGGTCGTTCGGTAGGGTGATGCTGTACAGGTGGTCACGTGACGAGGGTCGCTCGGTAGGGTGATGCTGTACATGTTGTCACGTGACGAGGGTCGCTCGGTAGGGTGATGCTGTACAGGTGGTCACGTGACGAAGGTCGTTCGGTGGGGTGATGCTGTACAGGTGGTCACGTGACGAGGGTCGCTCGGTAGGGTGATGCTGTACAGGTGGTCACGTGACGAGGGTCGTTCGGTAGGGTGATGCTGTACAGGCGGTCACGTGACGGGGGTCGCTCGGTAGGGTGATGATGTACATGTTATCACGTGACAAGGGTCGCTCGGTAGGGTGATGCTGTACAGGTGGTCACGTGACGAGGGTCGTTCGGTAGGGTGATGCTGTACAGTTGGTCACGTGACGAGGGTCGTTCGGTAGGGTGATGCTGTACAGGTGGTCACGTGACGAGGGTCGTTCGGTAGGGTGATGCTGTACAGGTGGTCACGTGACGAGGGTCGTTCGGTAGGGTGATGCTGTACAGGTGGTCACGTGACGAAGGTCGCTCGGTAGGGTGATGATGTACAGGTGGTCACGTGACGAGGGTCGCTCGGTAGGGTGATGCTGTGCAGGTGGTCACGTGACAAGGGTCGTTTCGTGCAGCAAGGTACATTGATTGTACTGGGTTTAGCGTAATCAGAATCCCTCACACGACCGGGTTTCCGATTGTAGCAGCTGTGTAAGGCGAGAGAACACGGTGTTGGTGTTGGTGTATTCCGAGAACATCGCCTGTCCACTTAAGCAGTGCGAGGAGAGCGCTGGGAAATCGGCGTACGCGGTTCAAAGCAAACGCTGACCAGACGACAGTGTGGGGCCGTGTGAGGAAACCCTGCATACTCAATAAGTGGCCTACTGTGTCATACTAGATACTACGTTGACATTGCTCCCCGTCAGCCCGGTCGGCTGCGGTCTGACAGGTGCATTCTGTCGCAGAGGTTGAATTCGTGGGCGTGTACGGCCGAAACTGGGACTTAGTGTCAACAGGTGGAACGGCAGGGTGGTATGGATTACTGCGACCACTATGTGAGGCCTGAAGGGGTGTTGCCTGCTGGATTTTGGCCCGTAGGGCTTGAGGAGGCAATAGGTAACAAAAAGACAACTGCAGAGCCACAGCTTATGCAGCCGACCGGTTCATTAATACTGGCGCAGAATCGGAGCAGTGTCTTTGTAACAATAGACGGATTTTCATAATGTATTTATTTCATTGGTAATCAGTGTGTGCTCGGCTGTACCCCGAGCTAAGGCATTGGTTTCGTGTTTTCAGCATTCGGAGCCCTTTCAACAAACATGTCGATCAGTTCGCTCAGGTGTTGCAATGAACTCTGCTGTTACTAACCAGTCACGTGATGTCTGGAAACAACTTGATATGCAGGTGCAGAAGCTGCATTATGCATCGCCTGGCGTGCTCTTCACCTGACCCGCAACTTACTCTTCACCTGATCGCGGCTTGCTCTTTACCTGATCCGCGGCTTACTCTTCATCTGATCCGCGGCTTGCTTTTCACCTGATCCGCGGCTTGCTCTTCACCTGATCCGCGGCTTGCTTTTCACCTGATCCGCGGCTTACTCCTCACCTGATCCGCGGCTTGCTCTTCACCTGATCCGCGGCTTGCTCTTCACCTGATCCGCGGCTTACTGTCCTTTCCCTTTCCTCTTCCCTTCCGAGGCCTACTGTTAACCTGATCCGCGGCTTGCTCTTCACCTGATCCGCGGCTTGCTCCTCACCTGATCCGCGGCTTGCTCTTCACCTGATCCGCGGCCTACTGTTCACCTGATCGGCGGCTTGCTCTTCACCTGATCGACCCACATCGGCAGACGTGCCGTCGTCCGGCTGACTTCACTCGATCGCCGGCAGCGTTTGTGGAGAACATCACGCAGCACTCGGAGGGGCTGCGAATTCCCAACGACGAGGACCTGAACGGAGCCGCCATGGCGCTGATTCGACTGCAGGACACCTACCGCCTCAACACGGCAGGTGGGTCAGCCAGCCAGACCGGCCGGCCGGAAGGTCGCTGCAGGAGGTCATGGTGACGGTCACTCCCACCCCGGGCTGCCGACCGTCTCAGTATGCAGGCTTCTGTGTGCTCGGTAGTGGCTGACATGGTCTCGTCTCGCGCTGGACCCAGTGGCGTGACAGTGTCTGTCGTGGTTCTGAGCCGCCAGTGACGTGACCCCCAGCCCCAATGAGTTGCCTTTGGCTCCAGTGATGCGATGCTGAGTCAGATTGGTGCAACTCTGCGCCCCAGTGATGTGACCCGGAGCGCCAGTGATGCGACCCTAGCCCCCAGTGGTGTGACCCTGACTCCGAGTGCCGTGACCCTGACTCAGAGTGATGTGACCCTGAGCCCAGTGATGTGACAATGATCCCCAACGACGTGTCCCTTATTCCCAGTGACGTCGTGACCCTGAGCCTCGGTAACGTGACGGAGCCCCATTGCCGCGACCAGGAGCCCCATTGCCGTGACCCGGTGAGCCGCAGTCGCCATTCCGTGCCGCCAGGCCGTGGCCTGAGCCGCAGTGCCGTGGCCCTGAGCCGCAGTGACGTGGCCCTGAGCCCCATTGCCGTGGCCCTGAGCCCCATTGCCGTGGCCCTGAGCCGCATTGCCGTGGCCCTGAGCCGCAGTGCCGTGGCCCTGAGCCGCAGTGACGTGGCCCTGAGCCCCATTGCCGTGGCCCTGAGCCGCAGTGCCGTGGCCCTGAGCCCCATTGCCGCGGCCCTGAGCCGCAGTGACGCGGTCCCGCTCTCCGCAGACATCGCCAGCGGCGACATCGCCGGCTCCCGCCTGAAGCGCCGCCTGACCGCCGGCGACTGCTTCGAGCTGGGCCGCCAGGCGTACAACAACGCAGACTACAAGTAGGTGCGGTCCAGCTGCCGTCAGCCGTGTCGGCCTCCGCCCGACTGTGGACACAGCGGGCCCTGACTGTCCCGCCAGCTGACCGGGTGCTAGATGTACCGCCGTGTCGGCCTCCGCCCGACTGTGGACACAGCGGGCCCTGACTGTCCCGCCAGCTGACCGGGTGCTAGATGTACCGCCGTGTCGGCCTCCGCCCGACTGTGGACACACCGGGCCCTGACTGTCCCGCCAGCTGACCGGGTGCTCCCCCCCCCCCCCCTCCCGCCCGGCCCCCCCCTTCCCGTTCCCCCGATCCCGGGTTCTTCCCCCGCGGGCCCCGGGGTGTCCCCCCCCCGGGCCCCCCGCTCCGGGTGCTAGATGTACCGCCGCCATGCGTCCTACATAGACGGCCTCTGCATGGGCGCAGAATTACCAGTGCAGGCCACACGCCCTAAAACACAACTCCCATCACCACCACCGCCACCAGATGCCCTGCAAAATGTCATGGACGTTCTTCGCGCGTGACGGCGTTTTGTGACTGTGTGGGCGGGCGGTCTTTCATCCCTGGCTGCTGAAAAAGTCCATTTTTAACGAAGTGTTCGGTTGATTACGTTGCATTCTTGTCAGCGGTGAGAAATATAGCGTAGTTATTATTTCCTTACACACCTCTCTTCCCAATTTAGCTCCCGTTGAGTCATTTTGTACGACACAAGAATGGATGGCTTCGGAGACTTGATTGTCACAGCATGGCAAGCCTTTCACAGGTAGAGCGTCGGACTTTTGATCGCAAGTTCGTGGGTTCGAATCTCACAGCCAACGGCATTTATCGAGTCAACGGCATTTACCGACCAATCGGCGTGAGAGGTTGGCGACGCTGTATGAGTTAGGGGTTGAATGCGTCGTTAAAGAACCCAAGGTTCTTCTGCCTGATGATCTGGGCGTGGGAACATGTCTGTCAATACCGCTCATTGTAGGGCTGCTGCCAGGCCTCGCCTCCCAGATGCACTGTGGATGGGGTGTCCGGATGGACGGTGCAGGGTCTGGATGCCTGGCGCACCCCGTTCTCAGGCAGCTAGAGGACCACTGTTGTCTGGAAAGAGTAGTCTAGGGGTAAGTTGCCCGTCTCACAACCTAAAGGTTGTGGGTTCGAGTCTCACCTGTCGCTACTCTTCGCCCGCGACCAATCGGCGTGAGAGATTGGCGACGCTACATGACTCAACGGTCGACGTGTCGTGAAGAAAGCAACCGACCACTGCAGTCGATGCGCCCCTGAACCGCCCGCCTCCGGTTCTCAGGCACACCACCGTCTGGATGGAGGAGGCCTGGAAGATCTGGGGCCAGGAGCGGGAGCGCACGGCGCCGCTGGGCGACATACTCGAGTACCTGGCCTTCAGCATCTACCGGCTGGGCAACATCAGGCGTGCCCTGCACCTCACCAACCAGCTGCTGGAGGAGGAGCCGGGCCACCCGCGCGGCGTCGGCAACAAGGTCAGCGGTGTGGCGCAGCACGCCTGTCCAGCTGGGTCTGCGGCAGAGCTGCAGCCTGCCGATACACCGGCATCCCCCGTCACCCGGGATCTGCCCGGCCGCCCACGTCCTCTCGTTCCTCAAGACACTGTATTGGCAAATCACAGCCTTGTCGAACAGCCGGACAAACTCCAAACCGCTGCATATCAGATGCCCAGTGCTGAAGGAAACTTTCAGAAGGGCAAGTTATCCTACCATGTTGTTTGAAACCCCTGATATTTTAAGACTCCAGATCCTCGAGCCCCCAAAACCTTCATAGGCTCAAGTGATTCGAGAGCCCGAAATGAAGGGGCCAGCAGTGGCCACAACAGAGCGGACCGTCGTGAGTCACACGACGACGTGCGAGGCGCCTGGACGTTTCTACGGTACCGTGTCCAAGGGGCGCTGCCAGCAGCGGCTCCGTATTGGTCACTGCCGGTGGCGAATCGAGTGTGCACCACAAGAAATGTGTTTATTGCTTCCTGTACGAACTGTACAAATGTCACGAAGCGTACACAGCGGTTCAAAATCTAGCATTATTTTAACGTACGGAGGTGTATCGTAGCCTTCACAAATTCAACGTGCTAAAGGTGTCTCGTGACCTCGCCATGAGCTGGACGAGCGCGAGCTCAGTCTCTGAGCCGGGCTGTACTCGGCAGGCGTACTACGAGCAGGAGCTGCGCAAGGCGGCGGCGGCCACGTCCACCAAGCGACAGCGCAAGGGAGAGACCGGCGACGAGGAGGACGTCCAGAGCAACGTCGCGGAGGTCGGTGGAGCGAGGGCGGCATGTACACGACAGGGTCACGCATGCAGATGGTGTCGGCCGAGCGGAAGTCTGAGCTGCGTGAGCGCCATCCCGACCGGCATGACCTCAATAAGGCCTCATATAACCTCAATACGACCAGAAATAACATCAGTATGATCGGATTCTGACCTCGGTCTGGTCCTGGGCGACCTCGATCGGATCTGTCTTCGAACTTGTACGGAATGGCCTCAGTGTAAGCCTGAGCCGAACCACCTGACCTCGATTTTGCGTAGGTTCGCCTTAGTCTGATCTGAGTTTGACCCAAGCTACTTCCATATCTCCATGTATTGCAGCGATCTGAGTTGAAATGACCTTGGTGTGGCCCGAGGAGACTGTCCTAACCCGGAGCTGGCCCAGATCTGATCTAGAGACTGGCCTTTATAGGGGTACACCGTGGCAGAGGAGACGGAGGCCAAGCTGCCCGAGCGAGACACCTACGAAGCAATGTGCCGTGGCGAGATCACCCTTCAGCCTCACCAGATCAAGCGCCTCAAGTAAGTTGACAGATGGGCGCCAAACGACCTTGCAGTCGGCGCGCCTTTAAGCCAAAATAATGGGTACAATATGACAAACAGTCGAAGCGTACAAAAGCCTAACTAACTAAGCCGAAATAACCATCTGGTAAGTTTCCAATTTCCTCTTGCTAGTGTCCCCAAGCCTGGCATAGAAAGGTGCCACCTGTTCCTGGCCAGGTTATTGTTATAATAGGTTGTCCGCCCGGTACTGGTATGAGTTTGCGAGGTGCGGGGAGCACGTTTACGAGGGTGCCTGCACCAGGGATAAAATAATGGTTGTTCGTTAGGTGTGAGATGTTGAAGCGAGCACAGTAGGGTGCCGAAATTTGCAATGGAATTAATGTCATTAAAATGCCTTTGATGTCGTTCGGACTCAAGTTTGAGCCAATGGTGTAAGTACTTATGATTGTACCTTTATTATTTGCCTTGATATTCATAACTTAGGAAGGGGCCTGAAATTACGTTGCGAAATGGTTTTGGATCACCATTCATTATATGAATCATTATATCGCAAGCATTATATCACATGCATTTCATTATCCTAAATCAAAAAAAAAAAAAAAAACAAAAAAAGAAAAAAACCCCCACCCCCTTTTTATTTTTTTTTTTGGGCCATGTGGTGTTTTTTTTTACACTGTGTGTATCATCATTCATTATATGATATGTATAAACGAGATACTGTTAGAAAGAAGACACGAACACTTCATGAGGACGCACCATGGATCAGGATGTCGGTACTTCTTGGAAAATGATGTTCAGAAAGTGGTATTTTACACCCTATTTGACGAATGCCGTATCACTGTCTTGCACCCACGCCGTGTGATCGGTAGAATGCGGGCTGGTTGCGTGCTCAGTGCCTATGGACGTCCCCAGATGGTGCTTCGGGAAGTCGGGCAATTGTCAAGTCACTAACTGCTTCTGTTGGGTTTCTCGTCGGACAGTGTTTTGAAGTAGCTCGTGAGTGATGCCTTATTGACAGCGGCAATTCGTATTGAGAGCTACCTTGTGTATATTTTTTTTCGTATTTCATCACCTTCATCTTGTGATGCGAGGTGAACCACGTGCCCGCAGGTGCCGAAGGTAGGAAATGCATAGAACATGGGAAGGAAGACAAAATGACTTGTGATGTCGAGAATATCTGGTGAACAAACGGATGTATCCGGACATATATCCGGCCATTGCACCCTCTGGCACCCCCAGCGTGGGAAAAGTGGTTCGCCGACCTGGAGTCGGAGAATAAAAAATTTGTATCGGAGCCCTCCAAGAAAAAGAAGATATTCCTGCCCATGGAGTCGGAGAATAAAGAAATGGCCTCAGACCCCCCCTAAAAAAACAGAAAGCTACTGGTGTCGGAGCCAAAAAAAAAGATGATTTATAAAAAGCATACAACCCGCTTACTTACAAGCATACTTACACCCCTTTACTGGACCCTAAGTCACTTCAATCACGCCTACTTAATTCACTCGCACTTACTAGGTTTTTCTCCGGAAAGCTCTCAAAACTTTGTCTCAACCCGAGTATACCCAACCAATCGAGACAAAGATCTTCGCACACAGGGAAGGGGACAAAGCAGCGAGGCGAAACGCGCGGTCAAAGCGTGGTCGCTGTGTAAACATGACTGCAATATTTACACAATTTCAAGACCGCTACTTGACCTCAATTCCTGTCGCCTTTAATAGGAATTCATATGTCAATACGGTGTTACCTTTTTGCTTCAGTTGTATGGGAATCAATACACTGAAGATATATGTTCCTAATCATGAAATTACGTTGTCTTTATCCTAGATCAAAACATGAATCAGGCGAGACCGTCCCAATAATTTGTTAGTTCTCCTACTCTAGTACGGATATTGTCCTGTCCTAACGGCGACGTATCCAAGGGTGGTCAAATGATGAAATGATAGATTTTTCGTAACAATTTTAAATGACGTCTAATTGTGACCATAAATGGCCCGGAGAACGTAATAACTCTGTACATGCACAGTTACTGCAGTTGCTGAAGTGATAAAACTACTATTCAGATGCTTTTCTCTTGATGGGTTGCTGTAGTTTCGCGAATTGAGGTGGAATTCATACCAAAGTAACCCAAGGTCTTTTGCATTTTTTTTAGCATTTACATGGCTCCCAAAAATAGGTCTTCTGCCATCAATGAAGTTCGCTAGCTGGTGCTATTTTACGCATTTCAATTCGAAATTGAATGCTCTATTTCGTGAAATGAACAGAAATACTAAAAACGGTCTGAGATGTCCAGAATTACGTTCTCCGGTAGTCTCCGATTGGAATGCGGCTGGAGAACAGGACCTCGGGTCCGATATGCGAGTATATGACGTCGTTGTGCATATTTCGAGTTCCACTATGGTAGCAAGATATGGCAGCAATACGAGAGGTTTCGTAATGGATATTTTTTGGTGTAACGCCAATATTTCCCGGAATTATGAAGAAGAATCGTGGTATATTCCAATCTTTCCTTCTGAAGAGTCATTTCGACAGAATTCTGAAGACATACGAAAACCTAAACCCTCATATCTTTGTTATTCAGAATGAGACGAGATTGGCGCAAGCCGAATGACGATTCATCTGTGGTTAGAGAGTGATTGTGCTGGGCCGCCGTCCTGCCAGTGTGAAAATATCCTGGAGAGTAATAGGCTGAGGTGATAACTAGTTCAGAAATTTACATTATTTTGTTCTCTATTGTTTTTTATGCTATGTCGATGCTTTTGTTTCGTTCGGATTTCAGGGCATCGTGTACACCAACGATTACCTGAGTAACCCCCCCCCTCCCCACGAGTTCGGCCTTGATTGGGGCTTAGACTGAGCCAGGACATAGTTTGTAACTGTGCGATCCGCACCTATCTGATATAAACAAGGTCTCCACCACAAATGTGTGGGATTTTACAGCAACATTTCCTTCATGTCATTTCCTTGCACCTTCAATATCAGTTCTTCCAGGCAAAATAAATATAGGTACAGCCAGAGTTGAATGTATTTATTCAAAGCATATTTGCAGATTCATACACACATGCATAACATGTAATATGTTTGACACATGCACAATGCAATCCAAACAACCACCACACACTTGTAGGTATTCCGATATAACATGTTTCCTGGGCAATTGACTGCAACCTGCATTTCATGCCTTATGACCTGCCATGCCATGCTCTTTTGTTCTGTTGTTTAGGCTTCTAATTTGTATGATGGACTGGAAACTACAACTGCATTGTTAGAGCTGGACTGAGATCCTGGAAACAAAATGTCATCCATTATTGGCACGTTTCATTCGGAGAATAAAAAAGTTCAACATTTGCAGTCACAATCCTGGAGAATAAAATGTCCTTAGGTCTCCATACTCCAGGAGAGGCCCAAAATTCCCACCCTGGGCACCCCTGTAGTGACAATGATGAGATTAGCATGGCGCAGCAACACGCCGATATTTCCCCATCTGCCGGTGATCCCACTAACCCGAAGTGCCCGGTATGTCCGTCAGGTGCTACTACATGCACAACAATGCTCCGTTTCTGCTTCTCCAACCGATCCGGGCAGAAGATCTGTACTTGAAGCCCCATCTCATCATGTATCATAATGTTATGTACGAGTCTGAAATCGCAGCCATCAAGGAGCTCTCTTCTCCCCGGGTACGTGACCTTCATACTGACCTTGGTGACCTTCACATAACATCGACGTGACTCGTGTGGTTTATGGCCACGTCCACCGCTGGATATGCAATGAAGCTGATAGCTATTCAGCACGAATAACGAACTGGGTTTGGATAGAAAGGGATTGTAATTGAAGACATTGTGTGATCCGTGTGCGAATGAACTTTGTGAGGGCCTCTCCGGACACTGCCTGACTGTTGCATCTGTGGGTTCGGCAAATATGCTGCGTCCTCGTCAGCTGATTTGAGTTTGCCACCGGCGGCTAGGGCGGTGTTTCTGCGCTCGTGCGTGACTAGCCTGACGTTGTGCGTGACGTTTGGCCTGTGTGGGGCAGCTTGCGCGTGCCACGGTGCAGAACTCAAAAACTGGTCAGCTAGAGACAGCCAGCTATCGCATCAGCAAATCGGCCTGGCTCAAGGCAGGCGAACACCATCTGGTGGACCAGGTGAGGAACATTTCCCGGTGATTTGCCAGTGCCCCGAACCCTCCAATGTCCTGCTGCTTCCGCAGATTCCATCTGGTGGATCAGGTGGGGAACACTTCCCGGTGATCTGCCAGTGTCCCGGTCACGTCAATTTGCTGCCGCTTCAGCTGAAACCAGGATGTTTCGGGTTCAAATCTTATCAGCTACGGATGGGCGCTATATGACCAACACAGTCGATGCGCTCCTAAACCCAAATAACCAGCCAGCCAACCTCACCAGCTACGTGGGGTGTCAACCTTCCGCGACCACTTACTGTGTCATGTCTTGGTTTCCGAGCTAGGGTGTCTCAGTATATCCGTGTTATATCGCTCAAATTACCTTGTAGTCGACGCAACCATAAGCACCCCCTCCCCTCCCCGATATTGTTATCCATTTGACATTGAGTGATTTTATTTTCAACTTCACTGTGATTGTGCGATATCGCCCATATCAACCGTTCTATGAAGTGTGTGTGCCATTCATGCGTTCTGGCCGTATTGACACTTCGCGCACTGTTGTGTCGTGGAGTGGCGTCATTGTCACAATGCTGACGTCCCGTCGGAGTGACGTCACCGCGACACTGACCTGTGGCCGTGGTGACGTCACAGGTGAACCGGCGCGTGGCGCAGCTGACCGGGCTGAACCTGGACACCGCCGAGGAGCTGCAGGTGGTCAACTACGGCATGGGCGGCCACTACGAGCCGCACTTCGACTTCGCCAGGGTCAGTCACGGTCACGTCACTGGGTGGAGGCGGCTCTGGGCCAGTCACGGTCACGGTCATCCCACTGTGTGGAGGCGGCTCTGGGTCAGTCACGGTCACCCCACTGTGTGGAGGCGGCTCTGGGCCAGTCACGGTCACCCCACTGTGTGGAGACGGCTCTGGGCCAGTCACGGTCACGGTCATCCCACTGTGTGGAGGCGGCTCTGGGCCAGTCACGGTCACGGTCACCCCACTGTGTGGAGGCGGCTCTGGGCCAGTCACGGTCACCCCACTGTGTGGAGGCGGCTCTGGGCCAGTCACGGTCACAGTCATCCCACTGTGTGGAGGCGGCTCTGGGCCAGTCACGGTCACAGTCACCCCACTGTGTGGAGGCGGCTCTGGGCCAGTCACGGTCACGGTCACCCCACTGTGTGGAGGCGGCTCTGGGTCAGTCACGGTCACAGTCACCCCACTGTGTGGAGACGGCTCTGGATCAGTCACGGTCACAGTCACCCCACTGTGTGGAGACCTGGGCAGTCACGGGGTCACCCCACTGTGGAGGCGGCTCGCCACACTCACTCACTGTGTGGAGGCGGCTCTGGGTCAGTCACGGTCACAATCATCCCACTGTGTGGAGGCGGCTCTGGGGCAGTCACGGTCACATTCATGTCACTATGTCACTATTCACGAAAATAGTGAACGTACCAATTCATATGGCATGTTCACATGTGCCACGTTCACATGTGCCATGTGAATATGTGCTCATGACACGTCCTGTCACAAATGCATTCCTTGGACTTCTGAGATCTAAAACTGTATTAGAAAGTGAATTTATGTCTGGCGATGTAGGAGATACCGGTCGTTGAACTTTTGAGGTCACTTCTTGTGACCTCGAACATGCCTGACGATATAACTAAAAATCCCTTGGTTGGATCTGTCTATAAATTGCACCGGCCAATTCGCAGCAACTGATTACTCTGTAGGACAGTTTTTAATCAAAATATGAGAGACGAGGGTGCCATTTGGTCCACTTCACTGATCGATCTGTCGTCGAATATTCCCCACTGGAAATTTGGAGCACGCTCGTGTTGTGTTGCGTTGTGTTGTGTTGTAGAATTGTCTGATACCATGTTCTGCCAACCTGCAGAAGGAGGAGGTCCATGCCTTCAAGAGCCTGGGCACTGGAAACAGAATCGCTACCTTTATATTTTACGTGAGTACTGGTCAGTTCTGATTTTCGCGATGTGATAACACAGATTAGCGGCCGTGATGCGTTCCCCTGCCATCCCGCCGTCGAATCTGCGCAGCTCGGCTGTGCCGTGTGCTCGTTATGGCTGGGTTGGCTGTGAAAAGTGGACACTCGTTACCGTGCTGGTCTGCCACGACTATGCCGCAGTATAAAGTGAGTTACCATGTGACTCGTAGTTCACAATCAATGGAAATATCGCTCTGCAACCTTGTCTCGGGCTTTCGTCGTTGGCTCTCTCAGCATTCCCAAGCAGTTTCGTTGGTGTCGCCCAGTCAGTAGAACAGCATGTTTAGCCCACTGCCCGTCTTACGTTTGATTTATATCGGAGGTTATGCCTGATAGGCCACTACCAGTATTGCCTAATATGAGGGTGCTATGTTGTTGCTGTGCGGAGGAACTAAACGGGTATATTTAGTGACTAATATGCGTATTCGGAAGGTACGTTGTCACTTGTTTGTAGGATGTATCAACCATTTGATTGCATATGTGTTTATATCATGCACTCGTTCCGGAAACATTGGCGCTTCAAATGGATGAACACCCGAACGCCTCTGCAATGCCGATGTATTCAAAACCGGCCAAGTATCTGATCTGTTCCAAACTATCAAGGACTTGCCTTAGCCAGGTCCGGACGAACACAAGCCAACCTAACCCAACACAATCAGGCCTCAGATAACTAAGCCTAACCCTGGGTGCTGTATGACCAACGCAGTCGATGGTGAGCCCAAATATCCAATCGACGAAGCCTAACCCCACTCACCCATGGCATTTCGATCACCTGGACATTCAGCGCCGCCGCGTGACGGATCGGTAACCTGGAGTGTGTCTGCCCGCCGACAGATGTCGGACGTGGAGTCTGGCGGCGCCACCGTGTTTCCCGAGATCGGCGCGTCCGTGTGGCCCCGCCGTGGCTCGGCGGCGTTCTGGTACAACCTGCACAGGTCGGGCGAGGGCGACTACAGCACGCGCCACGCCGCCTGTCCCGTGCTCGTCGGCAGCAAGTGGGGTAGGTGACGAGTCGCGCGGCCAGGGCACGGCACAGCTACACCGGCTACTGCTCCGGCCCGTGCGGCGTGCCTCTTGGACATGTACATTTTATATGGTATCCATTTCATAGCGTTTGCACAACCATGTGCTCCATGGTGCATATATATATATATAATCCGAGTTGTTGCTGGGGTGGCTTTAGGAACCAGGGTTCTATTGCTAAGTAGAGCTTGTTGCGTGAACCCTCACCCCACCACCCGATCCATCAATTCCAGTTCAACGAAATTATTTATGCCGAAAGTTTAACGTGCCGTCAATGCACCGGCACGGCCACCCGGTAACTCGTCCCCGGCCTTATCAGGCCAGCTGCCAACTGACACTTCCTGCCGGGGGCTAAATGCGAGCGCGCGAAGAGACTCGAACACTGTGTTGCCCCAGGACAGAGGATACTAGTGCATGCTAGTGCTCTAGCCAACTGAATTACTCGGGCGGCTATGTATATTTGTGTGTGTGTGTGTGTGTGTGTGTGTTTATATATATATATATATATATATATATATATATATATATATATATATATATATATACAAATATACAAATATACATGTATATATATAATATAGTGCACATGTCCCAGCTATCGGTGCGTGACTGCTAAATTCTCAAAGTCGGTTGTGTGTCTTTGAAATGCCTGCACTTCACCTGACATTTGAAGGGATAAGTTGTGTTTGGATGGACTGGCAACAGAGCCAGGCCGCGGTGGGACCACACATTGTTCTGTCTTGTCTGCTGCGATGACCGTTTCTGTACGTGCTGTCCTGTATCGCCATGTAGCCGGTGCTGCCCTCACTCGTCCAGCACCCTGTCGGCTCCCCCAGCGGCCCCTGCCGGTGTTATGTGCCGCCTGACACAGGCCGGCCGGCGGTGACATTGAGGAACACACTGACGCTCCCTCGTACTCCCGACAGTCGCCAACAAATGGATCCACGAGATTGGTCAAGAGACGACCCGGCCGTGTGGACTGTCGCCCGACGAGTGATCGCCCTGCCATCTGCCAGTCTTTAGTTGTACGTGTCGCCGACAGGTGTCTGCCAAATCCTCGCGACAGTGCGTCATTTTTAATGCATTAGTGGTGTTTCTGCCTCGATGTGAAGTGAAAGATGCGACGTGTGTGCTCGATGTAAATGTCTGCGTTGTTTCGATGAGTAAGAAGGCAAATCGTCTGCCTACGGATAGTCAACGTCTTTTATGCAACGTTTCTTACTTGCGTGTTGTCAATGTATCTGGTAGAGTCGGCTTCTCAAGCGGCGGTTGAACTGATCGGCTGTGTGAAATTTGGATGTGCAGGATGATAATCCGTTGTCCGTCTTCCCCCAGCCGCCAGGCGCGGCTGTGCTTCGACGTTCGTTCCGCCCGTATTCACCGTACCCAGTGTCAGTATAGTTGGTCAGGTCCCGGCCGCGTGCGACGCACACGCGCTCGTTCCGTCTGCTGCGCACGAATGCCAATGTATCTGGGGTAGCGGGGGTGGCAGTAGGTGTCGGCCGTCGTCCTCTCCAGCAGCGGTGGCGGCAGCAGGCACCGGGTGGGTCCGTGTGTGCCGGCACAGCGCCCGCTGACCGGTACCGCCGGCGGCCCCGTGCCGACCGGTGACGCTGTGTCGGCGGGTACGTATAGCTGGTGCTGACTGGCCACTGATTCAGGCTATTGTGGGGCTGACTGGCCACTGATTCAGGCTATTGTGGTGCTGACTGGCCACCGATTCAGGCTATTGTGGTGCTCACTGGCCACGGCTTCAGGCTATTGTGGGGCTGACTGGCCACGGCTTCAGGCTATTGTGGGGCTGACTGGCCACGGCTGCAGGTTATAGTGGTGCTGACTGACCACGGCTTCAGGCTATAGCGTGCGTCGTTTGCAGGCGTTTTGGGAGAACCTCCCGGCAGTGCGAATCGCACTAGTCTGTCTACTGCTTGGCTGTTGTTTGCTGCTTGTGCTGTTCTACGTTATCAGGGATTGTTTTAAGGAAAAATGGCGAGCTGAACCCTTACAATGTCCTTACAATATCTTGCAATCATTCAATTTGTCCTTGATCAAGATCATGCGGTTTATTCGTTCTGCTATGTGACCTTTGCAGTCGATGCGCCCATCATCTACAATAATTCGTCTTGGAGTTTAATAGCCAGTATATCAGCCCATGAACCTTGATGTACAGTAATCCAAGCATCCTTTTTTCTTCCCATGGTACCAATTTTCAGTTTTATCCCCGCCTCTCCTCAACACCCAACAGACATGCGTGGTGTTTTCGCCAATCTTGTTTCTCCGTTTTGTATAGGCTTGCTTGCGGTCCGCTTCGCAAGTTCCATTTTTAGTATGTGTACTGTCGAAGCGGGTGCTGGCAGTCGGCTTCGCAGATCCCACCAATGCGCCAGTTGCCGGCGCGGCCAGCGGTCGCTCCGGCCGCAGCGTGCTGGCCTGCGGATGGTCGGTGCGCTGTTTTTGATACTCTAGTCGCGTTGTGGGAGGACTACCGCCGCCTCGAGTGCTCCGCGGGCCGGCGACTTCTTATGCGCGGCGTCGGCTGACGAGCAGACGGAGGCTTCCGGCCGCCGGCGTCAACGCTCTGTCCCCCACCTCGGCGGTGACGTCATCGTCTCCATCGCGGTGGTGTCACTGTCTCCGTGTCACTGCCATAGTGACGTCACCGTCTCCGCGAATCGGTGATGTCGGCGTGGCTTTTGAACCGTCGACGACGGTGTTTGATGTCGACCAGTAGCCGGAGTGTCACGTATGTATCAGTGACGTCTTGTGCTCGGTGTATCGGTGACGTCATTGACCGTTGTCGGAGTAGCGGCGCCGCCTCCGCCCCCGCCCCCGCCCCCGCCCTGGCTCCGGTCGGTACGCTGTCCGGCCGCGTGTCAAGGCGCCGCCATCGGCCTGTCTTCCGACCCGTGCGCAGCACGATAATATATATTGGAGCCCGTCGGATGTGTATAAGCATGGCCCGTAGGTGCCTGGGCCGGCGACCGGCGCGGCGCCGATGCCTCCCACCCGTGCCTGGCTGGCGATGGTGGCGCCACCACACCTGCAGGCGTGAACTACAATTGTATGTTCTTGGTCAGTGTGTGTGACGACTACTGCAGAGAGAGAGAGGGCTGGGACCTGGCTGGAATGCGCTTCCGCCATCGGATCTGGCGATTCACGAGGGCCCTCTCCCGTCAAGTCCATGTTTCCAACAGTGTGCGCTAAATTGCATTTTCTTCAAATCTAAAAACCTTTTATGAGAAACATGTTTATTGGACGACCTACCGAATGTTAGTTGTCTAAACTTGAAGTTTTTTGGGAAGTCGAAATAAAATTGTAAGTTTCCCCGCCCTTTCCGAACCGGTCGAAAGCTAGCTTGCTTTATGCACCAGTGAGCGCTTGGGGTACTTTCTGGACATTGTCAGATCTGGACCGGGAAATACATAGGTCTGCAACCTCCCCCGGCGTGATGCGCCTACGCAATGGTACAATTTCTGGAAGATCAGTGAACAGTGTGTCGGATGTATAGCTGGTGTATGCGGTTTACACCAGGGAACAGCTTGGCGGATGGGTGGCTGGTGTCGACGGTCTACACCAGGGAACAGCTTGGCGGATGGGTGGCTGGTGTCGACGGTCTACACCAGAGAACAGTTTGGCGGATGGGTGGCTGGTGTACCGCCGTCTACACCAGGGAGCAGCATGACTAGTCACTAGCACCAGGGATGGCTAGTGTACACGGTCTACACCAGGGAACGGCGTGGCAGATGGTGACCGGTGTGCGCCATCTACACGCATCACGCCCCCACAACCATCTCAATCACGCCCCACACTACCATCTCAGATCATCAACACTTCCACGAACACCCCCACCTGCAATCAGACACACACGCCCACACCTATACAACGGCAGGTTTACACTTACAGAACTACAACTAGCAATCACACAGACAGGAAACATAAGTGTAGGACCAGACAACATTCACTATGCCTTCTTCAAACACTTACCATTCTCAGCACTTCAAACACTGCTCGACACTTACAACACCGCATGGACCACACACACCTACCCACAATCATGGTTACACGCTTCCCTCATACCTATACCCAAACCAAACACTGACTCAACTTTATGCACTTCCTATCGCCCTATCGCCCTCACCAGCTGCTTCCACAAACTATTCGAACGTCTTGTCAAAAAACGCCTTCTGTATATCATCCAAACACAAAAACTAATCTCCAATTCAATCAGGTTTTCTTCCTAATCGCTCATGCATAGATAATCTCACCTACCTCGTCACACACATCTAGGAAGCGGCGGCGGGGAAACGTTCCACTGCCGCCGTCTTCCTGGACCTCAAGCAAGCCTACGACACCATCAACATAACAGCACTATTACAACACCTACACAACATAGATATACAGGGCAGACTGCAACACTATCTTCACTTCTATCTTCTCAATCGCTCATTTCAAGTCAAAATTGGACCCCACATGTCAGACACAAAATTCCCCACGACCGGTCTCATGCAAGATTCAGTACTAAGCCCCCTACTCTTTATTTTAGGTCTAAATTCAGTCATCCCAGACAACCTTCCGGCCAAAATTGCAATATACGCTGACGATATAGTTATATGGACATCACACGAAACACCACAAAACGCACTAGGAATACTACAAACCACATTAATACAACTGCGTACCAAACTCGCCTCTCTAAACTTACACATTGCACCACACAAATCAAAATGCATGCTTTTCGGCTACCAAAAATACACAGGCTTGCCACCACTAAAAGTAGACAACACTCCCATACCATTCATCACCACAGCAAAATTTCTAGGCATCTCTTTGGACCCTAAACTCACTTTCCGACCACATATTTTGGACATACAAAAAAGCGCATCAAAAAGAATAAACATCCTCCGAGCACTATCCGGCACAAACTGGGGATCCGACAGAAACACACTCTTAGCTCTTTACAAATCAACCATTCGGCCAATTTTGGAATACGGATCCCCACTTTTCGAAAATGCGCCTAAATCAACCCTCAAAATTATAGATTCTATGCACCGTCAAGCTTTACTAATAGCCACAGGAGCATTTACCACTTCCCCTTCTTTCGCTCTCCACATCTATAACCACATACCAGAACTCAAGCACAGACGCACAGAAACACTCTTAAGATATCATTACAAAACACAACTCATCGCACAACACCCATGCACCCAGGCACTCAAAATCCGCACCAAACGCAGACACCAACTCATGAACACAACACGACTTAAAACTACAATAGGATGCCGCATCCACCAGCACGCAAATTGACTACACATCACACTCCCCACAGCAAAAGCATTCCCACCACCCACTGCATGTTGGAAACACCAAACACCCAAAACACACCTCCTCATAGACCAGCCAAACCACACCTACACAGACGCAGAAATACACCAACACTTCCTCCATTTCAAAGCTCAACATCCAAACCACAACATCATCTACACAGACGGATCTAAATCACATACACAGCAGACGGGCACAGCGGCGGTGCTGTATCCCGACGCAGCGCCACCGCGGGTCATCCTTCGTGCCCGTCTGCATGACACAGCATCCACATACACAGCAGAATTATACGCAATCTACTCGACATACTGCACCATATACAACACCAAAATTGAACACAACATCATAGCCACAGACTCAAAATCAGCATTACAGAGCATAACACCCCACACCACATACAAACACCCACTCATACTCAAAATACTACAAATCCACAAAAAAACTCACTATAACACAACGACCAACACTACTCTGGATCCCAAGTCACACAAACATACACGCAACGAACACGCAGACACCGAAGCCAACATAGCCACAACACTACAACAAACCACACCCTGCCCACTTTCACAATCAGACTACTACCCCACAATACGCCAGGCAATCAACAAAGACATTTAACAAACATGGGACACAACAATCACACAACTCCACGAAATACACCCAAAACACGAACTCTGGCACACCATCAACCAAAACACTAGACAAAAGGAACGCATACTAACACTATTACGGCTAGGACACACTGAACTCACACACTCCTATCTTTTACAACAACTCCCACGACCACAATGCACAACATGTCAACGAACACTCACAATTAAACACATACTCATACATTGCACCAAATACAACACAGAAAGACAACCCATCACAACCTACTGCAACATGAACAACATCCCACTAAACATCACGACACTTCTCAACGATGAACATCCAACACATGCCTGATCCACGAACTATGATAAAAAAGAAAAAAATCATAAAGATATGTTAAAAAAGAAAAAGGAAAATCAACAAAATAGGGAAAAAAGAAAGAAAAAAATGAAAAGATATGTTTAAAAATAAAACAGAAGATGAACAAAACAGAAAAAGAAACAAAAACTAACCCCACGTGACATTTACTAACACTAACTGTTCTTGCAATGTTATTCAATACTGGCGATGACCCGACCCCAACCTCCCAACTACACCCCACCCCATGGCACCGACCGGACTGGCAAACTCTACATTTATGCACCAGCTCAGCTTCGACTCCTACTTCATCTGCCTGCAAGACGTCTCAACTTCTACTACCTCTACGCGCCATTCTTCAAGTCACCTCAACTGTCTCACAACTCGCCTCTACAAGACAACTATATCTTCTTATCTATAACAACTATATATATATATATATATATATATATATATATATATATAACAACTATATCTAATCTTCTTCGCTTCCTCTCATCCGCACCACATTACTCCTCATACCCTTTCACCCTTAACAAACAGCACCAAAATACTGACACCACAAACGCCCTCCGGAAACAGCTGACATCACTTCACGGTGGCAGGCTGGCCAAACACAACGACACACACACACCCCCACAACGCTACCCGTCAAATAAGGGAACACCAGAAGGACCCCTTGAGGCCAAGGACGGCGGGCCACAGCAGTCTTCACTGGATCACCCGACATCAGAACAAACAAAGGGCTCTACTGCTGCTGACATCATATGATGCCAGCAACACCAGCAACACCGGCAACACCGGCCGGCGGACGCGAACTTGGACGACCTGTACAGCGCGGCCATTGCGGCGAACAGGCACCATGTGTCTAATCGGGTTGCAGCTGAATTTTATTTTATTTTAACGAGTCTCAGCGAATGTCTACTAAGAGCTGCACTGAGACGATTTCGTCACGTCACTTAGCTGGGTCACGTTGTCATGGCCCAGCTTCCTGACCTTACTAATCTGGAACACAATTGTTTAATGCAAGGTGTCTGGTGTGTGTTGTGTTCCTTAACTACAGGGAGAGTTGCCAACATTTAAGGCAATAGATTAAATGTGTTTGATCTTGCATCGAAAACCTTTGCATCATTGCATGCCGCCCTGGTAGCTCAGTTGGTTAGAGCGCTGGCCTGCACCGGTCTCCCCTGTATTGGCAACACAGGGTTCGAGTCGCTTCGCGCGCTCGCATTTAGCCCGCGGCCGGGGTGTCAGTTGGCAGCTGGCCCGATAAGGCCGGGGACGAGCTACGGGGCGGCCGTGTCGGTGCATTGGCGGCACGTTAAACTTTCGGTCTAAATTCTGCCGTTGAACTGGAGCTCATGGATCGGGTGGTGGGGCCAGGGTTCACGCAACAAGCTCTGCTTAGCAATAGAACCCTGGCTCCTCAAGCCACCCCAGCAACAACTCGGATCAAATTTATAAAAAATAAAAAATAAAAACCTAGGGCGAGGTGCAAAGTTCACTGTTCTTCCCCCTCACACTACACGAATGATAACTGCAATGGTGGGTCCATTGCCGTTGTGAGCGTCCATTTGGCCATAGTGGGCCCGTTAGTATGTGTGAATGATTTGTGCAATGGTGCGCAAAGGAGCACGCTTCTCAAAGCCGGTATTAAAGTCGTCAAAATGTGAAGTGGCCATTTGTCGCACTTTCACCATCGCACTTAAGTGTATTGTAGCTAATTTTTCCTTACGCTATATTTTAACCCGATGAACTCCACAATTAACGCACAGATACATTGCAGCATTTGAAGTGGGTGATACAGATATGCCAGCGTGATACAGAAATGGCATCGTGATACCGACATGGCAGCGTAATACAGACATGTCAGCGTGATACATGACAGCGTGATACAGACATGGCGGCGTGATACAGACATGGCGGCGTGATGCAGACATGGCGGCGTGATGCAGACATGACAGCGCGATACAGACATGACAGCGGGCTACAGACATGACAGCGGGCTACAGACATGACAGCGTGATACAGACATGACAGCGTGACAGACATGACGGCGTGATACATACATGACAGCGTGATACTGATATGATGGCGTGATATAGACATGACAGCGTGCTACAGACATGGCAGCGTGATACAGACATGACAGCGCGATACAGACATGACAGCGTGATACAGACATGACAGCGCACGAACTAATTTTCCCGACACACGTGCGAGTTGATTACTGGAATTCCTGCTACCCGAGCTGCCGTCAAAGGTAACGCATTTTACCTTGAGACTGCTTCCACTTACCTGATGCGGCGGCGAGCGAACGACACGCCTTTCGGAAGACAAGGTGCACCGCCCACTGCATCATCGGGTGTTCTGTCACAACCTGCTTACGTCACAGGTGAGGAGCGTCGTGGCGAGGGTCACGACCCACACTGCCGGGTTGTGGCACACTAGCAATCGACCACCATTGCGGCAATACTTCGCCAATGCTCTGGCGAATGGTGGCGTGACAGCGCAACGTGCCTTCTCCGAGCCGTGGCGAACAGCAGGTCCGAGCCGTGCCAATAGCAGGTCCGAGCCGTGCCAAAAGCAGGTCTGAGCCGTGCCAAAAGCAGGTCTGAACAGTGGCCAACAGCAGATCTAAACCGTGCTCACAGCAGGTCTGAGCCGTGCCAATAGCAGGTCTGAGCCGTGCCAATAGCAGGTCTGAGCCGTAGCCAACAGCAGGTCTGAGCCGTGGCCAACAGCAGGTCTGAGCCGTGCAAATAGCAGGTCTGAGCCGTGGCCAATAGCAGGTCTGAGCCGTGCTAATAGCAGGTCTGAGCCGTGCCAATAGCAGGTCTGAGCCGTAGCCAACAGCAGGTCTGAGCCGTGGCCAACAGCAGGTCTGCACAGCCGTGGCCAACAGCAGGTCTGAGCCGTGGCCAACAGCCAGGTCTGAGCCTGAATATCCTGTGGCCACAGAGAAACAAACCTTCAGGTTACCATCTTAACTTTCCCCTGAGTAATAATAAATTGTTATTTACTCCGCTACCGAACACAAATGACACATATCCGCCGGCAACTGACGCTTTAACGTTCCCAACCAGTTTGAATTATGAAAGTGAATTATTAAAATGCTGTCAGGTGATCTACCGGCTACTAATAGCAACTGGTGACACCAAACAGCAGGTGACAACGAACATCAGGTAACAGCGGGTGACAACGAACATCAGGTAACAGCTGGTGACAACGAACATCAGGTAACAGCTGGTGACAACGAACATCAGGTAACAGCTGGTGACAACGAACATCAGGTAACAGCTGGTGACAACGAACATCAGGTAACAGCGGGTAACAACGAACATCAGGTAACAGCGGGTGACACGAAGCAGCAGGTGACAACGAACATCAGGTAACAGCAGGTGACACCAAACAGCAGGTAACAGCGGGTAACAACGAACATCAGGTAACAGCTGGTGACAACGAGAAGAAGGTGACAACGAACATCATGTAACAGCGGGTGACGACGAGCATCAGATAACAGCTGGTGACAACGAACATCAGGTAACAGCTGGTGACAACGAACATCAGGTAACAGCGGGTGACGACGAGCATCAGATAACAGCTGGTGACAACGAACATCAGGTAACAGCTGGTGACAACAAACATCAGGTAACAGCAGGTGGCAACGAACATCAGGTAACAGCTGATGAAAACGAGAAGCAGGTGACAACAAACATCAGGTAACAGCAGGTGACAACGAACATCAGGTAACAGCGGGTAACAACGAACATCAGGTAACAACGGGTGACACGAAGCAGCAGGTGACAACGAACATCAGGTAACAGCAGGTGACACCAAACAGCAGGTAACAGCGGGTAACAAGGAACATCAGGTAACAGCGGGTGACAACGAGAAGAAGGTGACAACGAACATCAGGTAACAGCTGGTGACAACGAACATCAGGTAACAGCGGGTAACAACGAACATCAGGTAACAGCTGGTGACAACGAGAAACAGGTAACAGCTGGTGACAACGAGAAAAAGGTGACAACGAACATCACATCAGGTAACAGCTGGTGACAACAAAAATCAGGTAACAGCAGGTGACAACGAACAGTTGGTGACAACGAACATCAGGTAACAGCTGGTGACAACGAACATCAGGTAACAGCGGGTGACAACGAACATCAGGTAACAGCTGGTGACAACGAACATCAGGTAACAGCTGGTGACAACGAACAGCAGGTAACAGCTGGTGACAACGAGAAACAGGTGACAACAAACATCAGGAAACAGCTGGTGACAACGAACATCAGGTAACAGCGGGTGACAACGAACATCAGGTAACAGCTGGTGACAACGAACATCAGGTAACAGCTGGTGACAACGAACATCAGGTAACAGCTGGTGACAACGAACATCAGGTAACAGCTGGTGACAACGAACATCAGGTAACAGCGGGTGACAACGAACATCAGGTAACAGCTGGTGACAACGAACATCAGGTAACAGCTGGTGACAACGAACATCAGGTAACAGCGGGTGACAACGAACATCAGGTAACAGCTGGTGATAACGAGAGCATAAGCCATGCTCTCAATGTGCCTGGCCTTAATCGGTAGGACGCCGTTGCTCCCAGACTGACGACTGCACCAAATCCAGGGCACGTTCGATGTGCGTTGACCAGCGAATCAAATGACGTCACTATGGTCAAAAAAGCTTCACATTCCTCCCTCCACCGAGCGTCCGTTATCAAGTTGCATACCGTCACACCGCCACGGCTTCTCCCCGAAGCAGTTCATTGGCTGGGAAGTGCTGGGAGCACCTCGCAGCGAACGTCGAGCGAGCCGTTTATCAGCTGTTCGGAGGCCGGCAATGCATTTATCGCACGCACGTCGGCACGGGTCACGTGTGCAACTCTCCACCGGGTGGCCTCCACGCAGTCGTGACCGGGGCTGGCTTCAAAAGCTCATCATCTCACCTTCGGGGGCCATGGCCGGGCATCACCCCATCACCTGGAATGAATACGAGGCGACGGACGCATACTGACGTATGACTGCAGAATTGGGTCATACTCATGGCCCTGGGGCTAGCCAATGGCCATTGGCACTAGGACCCTGGCATTGGCCAATAGCCATTGGTACTAGGACCCTGGCGTTGGCCAATAGCCATTGGTACTAGGACCCTGGCATTGGCCAATAGCCAATATTGGCACTAGGACCCTGGCATTGGCCAATAGCCATTGGTACTAGGACCCTGGCGTTGGCCAATAGCCATTGGTACTAGGACCCTGGCATTGGCCAGTGGCTATTGGCACCAGAATCCTAACATTATTCTGGCTGAACATGGAAATGCTATTGTATATTCAGTTGGATTATTGTGCTATTATGTTATTATTATTATTATGGAGTAGAATGTGTGCAGCAACTTACATTTAAGACCAACAGAATACACTACTTAAATGGGCCTAATATACTTAGTACATAATGTGTAAATACAAACCCAATTATTTATAATTATATTCACCTGTGTGTGAATTGTACGGCACAGCTAAACATCGTTTAATGTTGAATACCACCCACAAACACGTCCAGTAGCGCTGAGACAGTATCAAGCCGGCAATGTACGACAATCACAGCAGAAAAATATCGCATCAGCTTTCATCTCACCGCTTGGCATTCCGGTAAGCGGAATGCCAATCCGGTATCCTGGAGCTGTGGGCAGACTTCGGCTGACATATACCGCACAGGCAGTGCCGATACACGAGCTGTGGGCTGTCTTCGTCTGACATATACCGCACAGGCAGTGCCGATACACGAGCTGTGGGCAGACTTCGTCTGACATATACCGCACAGGCAGTGCCGATACACGAGCTGTGGGCAGACTTCGTCTGACATATACCGCACAGGCAGTGCCGATACTGGAGCTGTGGGCTGACGTCGGCTGACATATACCGCACAGGCAGTGCCGATACACGAGCTGTGGGCAGACTTCGGCTGACATATACCGCACAGGCAGTGCCGATACACGAGCTGTGGGCAGACTTCGTCTGACATATACCGCACAGGCAGTGCCGATACACGAGCTGTGGGCAGACTTCGGCTGACATATACCGCACAGGCAGTGCCGATACACGAGCTGTGGGCAGACTTCGGCTGACATATACCGCACAGGCAGTGCCGATACACGAGCTGTGGGCAGACTTCGGCTGACATATACCGCACAGGCAGTGCCGATACACGAGCTGTGGGCAGACTTCGGCTGACATATACCGCACAGGCAGTGCCGATACACGAGCTGTGGGCAGACTTCGGCTGACATATACCGCACAAGCAGTGCCCATACTGGAGCTGTGGGCTGACGTCGGCTGACATATACCGCACAGGCAGTGCCGATACACGAGCTGTGGGCGGACTTCGGCTGACATATACCGCACAGGCAGTGCCGATACACGAGCTGTGGGCAGACTTCGGCTGACATATACCGCACAGGCAGTGCCGATACACGAGCTGTGGGCAGACTTCGGCTGACATATACCGCACAAGTGCCGAAATTCATACCGCACAGGCAGTGCCGATACACGAGCTGTGGGCAGACTTCGGCTGACATATACCGCACAAGCAGTGCCGATACACGAGCTGTGGGCAGACTTCGGCTGACATATACCGCACAGGCAGTGCCGATACACGAGCTGTGGGCAGACTTCGGCTGACATATACCGCACAGGCAGTGCCGATACACGAGCTGTGGGCAGACGTCGGCTGACATATACCGCACAGGCAGTGCCGATACACGAGCTGTGGGCAGACTTCGGCTGACATATACCGCACAGGCAGTGCCGATACACGAGCTGTGGGCAGACTTCGGCTGACATATACCGCACAACAAGCAGTGCCGATACTGGAGCTGTGGGCAGACTTCGGCTGACATATACCGCACAAGCAGTGCCCATACTGGAGCTGTGAGCAGACTTCGGCTGACATATACCGCACAGGCAGTGCCGATACACGAGCTGTGGGCAGACTTCGGCTGACATATACCGCACAGGCAGTGCCGATACACGAGCTGTGGGCAGACTTCGTCTGACATATACCGCACAAGCAGTGCCGATACTGGAGCTGTGGGCAGACTTCGGCTGACATATACCGCACAGGCAGTGCCGATACACGAGCTGTGGGCAGACTTCGGCTGACATATACCGCACAGGCAGTGCCGATACACGAGCTGTGGGCAGACTTCGGCTGACATATACCGCACAGGCAGTGCCGATACACGAGCTGTGGGCAGACTTCGGCTGACATATACCGCACAAGCAGTGCCGATACTGGAGCTGTGGGCTGACGTCGGCTGACATATACCCCACGAGTGGTGCCGGTACGAGAACTGTGGGCCTGTTTCAGGACGTGTTCCGCCAGAATTGCTGACGCCAGAGTGCGCTGAACCAGTGCTTCAGCTACTTTGCCACTGGAAAGTTCGGCTCACACTGCGTCCATGGTCCGTTGTCCGTGGTCCGTGGTCCGTGGTACGTGGTCCGTGGTACGTGGTACGTGGTACGTGGTACGTGGTACGTGGTCCGTGGTCCGTGGTCCGTGGTCCGTGGTCCGTGGTCCGTGGTCCGTGGTCCGTGGTCCGTGGTCCGTGGTACGTGGTCCGTGGTCCGTGGTCCGTGGTCCGTGGTCCGTGGTCCGTGGTCCGTGGTCCGTGGTCCGTGGTACGTGGTCCGTGGTCCGTGGTATGTGGTCTGTGGTCCGTGGTCCGTGGTCTGTGGTCCGTGGTTCGTGGTCCGTAGTCTGTGGTCCGTGGTCCGTGGTCCGTGGTCCGTGGTCCGTGGTACGTGGTCCGTGGTCCGTGGTCCGTGGTCCGTGGTCCGTGGTCCGTGGTCCGTGGTCCGTGGTCCGTGGTCCGTGGTCCGTGGTCCGTGGTCCGTGGTCCGTGGTCCGTGGTCCGTGGTACGTGGTACGTGGTACGTGGTACGTGGTACGTTTTCGCTCTTGCAACTTCATCAGGTGTACACCTGATCAGATATCTCATCCGACGTACGCCTTCATCAGCCTCGATTGGATCTCATCAGACGTACGCCTGTTGAATGCGGTCACTTCGCTCGGACCCTGATGAAGCCAATAGCCGAAACGTAGGAAATATACGGAAAAGTTATTAATTTAAATCTATCATTTTAAGTTTCATTGTCATCGATCATCCAATCGATCATGTACTAATTGATTGTGAAAATATAAAGGCTTCTCCTCGTCAAGTGAATTATGATATAAATGTATGTCCTTATAACCCATTTGTTCTGCTGTATGTGTGGTATGTATTGGCCATCACCTATGTATCTATGCATCTATCAAGGTCGTCGGTTTGTATTTTTTAAAAGCCTCCTCACCCGCCCTCTCCCATCAAAAGCGCTGAGGACCCTTCTAATGTTCTTCAGTTGTCAAATGTGCTGTGAGCCCCTCCAATGTCGATAGGAACAGCTGGGGCGCTGTTCCGGAAGAAGAATGGCTCCATGTTGCACAACTTGCAGCTGCATCGACCTCCCCTTCGTCCCACACGACGTCCATGGCAAAACGATAACCATGGGAGCCAGCCCTGTTCAGGCACGGCATCCTTCACGACGCCGTAACCATGAGAACCAGCAGACTCGGCAGTCAACAGCCGACATACTGTGAGCATCACAAAGACATAAAGACATAAAGACATAAAATATTAGTGCAACTATGAGCCACAAGGGCCCTTCTTGGTTGCACTCTGTACACTTAACCAGTTCCCCACCAAATCTGTCAATCAGCCCTCCCTGTAATACTGAAAAGAAAGCCCTCTATTCTTATAATGATTGTCTATGCTGTTTTTAAAGATGTTCAATGTGCTGCTACTGACAATGTTTTCTGGCAGCTGGTTCCGGTGTTCTACTACCCTGTTGGTGAAGAAGGTCTGCCTTAACCTTGTTCTGCATCAGCTGACGTTCAGAGCGGCGCTGTCATCTCCGTGCCGTGCGCGTATCGCCGCTTGGGGTGAGACCACTCTCGACCGCTCCGTTACGTCACAGCTGGCCGGCCCAGCCATTCGCACAGTACCGGCGCGCGCTCGCCGCCGTCAGCCGGCCCGGCCGCTGCCCCACATTCCCGCGCATTGTGTTGTAACGCCTCGCCAGCTGCATTGCGGCAGGTTTTGCAACGGCACGAGTTGCAGAGACGGCGGCAGAGGCAGCGCCCGGCTGGGCCGTCGATGGCCACCCTGACTTGCGCCCTCTTCGTCGCATGATTAAATTCGCTTTGCATATGCATGCTGCGTTCACCATGTTATGACAGGACTCGCTTAGGCCTGAATCTGCAGAGATCTGAGTCCCCCCCCCCCCCCGCCTCTCCTGAGATCACGGAATATATTCGGCCGAGTTCAAGCCTGAATAGCTGACACGAATGCTACCGGTCTACTTTACGCATTCAGCATGTTGTTGTTTTTTTTTATCCAGTAGCCAGATATTGAGGCGAACAATTGGAGGAAATTGATCAAAATCATTCAGAATTATGCTCTGTATTTTACATCGATAAAATGGTACGTAGGTTGGCATAAACCACTCTTACGGATCCCATACACCACTCTTACTGATCCCAGGCACCATTTGATGTTCAGCATGCTCATATAGCAACCAATGGCGTATCCAGGAGCCGATGGATGGATGGGCATCAATGGCCCTGTGGATGGTGGGGGAAGTCGCAGTAGGTTGAGCCAGTATTTACTTAAGCGGGCCCTGAGCGCACGTGGTGAGATCGATGGATTGCTTGTGGCCATATTCTGAAGGGTGGTGGGACACTTTTGTTTAAACAATAATAAGTAAGTGATACATTAGTTGTTCTGACGTCGCGCCCTTGTTTCAACCTACACCAGGGGTGGTGTAGGTTGATCCCAGTGATGTGGTATTTTGATCAAAAGCCTTATTTATGTAAACAAATGCTGTGATGGTTACTGTGGAGTGATACTTTTAGTGGGCTTTGTACAGTAGCATTTTGTCACCTGTGTTCTGGTGGAAAAGCATGAAACGATCAGAAAATGTGTCCATAAAATAATTCGACCTAGAAATTCGCCGCCTTTGTATGTACTATTATCATGCCACATATCATCGCATTGCAATCGGCTCAACACGAACGGGCTGACAACAATTTTATGTCAATTTATTTAATGTTTTATGATGAAAAAACATCAGCAACATGTAACATCATAATAGACCACGGCTCAACCACAGCTTATCTCACCGTGGTCGCGATTGCTCAACTGGCTAGCACCGTACTCACCTGACTTGAAATAACAAGCACCGTACTCACCTGACTTGAAATAAAACATGCACCGTACTCACCTGACTTGAAATAACAAGCACCGTACTCACCTGACTTGAAATAAAACATGGCTGCCAATCTCTCGATCATACCACGCCAAAGTGCCTTGGTCGGATTTTAAGATAAAACCCATCTTTCAAATTGTGTGCTGAGACCCAAAGCCTATCTTTGCGAATTATGGAACATAAAAGTATTCCTTAGTCAAGAAGAATTACTTTAGACCATAAAAACACACTTGTGTTCAGGGCTCACCAGATATCTCTCGCATCCGGCTCCCCGTCTAACAGAAAATGGAGACTTTCTTCGAAGTGCCGGTAGGTGGATTGTAAGTTATCATGACACCATAGGAAGCGAGATAAAGGGGTGGCTCAACTTACCTACAGGCTGACCTACCTCACTTTCCCCTACTTCTTCGCAGTTAGTGCGCATTACTTTGCATCAATGCTTGGGATAAGGTCTCTTAACAGGGGCATCGCTAAAGGAATATATTTAGGGATCCCGAGAAATCTGATTGGTCCGGCTACTAAAATCATTGGTCATTGAGAAAATATACTCGCTCCGCGACTGTGTGCGATGTATTGCAATACTTTCCAGTGAATTCACTCATCCTCCTCCCTGATCAGCCAGTGGCAAAGTGTCACCACAGTCGAGACATCGTAGTGGCTTGAGAAGGCCACGTTCCGACCATCTCTCGTCACCTTTCGGATCCGCCATTGGGAAAGTCCTCGACCTTTGTCACAGATTGCGATGCATTGCTACCGTTTGTCCCGAATTCATCCCACCCTCTCAACTATCCGATGAAGACGTAAATTATATCGCATTGCGAAAGTCGGCCACATGTTGCCCATTGTTGCCTCCCTCTGTATCCTCCCTTGACATCGGCACGTGCTACGTGGACAGGGTACACGTGTAGGCGCCGGTTCCTCACGCCGCAGAGGCGGTGCGGCGCACGTGGACAGGGTACACGTGTAGGCGCCGGTTCCTCACGCCGCAGAGGCGGCGCGGCGCACGTGGACAAGGTACACGTGTAGGCGCCGGTTCCTCACGCCGCAGAGGCGGCGCGGCGCACGTGGACAAGGTACACGTGTAGGCGCCGGTTCCTCACGCCGCAGAGGCGGTGCGGCGCATGTGGCCTGGCCGGGGGCACACGTGTAGACATCGTAGCCACGTGTGTGCCGGTTCCGGGGGCGACGGGGGCGCCGCACGTGCCACAACCGAGGGCGCACTCACGTGGAGTCACAAGGTGTCGTCGTGTGAGCTGTTGGCACGATGCCTGCAAGGTACTCGAATCAATTATCAAGGATAGAATAGTTAGTTATCTGGAAGGTAGCAGATTGATTCAAGATACTCAACATTGGTTTAGAAAAGGACGATCGTGTCTCACAAATCTCTTGAACTTTTTTAACTTCGCCACAGAACAATTTGATCATGGAAATCAGGTTGATGTAGTATATCTTGACTTTAGAAAGGCCTTTGACAAGGTACCCCATAAACGGTTAATGATACAGCTTCAGTCAATGGTATTGCAGGTAGCATCTTAAAATGGATAGAGTTGTGGCTTTCAGATAGACAGCAAAGAGTGATGCTAAATGGTACAAAGTCATCATGGCAAAATGTTCTAAGTGGAGTCCCCCAGGTGTCAGTACTGGGGCCACTACTGTTCATTATATTTGTAAATGATATTGAAAGTGGCCTAAGCAGTAAAGTTTTGAAATTTGCGGATGATTTGAAGGTCTTTAGGGCAAAACAGGTCAAAATGAGTATATCTCGCTGTAAAAAGACTTAGACGAACTTGTGAAGTGGTCCGAAGAATGGCAAATGAAATTTAATTTTGATAAGTGCAAAATCATGCAAGTAGGTAAGCAGCACATGAAGGCTCCATGCTTGATGGGTGGCCAAGTGTTATCAGTGACTTAACAGGAGAAGGATTTAGGTGTTATTCTAAACACAAAACTGGGGACATCAGAACAGACCAAGGAAGCCAGGAAGAAGGCACTGAGAATGCTCGGGGCAATAAATAGGAATGTATCATACAGAAGTGAGGAAGTCATCAGGAAGCTTTACTGTGCATATGTCAGACCACATTTGGAATACTGCATCCAAGCCTGGTCTCCTAGCTCTGAAAAAGGTTGTTGGCTTTTAGAGAGAGTACAAAAGAGGGCTACACAAATGGTTAATGACATAAGCAACCTGGCATATCAGGAAAGATTGAAGAAATTGAATATGTTTTCACGTAGCTATAGAAGGCTGAGGGGAGATCTTATCGAGGTCTTTGAATTTGTCCATGGTCTGGAGAGGGGATATCTTGGGGAAATGTTTGAATTGAACAGAAGTGATGCAATTAGAGGTCATAAATTCAAAATTAAAGTTAACCACAGCAGAACAAGGTTAAGGCAGACTTTCTTCACGAACAGGGTAGTAGAACACTGGAACCAGCTGCCAGAAAACATTGTCAGTAGCAGCACATTGAACTTCTTTAAAAACAGCATAAACAATCATTATAAGAATATAGGGCTTGCTTTTCAGTATTGCCGGGAGTGCTGATTGACAGATTTGGTGGGCAACTGGTTCAGTGTACAGAGTGCAACCAATAAGGGCCCTTGTGGCTCATAGTTGCACTAATCCTTTATGTCTTTATGTATTTATGTCTGTTGGTAAGAAGCAGTTGGTGTGGTGGCGGTGATGTGTTCCTCACGAGAGAGGGTTCCTCACTAGATGGCAGCACATTAGTGCCGCGGTACAGGGAACACACGGTCAGTGTGTGCCAATTATAGTGGCATGCAAAAGGAGCGAGACATTAAAGCGTGTTTGCTTTCCCACTTTGGTTCGAATATGGAGCCGATTTCTGTCGAAAATAGTAAACACTTGCTCTCCTATGGATGGAAGTTCACTCACATCACATTCAGTAACGTATGCTATGATTGTGTGTGTAGGCATATAGGGTGTATGTAGATGTTTGTGTGATATGTGTGTGTGCTGGACTTTGTTTCTCCCCTGATATTGGGAAAAAAATCATGGATAAAAAAATAGCCCGTTATGTATCACAAAACACATATTATATACTCCATTAATACATTATCGTAGTCAAGGTA
Source organism: Imbricaverruca yamaguchii (assembly GCA_034440575.1). Lineage (NCBI taxonomy): Eukaryota > Metazoa > Arthropoda > Thecostraca > Neoverrucidae > Imbricaverruca > Imbricaverruca yamaguchii. The sequence goes on along the minus strand of JAOTOL010001528.1, from coordinate 956,801 downwards.
AGCCAATAATACAACATTTCCAAGACCACTGGGCTACCGGAAGCTTCAACCGGGCACCCAGCAAGCACCCAACAGCCTGGCACCCAACAAATACATTGCCGATAGAACCGTGAGTTAAGAACCAATTCTGATTCCTACATGCCTATCGACGCAATTCATTGAAGCTGATAACATGCATGATAAAAGGGTTAGGCGGGTGAACCCCTTTCAGTTTGTGAGCGCAAAATAGTCACCGATACTGTACCCTAATGGCTCAAGTAGTCACTGTCACTGCGCCCTAATGGCTGAAATGCCATCAATTATCGCAGCTCATCTCCATAGTAATATATAATGGCTAGTAATGACGCCCGTACGACTGCTTATAAGTTGAAGGTTGTAACATTAGACGTTTAATTTTAATTCAGATGATGGCGGACGGCGGACAAGGCGGACAAGTTGTAGGCGGACAAGTTGTACCAAAAACTTATCCAACATCTATTGCCTTGGGTGGGCTTGAAACAATCACGGGTAAGCGCATCTGTGTTAGACGACCAACGAAGATGTCATTGTGAATTCCTATGCTGCGGCTGTAAAAATTAAGGCGCTGGAATGTAGATTCACCAGCACACATTTCAGCAATTAAGTATTAAGTTGCAGAAAATGACTGCTCTACACCGAACATGGAAGTGGGAGGCTGGCGCTTCATCAAGTATGGCTCGTCTTCTGAAGCCGTCACCAATGTTACGATTACTCCAGCGACGGGGCGGGGGGTCGTAGATTAGCATCTATCCACACCGAGCAGTCCGAGACCGGGTCTGAGCCTGGTCCGGTTTATCAAAAATTCATATTCATCCACTCAGAAAGCGAAGATGGCGCTGGATATGTCGCAAGGGTGTGATTTCGGTGAGTGCAGTTCCAGCAGCGGGTGCCACTAGCACAACCCGTCTTATTTGATGTACCTGATGCACGTGCAGAAACCATTCGGTGCGGCTTATTTAACAGAATATTAAGAGAAATGAATACGTTTTTAGCTATGACACCAAGTGCGGACATATTCACAAACCCGCTGAATGCATTTAAGAAGCAGGTAGTTAGATTCTGTGCTGCGTCACACGCTCACATCTGAGTCGCGTAGTCATCTGGTATCGATGCGGTTCTGACAGCCGTCTACATGTCTGAACTGAAAACTGTTCGCCTGTTCTGTTGGAATTCTGCGACTCGAGAAGGAAATTAAATCACACCAAATCCTCAACTTATCTCTGTCTCGCAGCTACCCCTCAGCCTCGGAGGGAACCTAACGGAGACGAGCCCATTGCTCTGGGCCATTGCAACCGGTGCAGGCACTAAGGGCGAAAGCTCAGTCCAGGTTGCAATGGATCCGGGTGATTTTCATAAAGGAGGGTCACCTTACCGGTGGGGGGGGGCAGCTCCTGACACTATGACACCCACACCGGCGTCTGACGCCCACTCGGCACACGGCGCCTACGTAGTTGGCATCTACGCTGAACCACAACACACCATCACGCGATAATCTGTTTTCACTCTCGCGCGAACACTACGCCATATCCTGAACACACCACACATCACCATCACTGGGCACACCGCACATATCATCACACGCACACAGAACAGCGCCGATACACGAACGCTACTCGCCACAAACACATTCGACAACGAGCGCTGTCCGTTCACGCTGCACCGCACGGCGAACACCTGCCGGGAATATATTCAGCTCCAGAGCCAGTGACATAGCCAGGATTTGGTCCAGCGAGCGGACATCTGAAGAGGCCTCCCCCAAATTCCCTGGGGGTTCCAGCATTTTCGAAACTCATCGAGTGCTCCTATGTTTATGTGTTATATATTCTATAATGTGTTAAAGAAACAAATAAATAAATATATATTTGTCTTTATTTATTTGTATGTAGGTACATATATGTATATATATATATTTGCACGTATATCAGTCAAATATAGTTAAATATGTTGGAAAATAAGGCACCACCGCCCTGGCGTGGCTAACGCGAGACCTGAAATCAAAGTATTGCTGTCCGGTAAAGACCAGAATGAAAAACCATTTCGCCGCTGACAACAGCAAAGAAAGTAAAACCTACTCCCGAATATAAAGGGACGTTAGCACATCTCGAATGAAGGCATGGATTTTATTACCTTGAGTATAAATACCAGTATTCACCTCTATGGGCACAATTACTTCTTTTTCTTATCCGTCTCGTCCAGACATGGTTCAATAGGGAAGGTGTTTAGGTTAGGGGTGGGTCCTACATTGTTGCGCCTTTTCAACGTCATCATGCTTTCTTATCATGAAGCTTGAATGCCAGTCGGGAAGCATAAGTGCAAGATTTTGGGATAGGGGAGGACTAGCGGCGTGCCTCATCAGACAAGCCAAACATACAACACCCTGCAATTTATTTCTTCTTTCTTTTTACTTAGCCGGTGTCACCTGAATCCAAGGCGAAGCAACTGGCAACGTTTGAGCGGCCATTGTCACAGCAATCGCTTGGCTGTCTGCTTCGCTATCGCTAGGGCGATCGTAGTTGCTGAAGCAGCTGTGACCGCTTGGGCGCCCGTCATCGCCAGGACAGCTGTATTCTCGAAGATAGCCTATCCCTCAGTATTCCTCGCACCTATTACCATTTATCTACTCCCTTGGCTCAGATCCATCAGATGTCCATCTCCAAAGCTCAACCCTCAGGTAGCTCTGTTCTTACCTCAGCGTTCTTCCAAAGCCTCAGGAGGGTCGCAGTCCGGTCCGCTCTAGCTCCTCGACAGCCTTTCGGGATATCAAGGATATTCTAGCTCTGACGCTGGCTCCCAGTATTCCTCAACCATCGCTAACCCTTTGGGAATCTTTAGGTCTAAGAAGGTCCTGTTCTTCTCATAGGAGCTCTATCCAGACCTTTTGGACATCCCAGTCCAATCCAGCCGGAGGCCCTCGCTCAACAGCTTTGGCCTCCTTCGTCAGGCTAGTGACCCTTGTACGGCTTGAACTCTATCCTTCGACACAAGGGCCCTTGTTGACTGCCCGAAGTAACTATATTGACTGACGAAGACGAAGTAACTATAGCAACTATACTCCTTTGTCGTCCCAGGGGCCCTCTTTGACGACTCGAGGCTTTTTTCGGCATACTGAATGCCCCTTCTCAAACGATGAAGCCTTATCCATCGGGTCAGAGGCCCTTTCTCCGGTTTGAGCTCTGCCAACAGCCTAGGGACCCTTAACATTGGCTCGGGACCCTCTCCGTCACCCGAGAGCCCTTCGATCTACCCGGGACCTCTCCGTCAATCTAGTAACCCTTCATGCTAGCCCAGCCAAGGGCCCTCAACATCTTCCTGAGGGTACTCTTCGTTGATTCCGGACCTTCTTCATCGGTCCGGGACCCTTTACCTCGACGCGAGACCACATTCGTCGGCCCGACAGGCCTACAAGTCGGTCTATAATTATTTGTAATTCATTGTGGGTGTCTTTGCAGGTTTATCTATTGTTGCCCTTCGTTATCACGTAAAATGCCACAGCTACAAGCATGGTGTGTATTTACAACAACAACATCAACGCCATCGAAATATTGATAGGAGCGATGGGCTTTCCTTCGGAGACTTATTGACGAATAACAAGGCATGCGACTGATGGAAGGCTAGATTTGGCATGAAAACACGATCACGGTACACGTCTGATCAGCACGCTACACGAAGTGCAAAGCTCAAGTCAGAAAGCTGACCAGATTGCAACATTTTACATCGCTTTGGAACAATCGTCTCCATGGCGGATGTGAACACGAGTGCGGGTAAGACACTTTCGAGATGAGTCAGATTGCGAGCATTGCTAGCCCAAGCTGGGGACATGGCTGTTGCTGGCGAAATTGGCACCACAGCCGACACAAAACACATCCTACACAGTCGACGGCATCCTGCGCATACAGCACATCCTACACGTCCGACGGCACCCTACGCATCCAACACATCCTACACAGCTTATGCAGCCATCGAGCTGAATCACGCCTCACGACAGGAACACTTCGACGGTCTGATCGCCGTGTTACGGAATGACATAAATTACACACGACTAACATTCCGCTTCAACCGACTGCGCCCTGACATTGTGGCTGACTTAGAAACCGTAGGACTGGGCGGGCTCGTCCGGAACGCCACCAGCATTCTGACTGTTCTGGAAGTTGTTGGATCCAGCGTCTTGGTAGTTGCCGCCGAACTGTGAACCCCCCGCCAGGCCGCCGCTGGATCCGCCGTTGAAGTTCTGCTGGCCGCCGAAGCCGCCGCCGCCCCGCTGAGAGTCGACTCCTGCTCCGTTGAAGTTGCCGTTGAAGTTGCCGTTAAAGTTGCCGCCACTGGTTTGGTCCGGGTACTGCGCCTCACCCTCATACGTGACCACAGCCTGGTAGCCGCTGTCTCCTTCGACGGTGTAGGTCACGATTTGGACACGGCCATCGGGCAGGCTGACCCGGTACTGACCTGAGGTCACCACGCCGTCACTCTGCTCCTGGTGAGAGTAGTCGTTCCCGTACTCGGGCTCAAGCACAGCCCAGTCGAAGTTGTACGGCATACCCTGGCCAGCGAACTCGTCCACGAAGGTGGAACCGCCGAAGCCACCGCTGGACCCGAAGTTGCCGCCGTTGGCCGGCTGGTTGAAGCTGGAGACGCCGCTGGAAGTGGGGCTTGCTGTGCCGCTGGGGCTGCCGAGGATGTTTCCGAAGCTGCCGCCGTTGTTGTTGAAGGAGTTGCCACCAAAGTCTGAGCCGCCGCCGCTGCCTAGCGGAGCCCCGAAGCCCTGTGAAGAGCTCCCTGACGAGAAGGTAGGAGCGCCGTAACCCTGCGAAGAGCCCCCTGACGAGGCTGGGGGAGCGCCGTAGCCCTGCGAAAAGCCCCCTGACGAGGCTGGGGCAGCGCCGAAGCCCTCCGGCGCCCCAGTCACTACTGCCGCCGCCGCCGCCACCGCCAACAAGCGTCCAATCGTTGCCATATTGACGGCAGGATGAAAGCGAAACTGGTGCGTGCTGACGAGGCGGTACTGCCTTTATACCGAGCGCCCCTGGCCGCCGGGCCAGCAGCAGGGTCAGGGGTCAGCGGTCGGGGTCAGCGGTGACGTGAACAGTTTGGCACAGTTTGTTTCGCAGACTCGCTGCCATCTTGTCGGCGTTAAACACGCGGTGCAATCTGCTTGTGAGTGATGGCTCGGGTGACGTCTGTGGAGCGGCGGGCACGTGTGTGAGTTAACACTCGCCGCACTGCAGGGGGAGGGGTCGACAGAATCTGCCAACCTGGAGAATTTTACTCTAAAACGCGCAGATGCAATGGACAAACTTTAGTACCTGTTCGAGTACCAATTGCACAGCTTGTGCCCAGAATCGAATTATTTTTATTCTATGTTTTGGTCGGGCGTGAGTGGCATCATCGTGATAACACCTCCCGCGACTTTTAACACGCGCCCTGGGGGGGGGGGCAAAATCCGCCCACCCCTCCGGTTTTTCGTAGGTAACTCCAGATTTTACCTGCTGATATACGCCATTGTTTGTGTACCTGCTAATAAATGACCGGCGAGTTGTTTAAAGTAAGAAAAATGAAAATCGACCGAACGTTTTTCGAGTTAAGGGTCGCTGAAGTCAAACAAAAATTATCAGCGCCAGACCACAAATATCGGTGCTGATGCGCTTCCCGTATATTAGCAAAAAGGAAGTGTTCTTTGCAAAACTAGCGACTTGTTTGATGTACATTGTCATGCTACATTGTTTCAAAGTCATGTCAAGTCACCGATGTCAAGTCAGGTCAAGTTCATGACAGGTTAGCACACGACCTGGAGGGGGGAGGGCGAAATCCGCCCACCGGTCCGATTTTTCGTACATAACTCCATATTGTACCGGCCGATATCCGCCAACTTTTTCCCTGTGCCTGCTTAGAAATGACCGGCGCATTGTTTAAAGCCAGAAAAATGAAAATCGGCCGAATAATTTTCAAGTTATGGGCCGTTAAATTAAAAACAATTCGCAGCGCCATACTACAAAAATCGGCGCTGATGCCCTTCCCGTATATTGTCAAAAGGAAAATGTTCTTGACAACACTAGCGACTTGTTTGATGCATATTGTTATGCTGTATAATTTAAAAGTCATGTTAGGTCGCCGAGGTCAAGTCAGGTCAAGTTCATCACAGGTTAATGGAACCAAACTTGGTCAACTGGAATGTGTCATAAATGCAAATGACTGTCATGCGATTGATGCCACTTCACATGTTACTCCCTGCACATCCGGAAATCTACTCTTTGTCATTGTGTGCCTAAACATTTCCATACTTTATTCATGTATTTCACGCCTTTCTTTGCGAAGCCGATTGCGCCGGGCCACCCAACGGAGCAGTCGGGTTGGGAGCCCGGTTCCGGTAACTGGAGCAGGAAATGACCTAACAAAGTGCTGTTATATAGGTGACCTGAGGTCAAATGGCGGATCTGACATCTTTATTGCATCATTAGTAATGTCCAAAACATCATCAATGGCAATTTTGGAGCATTAAGACACAATCACAGACATCCATAACAATGACAAGCCAAGTGACACAAAACCAGAAAGTTTTATATTTTGACCTCATTTGACCTTGTAGATATTGACCTAAGGTCATGAACTTTCCGCACAATAGAGCTTACTATCGTGCCCATCCACCTTGCGAATTTCGTTGCTCTAGCCTTCATAGGAGCTGAGATCATAGGGGGCGGAATCCGCCCCCCCCCCTCCAGTGCGCGTTATTTTCAGAGGCTCTCCAGGGCGCGTGTTAAAGGAAATAAAGGGTGTACAGAAAGAAACGGCCAAAATTTGGGCACAAATGTACTAACCCGCCACGTATTCGGGGAAGTGACACGCCTCTCCCCTTCCCATAAGGCTCCCCGCGGATAGCGAAAGAATGGCGCACGGTAGAGCGCCGAAATTTGTCATATCTTTTCCCACATCAATTTTATATGATGTGGGAACATTTTGAGGTCAGGTCATCTATGGACGACGAGTTAGTCAAGGTCAAGGCAGGTCACCTCCGGAAAGGTTCAGCCAGTCATCACGCTTCAACGGCCGTTTGAGCGTTACTGCACAGTTTGCGCCATCATGGAGCCAGCATCGGCGGTGTTAGCCTTTTAGTTCGCTGGAAACCTCTCGGCCTTTTCTACTTTCTTTTGTAAGCTTAAATGCCAGTGGTGTTTTTAGTAAAGAAAGGGACACATGCTCCCATGTAATCGAACAGGTTTTGCAATGCTTCTGTCGGTTTTGTGGCATAATTTTGATGTAGCAACTGTGTCACATGGGTATAAGACAAGATTCATTATTCGACCTGAGAATACCACGCGACCGACTATGATAGCGATCTTATATGTACCCGCGGATGATTTACTTGGCGTATCTTAGGATGTATGGGGCATGACTGCACCAAACTTTTGTATCTGGTCAATTGTATTATGCTGGACTAAATTGGACATTTAGCCAAACAGGTTAAATGCTTATAGCTGCCCTGTAGCGTCACATGTATCACTCAGGTCAATACACTTCACTTCTCTGGGCTGTTGTTGCACGGCGTCGTTTACCCACAAATGGAATTAAATCGACCCGTAACTTTTCAACTTGAACAAGCGGCGCAATCTGCCTCCCCCGTTCGGTGGGGTCCGTTTGGATCTCGACCCCAGTAACGCGCTGGTCAGCGTTCTCTCGACCTTGGTGCAGATGGACTAAAGCGAAGACGATTGGCTGGCGACGATTGGATCATTTTTGTTGGTTTCTACTTCAATCCCAACAATATTTTCAGCTCGCGGTTGTATTTGCCTTAGAGACAGTAAACAATAAATTAAGAGTTTTGCTGTTGGCAACATTGACTTTAGGTTTGTCAAATCCATCGCCATGCTCAATTACGTCACGTCAGGGTATAAGTATGATTTTCCTGTGTCGGTGAGCCTATAATATATTCTAGTCTTTTCTAGTCTACAGTCCATTCCTGTCTCGGTGAGTCTCTAATATATTCTAGTCCATTCTAGTCTATAGTCTATTTCTGTGTCAGTGAGTGGGCCAAGGATGGTCGGAAGGCGAACTGGGGAAAATACTGTCGTGACTTCACCTTTCTTTCCGTCGCGATTATCACAATACTCGCCTCTCATCGGCAGAGAATGTGGGGCAGCATTTGTGGCCGCGACAGTGTGACGGAGAAAATGGTGTTCTTTTTAAGATATTGCCGTATGTTGTGGCCTCATAATTAGCATTTCGACATCACACCAGCCTCAATTCGGGCATCGCCAGCAGTGCGTTCTCGCTCTCCTCATCTATGGAAGCAAACGTGAACGGCACTGGACAAATGGCCGTTCAATCTTCACGCTTGAGGGTGTTTGCGAAATCCGACCTCCATGTCCGTGCCATCTGTATTACCATGTAAGGAAACACATGACCAATTTGATCCTACACCGCACTAATATGAGTGTCCTATTGTAAGCTATTGCCAGATCTGAGCATCTCATTAGAAACCATTACCCAATCTGAATATCCCACTGGACGCCATTACCTAATATGAGCATCTCTTTGAAATTTATTACCTAATCTGAGCATCTTTGAAGACATTTCCTCATCTGAGCATCCCATTGGGAGCTCTTACAAAATCTGAGTATCCCATTGGAAGCTATTAATTACCTAATCTGAGTATCCCATTGGAAGCCATTACTTAATCTGAGCATCTCACTGAAAGCCATTACCAAATCTGAGCATCTCATTGGAAGCCATTAATTACCTAATTTAAGCATCCCTTTGCAAGCCATTACCCATGCTGCTAGCAGCTCGTTGACTTGCACGATTAGAAGATCGGCGGGGGCCAATGGCGCTCCTCACATCACGAAGTTCCGACCTCCCCGAGGCGTCAAATTAGCCTTGGCCCAAACACTGCGCGGGACAGGTTTCACGCACTGGCACTACACCGTGGAGGATCCGGTTGGGATGGAGGAGGGGGAGGCATGATCCGCACTGGACAGCAATGAGGGAAATCGGCGGCCTGTACGGAACAAAAGCTGTTCGAGGTTGGAGGCCTGAGGTCTGAGACCGACTTTCCCCATCACCTTGCCGCACTCAACATAGGCTATATGGAGAAATAAGTGGCATTGATCGCAGATAATGCGCGATCTCGCGAGAAAGCGATCTGACAGGTTTCGCTTGATGAAGTAAAAACTTAGTGACCTGGCGAGACGCTTGAACCGCTTTCTACCATGAGGTCCGCAAAAGAGATCATCACATCAGCCAAATCAGCCAAAGGCGAGCTATCGCAGGCCGTCTTTCGTGGCTCCGAAGAGAACCTCATCTATGGTTGCATGCACTTTCTACATGAGCTGGGATCCGTTATCTGAATGGAGGTCCTGTAGAATTGTATGCTTATCATTTGAAGGCATAACATTGGCATGAAGCTGCAAGTACACTAAGTGCTCCTACTGCTGGTCTCTCGGATAGTCAAAACAAAAATCGAATAGTCAGGAAATTACTCTGGACAGCCAGGGACGTACTCGGGATAATCAGAGACGTATTCTGGATAGTCAGGGGCAAAAGCGCACTAAGTGGGCCTCTGACCCTGACCTTAGCATCGAAGAATACATTAGATCAAACTATACATTTTGCATTTTTGCCACTCAAAATGCTAATTTTTTTGGTACGATTCACGCGCCGTGAGTTTCATCTGTTCCAACATTTCTTCTTGGTCGAGACCCCCCCCCCCTCCCCCTTAGGAAAATCCTGGGGAAGGATAAAGGGAGAGAGTGAGGGGCAGAGAGGGAGAGGGGAAGAGGCGAAGAGAAATAGCGATGGAAAGAAATAGAGATGGAGAGAGGGAGAGAGATGTAGAGTGAAAAAGGGAGAAGAGGGAGGGATAGCTAAAGAGAGGGGAGTGAGAAGTGAGAGTGAAAATGAGAATGAGATTGAGAGTGAGAGTGAGAGTGAGGGTGAAAGGGAGAGGGAGAGGGAGACGGAGATGGAGAGGGAGAAGATGAGGGTGAGGGTGAGGGTGAGGGTGAGGGTGAGGGTGAGGGTGAGGGTGAGGGTGAGGGTGAGGGTGAGGGTGAGGGTGAGGGTGATGGAAATGGAGATGAAGATGAAGATGAAGATGAAGATGAAGATGAAGATGAAGATGAAGATGAAGATGAAGATGAAGATGAAGATGAAGATGAAGATGAAGATGAAGATGAAGATGAAGATGAAGATGAAGATGAAGATGAAGATGAAGATGAAGATGAAGATGAAGATGAAGATGAAGATGAAGATGAAGATGAAGATGAAGATGAAGATGAAGATGAAGATGAAGATGAAGATGAAGATGAAGATGAAGATGAAGATGAAGATGAAGATGAAGATGAAGATGAAGATGAAGATGAAGATGAAGATGAAGATGAAGATGAAGATGAAGATGAAGATGAAGATGAAGATGAAGATGAAGATGAAGATGAAGATGAAGATGAAGATGAAGAGAGATCGAGACAAAACCGAGATAGAGGCGGAGACAAAGGTGGAGACAGAGGCGGAGAAAGAGGCGGAAACAGAGGCGGAGACAGAGGCGGGGACAGAGGCGGGGACAGAGACGGAGACGGAGACGGAGACGGAGACGGAGACGGAGACGGAGACGGAGACGGAGACGGAGACGGAGACGGAGACGGAGACGGAGACGGAGACGGAGACCGAGACGGAGACGGAGACGGAGAAGGAATCAGATACAGAGACCGAGACAGAGACAGAGACAGAGACAGAGACGGTATCCTCATCATGTGCATCAGATACAATGCAACGTTTTGAGCAAATGTTTGTCCGATTTTCAGACTCTCAACATTTTCCGTTGAAATATGAATAATTCAGGCTGGCAACGGACGGTGTTTCCAGTACGTTGCACCACGCCTGTCATCCCCCTTCGCCTCCCAGCGACGTCTCGCGACTGTAGGAGAGCTTCACCCTCCTCCCCTCCACTCCACTGCACGACATGCCAGCCGTGCCGCGGCGCGTGACCCACACACTTCATGGCCGACCTTCGACGTGACGGTGTGCGGCGTCACACCCCGAGGTCGCCGGGTCGTGTGACCGGAAACGCCGGTGGCCCGACCGGAAGCGAGCGACCGCAGGTGTGGTGGGAAGAGGGTGGGGTTACAAGACGACAACTCTAATGTGCAACACATTAAAGGCTATAACTCACCAGCATAACGCGGTATTAGAGGCGCAAGATCAGCGAGGTATAGACAGGTGTGTTGGTTACGTCATAACACGGATTGGATAACCGCATGGGTATCCGTCTACAGTGGCGTAGCGATTATTTGTCTTCGGGAGGGCACGCCCCACCCCACCCCAACGTGCCGTTATGCTACGAACTGATCTTTACAAGCTGATGTATCTATGGACCGCGAAATATGTCTTGCATTTGAAAACCGTTACACATGCCAGGATACGACATGCCGTATATGTTGTATAGAGGGACTTCGGGAGTCGGAACACACGATGTGAGTTGGAAGCAGAATATGAAGGCTCCATACTTGATGGGTGGCCAAGTGCTATCAGTGACTCAACAGGAGAAGGATTTAGGTGTTATTCTAAACACAACATTGGGGGCATCAGAACAGACCAAGGAAGCCAGGAAGAAGGCACTGAGAATGATCGGGGCAATAAATAGGAAGGCATCATACAGAAGTGAGGAAGTCATCAGGAAGCTTTACTCTGCATGTGTCAGCCCACATTTGGAATACTGCATCCAAGCTTGGTCTCCTAGCTATGAAAAAGATTGTTGGCTTTTAGAGAGAGTACAAAAGAGTGCTACAAAAATGGTTAATGGCATAAGCAACCTGGCATATGAGGAAAGATTGAAGAAATTGAATATGTTTTCACTTAGATATAGAAGGCTGTGAGGAGATCTCATCGAGGTCTTTAAATTTGTCCATGGTCTGGATAGGGGATATCTTTGGGAAATGTTTGAATTGAACAGAAATGATGCAATTAGAGGTCATAAATTCAAAATTAAAGTTAACCACAGCAGAACAAGGTTAAGGCAGACTTTCTTCACCAACAGGGTAGTAGAACACTGGAATCAGCTGCCAGACAACATTGTCAGTAGCAGCACATTGAACATCTTTAAAAACAGCATAGACAATCATTATAAGAATAGAGGGCTTGCTTTTCAGTATTACAGGGAGGGCTGATTGACAGATTTGGTGGGCAACTGGTTCAGTGTACAGAGTGCAACCAAGAAGGGCCCTTTTGGCTCATAGTTGCACTAATCTTGTATGTCCTTATCTCTTTATGTCTAAGGTTCCTGGACTTGTTGCAATTTGCTCCTGTCTACAACAGATAGATTTAGGACAGTCCAACTTTTGTGTAACCGGAGTATCCGTTGGCACCGCGATGTATTTACACATGACCGAACCACTCGCAGGGTATTGATCGGCATGGACCGCGAAACTGAGCATTGCAATTACCACAGATATGAAAATATGTCCCCTTATGCTCATCGTAATTCAACCAAGCAGAAATATATGATAAACACAGAACAATTCGACTCCGAACAGTTTACAACTAGGGTAACTTCGAAGCCAGAACAAAACTCACCAGCAAATTTACGCCCGACATAACAAGCAGATGCGCGGGAGGCTTAGACACTTGTTGGCCAGAGGGCGCGTGGCATCGCCGATCGGGATAATTAGACACAGGCATGCACGCAGATGTGAAGGAGAATTTTCTGGGATTTGTTCATGATTTCAAGGCAGTCATTATGTTCGAAGATATTACATACGCAAAGGTGCATTATTACATGCTATACTCACCTAGATAGTCAGTGTTTAGTAATCATGCAAGGCAGTGACACTGACGAAGCGCTGCTTTGTGTACCCATTTGTGTACTGAAATGAAATCAGTTTACGACGCCTCATTCGAGATGCGTTTTTCTCTCATGTGTCCGGACTCGTCAGGGCGTCCATCTCCCACGTGTCCGGACTCGTCAGGGCGTCCATCTCCCACGTGCCCGGACTCGTCAGGGCGTCTACCTCCCATGTGTCCGGATTCGTCAAGGCGTTTATCTTTCATGTGTCCGAACTCGTCTCCCATGTGTCCGGACTCTTCTCCCGTGTGTCCGGACTCTTCGGGTCCTGTCACGACCGCTCCGATCGTGAGCTGTCGCCGGTCGGCCGGCGCCGACTGACGCTGACGTCACCAGTTGACGCCTTGAGCGGCGGCTGTCGCGGCGGTGTGTTGTGCTTGGGTCAGATCCGGCGGCTGTCGCGGCGGTGTGTTGTGCTTGGGTCAGATCCGGTGGCTGTCGCGGCGGTGTGTTGTGCTTGGGTCAGATCCGGCGGCTGTCGCGGCGGTGTGTTGTGCTTCGGTCAGATCCGGCGGCTGTCGCGGCGGTGTGTTGTAGGTGTGTTTTGTTTGGTCAGATCCGGCGGCTGTCGCGGCGGTGTGTTGTGCTTGGGTCAGATCCGGCGGCTGTCGCGGCGGTGTGTTGTGCTTGGTCAGATCCGGCGGCTGTCGCGGCGGTGTGTTGTGCTTGTGCGGGTTCAGATCCGGCGGCTGTCGCGGCGGTGTGTTGTGCTTGGGTCAGATCCGGCGGCTGTCGCGGCGGTGTGTTGTGCTTGGTCAGATCCGGCGGCTGTCGCGGCGGTTTTTGTGTTGTGCGGGTTGTGTCAGATCCGGCGGCTGTGGGGGTGTGTTGTGCTTCGGTCAGATCCGGCGGCTGTCGCGGCGGTGTGTTGTGCTTGGGTCAGATCCGGCGGCTGTCGCGGCGGTGTGTCGTGCTTGGGTCAGATTCGGCGGCTGTCGCGGCGGTGTGTTGTGCTTGGGTCAGATCCGGTGCCGGCTCAGCGTCGGTGATCATGGGACAGGGAGGCCATTGTACCATATGACCATTGCACATGTAGGGCAGGGAGCTGGTCGGAGTCGTCTGCCGAGCGCATCCACCCTCCCCCCCCTACCCCCGAGCCCAGGTACGTCATTGGCCCGGGGTAGATGTGACCAAGCGGTGCGCGACTGGTCCTGGCCCTGGCTCATCACTTCTATGGACTGAACAATTTTCAGTTATCTTCTGTCTTGCATGTGGATTGAATATTGGTGCCATGGCGTTGTGATTTTATCGTATCGCGAGACTGGGTGGCACGGATCGCCTGGTGGGGATATCGGCATCTTGTTGATTACGTCTCTCAGGTGTTCGTTGAAGTGTTGTCTGATTCTCCATCGTGTTTCCGAGATGTATGTAATGTTGTCGGTGTTCTGTGGGCAGAATATGCATCGCAGCGTGTTTGAGGTGACGTGAAGTGGCGTGACGTGACACTGACAGGTTAGGCAGGCCATGCGTATGTGACATCCTATGTGACGAGTTGCTCACAATGGTGCACATCGGGAATAGAGTGTGACTACTTAGAAGTGTTTTACCAACCTTCCCCTTTTTTCTTTCTTTTTGTTTTGCCTGTGGACAGCGCAGCCTGGTCTCTACAGTACGGTTCGCTTGTTTGTACATGCATTAGTTTCCTCGTCCTTGTTTCTGATGCGGCATAGGGTTCTTAGTAATCAGTGCAGAGCCATACACGAGCTTGGATTTTTCTCCAGATTTGTTTCTTTCTTCAACCTTTCAAACCCTTGCACTTATCTAATATTTTCACCAAGCAGCGTATCGGTACCTATGTGATGGAGCGCCTCAATTCCCCCTTGTTGTGATCAGGTGAGGATATCGAGCGATGGCTCTCAAATGCGTTGTTGAGCTTTTGCTTACTGGTTTTTACGTTCTACATTTGGGGGAGCCACAGGCGCTGTGTTATCTTCGCTGTCATAAACTACTTTAGCTAACTATAGAGAGCATGCGCGGCTCTGTCGCGGTTCAGGCATTCATAGCGTTGTTTGTTAGGCGAGATCTCTCATCTTCCTCCATGGGGTCCTTCCAGCGGAGGGCATAAGCGCCTCTTGGTGCGGCTATTTCTACCTGGTGAATGGCATATTTGGTATTTCTGCACCGTAGGGCAAAATTCGGCTCCTGATTATAATGTTCAAAACAGGCGTGCCTGTTCCATGGTAAGATCTACCAATAGCTGTGGTGTCACATAGTGCCCAGACGTGTCTTTTCCATGGTACAATTTCGCAATGGTTGTGATGCTGTATATTTGACCAGGTGCCGGTGTCACATCATATAAAACACGGTTGTCCGGATCAACCTACATAGCATCGTTTATAATTTAGTGACGGAAATGTCGTGGTATGTTCCTTAACTCATCCGTTTCACCTCGCTGGTACTTGACCATTACCATACAAGCTTGCATGGATTGTGGCACAAGATTCGCTGGAAGACAAATCATTGCGAATGACTGTAGCGTACGAACGTCCCATTTGTACGTTGGTCACACATAGGTAGTCTTTCGGAGTTTTCGAAGCAGTCAGTGATCGGAGGCGGTCAGAATTGTAATGTTGGATCTTCACAGCGTTAAGACCAGCATTGAGCCTGCAATTGCAGTAGGTAGGAATGTAAATAAACCCTTGCGCATTGTAATTCCATAAAATAGACATGTCCAATGACCAGAGTATATCTGTTGGCTTTGTTTTTCCGTCAACTTTCATAATTTTGAGACCATAAAAACGCAAATATTACACTCGACATATAGCGAGCCATCTCATGCCTACAATTTCGACTAAATCTAGCATATCACACATTGGCGTAGCAAAAGCCTAAGTGTACGACATCTCGAAGTCAAAATAACTTAAACTGGTCCTGCCAGCTTTACCTCAACAGAATAGTCAATTTGCGTACATGCATATCAATTACTCCCTTGTTCGCGGATTACTGGAGGGGGTATATAAGCATATGATGACGGTATATATATATGCATATATATATATATATATATATATATATATATATATATATATATATATATATATATATATATATATATATATATATATATATATATATATATATATATATATATATGTATATTTATGTGTGTGGGGGGGGTGTCTGTGTATGTGTGTGTGTGTGTGTGTGTATGTGTGTGTGTGTGTGTGTGTGTGTGTGTGTGTGTGTGTGTGTGTGTCTAGGTGTGTGTGTGTGTCTTTATCTGAACATGTACGTATTTGTATATGAATGTAAGTGTATATAAATAAACCGCTAGTTTGTAATAACGTGCAACATCATCTATAAGATAGGCACGTCACTAACTACAGCCTGTGCCGGACTCTGTGGTTTGTCGCTGCTTCCTGCGAGCCCCGTGCAGCGCAACTCAGCCTGCTGCCGCCGGGCGCGTGCCACGTGGCACGGGTGGCGCTTCCAGAAACATACTTGAGTGGGGGTGAATGGTGAACATCAGGAGGGCTCGTGAGGTAACAGATAGGTAACTGCCACATATGGATCTGTGGCCTGGCCATGCAATGGCTCCATATAACCCGGCTATTGTTGTGTGTACTAGCATAACAAGAACATGAAATCGACATGTCAGCACACATGCAATTTATTCACCAACCATGTGTTGTCGCATACGAATAACAGTGTATTAATGCACGTGGTGATCTGCTGTCATGGGGACGAGTAGTCCAGGAGTAAGTTGCCCGTCTCACAACCGAAAGGCTGTGGGTTCGGGTCTCGCCTCTCGCTACTATTCGCCCGCGACCAATCGGCGTGAGAGATTGGCGACGCTACATGACTCAACGGTCGACGTGTCGTAAAAAAAACCCAACAATCACGATCATCCTCTTCTGTTATGAAGACTATGCGAACACGTATTTGACAAGTATCACATGACAAGTATCTAGGCACACATATATTAAAGCTACTAAGAACACCGTCAACAACAAACCGTTCTCCCTGTGAACTTCGTTGACACAAGTAGCAACGAACATTGGGAGATGAAGAAGTTCGTCTGATAAAAGCAGTGACGTGCACGTCTCTCGTGGGGGACGAGTAGCCTAGGGGTAAGTTTCCCGTTTTCCAATCGAAAGATTGTGGGTCCGGGTCTCACATGTCGCTACCCTTCGCCCGTGGCCAATCGGCGTGAGAGATTGGCGACGCTAATTGGCTCAACGGTCGATGGGTCGTAAAACCAATAACTAACCGACGTCTCTCGTGACAATGGGTGTCCTCTAACCTCTGACCAATGACCTTTGGTGATGGTAACCGCATGTCCTCGTCCAGGATTCACCCCGCTTCCTCAAAATTCCAACATTTACATGGAGTAGCTTCTTACGACAGCGTCCATTGATCCAGCAACCTTCTCGCGCATTTGCGTATTTCTGGCTACTGACTCCCATGTAGGCTTCGTAATCACTGCCAGAAAGCTAACAGATAGATAACCATTCAATTTCGGTGCTATGATGATGACTAGCATGCTAAAAAAACAACCACCCGGTGCCTACATTGACAACAGACAGCACCAATCTTGTGCCTAACTTCACCACACAGAACAGCAGGCGTGTGCCGAAACGGACACCCCCCCCCCCCAAAAAAAAAAAACTAATAAGAATCATTCGGTGTCCCAAATTAACCACAAATAAACCCAAATTAACCACAAATAAAAACCAGCTGGGACCTAGCTTAACTGCAAACAAGTTCTGTGCCACACCTAATTTAACAATCCATAACAACCAGCTTGCACCTAATTAACAACTAACACTCAGCTTGTATCTAATTTAGCAACGAATAAGAGACAGGCTACACCTCATTTAGCAATCGATAACAAATTGCTTGTGCCCCAATTAACAACAAATAAGTGCCAGGTTGCACCTCACTGAACAATCTATAACAACCAGCTTTTACCTCAATTAACAAAAATGTAAGTGCCAGGCTTTACCTAATTGAATAATCCATAGCAGCCAGGTTGTGCCTCAATTAACAATAGTTAAGAGCCAGGGTGTACCTACGTTAACAACAATATTCAACCAGTTTGTACCTAGTTTAACGGCAAATAAGAATTGGGCTGTGTATAGTTTAACATCAAATAACAGCCAGCTTGTGCCTAAATCAACAACACATAAGAGTCAGGCCGTGTCAACTGTAACATCAAATAACAACCAGTTTATGCTTAAATTAGCAATAAATAACAACCAGATTGGGCCTAAATTAACAACAAATGTCTCGCTGAACCGCTGGTAATATCCCACGAATGTTCGCCCCAGCGATTTGTCGGCTCGGACAAATGACACGGAAATAGATATGGTTAAGTGTTACATTTTCGAAGCGATTTCACGTGCCGTCGTCTTGGACCTTGCCGCCGTGTCAGCTGCGAGGTTTATCAGTGCACGCCGCCGACCAAACCACAAACTATGCTGTTTTCCTGCTCGCAATTCAGGTCGTTCCAGGTATTGCGATTCGTGTAGAATCGAACGCAGTCTTGGCCATTGAAGTTGTTGGGCTGGCCGCTCCCAAACATCTGTCGGAACATGCCACTCGCGTTACTATTGGCCTTGGAACATGCCACTCCCGCTACTATTTGCCTTGGAACATGCCACTCCCGTTACTATTAGCGTTCGAACTTGCCACTCCTGTTACTATTAGCGTTGGAACATGCCACTACCGCTACTATTAACGTTGGAACATGCCACTCCCGTTACTATTGGTGTTGGAGCATGCCACTCCTGTTACTATTAGCGTTGGAACATGTCACTCGCGTTAATATTGGCGTTGAAACATATCACTCCCGTTACTATTAGCGTTGGAACATGCCAATCGCGTTCCTATTCGCGATGAATAATTCGCCAGGGCCACACCCGAAGTACCCGAAACCATTGCCGAGACACCGATCTGAGTTCTCGCATCGATTACTTTTTACTTCACGCTGGTGCGAAGATCAGCTTCAATTCGGTGGGCTGGGAGCCACTATTGCGCTTAATTCGTATTCTTTAGTTGATGTACTATTCTATATTTTCATCGTTTGCGTCGTCTTTCAATCACTGGAATTTTGTTTCGGGCACGTCAACTGCACGGCCATTTAGCGTTCTTTTGCTTAGGGTAAAAGTAACAAGACTAGGCAACGGAAACTAGGCAAAGTTCCCCTATGTTCCTTCCTCATCGTCCATGCAGGATAGATTGATGTTACTCCTCCCCTCCACGGATATTTTTATCACAAACAACAACACGCGATAGTGCGCTACCGCATGCGATAGCTAGTGGTGCACCCTGTGCCGACCCTAGAGCACCCTATGTGTGCCCTAGTGCATCCTATGCCGGCCCTAGTGTACGAAAATTTGAGGATGTCATGTCATGTCACTGACCGGGACGTCATACGGGGGAATATGCCTGACTGTTTTCCCACAAATTCACGAACCATCGGCAAATAACCTCATATATTTGTTTCTCAATGGTCGATGTACGCGTCGTGGTTATTAGCATCTCAGCTCATGTGCTTATTATATCGGCCTTGGGGCATTCACAGGCTATTTTCTATCGCATACCAAACGTGACCTCAGATGACCTATTGCCGATGCTTAATACCTTGCTCCTTGTATTGGTTTATTGGCACCCAACACTACTTTTTCCAAAAGTTTATAAAACCTCCCCAAACCTCATGGGGTGGTCGAACTAGATTATCAAATTAAATTGGTCCAACACATGATCGCACACTCACCAGGAAATCAACCGGCGTGCCATCGCTCCACACGAACGTGCCCTCCGTACTTCTGTCGTTCAGACCCATCCACGCCCTACTGACGCCGGCCTTTTGCAGGAGGCTGAACACGAATTGGTTGTGGATACTGCAACCAGAGGGTAGATGGCAGATGTGTCAATCAGCCAGTCAGACTCGTGGCGAGATAGGAGAGAAATTCAGTGGCAGAGCGAAGCAGAAAAGGCAAATGGATCAGAGAAGGAAAGAGAAGCAACAGAGACAAACAGAGGAAAACAAAAAAGGAAAACAGAGGCAGAGAGAAAGAGAGAGAGAGAGAGGGAAAGGAGAGAGAGAGAGGGAGAGGAGAGAGAGAGGAAGAGAGAAAGAGCGAGAGAGAAAGAAAGAGATACATGTATTAATATATATATATATATATATATGTGTGTGTGTGTGTGTGTGTGTGTATTGGTAGATCGGTAGAGACAGGGAGAAAGAGAGAGAGAGAGAGAGAGAGAGAGAGAGAGAGAGAGAGAGAGAGAGAGAGAGAGAGAGAGAGAGATCGTGCGGTTAGAACTCACGCAGAGTGGAACGATACTAGGTTGGATCCCGGAAACACATTCTTGCAGAAGTCCCGGGCTTCCGTCCACTTGACCTGCTCTCGCACTAGCAAGTAGCAGGTGCCAAGGAAAGAAGCCCATGACTTGTCGGGACAAGGCACGGCTGTGAAAGAAAGGCTGTCAGTCTTGGCGTATGGCTTGCACACGCCGAATTTGGTGTGACTCTTGCAGTCCCGGATGTCGGTAAAGTATTGCAGTTGTAATGATGTCTCAGTTAAGCCATTTGACATGCGTAAATGGGGAGCAATAACATCATGTGGGGAGCACCTACATCATGTGGGGAGCACCTACATCATGTGGGGAGCACCAACATCATGTGGGGAGCACCAACATCATGTGGGGAGCACCTACATCATGTGGGGAGCACCAACATCATGTGGGGAGCACCTACATCATGTGGGGAGCACCTACATCATGTGGGAGCACCAACATCATGTGGGAGCACCAACATCATGTGGGGAGCACCAACATCATGTGGGGAGCACCTACATCATGTGGGGAGCACCAACATCATGTGGGGAGCACCTACATCATGTGGGGAGCACCTACATCATGTGGGGAGCACCAACATCATGTGGGGAGCACCTACATCATGTGGGGAGCACCTACACCGGTCGGTTAGAGGCTACTGATATAGCTCTGTTGATAACGTTTGCTGATAAAGGGTTGCTGATAAAGGGCTGCTGATAAATGGCTGCTGATAAAATACGAGTATGAACCGGCTAATGATCTCCGAAACTACGCTACAAATTGTATATCATTCTAGAGCTTTGGGGAAATAACAACTGGGAAACGTTGTGGCAGTTAAGATTTAGCAAGTCTCGTTAGCTAAGCACTTAGATGATGGGCCAAAATTAGAGGCTTAATTCGTATGTCAATTGCAAAATGTTTGGAAAGATCATCGGCTATACTTTGTGATGATGTGGCAATATTTGTATTTGTCAATAGCACGTCTGCATAGACAAAGCAAGAAAAATGACGAAAGCGAACAGACCAATTGTCAAATGATCGTATGAATAACAGTGATGCTCAAGGATCAGAAGGAAATGGAAAGATTAGCTTTGTCTCCATAGAATAAAAGCGCAACTTGTGGTACGTGCTTGTGTCCAGCTAAGAGCTTGGTTTCTCAAATTTGACAGCACATGCATGCAATGTATTTCCTCAGTGTTGCCTTGTGCTGCCACTTCGTGACGACCGGTGGCACTTACCCTTCGCGTGACTGCCGGTGGGTCGCTGGGGACCTTCGTCAGTCGGGGGCGGATGGTGCGACGGGAGGAGGGGGAGGGGGCTCACGATGGCTTGGTCAATGAGATTTTGTGAATCTATTTTATTGTACCTGAGGTGTTCTTTGGTCCGGGAATATAGAAGCAGTGTCAAGGCGGATGTTCTGCAATATGATAAAGCATATGATGAGAAGAGTAAGGGGCGCGGATGGCCGGGTGGTTAAGGTGTTGGGCTCTGGGTATCAAGAGTCCCGGGTTCGACACTAGCGCCGCTCGGAACATTTCCCAATCCCGCGGCCCGCCGGCGAAAGAGTGTGGGCGGCGCCATTAGCCGTGAATGTACATAAAGTGCATTGTGAACCACCCAATAAACAATAAACAAGATGAGAAGAAAAACTCGTGGAGAGAAAAGCAACCACCCACAAGTGTGCATCATCTAACAACTATGGTAAAAATCGCTTAGAAAAATTCGGGTTATTACACCCAATTGTGCCTACACTGGTGAGTTTTCCTTAGAGTGCAAGTTAGGATCGTCGGTTCTGTGAGGACTTGCGACATGTGCAATTGCAACTGTTGTATAACAGTGCAGAGAGTGTGTGCCTTAAGCACGTCAAGAGCTGGTTTTGCATTAAAAAGGACTTTCTGCTACAGGATTACTAACCGAGGTCTGAGTCCTCTCTTTCTTTTCTTTCTTCTTCTACATGTGATTTCAGTCCGGCTATTCTGTTGCAAAACGCCGCCACTCACATTTTCCTGAGCAGGTCTTCGTACAAGCCGACTGGTCTTCTCCTCCAAGGATTCTCGCGGTGTCGTTTACAGTCAAACGTAGATGTTCGAGTGTGACGTCAGGCGTAGATGTATCGCCGTCGTCGCCATCTTGCTGCACCTTCTGTTTGAGTGTCATGTCAGACGTAGGTGCATCATCGTCGTCGTCACCTTGCTGCACCTCCAGTTCGAGTGTGACGTTAGACGTACGCCCCAAGACGACGTCTTCTCCAGGCAGCAGCAGTTGTCCGAACGTCTCGGCAGGCGTTCTGCAGCTCCAGGAGCGGCACATGTGGTCGTTGGAGCAGCACTTACCGTCGTGCAGCTGGTACCTGCACGTGTTGCCGGCGTCGCAGAACTGGGCGGGCCCGCAGTCGTAGCCGGACAGGCACTCGACACAGTGGATGTTGTGGCAGAAGCCGGAGACGCACTGCTTGGCCTTCGCGCACAGGACTCCATTGGGTCGCTTGGCGTTGCAGATGCCGGCGCCGGAGCAGAACTGGTCGTGTGCGCAGTCGTGGCCGTCGGTGCACTCGATGCACTGGCCGCCGTCGCACTGTCCCGACAGACACTCGCCGTGTGCCGCGCACTTGGCGGCGGCCAGCCTTCTGTCGACGCACTGTCCGTCGTCCGAGCAGAACTGCAGTGGCGAGCAGTCGCCGTCGGCGCCGCACGCGCGACACATGCCGTCACAGAGCAGCGACACGCACTGGTCGCTGCTGTCGCAGAGCGCGCCGTCCGACAGGCGCTGCTCGCACGTGCCGCTGATCTCGTGGCAGAACTGGCCCGGGCCGCACTGCTTCGCCGAGCGACACGTGACGCACGTGCCGGCCGCGGCGCACACGTGCGAGCCGCACTGGCCGTCCGCCTGACACGTGTCGCCCAGCTCGCCCAGCGGCTGGCACGTGTTGCTCGAGTCGCAGAACTGGAGGTCGCCGCAGTGCCAGGCGTTGCGGCACTCGGCGCACTCGCTGACCAGTCCGGCTGGCAGGCAGAGCCCCGACCGACAATGCTCGTCCCGCCAGCAGCCGGTGCCCGTCGTCAGCAGCGGCGTGCAGGCGCCGTGGTCGCAGAACTGGCTGTGGCCGCAGTCGGCGCGGTGGGTGCACTCCTGACACACGCCCAGCCTGCAGATGTGAGAGATGCACTGGCTGCCCTCCCAGCAGGGATCGTTCAGAATACCGGGCATCTTGCACATGCCCAGGTCGCAGAACTGGTGGCCGGCGCACGGGAAGTGCGCAGAGCATTCGGCGCAGGCGCCCAGCGTGCACAGCTGCGACCGGCACACGCTGTCGCCACTGCACGCCTCGTCGGTGGCCAACAGCGCGCGACACTGGCCGTCGTCGTCGCAGAACTGGTGCTGGTGACAGTCGGCGCGCCAGCGACACTGCACGCACCGGTGCTGCTGGCAGAGCCGCTTGTGGCACGCGTCGTCATCGGGACACGGCTCGCCAACGGCTCGCAGCGGCTCGCACTCGCCGCGCAGGCAGAAGAAGCCGGCGCCGCAGTGGCGGTTCTCGACGCACTGGACGCACACGCCCTGCTGGCACACCTGGACGCCGGCGCAGTGTTTGTCGAGAGCGCACTGGACGCACTCGCCGGCGGCGCACACCAGCCCCGCGCCGCACTGCCAGCTGTGGTGGCACTTGGCCGGGTGGTGATTGCACCACTTGCCCTGCCGGACATGGCACGTTATCGTTATGCCAGCTATGGTGACACCTGGCCGGGTGGTGATGGCACCACTTGGCCTGCAGGAAATGGCACGTCATCGTTATGGCGTGGTGGGGGAGCGTCCGAGAAACGGTCTTAGTTTCGGGGGCACTTTAAATAAAGCCACTGAAAAGGACACAAATATGGTCCGGCGGGATGCAGTTCTCAAATGTGCTTTTTATGCTGTAGCTTGTCTTAGTTTAACGATTACGAAGGATGGGCCATATGGCTGTATGACCGAAGCAGTCGATGCGCCTTTAACCACAAATAACCAATCAAACGACGATTAGGAAGGGGTGAAATTTCCCATCCCTAAACGGTTTGTCATTAGAAATCAACAATAAAGCGAGACCCAGTTACAAAGTCTCATAGGACACGGTCACCGAGTCTCATAGGACGCGCTCACCGAGTCTCATAGGACGCGGACACATAGTCTCATAGGACTCGGTCACAAAGTATCATATGACGCGGTCATAGAGTCTCATAGGACGCGGTCACAGGGTCTCATGGGACTCAGTTTCAGAGGCTCATAGGAAGCAGCTAAAATGTTTCACATGGAAGTCATTATTGCAATCTGATTGTTCTGTCCCTAGCTGAGATATACTGATTTTCCTGCTTTAAGATCACCTAAAAGCCAACACACCTAAATATCCTTCCCCTCAATAACATCCAATTTCCTACCTCCCATTGTATGTATTACAATGGGAGGTCACCCCTTAGTTGAAAGGCATCTGCCATTGACCAGACTACTTTTTTAGGTCCTCCAGGTCTAGTTGAATGTTACCAGATTGTTCATTACTGTTAGCCACTCCTACCAATTTGATGTCATCAGCACATCTGAAAACCCTATTCATCAGCCCTACCTCAATGTCATTCACAAAAATGATGAAGAGAAATGAACCTGGAACAGAGCCCTGTGGTTCTTCGCTTGGAACATCCTTTCATTCAGATTTACGTCCATTTAACACTGCCATTTCTTTCCGTCCCCTTAACCATGCACCAATCCAACCTTGAACCTTTCCATCAATTCCATGTTGCTCTGGTTGCTGAATTAGACGCCCATGTGGAACTTTATCAAAAGCTTTGTTAAAGTTCAAATGCATAACATCCCTCCTGCTCTGATTGCCCATATATTTTGTTACATATTCCATGAACTGCAATACGTTGCTTGAGCAAGATCTTCTAGATAGAAATCCATGTTGGGTATCGTTTCAAAGGCTATGCCCATTCAAATTTGTCTGAATATTCTCTCTACCAGTTTTTCTGGCACCTTGAAAACTACTGAGGTCAAACTGACTCGCCTATCGTTTCCTGCACAATTCATGCTTCCATTTTTGTAAATCGGTATCACATTTGCATTTTGTCAAGCCTCAAGTACTTCGAGATGTTCCATAGAACGCCTGACACTACTAAAATCCTGGCATATATATCGCCCGGCCCACGGACTTTATTGCGTTATATATTCCTCAACTGTTTTTGCCAAATGTATGTAGTTATTGTAAGATCCTCCAAAACATCACCTACCACGGCGCAGCTTTCAACTGATCAAATGTACCAGAGTTATCTTTAGTAAAGACTGATGAGGATTGTTTTCTTATGGACCCCACTAAATTACAGTCATCAACAACTAGTTTACTGTCTGCCTCCAGTGGTCCTACACCGCACTCATTAGAAATATGTTTGTAGAAGCTAAAGAACATCTTAGCTTTGCCTGCTGATCATTCTTGAGCTAATTTGATTTCAGCCAGTCCTTTAGATGCCATAGCACACCTAACGATATTTATAGCTATTCTTTACCATTCAAGATTTGCTTCAGTGTTCGCATCTTCTCTAGTTCCGTCAATGCCTGTTTATTTGACTCCGGTGCATGGTTTACTTCCTTGGTGAACCGTGAAGGGTGTTTAACCTTGTTTAACGTTAGTGCTTTCATTTTGGTCCGCTGGCACACAGAACGCCCAATACTAAATCTTGTTCCGTTCTTCAGAATGATACCAAACCACAATGATTATACTCTTTCATCATGCACCCAATCCTCTATAGAATGGCATTACATTGCATTATTCACATACAGCAGTATCCCGCCTCCTATCCTTGCCTTCCGTTGATGAGCAAGTATACTGTAGCTGGTCAGGTAAAGTCCTTGCAAGGTATCTTTTTGTAATGCTTTAATTAATCAATGGCTCAGTTATGCATACCAAATATAGTTTTTCGGACCACATATATGCATGCAGTTTCCTAGTTTTGTTCCTAACACTTCTGGAATTTGCATAAAAACATCACAAATTATTCCTTTCCCTGTTTGCAATACTTCTTTCTATTCACAATTTCAAAGCCTTTGTCCATTTTCCTTAGAGCTACTCTGGTACTCAGACGTCTAGTAACTGCCAACTCTCTACTATCCTGGGTCTTAGCTACCACCCTGCCACTCCTCGAATTCTGCCCCTGGCTTGCTCGACCATCGTCACCTATGACTGGCCCTGCCACTAAATCATAGATGGAAAGCTGGCCAACTTACCTAAATAAATTCCATTCGCGGTCACAGACGCCACCAGTTTGCATGTGTGTGCGTGTATACGTCCATGCGGATGTGTGTGTGTGTATGTGTGTGTGTGTGTGTGTGTGTGTGCGTGAGTGCGTGTGTGTGTTGGCTTCAGTAGGTGTTCAGCTAGATAAGCTTTATATGTTAGCTAACCTAGCTAGGGCATTGATCGTTGTGCGGGATGTTGGTGGATGGTTTCTTTAGGATGTGGTGATGGTTGGGGTGGGTCTTTTTACCGGGCTTATGGTATCTTCCACTTATAGATTTAACTGGATGGGCACTCGTGGCTCTTATTAAGTCTAAACACTTGATGACTTTATGACTTTATGTTAGCCTCGAGGTAAGCTTTGAATGTTTGCCTCCAGGTTAGCTTTATGTGTTCGTCTCGAGGTTAGGTTTGTGTGTTAGTCTCAAGGTTAGCTTTGTGTGCTAATTTCGGGGTTAGCTTTGCATGTTAGTCTCGAGGATAGCCTTACATATTCGTCCTGAGGTTAGCTTTGTAGGTTAGTCTCAAGATTAGCTTAGTACGTTGGTCTCAGTGTCATGCTTGTGTGCTAATCTCGGGGCTAGCTTTATATGTTCGTTTTCTAGGTTAGCTTTGTACTTTTGCCTTGAGCGTGTTTTGGAGCAATTCGGAAAGCCTATGTTTTATAAGATTGCATGGAGGAAAAATTGCCCAGCGAGCCATCAAGAACACCTGTAAAAGTATGAATTACGAATTTCTTACCGCAGGCAGGTTCGCATAGCGTGGTGCAGAACTAATTCAGTGTCTTCGCTGCCAGAACTGGTATGCCCAGTTCATATTCTTCACAAAACCGAACATTCTTGTCCAACACGCTCACAGTAACAGTCTCATTGCACCCGGTTGTGTGTCCCGCTGACACCCCATGGGGTGGCGCAACCAGCTCATAGAAGGGTCATCCATTGGCATCGTGCCAGTTGACCGTCCGTCTGTGACTCACGTGGCACGCGATGTGCGGGTGCGGTGCTGGGTGTGGCTGCACGGCCGGCAGCTGGAGTAAGATGACCTGCTGCTCCGCCGCCAGTCGCGCCGGAGCAGCGCTCAGCACCGGAACTGCGCTGATCGTGGTGGTGGTGGTGGTGCCGAACAGGCCGCTGAACAAGTTGCAGGGGAAGAGCGAGCAGAAGATGGAGGCGAACTGGCGTCCCTGTACGTCATCGTCGGCCGGCCGACTCGCGGCGGAGGAGCTGTCGGTGGCGGTGTGTGTGTCCAAGGCAGCAGCGAAGACCACCAAGGCCGTCACCTGCCACACGGCAGGGGAGGGGTCAGTGCCAAGCCTGGGAAGGGTCGCTATGAGGAAGAGTACAGTACAGGGGCAGATCCGGCCAATCAGCTACTAGCAGTCAATGAGCCCTTTGCCCGCGTGTCTTCGGTCAGATCCCTACACCGCATCTCGGGGGTTTCTTGAGGATCCCCTGTCGAGCCTCCAAACTAAGCGTTGCACGATCACACTGAAGGGATTGGATCACACTGAATCACACAGGGATCACACTGAAGGGATCACACTGAAGGGATCACACTGAATCACACAGGGATCACACTGAAGGGATCACACTGAAGGGATCACACTGAAGGGATCACACTGAAGGGATCACACTGAAGGGATCACACTGAAGGGATCACACTGAAGGGATCACACACATCGGAAAGCCGTCGACGACCGGAGTCGGGAAGTGTTGTTATTGTTTATATATGGATACTTTTGAAAATGAAAATTTTGGTTTTGGAAAGAAGAAAAAAGTTATAAATACACTTGATATCTGCGTATTAGGGTACTTTAAGTCGTGCAATGCAATTCCAACACTATTTTATGGCTCGAAATAAACCCTCAAAAGCAGTGTCTAAGTAGCGCCAGTGTACCACATTGCTCACTGTATCGTCGCTTGACCTCAGGCCATAAGACGGAGGTCAAACACACTGGACAAGGAACTTCTCATGCATGCATACCACTAGTGCTTCTGCATGCATATCATGGTGACAACATTGCACACATAGCCCCCCCCATCTCATCCCCCAAAGCAATCTCAGAGACGTCGTTACATTATGTCATCGCTCATGCGACAAGATGAAGAGTCTGAAGAGTTCATCTCGACATCCAGACAGAGGCATAGAACAGCTGTCAATACCAAGGTCGTGTGCAGTCCCCATGATAGCTGTCAATACCAAGGGCGTGTGCACTCCGGATGATAGCTGTCAATAGCAAGGTCGTGTGCAGTTCCCATGATAGCTGTCAATACCAAGGTTGTGTGCAGTCCGGCTAATATCTGTCAATACCAAGGGCGTGTGCAGTCCGGATAATAACTGTCAATACCAAGGTCGTGTGCACTTCCCATGATAGCTGTCAATACCACGGTCGTGTGCAGTTCCCATGATGGCTGTCAATACCAAGGTTGTGTGCAGTTCCCATGATAGCTGTCAATACTAAGGTTGTGTGCAGTCCGGATAATAGCTGTAAATACCAAGGTCGTGTGCAGTCCGGATGGTTTCATACACAGTGCTGGGGGCTTGATCATGTGCGCTGGAGGACATTAGAAGACAACGGCCAGTCCAAGCGTCATTTTGACTGGAAAAGGTCTGAACGAGAGCAGCGAAGGTAAGCTGGCAATGGCGTTTCAGAAGTACCCGATAGGCTGTCGCTTATTTAGTTGACTGGGTTTTCACATGCGAACAATATGAAATACAATAGTGTTATAACAATATAGTGATATAATACAGTAGCATGGTAAAACAGTAATGCAGTCACTGGCGGGTCTAGTGGACTACTGGGTCATGCCTCCCCCTTCCCGCCGTCCCCAGCCTGATTTTCCAGAACTCTTGCAAAAAATGATTTTTTTCAAAATCTAAGAACATATATTAGGACAATATTGTCTTTAGTCGATCCACGAAATGTGAGCTCTTCAAAACCAAAGAGGTTTTTTTTCGAAATTAGATTAAAAAAATATGACACTTCTTTACCAACCGCCAATGATTACGATACGAAAAAAAACAACCTGCATACAATAATGTCCACAATGATATCTACAAGCATGTCCTCAATCATGTCTGCATGGCGATTATCATGCTCACACTCATGCTTCCGGCCAGTGCACCAGGAGCGTTGTGGAATACGACACGCTGGTGTACCGCCGTAGAACACGACAGACTTGTGCGTCGTTATGTGACACGGCAGACTTGTGTGTCGTTATGTGACACGGCAGTCTTGTGTGTCGTTATGTGACACGACAGTCTTGTGTGTCGTTATGTGACACGACAGACTTGTGTGTCGTTATGTGACACGACAGACTTGTGTGTCGTTATGTGACACGACAGACTTGTGTGTCGTTATGTGACACGACAGACTTGTGTGTCTTTCTGTGACACGACAGACTTGTGTGTCGTTATGTGACACGACAGACTTGTGTGTCGTTATGTGACACGACAGACTTGTGTGCCGATATGGGACACGATAGACTTATGTACCGCCGTAGAACACGATGTACTTGTGTACCGCGCCTGCCCCCTCCTCCAGTGGGGTTGTTGGGGGGGCGAGCTGAGTTTGCTAACGGAATCCCACGTTAGTTTTCGTTGATGCCACGATTAAAAGCGGTAGTTTTTTTTCTGCAAATCTACTGCCGCAGCCATCCACTTGTTGATGCAAGTTGCACAGCTAATGCTGTTTGTTGTTTTGTGTGTGAAGTCAATCCGGAGGGGTAATCTCGAGACAAGATTTGAAGACAGAATATCCCCAACCTTGTAATGGCAATAACGATAGGCGCAGTCACAGTGGGGAACGGGCGGACAACCTCCAGTCCAGCCAACCACCACATCTCTCACTCCCCAAATATACATATGTCGCATATACATATATATATATATATATATATGTATATATATATATATATATATATATATATATATATATATATATATATATATATATATATATATATATATATATATATATATATATATATATAAAATATACATACATATATATAAATTTAAATCTCCTTTAAAAAAAAACTTTTTTAAAGGAATTCTGAAGTTAATTATAGTCGTCGCTTTCATAGTCCTGGGTCCATCTCAGCCATTGCTTGGTAGGGCAGGTTGGCACCTAGCATGGGTATGGTAATGCGATATGCATACAAACAATCGCGCAATTATTCCTGAGATTATAGTCCGAAGAAGTGAAAATTTGACCGTTTATAGTCCCCCTATCCAGGGGGCTATAAACTGGCTACGCACTTTTGGAAGTGTGCCCTATGATAGCTCTACCCTTCCAATAATTTTACCTATTAACATGGGGACCTATGTGGTATGCCAGCTACCCCATTTGTGTCGATCATTGCCTTCATGTATTATGCCCACGCAATAATCTTCGGAAATACACGCCTAAGCTCCCCATCGTAGTTGCCCTGGTTTCGTCACTAATGTACATTTTGACGATATACGCTTGGGAGAGTTTACGATACAATATTTACAATTATACGATATTTCATGCATCTAAGCTAACAGAGATATAACGGGAACAATAACCAAGCGCAAAACAGCAGAAATGTTGTGACATGCGACAGACACGGCCTGCCGAGTACTCAAATGGCACGGAGATGCCTCCAAAACACACCCAGGGGCCACTCCTGCGGCACCAGGGTTTTCATCCGGATACAGTATGCAAAGCAAAAGGTAGGGAAAGCTAAGATAAGAAAAACTCAGCATTTCAGGCCGCTGCTACAAAATGTCTAAGCACGGCAAATTAATGCACCACAAGGGGTGGCAACGAATAGCCCCGGTCCCACGGATCGTGGCTGTCTACAACGTATTGCAGGACTGAACTCGATAGCCATAGTTGAATAATCTTCCATCAGAAAACTTAGTCCCATGCTATAAATCATAGGATAACATTTAATGAATGAGATTGCTAAGGTTTTTTCTTTACTGATATTGATGTATATATATACATCAATAAATATATATTTACATATATATATATATATATATATATATATATATATATATATATATATATATATATATATATATATATATATATATATATATATATATATATATATATATATATATATATATATGTTTATATCAATACAAAACGGCCACGATATAAAAAAGGCGTATCGTCACACCCACCGTAAGGACTCCCACTGACGACCGTTGTGCCATGGTTGTCGCACAGTCTCCGACTACTATAGATGTGCAGCCTGCAGGCGCTTTTATTACCTGTCGTCTGTCGTGCGGTGACCCAGAAACAATTTGCGCCGCTTCAAGTCTTTCCGCGTTACCGGTCCCACTTGTCCTAGTGGAAATCGTCACTCGTCAGCTTAACTGGATACCCGGGACCACGGGTAGTCACCTGCGCTGTATGTCCGGATGGCTTTCTTCAGTCAGGAACGCGGACAGTATGAATGTTTGCAATCAAGATATATATATATATATATATATATATATATATATATATATATATATATATATATATATATATATATATATACGATATATGCAATATATATATGCATACATGTGCATATATACATATATATATATATGCATATATATATATATATATATATATATATATATATATATATATATATATATATATGCATATATATATATATGTATATATATATATATATATATACATAGTATTTCGAAGGGTGGGATGGGGCACCGAGACACTTCGGACGGCCACCAAACTGAAGGGGGAATGGGCGCACGGTGTACCGTACTGGCCACGGGGATGTCGCCACTTGCTAATATGACGGCCCGTTGGGAAGCCTAGCTGACCGCAACGACCCAAAGTGCTGCGCCACCGGGTAGGTGTTACTGGATTTTGCGAGGCATACGCATAAGCGGTGGTAGGGATTGCGATGTGGTGTGTGTGTGCGTGTAATTTTGGCGATCAGGTTCTTTTTTTCGGCATGTTAGTGTGTTGTTTACTTCCCCATTACACAGGGTCCCCAGGGTCGCCGCCATCATACATGCATTGCGTACAATACCATTGCTATTGCTCTTGGCAACTTTTACAACATTTGGCTTATGTTTCGCTTTGGGAAAGGAAAATTGTTGGAACTGATACTGCATCTGAAAGAATAAAGAATGCATACATGCATACATATCTACATATACACATGTATGCATACATGAGACATACATACACGTATTCTACATACATACACGAATATTACATGCATGATGCAAACATGCAGATGCAAACATAAATACATACATGCATGCAGAAAAGAGAAGTACAAATACAGACTACAGATGCGTGTCCTAAAGAATGTAGCTGGATGTGAGAAATGAGCACACCAGGATAATTTGCCGGAATTGGGACATAGATTAGAAGAGGCTACATTTCGGGTCTTATTTAGATGAATACTGCTGCGGTTAGTCGCAACAATTGGCACCAAAGGCGGCGCAAACTACATCTATGATTCAGCACACTTTACAAATCACCCCTCATCCCCCGGCCCCGGTCAGCCGTGTCCCCAGGTTGTCTGCGTCTGCCGTACCGCTGGAGGGGGCGACTGTGTCTGTCGTACCGCTGTAGGGGGAGGGGGCGACTGTGTCTGTCGTACCGCTGGAGGAGGGGGGACTGTGTCTGTCGTACCGCTGGAGGGGGAGGGGGCGACTGTGTCTGCCGTACCGCTGGAGGAGGGGGGACTATGTCTGTCGTACCGCTGTAGGGGGCGACTGTGTCTGTCGTACCGCTGGAGGGAGCGACTGTGTCTGCCGTACCGCTGGAGGGGGCGACTGTGTCTGTCGTACCGCTGGAGGGGGACGACTGTGTCTGTCGTACCGCCGGAGGGGGCGACTGTGTCTGTCGTACCGCTGGAGGGGGCGACTGTGTCTGCGTTACCGCTGGAGGGGGGCGACTGTGTCTGTCGTACCGCTGGAGGGGGCGACTGTGTCTGTCGTACCGCTGGAGGGGGCGACTGTGTCTGTCGTACCGCTGGAGGGGGCGACTGTGTCTGCCGTACCGCTGGAGGGGGCGACTGTGTCTGTCGTACCGCTGGAGGAGGGGGGACTGTGTCTGCCGTACCGCTGGAGGGGGAGGGGCCCGTAGGGAGGACTGTGTCTGTCGTACCGCTGGAGGGGCGACTGTCTGCCGTACCGCTGGAGGAGGGTTGTCTGCCGTACCGCTGGAGAGGGGACTGTGTCTGTCGTACCGCTGGAGGGGGCGACTGTGTCTGTCGTACCGCTGGAGGGGGCGACTGTGTCTGTCGTACCGCTGGAGGGAGGGGCGACTGTGTCTGCCGTACCGCTGGAGGGGGGCGACTGTGTCTGCCGTACCGCTGGAGGGGGCGACGTAAGGCGACTGTGTCTGTCGTACCGCTGGAGGGGGCGACTGTGTCTGTCGTACCGCTGGAGGAGGGGGACTGTGTCTGTCGTACCGCTGTATGGGGAGGGGGCGACTGTGTCTGTCGTACCGCTGGAGGGGAGGGGGCGACTGTGTCTGTCGTACCGCTGGAGGGGGGCGACTGTGTCTGTCGTACCGCTGGAGGGGGGCGACTGTGTCTGTCGTACCGCTGGAGGAGGGGCGACTGTGTCTGCCGTACCGCTGGAGGGGGACGACTGTGTCTGCCGTACCGCTGGAGGGGGAGGGGCGACTGTGTCTGTCGTACCGCTGGAGGGGGAGGGGGACGACTGTGTCTGCCGTACCGCTGGAGGAGGGGGGACTGTGTCTGTCGTACCGCTGGAGGGGGCGACTGTGTCTGTCGTACCGCTGGAGGGGGGACCTGTGTCTGTCGTACCGCTGGAGGGGGGACGACTGTGTCTGTCGTACCGCTGGAGGGGGACGACTGTGTTTGCCGTATCGCTGTAGGGGGGAGGTGACTGTGTCTGTCGTTCCGCTGGAAGGGGAGGGGGCGTCTGTGTCTGTCATACCGCTGGAGGGGGGACGACTGTGTCTGTCGTACCGCTGGAGGGGGACGACTGTGTCTGTCGTACCGCTAGAGGGGGCGACTGTGTCTGTCGTACCGCTGGAGGGGGAGGGGGGACGACTGTGTCTGCCGTACCGCTGTAGGGGGAGGGGGCGACTGTGTCGTGTGATAGCTGTCCCGGTCAGACTGGCTGAACACTGCAGCCAGGAGCTGGCTTGCTGCCACGAGAACGGGAAACCTGCCTCAACTCGCCCCGTCTCCAGTCTGGGTTATCGGATCCCAGGAATGCCGGTTTGCCGGTCCAATGTTGCTGATTCAATGTAGTTTGCTAGTCAACACCTTTGTGCACCAGGGAGAGGCTGCTAAAGCCTCCTGGCTGGGTAGCAAAGCTTCAATTGATACGCCTAGCCGTCCCGGATTCTGCGTAGAGCCTTGAGTGACAAACTGACAAGGACTCATGCGTGACTTTCGCGAGTTGGCATGACTAAGCTGACCAAACCCAACCAAACCATTCACGTGAGAGGAGGATCTGCAACGTAGATTATTCATAGGACTATATCTCTTCCTCCCACTGACGATTCCCTGGTGCACGTGATCCGCCAAATGTCCTAAGACCAACGAAACACAGCTCATTCACATGGGCTGATCTTTCGGGTGCATAAGGAAACTCGAATATCACATAAAATCATATACTTAACATATAAAATCCGATACTTAAAACATGAGTGCAAGAAATGTTTTTGTAAGCACTATGATGTGCAGGCTAGGTGAGGGGTGGGGGCAAATAAATGAAGAAAAAGCAGCAATCTATACCATGAAATACGTTTACCGTTATCGCTATGCACATCGTTTCGACCTTAAACCGTCAACATATTTGTGTTCATTGGCCCTCCCAGCCTACTTCTATGTAGGGGGCAGGTGTCATGTCTCCCCGCTCGTAGGCATACCTATGCTTAACAGTACAAAACTGTTGGGATAGAAGCGGGGCTATCGATTGTCGAGCATTATTCTGTACTGTTAACGTTATGTGATCCGGGCTTGTTCAGAAGCTACTCTTGCTGCACTCAGTTCCAGAATCCGCCGTATAGAGGACGACTTTTTCCAAATAGCGTTAGTACGGAACTGTGACAGTAGTCAAACATTATCTCAGGTGTGTTTCTGTGCCTAGAGAGGTCTACAGAATAGTCTCCCCGCACCCTACCCCGTCCTTCCCCGGTTGTTCCCTGTATGCGTCAGTGCACAGTTATTTTCTTCGATATAGACTGTGCACTGACTTCGATATTTTCTTCGATATTCTTCGATATGATATAGATTCGATATACACCAATTGTGGGTGGAATTGCAAACCACTGCTGGCTGCTTGACTCCTAGCCCCTGCCTCTGGGGAAGAAAACAGGAAGGCAGCCTACAAAGGCTGAGAAATCGTAAGAATCTGGGGTGACGTGGACCAGGGTAGAGAGTTTTTAATTCGATACGCGAACAATGGGATCCGGCTCGAAATCTGTCGTTAAGCTGGCAAGATATCTCCATCCACAGCTTACTGGATTGAGAAGCACAGCACACAAATCAATGCTGCCAACACTGGAATAATGAATGGCTGCTGGTGCGGCCATTCATCCTGCGGTCTTCACCAGCCGACACCATTGTCGACCACGTCATGTACTCGCCTGGGAACGCTGTCCGTCACGCGTTTGCAATTCATAAGAGTCAGATGGTTTCAAGCAGATTTAATTTTTTCCCAGCGATTGTCGCTGGTTGCACGGGTGGCTCCCAACTCAGGCATTGGCGTGCTGAACATGCGCTCTTCGAAACATAACGCTATATTAATCGCTATTGCGTTCTCAAGCTGTTGTCTTCTACACAAGAGTGGACAGCCAACTGGTCCTTGAGCGCTACGTGAAACATAATGTTTTATGCATTACCATTGCGCTCTAGAAATGTTGTATTCTACACAAGAGTAGAGTGCCAACTGATCTTTGAGCGCCATGTGAAACCTGACGTTTTATTCCTTGCCATTGCGCTCTAAAAATGTTCTCTTCTATACAAGAGCAGAATGTGAACTGAATGAGTGTTAGAGCAAGTCAGTGAATAGGTGAAAGACAAATCAAGACGTGAAGAGGGAAGAGAAAGGCAAGCATACGGGCATATTACCAATTTCGGATTGTGGCCATCCAGAAGTTGCGGGAATGAATGACGAGCAATAAAAATGAAGGCAGTTCGGATTCTTTATCTTTGCTCACAATGCTAAGAGACAAATGTGGGTTCTTTGAACCACCCAGTGACAGTGACTATAATCCTACGACTGCGCATGCAACGGCATGATTTTGTTATTACTCGGTGTGAATACATTCGCATGGGTCATCCGACATCAAATTAAGTTTGTCGATACGTGTCCCGCTGGTACAGAACTTCGGAATGTGCAATACGACGCATTTGGACTCATTTTGTGTAAGTTGGAATGTTCTGTCCCGCTTCAAACCTGATCAGCAGCCGCACGAAGAGCCAAATGCCACAGAAGGAATTGCATGGCAAGCGAAAGCGCCAATACAACGTACTTGCAGAGCGACAGATGACTTCTGAGAAGTGCTGCAGGCAGGTTGTGCGCCAGTTAAATCCAGCATCACTCTGAGAGACGCTTACATAGTTTTCAAGGAGGATAGGTATGAGATATAATGCGAAAAGCACTAAAAATATGATCTTAGCTATGAAAGTTGTGAACACTAATTTTGTAAGGTTGCTGCGGGCTGTAAGAAACACTTCGACATTCGAAATTTGTGATCCTACTTCAATGCCTTCTGGGTGAAATGTGCTCAACTATCACCCAGTTGAGTTCTGATGATTTGTCTCCTTGATTGTGTGAACCTGATTTACCCTGCTTATTTGCCTATTGCATAGTCTGGAGCAAGGTCGTCTGGAACGATGCACCATTACAGAGCCTGGAACCTACACTATAGAACATGGTCTGGTCCGGAAACAATGCATCATTACAGAGCCTCGAACCTACACTATAGAACATAGTCTAGTCCGGAAACAATGCACGATTACAGAGCCTGGAACCTACACTATAGAACATAGTCTAGTCCGGAAACAATGCACCATTTGATTCACGAAAAAGATCGGCTATGTTGTCATCGATAACGTGTCATCGGTTGCGTGAATTCTTCGAATTCACAGACTCCCTATATCTCTACCAAACAACTCTAACTACGCGAACCATTGATGATACCATGTACCTGGGCACGCCTCTGCTCGAAGAAAGTGCATCAGAAGCGCAAAAAAATCCCAAAATGTTCGGAACATTTCACCACATTCGTTAGCCGTCAAATCGAGAAAACAAATCCGATTAGGTTGCTGCCGTTCTCTTGTAAACGGACCGCGCGATCGGAACTTTTGCGGATGGACCGGATCGGAAATTTCCGTTTACGGCTGACCTGCTCATGTAAACGGGATATATGTTGAACTTTGCAGTTTTTGGTGCATTTTGTCGTCATTGGTAAACTAATGTAAACGTCTGGAAGGGAATAAAACAAGCACACATTACCGGCATAGTTGACATAGTTTATAGCATGCTTCGCCGATACGCTTAGCATGCCTCGCCGATATGCTTAGCATGGCTCGCCGATATGCTTAGCATGCCTCGCCGATATGCTTAGCATGCCTCACCGATATGCTTAGCATGCCTCGCCGATATGCTTAGCATGCCTCGCCGATACGCTTAGCATGCCTCGCCGATATGCTTAGCATGCCTCGCTGTCATTTTTCACCATCCATTTCGTCCAGTCCGTTTGACTTTGTGCTGTAAGCAACAGCAATACAATGAGGATATGAGCTTTCTACCGCTCAGGAACCCTGCCACATTTTCAGCAACTGGAGCTTGATAAGGTGATTTGTGAGGAAATCAGTAGAAACTTTAAGAGGAAGTGCCTTATTCTTGGTGACTTTAATGTAAAAGGTCATGAAAATCCTGGTGTTGGCTCCCATCATGCAAAATGTTTAGGAAATGCCTTGACGAGGACCTGTTCTTACACCAGTTTGCATCGGAACCTACCAGGTATGGCTCATTCTTGGACCTTGTATTCTCGGATTTAAGTGACTTGGTTCAAGACTTGTCTGTAGGAGAAACTCTGGGAAGAAGTGACCATAACATAGTTAGATTCCAGGCACATGTAGGGGAAATTATCAAGGATAATTTGGCAAAAGTTTCAAATTTCAACAGAGCAGACTTTGACTGTATGAGAGCGGCTTTAAGTGCCATCAAATGGGAAGAAGAATTCTCCAATTTAAATGCCTGTGAAATGTGGGAAAAGTTCAAATCTTACTTGAAGGAAATTCAGCTTAGACATGTCCCCCAAAACCAAAGACGCAAAAGAAGGGTAGGAAAGCCAGCATGGCTAACACCAGACTTGATAAAAGCAATTAAGGCTAAGAAAACTGCATTTAGAGTCTTTAATGATGCCTCAAATGTCGTTAATCTAAAGGCGTATCGAAATACCCCCTCTGGACGCGCGTAAACTATACGAGGAAGCTCACCCAAGGGTGTCGTACGCAACAAAGGCTGAACAGGACTTTGCAACCACACAACATACTCGCAAGAAATCCCTGATAGGCTCGGAACACATACAGCCCGACACGGCATCTGAGCTCATAGCTCAGCTGATGACCCTGTTGCGATCCTTTGAG
Source organism: Imbricaverruca yamaguchii (assembly GCA_034440575.1). Lineage (NCBI taxonomy): Eukaryota > Metazoa > Arthropoda > Thecostraca > Neoverrucidae > Imbricaverruca > Imbricaverruca yamaguchii. The sequence continues at coordinate 917,827 of JAOTOL010001528.1, read as the reverse complement.
GTCCCCCTGTCTTCGCCTGGAGGGCAAGTGCAGCCAACCCGACATGACAGTGAGGCGGCTGAGGTTCCACCCTCTACGAGTGGATGCCCAGCTCGCCCATCTGAGTCCCCTCCCAGATGAACCCTCGAGGGTGGGGAGTGGACCCTGGTCCAACGGTCCAAGAGGCCTCCTCGATCCTCTCAGCCTAATCCTAGGACCGCCACATCTACTTCATCACCCACCCCGAAATCCACATCTCCCACGTCCCGTCTGCCCGCTAATGTCCCCCCCCCCCCCCCCCATCCCCCCACCACCATCCCGAAATTCTCCTCTCCACTTCCTCCCTATCTGAACCTTCTCCCCGTCCCATGAGCCAGGACTCGCCCCCACCCTCGACTTCCACCTCCGCACCTACATCTCCGTCCCGACGACCAATCAAAATTTAAGACATTAACCTCCACTACCAAGAAGCCGAGAGACGCGCTCGCGAGGCAAAGCGAGCGCGCCTTGTTCAGATGGAAAGGGCCCGCGAGAGGAGTCACCAAGAAGCCGAGAAGGCTCCTCCTCGGAGGCCGGCCACCCCATCGCCACGACGGCGAGTGGAGGGCCCGGCTCCATCCCCCAATGAGATGGGCCCTCCTCCGCATCCGTACCGTCTGGGGCCCCGAAAACGAGACCTACCACCATCAAGCTCTCCATCAGGGGTGAGTCGCCAAGTTCCCGCCAAAGGAATCAGTCCCTGGGGGCGGATCGGGCTTGAACTCCCGGCTTGCCAGAGGTCCTGCTCTTGGGCGGAGGACGGAGCCAGAGCTTTAATTGTTTTTTACTGTTTTTTTAAATAAATCTTAACCGCTCCTAGTTCCCGCACCATAGTTAACTCTGGTAAAACATTTTCCTTCAGACGGCCTCTCGAGAGGGCATGTCAGGAAGATATCCCATAGTTCACTCTTTCAGTCGCATCTAGTCCAGCCTAGTCAGCCATGTCATCAGCAGTTTTACAATGGAACTGCAGGGGTGTGAGGACCAGTTTGGAGGAACTTCAAGTCATCATGTGTGAGCACACCCCTGTAGCCGTGTGTCTGCAGGAGACAAAGCTTTTAGACAGAAACCCGTTTTATTTAAGAGACTATCAGATCTTTCGTAAGGGCAATCCAACGGACACAATGGCACATGGGGGTGTCCTGGTGGCTGTCCATCACAGTTCTCCTGCGTTTCCGCTTACTCTGCGGACGAGCCTGCAAGCGGTGGCAGCAAGGGTGTCTTTCGGACACAGACATATCACCATTTGTTCGATTTACCTCCCCCTGGCGGACCGTTACCCTCATCAGAACTTGGACGCCTGCTCGCCGAACCCCCTCCTCCCATTTTACTCCTGGGTGACTTCAATGCACACCACACAACTTGGGGTGCGCTATCAGTAACATCCGTGGGTGACAACTTGAAACCTTCCTACTCGAGGAGTGGCTATGCATACTTAATACAGGCACGCTAATGCGTGCCTGTATTAAGTACCATTAGGAAGTACATCCGCCCCGGATTTTAGCGTGGCCAGCCCGCAGTTGGTATAATTTTTAGACTGGTCTGTTGACTCAGATCCTAGAGGCAGCGATCATTTTCCGGTTTGGCTTCAGTTTAGCAATGTAGCCATCCCTGGCACAAGACCACAACGCTGGAACTGCTAGAAGGCTGACTGGCCTGATTTTGCAGGGAAATTGGAAGACATTTTTTGCCGCCCCGGTAGCTCAGTTGGTTAGAGCGCTGGCCTGCACTGGTCTCCCCTGTACTGGCAACACAGGGTTCGAGTCACTTCGCGCGCTCGCATTTAGCCCCCGGCTGGGAGTGTCAGTTGACAGCTGGCCCGATAAGGCCGGGGACGAGCTACCGGGCGGCCGTGTCGGTGCATTGACGGCACGTTAAACTTTCGGTCTAAATTCTGCCGTTGAACTGGAGTTCATGAATTGGGTGGTGGGGCCAGGGTTCACGCAACAAGCTCTGCTTAGCAATAGAACCCTGGCTCCTCAAGCCACCCCAACAACAACTCGGAATAAATTTTTTATTTTTTATTTATAAATATTCAAAACGGAAATGGTAGTGCAATAACTATGGAGGGTTTCACCTCAACAGTCTTGGATTGTGCAGCAAGGTGTATCCCACGTACTTCTGGCAAGCCTCGACGCGCGGCCGTGCCGTGGTGGACGGCAGAGGTAAAAAAAAAAAACATCAAGTTGGTCGCCGACCAAACCGAAGCAATCGTGCGTGGTCTCCTACCCAAAAAGCATACAAGGAGGTAAATGAGGAATGTGAGCATGTGGCACTTTGCCTTCGAATAAAAATTCGTTGCTGCTCTTTCGTTGTCCTTCAACCATGAAAGACCGTACACACGAAAGATGAACCATGTAGTAATTCCGACCAATATACCCGGCCCACTAGCAGTTAAAAAACACGTTAAATTGATTATGACAAAGAGCCTTCGCCAGGCCCCATCTTATCGACTATAACAAAAACTAGCAACATATGGAATGTCGTGCCCAGCTAAATCCGCCTAAGGGGCCTGTGATAAATTCACTCAGAAATTTATCATTTTCACTCTGGGGCGCCATGACGCTTATCAGGGGCGCCTGGGGGTGGGGGTAGGGCGCCGAAGTTGAAAAATGCTGTAGTGCATACATCCTGTGTGCTTGGGGCACCCCAGACAGGCTCTGGAGGAGCTGGAACGATTTTATTTAGCACTGGGCGCCTCCAATAGGTAAAGGGGTGCGCATTTAGTTTTATACCATGTTAATTCCTGTATCAAAAATTCCTTCACTAAATATTATGGTGAAGTCAAACACAATTGACAATCATAATTGGTGGAAAGGCACCTTTTTTAGAGTATTATGGGTTCTACTAAGGTATGTGTTGTTGGCCATATGAAAGTTAAACAAAAAGCTTGAGACCCAAAAATTGTGCAACATTATTCAACCACGGAACCATAACAAAATAAGTTGCACTGAAATTGATCAGCACCTTATGCATCAAGTTTGGTCACACTTTTTGTCAATTTTGGTTACCTAACCTAACCCAACCATTGGGCCACAGGGTGAAATGCATACCAAAGGGACAGAGCATGTTTAGCTGACTATTGCAGATAAGAAGTATGTGGTGCCACATATGTTGCAAACTTCCCTAATTTGGAGGAATGGGTTATTTATCCGTCACATTATGAGGCTTAAATTGTATGGCAACAGGTACATTACAAATCAAAGTTAAACAAAAGAACCTTTCATAAACATAACACCACAAACTTTTCAGCAATGAAGTGTCCTGTTTATTATGGAAATAAAATGGAAATTTATGGAAACAGTGTGGTTTCTAAAATGCATGTCTCCATAGTCTTGAAACCTTAGAAACAGGTGAACCTAATACTGGATAACTACCATTGTTGCGATATTCAGCAGCACTGCATTCCAGAAATTTTGCAAATAATAGATGAATACACAGGCGCTGGAAAACATCTGAACAACCTATAAATACCTGTGGACCTGGGCACTGCTGCAAATGTGTGATCAGCACTGGATGGACGTGCTGAGGCGGTGGTTGGCTGTTTGCTGTCACTGCACGCAGCAGTGGGAGTCAATGGGGATCCGGGGAGAGCAGCCTCCTCTTCCACACAGTGAGCAGTGTCACCAGATGCACTGGAGCACCCCATAACACTGAAAGAGGTGAAACTAATTCCTGGAGAAATACCATTATTGCAATATTCGACAGCATTGAGTTCCACAAATTTTGCAAAGAACAGATGAATGCATAGGCACTGGAAAACATCTCGACAATCGATAAATATCTGAGGATCTGTGCACTGTTATGGACACTGGGATGGGGTCAGCATGTGATGCTTCGCTGTACACAAATGATCACAAATTGGAGCATGGAGAGCCCTACAGCATTCCTGAGCTGTCAGTGGTGGGTAGCTGGAACAAGCCCTCATTGGGCAAAGCTTAAAGCAAGTTTTAATGATTTTTAGAGCAATCCATAATATGTCCTCACAAAACTCACTCATGATGTTTTCTTGCTATTCTGGCTATTATGAATGCATACGATTTTGGTGCTGCTGGCATCCATACTTTGACCTGGAAACTTTCAATGACCATCTCGTCATGCACAGTAGGTCTTCAGTGCATGTATTCTACACTTTTATTGTGTTAAACACCAACACTGTCAATGTATGGTAAATGGGGCAAAGTGGACCACTCTCTCTCCTGCCATAGCCTATTACCTCAGCCAGATTTAATTTGCCTCGTGGAAAGACCCATGGAGTGTGCATGCTTTTGGCTGATTTCAGACCTTGTGCTAAGCTTTAATCTTGTGTCAGGATTTTAAAATGTTGTATTCCACTTTCTCATACAATTTTTTTTCACTAAACTGAAATTTGTAAATCTTAACAACTAGGTAAGACCGATTTTTGTGTCTAGTATCTATGTACTCTAAAATCAGCCTTTAGTGCTAAGCAAGCTTGCAGTAGCTAGGAGTAATACTTTACAAAAATGATCCCAAGACAAATCCCAGATCCCCAAGCTTCGCTTTGGGGCAAAGTGGACCACCCCTTAGAAAGCAACCCGTTGTTTGCAGTGGAAGATCCAGTTCTATTTTGTGGGTGCAATAGGTGGTCATAGCAACCCACGAAATATATTACATTTGTCCCAGATTGTCATCTTGGGATTCATTTCAGATTGAGAGTCAAATAGTAAATTTCTACCTCCCTGGACGTGCCTATGCCACTCAAGTACAGCTTCGTTTGCTGAAAATGCTTGCAACTCCTATTTCTATGACAAGCTATCATATACAAGTCACAAAATATGTCCTTTGACATTTGCATTTAATACAAATGGCGTGAAATTGAAATGGTCTGCTTTGCCCCACAATTTTTGAAAATATACAAATTGAGGTACCCTTACTGAGCAAGGATTTCTCAGTTTTATATACAAAATCTAGGTAAAATTTCCCCCTTAAAGAAAGGATGACAAGGCATTGGGCTCCATCAAAGAGTTGGTGATACCTCCATTTGACATCTCATCTTAGACTTAGAGGATATCAAACCTTAGGTGGTCTGCTTTGCCCCACTCTCCCCTACCCATGGTTTGTGAGCCTTAGAAGTGTAGGGCCTAGAAGTGTTGTGAATTTAAGCCAGCTTAAATAATAATAGGCCACTGTCTGGCACAAATTCAATTTAAGCTGTTTTTTTTTCCATCCCTATGTTGAAAGTCACCATTAATTTGTCCTTCTCTTCCCTGATCATTTGCACACCTGTCCAGAAACTTTCATCTGGGTGTATCACTAGGTGGAGCATAACTCATGCATTTGCATGGGGAATTAAGCATAACATGGGGGAGAGCTGGTTAAAAATTGATCAAATTAGTGTAACTGGGTCAAACTTTTCAACTTTGAAAAATGAAATTTACCCACACATTATGTTGCATTTGGATGTGCTGATCACCATTGGCAGATCTACAGGGCCTGTTTAGGGAGGGCAAATGTTGGGGAGGTGAATGTGCAAAACTGGTAAAAGTGCTAAAAACATATTGATTTTGAGAAAAATCTGGCAGTTTAGTGGTGGGGAGAGCAATTATCCGTTTTGCCCTAATATAGATCCACCACTGCTGATCATAAATGTGTTTTCACTTAAACAACTTTCAGCTACATCAAATCAACCTTGAAGTTTGTGTGCTGTATAACCACTGCAGTTGATGCGCTCTGAAACCATAATAACTAACTAGCTGACAGCTTTTCCCCATTTACTAACATGGCAGGCAGATGGTGCAATAATGCATCAGACACTGTTGTCAGCACCAGAGATAGGTAGGCTCGGTGACAAATTTTACATGGTTTGATATGGAGGGGGCAAGGCTGGCAAAAATTCCAGAAACATAAGTGATAAAGTAGGTTGAGAATGGTTGGCAGGATGTTCGACATGATACGAAGACGTTAGAAGTGATTCGCTGCCAATATTCTTTATTTAGATTGGTTAAGAAGGGAAAACTTAGTGTGACCGGTTTCTATTATAAATCATTATCAAGCACTCAAGCATCAAGCACTCAGTGCTTCAAAATGATTTATAATAGAAACCAGTCACACTAAGTTTTCTCTTTTTAACCAATCTAAAGATCTAATATTGGCAGCGAATCACTTTTAACATTCATATCATGTCGAACATAGGTGACTATTTTTCATATGGCCTACCAATGGGGTCCGCTACACAAATTTGGTCAGCGTTGGTTTCCGATGTATAAAATCACGCTGAGTTCAAAAATGCTCATATTGAATGTTGAAAATGCCGAAATCATGGAGAAAATCCACTTTCTTTAAATGCCCTCGGGGCAGTATTCACGCGTGACGTCACTCGATAGTAAGCCAAATGGCGCATACGAGACAAACAATATAAACGCGTATACAAGGTGGGAAGTTCATACGGCCTTGGGAAGTTCGTTCGTTGTGGAGGGTATCTATTAGTGTTTTGAGACATATTTTTCGCATTAAAGTCAGTCAGATTGGACTATTAACTGGAAGGATGGAGCCTGGGTATGTAAAAGCGGATTCTAGAAACCTCCCTGACATAAATCACATCATGGTAGCTGAGTTTTTCTCCAAGTCCGACCTCCACGTGTCTGCTGAGACCCGGGCGGTGAAGAATCAGAGGTGAGACATGATGGTTACAGGGGGGTTTGAGATTGTGGTACAGGAGGGCGGGGGAGCAGCAGCTGGCATAATTTATTTATGCTACTGGTTTTACCAATTAAAACTGGCTGGCAGAAAATGCTGGTGGCAAAAAGGATTTTAGTAGGAATGATGACATCAGTTGGCTGCCTATGGCTGATGGATATGGCTACATCCACAGCAATCTACAATTTCATAGACTTTTCCCATGTTTGTACAAGGGGGGGAATATATAACATGCATCAAAGGTGGTAAATGCAATGAATAGGTTAGGGCACCATTACTCCATATCATGCACATAGTGTCCCCTAAGACAAGTATGATGGTCATAATTTGGCCTTGTTACTTGCAAGTTGGAATTTACCCCTATTCTTTAACATGCCCATCAGCTGATATTCTAAATTTTTGTAGATACAGAAAATAATAGTTAGCAACCATAGATCACTGACTGGCCTAGTGATCATTTGGCAATTTCAAACAGGTCAAATAATTGTATTGTTCACAGAAATGCTTAAAGCTGTGTCAGCAGGCCTCGCATACATGCCATGGCATATGATTTATGTGCATGTTAAGTTTGCAGGTACAAATGTGCTTACCTAGGTACCTATACCCACCATTTAGATGTGGTCAGTTGACAAAAGGATCATGAATTTCTGTAAAATTAGAATGAATCATTTCATGCAGAATATTAAAAGACAGGCTCACACATACCATGTGTTGACAACCTGGGTGGGCATTTCTGGATTACTACCAGGATGCAGGCACTAGAGGATGAGGTCAGGGCCCTTAAGGCAGAGCTTTCCAAGCTCAAAGCTTCCCCTGCTTCACAGGGATGGCCAGAAGGGGTAAAATGTAAAGGGCAGTCTGTAGCAGGGGCATCATATGCCCAGGTGGTCACAGTGGGTATGATGGGAGGAGTTTGAAATTGTTGAGTGTATTATGCAATAGCAAGAGAGTCTCTTATTAAGTCTGAACGCTTTATGAATTTGTGTGGCGTGTGCCTAGCAGTGGATTCAGCACCTTCCTTTGGGATGTGATGCTGATGAGATTGTCTATGGTGGCACGATGGGTGTGATGGGAAGAGCTTGTGATTGTTGAGGGTGTTATGCGGGAGCAAGTGAGTGGTGCTAGACAGGCTGGGATACATAGCTTCCTAGGAACTTGGGATAAGGATTGATTGGGGTGGGAGTATGTACATTTCTAGTACCTTTTCTAGATAGGCTTAACCCAGATGGGCCCCTGTGGCTCTTATTAAGCCTTAATACTTTATGACTTTATGACTTTTATAAAAACAAAGGCAGGAAAACAATCTTTTGGTTACAAAAACCAAATAAGGCAGCTGATCTGGATGATCGATTGTCACATGAGCTGGATGATGGCCAAATATTTCGTAAACAGCATCAGCTAATCAGCGGTGGTCATAGTTTTCTCTACAGGATGGTGTCTGGCATTACCCACTGTCTGGGGATTGCCCTGCCTTCCCCTACTGTACAAATGAGCATTGACAGCATTGACTAGGGGCAAAGGTGGATCCAAGGGGTAGTGAAATGAATCCATTGACAGTTATTGCATACACACACATTACAAGAAACGAAAAGTGGTCTCGCTGAGACCCAGCACCAAAAAATAGGAGTTTTAGTCCCCTCACAGTCTGAGCAGTGGGCAAAAATTGTACAAATTGAATTTCTCCAGTTTTTCCATTTTCAGGCAGAGGTTGAACTTACCTCAAAATGATCTTCACAGCAGAACCAGGGAGCAGAAGACACCAAACTGTCCTTATCGTCACGCCTCGCCATTTGGGCCCATTTACGTCGGGGTTCAACAGCACGGGGTACTGGTAGGAATATTTTGTTAGGCGTGAGAGAGGTAGAATTAGTGCACTGAGGCACAAAACACCACTTATAAGTCACAGTTGAGCTCATTTTCATGGACTTTTACGCACAAATTCGAAACTCTCGCCAGCACGCTATTTCCCCACCCTCGTCAGGCGCAAATAACCTTGTAAATAATACCCTTGGCAGTCGTACTATCGAGTGACGTCAGTGCTTTGTCGGCCAATCAGATTATTGGAATTAAATGACGTAATTAATAGGTTTTTTAAACAATTTTTGTACTTTTTAGCTTATATAAATCACAAATAACAAGCACATACTGACTTATAATTTAAAGCACATATACCCAACATAATCTTTACCCGGCTCAAAAAAGTGTAGCAGACCCCATTGGGGTGGATGGTTATTTGCGCTCCACCCACCCACACAATCCACCAAATTTATGTAATGCCTGGAGGGAACGGACAACAGGTCCGTTCTCTCCTTCTTGGATCATTCCACATACCAGAGGTGATCTCAATGAATTTTAATAGGTAAAAATTGAGCCCAACTGTTTGACTTGAAGTTCACCAAAATCAACATGCATATCGCCCGGTTATCTACGGTGCGTCCAGAGTTGAACGGACGCACCAAACCACTTCAATTTCAGTACTGGAACAGGCTTTTGCCGCCTTCAGGTACCTACCACTACAGATGAACTCATCAAAGCTCGAAAAAAAACAGGTTTCCACTCCGATCGTACCCATTCACTAACAATTAGACAACCACTTCTGTTCGTTCTACAAATGTTCGCTTCAGCGATTCCCTCTTCACATTCATAATCTGGATCTCTTCTTTCCCAGCTCAGCTGCCCTTTCCCGACTGCTTCCTGTTGCTAGTTCCTACCAAGACCCGGCGCGGCAACCAGCCTGCGACCATTTGTCGGTGATTCTCGCCTTTTTAGCCCAATTGACTTAGCACGGGTGGTCTCCTTGCGACCACCGAGAAACGCCGACGGGCCGCGGTGGCCGCCGTGGATCTCTGGTATTTTTGGTACCGTAAATCTGGTATATTAAAAATATATGCTGGATTGTTAAGATGTACTAGATTAGTACTTGACGGGCAGTTTTTTTCACGTTAGAAGCACACCTACGACGGGGCTGCCTTCATGGGCTGCAGTCTGCGGAGTTTGATCGGACAGAGCCCAGAAGAGGTGCCAATTTTTAAAGTATAACAATCCGGCGAATGCAAGCAACATAAAAGCACGTCGCGAACCTAGACTTCTTGGTTTTTGCTTGTGCTAGTCTTCGCTGTTGGTCTCTCAAATCAGCTTAACCTTAGCGTGTGTGGTCTCCGACGACGTCGGTAGATCGGTGACTTTGTTACCCCTGGTGGACTGAACAATGACAGGAGGCCATTCGTGCTCGCCGACGTGCTTCCCGAAACTTTGACCGCAACAATGCGTCGACAAACCTGATCGCTTTCCAACAAGCCAGGGCAGCCGCACGGCGTACCATCCGGGAAGCCAAGAGAGCGTCATAGCGACAATATGTTGGTAAGCTGAACCGGCTCACTCCTACGACACAGGTATGATCCCAGATAAAACGAATATCCGGACACTCTAGCTCGACGCCACTGCCAGTGTTGCACGTCGCAGGTGACACTATCACACAACCCCTGGACGTGGCGAACATTATAGCTCGCACCCTCGCTCACCGAAGCCTAAATTGCGATTTAAATTCCACTCTTAGTCAACACGCGACTCGCTCCGAAGCATCGAAAATCGACTTTACCACCATTGAAACACGTAGCTATAATGAACCATTCTCGATGGATGAGCTAACATCACAAAGTGCTGTACTGCGCCCCGTGGCCGAGGGACCGGACACCATACATAATGAAATGCTCAGACACCTCCCCACATCTGGACTTGAAGCACTTTTAGCATGTTACAACTTTCTTTAGAGGAGCGCCAGGTTTCCACATTATTGGCGTGAAGCGACTGTCATTCCTATATTGAAGCCCAACAAGACCGGTTTTGTCCCTTTGCACTACCGACCGATATCCCAGACGTCATGTTTGTGTAAACTGATGGAGAAGATGATGAGTATGCGCCTCACGTGGTTCCTGGAACAGCAGAACTTTCTTATCTATGACGTCTGATTCAGAATGGATAACTATTCGAGTTTCTTTCGCAAATACGATTTGCTGTCATATATCCAAGGTAAATATATCACCCTCGCTTGGGAATAGTGAGTGCTCCTTAAACGTGAAAGTAATCCTGGATGGAACATAAAACCTAGGTAGACAGGAACACAGTTATGGGCGCTATATGATCAACACGGTTTATCCGACCTAAAGCCCAAATAACTAACTAACTAAGCATTGAAACTGGCCTAAGCAATAAGCTTTTTGACATTTGCGGATGATTTGAAGGTCCTTAGAGCAATAACAGGTCACAATGAGCATATATCGCTGCAGAAAGACTTAGACGAACTTGTGAAGTGATCCGAAGAATGGCAAATGAAATTTAATTTCGATAAGTGAAAAAGCATGCATGTAGGTAAGCGGCATACGAAGGCTCCATACTTGATGGGTGGCCAAGTGATATCAGTGACTCAACATGAGAAGGATTCAGGTGTTATTTTAAATACAAAATAGGGGGCATCAGAACGGACCAAGGAAGCCAGGAAGAAGGCACTGAGAATGCTTGGGGAAATAAATAGGAATGAGGCAATAAATAAATAATACAGAAGTGAGAAAGTCATCAGGAAGCTTTACTGTGCATATGCCAGGCCACATTTAGAATGCTGCATCCAAGCTTTGTCTCCTAGCTATGAAAAAGAATGTTGGCTTTTGGAGAGAGTATAAAAGAAGGCTACAAAGATGGTTAATGGCATAAGCAACCTGGCATATGAGGAAAGATTGAAGAAATTTAATATGTTTTCACTTAGATATAGAAGGCTGAGAGGAGATCTCATCGAGGTCTTTAAATTTGGCCTTGGTCTGGAGAAGGGATATCTTGGGGAAATGCTTGAATTGAACAGAAATGATGCAATTAGAGGTCATCAATTCAAAATTAAAGTTAACCACAGCAGAACAAGGTTAAGACAGCCTTTCTTCATGAACAGGGTAGTAGAACACTGGAACCAGTTGTCAGAAACCATTGTCAGTAGCAGCACATTGAACATCATTAAAACCAGCATAGACGATCATTATAAGAATAGAGGGCTTGCTTTTCAGTATTCCAGGGAGGGCTGATCGACGGATTTGGTGGGCAACTAGTTGAGTGTACAGAGTGCAGCCAAGAAGGGCCCTTGTAGCTCATATTTGTACTAATCTTTTTTTCTTCTTCTTTTTTTTCTTTTAATTTATAAATTTGATCCGAATTGTTGCTGGGGTGGCTTGAGGAACCAGGGTTCTATTGCTAAGCAGAGCTTGTTGCGCGAACCCTGGCCCCACCACCCGATCTATGAACTCCAGCTCAACGGCAGAATTTAGACCGAAAGTTTAACGTGCCGCCAATGCACCGACACGGCCGCCCGGTAGCTCGTCCCCGGCCTTATCGGGCCAGCTGCCAACTGACACTCCCGGCCGGGGGCTAAATGCGAGCGCGCGAAGCGACTCGAACCCTGTGTTGCCAGTACAGGGGAGACCAGTGCAGGCCAGCGCTCTAACCAACTGAGCTACCAGCGCTTTTATGTCTTTATGTCTTCATGTCTTTAAATATTTCACTTTGGATCATGATCTTGCATAACAATCCACGCACAGTAGATAACCTCATTTGACCTCACATTTCCTCACGGCACCCTGCGTGACCTTGTGTCCAGAATGACCCAATTTGAGCTTCTGAGGCAATGAATATCAGTCAGTAAAACATTGGCATCGTATTCGGTAACTTCAGTGATTTACTGCGGTTCACCTGATACTCAAGCATACTGTGACTTGGCCTGTGACATCACTAGTGGCCTCTAGGTTAGCAACGCTAGGTGTCATGACACAGGGATGTAGACAACTTGGAGGAGCCGAGGGGGCTTTACCCCCCCCCGGGTTCCGTTGGGCTCCCTTGGGCGTGGCCCGAAGGATCGCATCAGGGGCCCATGAGTAATGCTTTGCCCCCTGCAGGATTACCATGGTGGAGGTGGGAAGGCAGGCAACATTTGTATGCCTGTTGTTGGGCTCCTGAGAACGTCTACGAATTCGTGTGAACGTTTACTGGCCCTCATGGGCCATGTTTATGGGCCCCTATGAACGGATGCGTGCTTTTATAAACGCATACGGGCCTTTACGAAGCTTACGAGCCCTTACAGGCGTGCACGAATCCATACTAAAGTATACGGTGTCTTCCGAACGTCTGCGGATCTCCATGAATATCTACAGGTCCTTACCTAAAGACCATGGGGCCTGGTAAACTAAAGCCTTTACGAAAGACACACTGACCTTACGAACATTCACGGGGCCTGGTAAACTTCTACGGGCCCTTGCAGGCGTCTGTGGGCGGTTATAAACGCCTATGGGTGCTTATATAAACGCCTATGGGTCTGTGGACGCTTACGAGCGGGTTTGTCTCTACGCATGCGCACAGGCCTTGACAAGAGTTTACGAGCCCTTTACTTACGCCTACTTACGCCTTCCAGAATACTGCATGAACGTTTTTTTCCCAAGGGAACACTGACATTCTGCATCTAGATGCACGTGACGATGCACGGGCCCCAATGACTAGAAGAAACGTTATTTGTGTAAGGGATAGCCGAGCCGGTTTCGAAATATGGTGTTCGACATCTGGAATGACTAAAAATTGTGGGGGTAAACCGGGGCCCCTCCTTAGGAGATTATTAACTACGTCCCTGTCCGAGCCACAGTTTGAATTCAACAACTGGCAAACGTTGTCTGAATTGCCTTTAAAGCGTAAATGTCGCCACAGAAAGTTAGTGTGGCAATGCCACACCAACTTTGAGATTGGTGTGGCCATGACCACACCTGCCATACTGCAGTCTTTGCCCATGAGCCGCATAGCGTACCACAGATCAGCGAAATAGTATGTATGAAGTGTATTTAGTGCACGATAAACGGCAGCCCTTGCTCTGCCAATCACACGGCCGGCTGTCGGACAGCATTGCGACAGGCGGCGGCGGTAACGAACAGGGAGGCCTGACGCCTCGTGCAGCGGCGCTGAAGAAATGCTCCGGCTCAGGAGCTCATTACAGCCCGCCACCGATACTTCACCCCCAGCCGACACCTGCTGAGGTAACCCACCATCGAGGCGGTGTAGACGACCCACCCGATGTCAATGTCGACCAAGCTGTCAGACTGCGGTGGGTGAAAGTGTTTGCGATAGTTTCGAGCGACACGAATACTATGGAGTCGGTGTGTAAATTATAGCCTTAACTATTATGGCGGAGTTTTCAAGACCTGAATCTACAGGTAGCGATTCCCCCACCCCCACCCCCTCTCCCTATGATGGAGGAATCCGTGGGGCCGATTTCAAAGCTAAAGAGCTGCAGTCAATTTTACTTGTCCAATGTTCACTTTTATAAATTTTAATCACGTGGGCAGCAACATCGACAAATAAATAGTGTCCGTTGTAAAGAATGACCCAAATCACTCATTCAGTTGTTCTTCTGAAAGGTCATTGGGTCCAATGAGCGCATGATTTCTTTTAAAGATTGCGCCGGTGTGCAATGCTCAACTACATGTGAGCCAGGAAGAACTACATGTGAGCTGAGAGCAAATGTGGTAGCGCGGGAGGATATGAATGCGATTATGAAGCATGCATATGTTATGTTTGGTGCATTATAGGTTATTTATTTTTATTCTGGCTGCCGATGGTTATTCAGCGCAGGGGTCATACTTCGGGGACCATACTTCGGGGGTCATTCTCCGGAGGCCTGACTCGGGGGTCAAACTTCGGGACAATACCTCGGGGGTCATACCTCTTGCCATACCCCGGGACCAGACCTCGGGGACCTTACCTCGGAAACCATGCATCTAGGCCATACCTCGGCGGCCATTCATCGCGAGCTATACCTCGGGGCCAAGCCTCGGGGGGGGGTTATGCATCGCGTGCCATACCTTGGGGCCAAACCTCGGGGGTCATACATCGCCTGTCATACCTTGTGGTCAAACCTCGGGTATCATACACCGCGTGCCATACCCCGAGGATAAATATGGGGCCATACATCGCGTGCCATACCTCGGGGCCAACCATCGGGGGCCATTCATCGCGTGCCATACCTCGGGTCCAAATGTCGGGGGGTCATACATCGCGTGTCATACCTCAGGGGTCGCACTACATGTGTTTGCTTTATTCTAACATCCCCGAATGTTTGGAGAAGCGAAGAGTTGAGCGCTTGTCTACAGTTGTGCACTGAAAGCCAGCCGGTGGAACCCAACAGGACGAGCTGGACTCGTGGAAGTTGTCACTTTCTCTCCGGTTGGCCGCACCTAACTGACGCCGTCCGAGGGAACTACTGCTCTGCTCTGCTCCCCTCTGCTCTGCTCTGCTCCGCTCTCTAGTCTGCTCTCTGCTCTGGTTTTTGTTCTGCTCTCTGCCCTGCTCTGCTCTGCTTTCTGCTCTCTGCTCTGCTCTATTTTCTCCTCTCTCCTCTGTTCTCTGCTCTGTTCACTTCTCTGTACTCTGCTCTGTACACTTATCTGCGATTTGCTCTCTGCTTTGCTCTTTGGTCTGCTCTGCGATTATCTGTTCTGCTCTGCGTTCCGGTCGGCCACCAACGCTGTTTGCTGGAACGGCTGGTCTGCGCCCGCCGGCTTGCCGCCTCCACCGGTTCTGGCCGGGCCGGTGTGGAAAATAGCCTCACAAACCCGTCCTCAACAAGCTGATTAGCCCGAACAAAATTAGATCCGTGTCACGGGCGGATCCAAGGGAATGCAGTGGCTGATCCAGGGAGGGGTAAGAAAACAGTTCCAGCTTAAATCAAACACGGAAGGGTAGGATTACCTCCCATCGTCACCCTAGTCTTGAAACGCAGAAGACTGCCAACTGTAATTTTCAACTTCGACTCGCTCCCTTGGACCATGGTTTGCGTGTTTTCGGGAATCTTATTGAAAGCCTAACCGAAAACATCGCTCCACACACATTCAATGACAATACAGGAAGGTGTTGTAAGATTAGGTAGGCACTGACCCGCGGCGCAGGCACTGGTAGACACTGGATTAGGTAGGCACTAACTCTGTAAGCGCCTACGTTATCGCCGATTCTCAATGCAAATGTGTGCAGTTTCCAATCTGAGATTGTTGTGTTATTTGAATGCTTAGTTGAAGTAAACCTCTTCTAATGATCTTTCCTGACTGTTTTCAAACATTCACAATTCGGTGGTTACATGGACTACAAGGACTACCAGATAATGTTGTGGGCACTAGCAGGAAATGTTGTCCTGGTAATATTTGCCTCAGTTTTTAATTTACTTGCTTGAAGCGTACATTTTCGCCAATTTTCAAACTGTCACCTAAATTCTAGCAGCGAAGCCTTTATTATTAATTACCTTAAACACCCAATTTCTCGTATAAGTATCAATTATTCGGCTTCGTATTGTTGCTTGATTATTGTCACCGTTATCAAGCGATTTCTTAATGAGCTATTCTATGGCCTTCCGTTTTACGTCATACGATTCTAGTGCATTATGGAATAACAGAACATGACGTACGTATATGAAATCGGGACACAGTTTGATCACGCAAACGATGATGCACAAGAGCATAAAGTGACATTAAAAAGCATGCAAAATGAATGCATGGAAACTCATGCTTGGTAAGACGCCCAGTATAACGCACACTTTCAGAGGGAGCGCACCAAAAGTTCTTCTTATTATAGACAGTGCATTGGAGTTGGAGTTGTTGGAGTTGGAATGACTCCGGAATGACTCCGCCATTTTTGCTCAGAGGAGTTAGAGTTGGAGTCACTCCAGGATCGTCCAGCAGGAATTGGAGTGACTCCTATTTTAGCAAAGGAATTTGAATTAAGGAGTTAAATTTCATACCAATTCCAGGTACATTTTCCCCATTTACTGCGCATAATAATTGGTTATCGGTAATGTTTAAATGTATGGTAGAGGCATCAATTTGGTAACATTTAAGGAACCAGGCTTGACCCGACCCTGACACGTCTGAAATTGAAGACAAGGTTTAGACCCGGCGTGCGTACGTGCGCCGGTACAGGAGCACAGTATCACTGGACAGTGATACGTTGCATGGTAAACATTGAGTCTAAAATGAGTTTTGTCCCCTGGCCAAACGAGATTCCGCCGCGGCTGCTTAGTTGGCGTATACACTTTGTGTCAAATTCAACTTGACAGCAGCTCGCGATCCCACTGCAAACTGCCCCACTATCCCTAATGCGGTACCCCTGGCTTGGGAATCATTATCATTATTATTGGGACTTTAGGGCGCGAAAACTCGTTTTGGCTATTATGCTGGCGTGGGAATCACTGGTTCGCACCAATTACACTTCCAGTCACCACCGACGTTCGGATTTTCCGGCTCTGCACGAGCGCACGAGGGCTCCAGATGCCGCTGTTGTCATGGTAACCAGTAGTGGCGTACGGGTGGCGTGTGCGTGCATGACAGCGCTGAGGGCGAGACAGTGCGGGATTTGTGTGCGGTGTGTGAAGATGTCTGGCTGCGGGAAGAAGACTGGCCCTTTGGACGCCTTTTTTAAGACAGCTTCAGACTCAGAAGATGTCCATGTGGACGATCCTGATCCCTGCCTTCCTTCGGCCGTAACCCATGGTGTAAATGAAGCGGGCGACGGCCTAAGTTCTGCCCTGACGCCATCAGTATCAGTATTGGATGCTTCCTTCACCGGACGGCATGTGGATGGCGAAATCAACACCAATACCTGAAAATTGTGCCATGCCGCTATCCGAGGGAAGATATCAGTGAGTTTCAATTTTAAGCGTCATCTGCGCCGAAAACATACATCTCAGCTGGCGGCCCATGAAAAGTTGTATGATAAAAGGGCGCCGCAGCCGGAGCGCGCAAAATGTTCCAAGGAAGCGCAGTTAGACGAAGCCATCGTCACACTTATCTGATGTGTCCAGCTGCCAATAACTCAGGTAACATCATCCGTTTTCAAGAACCTGCTCCAGGTAAGGCATGGGCAGACATACCAGAATAAAGAGCCGGGATCGGATCCATCGATCCATTTATTGTCAATTTTTGGGATCCTGGATAATTTGTGTTTCTCGAAGGATCTTCTGAGATCTGGGAACTTTTTGACTCGTCGAGGGATCTTGGATTTTTTAAAAGGTACGTCTATATATTTTGCGACCTTGATCTTCTTTGTACGATCCTCATCTTGGTACATGTCTGATCATGGGTCATGGGTTGGATGCAGGGCGTCCTACAAGGATTTTTAAGTTTTCACGGGGGGTTTCACCCCGGTGTATTTAATATATGTAAGTTTTGTGAAGGGCCAGGATGTCATTTGTCGAACAGGTGACCATGCTCTTAACCAGCTTCAGCTTCCGGGGGGGGTGCACTCTAACTTTTCGCGTCCTGCTACGATATATCACCAGCATATTTTCCTCTCACTTGAAAACCCCTTTCACTGGGTGATTTCCGGTTACACTGGGAAATTTCGTGACACTTGGGAGGATTTTCCCCCACTTAACATCTTAGTGGAGGCCCTGGTTTGATGCGTTTCATGGAACGTTTGGATTCTTGAAGCTTCGTAAGGGCCCTAGTGGAGTTTTTTCTCACGAATTTGGATGAGCGTTGATGTGCCCTAAAATACACAATTTCTACTTAGGACTCAGTTTTCTAGCCATGCTTGTTAACTGCAAAAAACGCGAATTATGCATTGAAAAACAGTATTGGTAAAGTATTTATTTAACACGCACATGTCCGGGGGCAGATATCTGCCCCCCTCCCCCATGCGGGTTTTCCTAATTTTCCGCCATACTAACTTGATTAGCAACGCCAAATCTCGCATGGCTGCTCATCAGTCTTTTCCGCATATCCTCATAAATGTTTGCCCCTGGGTCATTTCAGGTCAGGTTACCAGGTCAGGCGAAGTGACCCAACATCCCTCGGAGTTCCAGGTGTTGCCACTGTCACAGTGTTGGTCCGATCAAGATGAAACTTATAGGGTGTCATAAGGTCATCAGAGACTACAATGGTGATACCATATAATTATATTATCAGTGACCTAAGGTCAGGTCAGAATTGTGGCCACCCCACTATAAACCTATGGAGGAAAACAAAACCTGTATAATTTCGCAGAAAGTGGTCCAATTTCATTTCTATTGCCCATGTCACTGAGTTTTGGGGCACTTTCAACCATCGAACTCAATGTTAAGACCGGTGACCTTGACTAGGTCACCAAAGACCAATTAGGGTAACGTAAGCATTTCCCTCAATAACTTTTGACAGAATTGAGGTAAAAACACGATTCTACTTCTATTATGATTATCTGATCGGAACGCGTCGAATTATATGCAACATGACCTGGCTCGGTCAATATTTGACCTTGACCAAAGGTCAAGGTCACATTTTGATCTAACTGGGTCATGTGATATATCATTCAAAGCGTCTCAACGAGACAATCACAATGGTGCAGGTTTTATTGCTCTATCTTTATTTACTAAATTGTTATTCGCCAAAAACCACCCCATCCCGTAGTAGCCTATTTGACCTTGTTTAACCTCTGGTGGTTAATATTGGGCAGAGCGGAAAAAAATGACCGAAATACTTTGGATAGAGCGTGTCCCAAGCTATCCAACGCAGTTTTCTATTCGTCGCTACCTAACAGAGTTATGGAGATCTTGGGGGGCAGACATCTGCCCCCCCCCCCCGGACCGGCGAAGTTGGAGCGGAGCGCCGAACGTGCGCGTGTTAAAAGAAAATTTAGGTATATAACACTAGGCACGTTTTGGTACAAATTGTTTGTAGAGGTGTATTTTAGATATATATATATATATATATATATATATATATATATATAGAAAGTAGGCTAAATATTGCCTAAGATCTGGTAGGCTCCATATCCCACCACACTTGCACTGTTCTGACACTTACCACAGAAAGCTATCTGCCGCGGCGGATTCCAATTTCGAGCGGGGGCCAAAGCAGATCTGAGAGTGTGGTGAAAGTGGGGAGGGGTGTCGGCAGGTTGCGAAATGCGAGCGATAACATTTGGCCCTATGTTCAATCGCAGATGTGTGTGCCCGCCAAAATTCCATGTGGTTTTGACTGCAGTATTATGCTGCCAAATTGTTACAACTTATCCTTCCTAAGAAAATTTCACAGTTTCCGAAACAAAAATTAAGGCCGACAAGATGCTGGGGTTAGGGAAACTGGGAGGGGAAAAATAGGAGATCCCGGTGGGTAAAATGCATCGGTTCGCCCCTGGGACTTTTCGACCGGGGGTAGTTGCGACCCTTGCCCCCCCGGAATACGCCGCAGCTAGAAACTATAATATGGCGGTTAGGGCCAAAAGCTGGGGCATAGCTAGTTTGGGCTTCCAAAAATGTTATGAAAAAAAATAGTATAAAATGTTTTTAACATTTTCAACATTTCTGAACTTTGGTGATTAAATTTCCTTTCAGGTTAAATTTTGACGCCGAAAATGGATCAAACCAGCACTTTTTTAAATTCTACTATACAAAGGCATTGTTTGACGGCCTACAATTGCTTTGTTGCAGGTCGCTGCCCCAGCATACAAAGTACCGTCATATGAGAAGATGACATACACTCTCATACCAAGACGAGTTGACAAGATCAAAAGGGAAATCAGTGCAGTGCTTCGTGCTCAAAATGTTATATTTGGCATGCAGAGTGATCCACGGTTCGCACACGAGCGACAAAATTTGGACCGAGTACTCTGAGCTAATCACTGAGTGGGAACTGGAGGGAAAGGTGAACCGGGTAGTAACAGACAACGCATCGAATATGCTGAAGGCATTTGCGCAGACCGTGCCGGGCTTTGACTCCAACATTGTGGATGACTGGGATGAGCTAGAGCCGACCGACCACGAGAATCACGATGTGTCCGGTCTGTACTGTGATGGCGACCTCCAGATGACTCTGAAGGACCTCACACTGCAGTCGGGTTGTGCATGTCACACGCTACAACTGTGTGTGAAGGACGGCCTGAAGCGGGAAGTGGACTCGGTGGTGGATAACATCATCAGGAAGGCGTCCAAAATCGTCTCATCCACCAGGCACAGCGTCTCGGACGCTGAACTGCTGGCAAAATCCGGAACACGGTTTAATGTCGCAAATGCGACCCGCTGGAATGCTCAGTGGAAAATGCTTAAGAAATTCCACTCTGTCGTCACCAAACATCCGTCGATCCAAAACAGATTGCAGGCATGCACGAAGGGCAACATCAAGATAATGAAGCATGAGCTGGACATGATAGGCGAGATCATTTCAATTCTGGAGCCATTCCAGGAGCCCACCGCACTGTTCGAAACCGACGTCTGTACCAGCAGTAAAGTCATACCAGCCATCAAAAGCATGCATGGTGTCCTCAGTGAATTGGAAGACAGTGTAGTGTCAACGAAGAAGACAGTGAAGGCGCTCAGTCAGAGCGTGCATAAGAAGTTTGACGGCCTGATGGACGATCCTTTGCTGGTACCCGCGGCCTTTTTGGACCCAAATTTTGGGTGCACTTGGCTGGACAGTGATGAGGAGACTCAAATCGGGAGCGTGTGCAAGCGGACTGTGACGAAGGTGCTGAAGGTGGTGAAGACTGCCTCACCCTCGACATGCGAAAACGAAGAAGTCGCGAACACAGATCAGAACGAGAGGGGCACTGGCCTGTTCTCATACTTGAAACGAAAGCGTCATGGTAGGAGCACACCGATGACACATGCCGCAATGACCAGGTGGACGACGAGATGGACCGATATGTAAGAGAGGCGGAGCGGCTGGACGGCACGTGTAACCCTTTGTCGTTCTGGAAAGATAGACGTGATGTCTACCCCAAACTGTCAGAGGCTGCCAGGGCAATCTGCGCCCTACCGGCCTCGAGTGCGCCGGCCGAGCGTCTATTCTCAACAGCTGGCGACATCTGCCGTGCCAGGAGAAATCGGCTAAAGCCCGCTATGCTGGAACGACTGGTCTTTGTAAAGCGCAAAATCCGGTAAAACGTCATGTGTCCGTCTGCGTAACCGAATACACGTCCGGTGGTTTCTAGAACGGTTTGTATATTTGGGTCACTATAGTTATTATATCGTTGTGCATTGTGATCAGAGATGCAGCCAGGATTTTCTGAAGGAGGGGGCCAGCTATTAGTGTCGAAGGAGAAGGCCAACTTTGGATGATGGGCAGTTTCAATGGCAAAATGGTAAGCTATCGGCCGTAAGGGAGGGGCCAATATCCCCTTGGCCATCCCCGTGGCTGCGCCCCTGGTTGTGATTAAAACCATGATTTTTTCACGCCGGACAAAAACAACAGCTGCGCCAAAATCACTGGACTGGTGGCGGCTTCAGACAGCGAGTCGGGGCCCTGTCCGGCGACAACTTCATTTGAGGGGCCAGACCTGGCCCTAGACCGTTCGCCCCCACCAATTAATCGTAAACCCGGGGACGGTACCAAATCCTTACGAGCGAGGGCGGCGGCCGAGCCGGTCCCCGCCAGCTATAGGATTTGTTACATATGAAAGACACGACAGCACGGCGAGACTCCTGGGATAGACCTGGTAACCGGACACATCGCCTTGCACCTGATAGTTGTTTCTTTGGATTTCTGACCAGGATATGGCGAGCAAATCAACCGGAATTATACATATATTAAACATGCTGGGCTGTGCATACAGTTAAAAAGGACGTAATGAAAAAGGGATTAAGGAGTTTGATTTTACTCTTTTCCACCCGGAATTAGTGCTGGCTTATCAGAGGAATTAGGAGTCGGATTTTAACTCTTTTGGCATGACCCAGAATTTGGAGTCATTCCACTTTGTGAGGAAGAGGAGTCGGAACTGGAGTCACTCCTCATTTGGAAAAATAGTCGCAATGGAGTTATTCCTTTAATTTACTTCAACTCCAATACACTGATTACAGAAGGCTCCTGTGTCGCACGGGAAGAATGAGCGCAGCAGAAGTCAATACCATAACGTTTTCCACCGGTATTGACGTAAGCTTGAATTGCACTCCATTAATGCATACAAAATCAACGCCTGTTTTCGAAGTCTATGACCTCCTGTTCAGCGTTGGGAGCCTTCCGTGAGATTTACGGACATCCTGTCAAGTCCTCTTGGCTAGGGACTTTCTACCGGAGGTTGGGGCCTCTTCGTGACCTCACAGGTATCCTGTCGACGCAAAAATCACCCTGCCCTGGACATCCGGGCAACTCGATTAACTCCTTTTCCACTTGGAGGGCTGCTGGAATTAGAGGATGGCGAAACGTTATGCGTTACTCCTATCGCATGGCAGGGGTGGCTGCCCCCTCCCCCGTCTCACGGTGGCGCCATGGCTGACAGCGCGCGGGTGTAGCATTAGAGAAAGTGATGACAATCTGTCGACTGGGGTTGCGGAGAACAGGAAAACGAGTTATCGACGCACGAGACCAAGTGTCTGACTGTGTCGCGTCTGGATGGAAACTCCAGTACAGCTGCCTCCGCGCTCCAGTCAGCTCAGTATCCAGTGTAAGAGCTTCATATCTGATGCGATCTGGTTCTTTTGTACAATACCGCAACCATTTTGCCTTTATGTGTTGTTGTACAGTTAACAATTTGTATGAATACTTGTGGTACGAGTATTTAGTAGGATGGACATTGAACTATATGCAGCACAGTGTTCTCTTGCATCATGATTAGCACTTCGAGTATGACAAATAATTATGTGTCATGTCATATTTTCTCCGTCAAAGTCCAAGGAACCAAGAACAAAGTGGTTGTTGGCAAATATTATAACGCCTAACTGACCATTGCCTGATGACCCCTCAGCTATTACCTGACACGGAGAAAATCGTGTCCCATTCGCTGTGCCTCTACCTCCTGCTCCCTCTCTCTCTCTATCTCTCTCTCCCTCTCTCTCTCCCTCTCTCTCTCTCCCTCTCTCTCTCTCCCTCTCTCTCTCTCTCCCATTTGCTTTAAGTTGTATATCACCGAATGCTTCACTGGATTTTATTCTATAGCTATTTTCGTACCTATCCGACGCTGAGCTGCGACGAAAGTAGCGCTGCTTTCTTTCAGCCGATTAGCCGTAACAGCTCCCAAACCATCGAACATAGGAACCTGAAAATCCGGTTCTAATCACCTTTCCATTCTCCGTTGCTGCAGCCTCACATCAGATTGATACTTGTTCTTCCGGCATTCCCGAAAGAACAAGAATCCGGCATTCCCGGTGCTGGAAGAGAGAGCTAATCAGTTCGAAATGAAGTGTAGTTTTTTATATCTTCTGTACGGTATTGTTGCATGTAAAACTCAGTGGCCAAGTATATGAAAAGCTATGCACCATTGTCTCTCCGGTAAGATCCTCAAACCCCGTAGCTGGTGGAATGGGTTGGGTGAGAACCCAGCTTCCAAGCCAAGCATTTCATGTATCAAATTGTTCACAGAGTTAAAGCCATTTGATATATAACCGCACTGCACACATCACAAAAATAGATGCAATGGATCACCATGGACCAACGTTGGCAGTAACCAAATATCACTGACCTGACTACACACACCAATTCAAGATATGTGTGCCGTAAACAATGTCAAATCGTAATTATGCAGTACACTTCATTTCAATATATTTCATTTGTGAGTCTAGCAAATTCCAAGTCATATGACAATGGCTTACGATGGCCTTGACCTCGACTACGATTCGTGATTTTGATACCAATGGGTAACTTAGATCCACCAATCAAGGGTTGGTTCTATTTAAACCATGAAGCCTCGAAGAAACCATAAAACAGGATTGTCTAAATAGGTATTTCCTACTCAGCGAACTACATCTTGACCTGCCCTCAAGTCACTTGTCTGAGGTCAATCAAATTGGATAAGGAACTTTTTCCTTATATTGCTGCATTTATATCAAGAGAAAACACTGCAGCTAGAGTAGCATACATGTTGCAAAATATAAAAATTGGTCCAAAATTGGCGGTGATCCCAGGTCATTGAACATAATTCAAAGAGAAATCACACATGTGCGTGCTAAAGGCAGTCAGACATCCCAATTGCAGTCAGATGGTCGGTTTCATCGAATATTCTTTGATCATATAATATGGAGTTATGTACAAAAAATCGGGGGGTTGGCAGACTTCGTCATACCAGTCTAGGACGTGTGCTAACCTGTCATGAACTTGACCTGACTTGACCTCGATGACCTGACATGACTTTGAAACAGAATAGCATAACAATGTACACGAAACAAATCACTAGTTTTGCGAAGAACACTTCATTTTTGGCAATATACGGGATGCGCATCAGCGCCGATATTTGTGGTCTGTGGCAATACCAGCTGGAGTCACACTGCAGGCTATTTATCACCCTGCTGGCGATGGTGAAATTGTTTTGCAAACTCATCTCAACTACCATTGCATCACTCGTCAGGTAGGGCGCAAACACTCGTCAGGCGGGCCACCTCTGCCACAATTTCACAATACCACAATGGCATAATAATGAAGCGTTCAGGCGTCATTATTATGATATGAAAATGAGCACACATGGCACATTTTCTTCTGCGGTGGCTTTTCCTTGGAGGGGCGCAGTTCCCTGATTCTCCACCACTTCCTCCACCACTAGACAACCATCTGCGACGGGGACACCGGTTTGGTAGCTTGGGAAGACACCCGTCTTGGAGTCACGTCAGCTTTCGGGTCGCATCATCCTCTGTAACGTTTATGCACTGGTGAAGCAGTTTTCCCTGGGCAAGTTCGAACATATCATCTTATACCGATTGAGGAGCTCTGCTTAAGCGCATCTCAATGCAGTCCAACCAACTTCTAGCAGTGCATTTCAGCCAACACGAGTTGAAACTCCACTCCAGTAAAGATATGTAATTTTGCCACATGTCCATTTCTGTGGGATTAATCGTAATTTTCCCCCAAAACATCCTGAGTGCTTCTAATCTATTCAGGTTGGTACTTCCATGCATCCTGAAGGTTGTGTGTTTGTGTTATGTATGATGTGTCTTTCTTCTTGAGCCGATTAGTGCACAGGTCGTTTGTGGGGTGGTGACATGTTGTCCTGGTATTCGTTTTGGGAAATGTGCATTTGTGAAAAGTCGTGATGCAACTTGATATCGAACGTAAGGTCTTAGTTTTAGCTAACGTGCTCATGCGGTTAGCGTATGTTTCTTGTGAATGCACTTCAAATTTCACAGAGATGTGTCCCAGATATTGTTGATATCCAGGATTGGTTGAATAGTGCTGATTCAAAAGGAACGCTTAAGTTGATAGCTGGATTCAAGGTGACTATTTTTCCAGCGTACGCTTTTCTCCTGCCTGGTGATGTACAAGAACACCGTAACATTACGCTTTGAGCCGGTATTTCTGTTCATTCAAAAGTACATCAAAAGTACAGAAAACACATAATCGAAGATGGGATAGAAACAGATTATATATATATCCACAATACACGTTATCAACAGCTGTACATTAAGCAGATGACATGTAGGTACATACAAGAACGACATACGCGTGATATATACAAATATTTAAATACTGGACTGAGATTAAATAAATATTTCATACGCATTGCCAAGGGTGTTGACCACCAACCACGTATTTGGTTGCAATGTTCGACTTCTGGACGATGCTGGACTTATACAGCATCTACGCGTTAGGTTAGGGGACGATCAGCAAATACATGTGCTGCAATCATTTGCCATGCAGCACAATGCCTGCCAAAGAGGCACCGAACGTACATTGGTCTCGAGAATTCGATGCACCGTATACATATGTCGAAGTTGCACCTTCAGCGGAATCAGAGGACACGATAATGGAATTTCAGTAGATCACAGTTCCCTCGTTATTGATTACCAGACAGAAAACAGTGCGCCACCAGTGGATTGGAAATTCGTCTTACTCTTTCAGAAATCTAGCTTCTAGCTTCTATGTTTCAGCGTTACAGGAAACTAGTAATTATGAGTCTGAAATGAGGTGTCTCTCTGATTGTTCTGGAAGTTGTTGGATCCAGCGCCCTGGTAGTTGCCGCCGAACTGTGAACCCCCCGCCAGGCCGCCGCTGGATCCGCCATTGAAGTTCTGCTGACCACCGAAGCCGCCGCCGCCCCTCTGAGAGCCGACTCCTGCTCCGTTGAAGTTGCCGTTGAAGTTGCCGTTAAAGTTGCCGCCACTGGTTTGGTCCGGGTACTGCGCCTCACCCTCATACGTCACTACAGCCTGGTAGCCGCTGTCTCCTTCGACGGTGTAGGTCACGACTTGGACACGGCCATCGGGCAGGTTGACCCGGTACTGACCTGAGGTCACCACGCCGTCACTCTGCTCCTGTTGAGAGAAGTCGTTGCCGTAGTCGGGCTCACTCACAGCCCAGTCGAAGTTGTACGGCATGCCCTGGCCAGCGAACTCGTCCACGAAGTTGCCGCCGCCGAAGCCACCGCTGGACCCGAAGTTGCCGCCGCCGAGGCCACCGCTGGACCCGAAGGTGCCGCCGTTGGCCGGCTGGTTGAAGCTGGAGACGCCGCTGGAGGTGAAGCTTGCTGCGCCGCTGGGGCTGCCGAGGATGTTTCCGAAGCTGCCGCCGTTGTTGTCGAAGGAACCGCCGCCGCGCAGTGGAGCCCGGAAGCCCTGTGAAGAGCCTCCTGACGAGAAGGTACGAGCGCCGTAGCCCTGCGAAGAGCCCCCTGACGAGGCTGGGGGAGCGCCGTAGCCCTCTGGCGCCCCAGTCACTACTGCCGCCGCCGCCGCCACCGCCAACAAGCGTCCAATCGTTGCCATATTGACGGCGGGATGAAAGCGAAACTGGTGCGTGCTGATGAGGTGTCGGCGCCTTTATACCGAGCGCCCCTGGCTGCCGGGTCAGCGGGGCAGGGGTCAGGAATTCGCGGCCCGGGTCAGGGGTGATGTGAACGGTGTGGTATAGTCGGTTTCGCGAACTCGCCGTCATCTCCTCGGCTCTCAACACGCGGTAGCCATCTGCTGTTGAGTGTTGGCCTGGCTTAGATTGACTCTCAGCACGCGGTAGCCATCTGCTGTTGAGTGGTGGCCTGGCTTAGATTGACTCTCAGCACGCGGTAGCCATCTGCTGTTGAGTGGTGGCCTGATTTGTGGGGTTAACCCTCTTCTAGATTTGGCACAGATGGACTAAAGCGAACACAATTAATGGCCACCATTTGTTGATTCTTGCTGAGTTATGCTTTCATCCAAATATTTCAAGCTTGCTGCCGTTTTTCCCTTGTACCCTGCGACTAAAAAGGTGGAGCTTTCCTGTTGATGATGCCAAGGGCCTTGGCGGTTGACAACATTGGCTCCAGAGCTGCTGCGACCAGCACCGTACTCAATTCATTTTTGTTGTGCAGGTATGATATTCCTCTGTTTGGTGCGAACATGTACATACACAGCAGGGACTTAGCCAAGTGAGCCCTGAGGACAGGCAAAGGCCATACAGACAACAAGGAGCCCGGCCGAGAGCTGCAATACCGATACCAGCTGGAAAGAGCAGTCTCGGGTGGAGTGGGTCCCTGATGGCTGAGGTAAACAGGGCGCCTGAGGATCAGAGAGAGAGCTGTGATGCTCTTTCGTTCTGAAAGGGTCCCTGAGGGATGAACAGGACCCTTAAAAGCTGAAGATGAATAGTTAGCGACCACCGCAGATCCGGAATTTCCCCGAGATGAGAGTTAGACAGGACTATTGCGAACTGCAATGGGTTCCTACAAGGATGGGACCCTGAGGAACGAAGAGGATCTCGAGAGAGTCAGAGAGGAATGGACTGGACTGGATTCTTTCTTCTGAGGCTGAGAGCGGACCTATTGGGTGAACAAGATCCCCTGAAAGGAAAAAATGTCCTATTGGTTGATAATTTAGGTGAGGAGTACCGATGGTCAGCTTCAGAGCTAGAATGTTTTTGAAACCACAAGAGCTGTCGACAACTAGGGAAGTTCTAGCAGCCTAAGGGGGCCTTTGAGGGCTAGCAGGGGCTCTGCGAGATCAGGGCAGTCCCTAAGACTTACGATGGTTGTGAGGAATATCGATGGCCAATGTCAGAGCTAGACAGCTCTCGAAGCTAGACAAACTATCAAGGACTGGAGACGACCCCTGACAATTGAAAATAGTCACTCGCCACTGATTGCTAGAGAGGACTCGACTGGAAAGCCCAAGAGGCTTGGCAGTGGTTCCTATGGGACGAACAGAGCCCTCTGAGATCTAAGGAGAAACCCCAAGGGTTAGCGATGATTGTGATGAATACTGAGAGCCAGTTTCAGAGCCAGAATGTCATTGCTGGCCCGAAAGCCTGTCGAGTACTAGGGAGGTACCTTGAGAGCTGGAGTGGACCAGCCAGTGGTGCTGCTGAGGCTTGGAAGAAGCACGGAGGGATAGACACAACCACCTAAGAGCCAAGGAGAGTTCCGAGAGCTGGCGATGTTTGCTAGAAATTGTTATGCCTGTCTCATAGCTGCGGGATTCCTCTGACACCTAGACAAGTTTGTCGAGGACTGGAAATGGCCCATGCAAGTTGGAGAGGGCTCCTTACGGTCGATTGGGTTCTCTGAGAGCCAGAGATGACTGCACTGGGAAGTTTCGGAGGTTTGAGATGGGTGCCTGAGGGGTCGGAGCCCTCTGAGAGCTAGGAGAGTTCTTCAGAACTAGCGACGTGTGCCAATAATTCTGAGGGCCAGCCTCAAAGGTAGGATACCATTCAGAGCCACAAATGCTGCCAAGGATTGTGAAGGTCACCCAGCATCATCTCAGCGGCGCCGGCCACATGTAGCATTCAAGCGTATATCCACATTAACAGCCTTCTGTACGGTGACGGCCGCCCAAGCGGGCACAGCTGTCCCAATGGCCTGATCACAGCCGCTCCAGCAGCTAGGGTCGCTCCAGCGATAGCGAAACAAACAGCCCAGCGATAGATGTGATGACGGCCGCTTCAGCGATGCCAGTTGCTTCGCCTTGAACCCGGGCGACACCCCGGCTAAGCAAAAAGAAAGTAAGAAATAATTTGCAGGGTGCCGTGTGTTCGACATAACTGGTCAGGCATTTTGCTAGTCATTTACTGTTCCTGAACTTTGCACATATTTTCCACCACTAGTGTTCCACGCCTCATTTTCAGAAAGTTCATAATTTCTGCAAATCTGAAGGCATGTTGAAATGGCGCAACAATATGAGCGCAACAACAATTTTTTGTTCCGGTCTGTATCACACTGTTGGACCTCGATTGTAAGTGTCGCATTAGCGGCTCAGCGTGTATTGTCATATTTCCCCACGTATCGAACCATCCTAGCTTAAGATATATATATATATATATATATATATATATATATATATATATATATATATATATATATATATATATATATATATATATATATATATGCATATATATATATATATATATATATATATATATATACATATATATATATACATATACATATATATACGAATGCATATATATATATATATATATATATATATATATATATATATATATATATATATATAATAATATAGTGAATATAATATAGTATAGTGAATATCGAAATCGAAAATATAATATAGTGACTGAATTCCGATGAGTTTCTGACAAATGGGTCAGGGGCCCTCGTCAGGTTGGTGGCTCTTCAGATGTTCGCGCCTCCCTTGAACGAAATCCTTGCTACGCCACTGATGCACAGTGACAGACACTCAAGAAGCTGCCGCCAAAATACGCTTGCCATTCGCCATCTGGTTTCGTGTCCGTTCTACGAGAGATTATTATCAATATTTGGGCTTAAGGGCCATCAACGCTACTGGTTATGTAGCGCCCACCGTTCTACGAGAGACCAGGGTTACATGGTGGGTGGCTTCATACAAAGGCCATCCCCGCCAAACGAATGCTCGACCCCAGAGCTCGCTTTTCGGCCCTCTATTGATGTTCTACATATTTATCCTTATCATACAGATGATATTTCATTTAAATGCTGAGAATACCGGTGATGGAATGTTTTCCCGAAGCCATGCGATGATCTTCATATTGAAATAATTAGATACTCCATGGAAATGCACATCTGTGTAGAATATGTAGGTGTGATTATAGTTGGACATTTGACATCGGAGAAGGCAACCCTAGTTCCATGCTTAAAAAGTAACCGGATTTTAACGACCTCCGCTCTTCAAAGGTTTTTTTGTAGTATCCCTTGAAAAGTCAGCTCACTCCGCTTCAATGCTCAGAACAAGGACAAATCAAATAGATGTTTTAACGCTTTTATATCGTAATATTTATGCCTGAACGCATGGCCATGGATCTGAACCATGTTGACCTCTGGGGATGGCAACGCTCGTGAGGAAAAGACGACCTAGTGAAAACATTCCCAGTGCATATTAGCCAAACATGTGCTAGAGATTTTGTGGCAGAGGGAGCCCACGTAACGACTGTTTGCGCCCTATCTGAATACGATGCTAGCTGGGATACGATGGTAGCTGGAATACGATGGCAGCTGGAATATGATGGTAGCTGGAATACGATGGTAGCTGGAATACGATGGCAGCTGGAATACGATGACAAAACCATGCCACTCTCGCCCGTGTGCGGTACTTTGACACCTTTGTCAATGGAGAGGGGTGGGGCGCGTCATCTTTATTTGACACCATCAAATATTTCGTAGACCTCCACACAACATTTCAAATGTTCGTACGTCCATGATGCCAAAAACGTTGCTTTTGGAAGGAGCATTGAGCAGTGGTCCCCAAAAATGTTATGTTAATCACATACAAAACGGAAAATACCGCCTTGTATTACGCAATATGTGGTTCATGAGTGCATACAAATAAAAGCACAGGAGACTCTCATGGTATTCAGACCCAGATATAACGTAAGCGGACCTCGAACTTGAGGAAGTCCTCACGGGCTGAAGAGGTACACATGAAGGACCGCTTTCCCCTGGAACAAACTGGTGACGTCAACCTCACATGCAATCGCCGGTGTCCCCGAGACCCTTTTGGGAGACGCACACCACCGAAGTGATGCTGGTTGAAGCAAGGTGGCAACGTAACAGTCTTCCTATCCTGTCAGTAGGAGGCGAAGTGAAGCATTTTTGCAGGCCCTAGAATCCAACAACCCTCAATTCCCAGATGTCTGTGATGAAACATAAACATCGTAATCCGGTGAATCATATAATCCGGTGAAATGGAGCTTTCAGCACTAGGTAAATAAGTGCAAAAAAACATGAGGGGGACATTACCAGTAGCGGGAGAGGGGGAGGGGGGACAGAGGGGGACATCACCAGTAGCGGGAGAGGGGGAGGGGGGACAGAGGGGGACATCACCAGTAGCGGGAGAGGGGGAGGGGGGACAGAGGGGGACATTACCAGTAGCGTTGGTGTTGCAAAATGCAAAATGAGCATTGCCAAGCGAAAAAAGGGGGGCGTTGCGTATTGGATAAAACTATGTAAGCTTTAAGATGTTGGTGTTGCAGCAGCGGAAGTTTGTGTTGCATTTGCGATGCCTGCAATGCTTCATTTTATCACTCATGGGAATAACATCATATCAACTTATGGTGGAACATTTTCCTTTCAGTTGTGTGCATGGACGTGTGCGATCGTGGTTTTGATGGTGTGTTTCGATGCGAACAGTCCATTTGCATTGGTTAGTTGGTTAGTTATTTGGGCTTTAGTCCATTTGTATTTGGGCGGGGATGAGTGGGATGGGGTTGTTGACGCCGTCGCTGACATGTCAAGTAACTGCATATCGTGGGGTCTGTACTGCTCAGCGCAAGAACATCGTTGTCGTGGGAAGATGCCGGGCACACACGGTGGCGAAAACAGCCGCACCAACATCGGGCCACGATCGGATACCGAACCGCTGGGCCGACAGCAGTGGGTCAGTGTTTAGTCGGCACGATAGTGCGGGAGCGCCGACGCGCTCGCCGGAGTGGTCGCCTGATACGACAGTCACGAAACGGTGTCAATCACATCGGGCCGGCCAGACCTGATGACCGGTCTCAGTCTCACTATCTGCGCTGATCAGACCGGTCTCGACCGCCGACGCGTTCGTGTCTCCGAGTCGGCAGACATCTGCACTGCGGCCGACACTGCCGCCCGCGGACTCGTGTCGTGCGGCGACATCGGCGTCCTCTGGGCCGCTCCCAGCCGCCGCCGGGGCCGCTGACGTCCCCTGGGCCGCTCCCAGCCGCCGCCGGGGCCGCTGACGTCCCCTGGGCCGCTCCCAGCCGCCGCCGGGGCCGCTGACGTCCCCTGGGCCGCTCCCAGCCGCCGCCGGGGCCGCTGACGTCCCTGGGCCGCTCCCAGCGCCGCCGGGGCCGCTGACGCCCCTGGGCCGCTCCCAGCCGCCGCCGGGGCCGCTGACGTCCCTGGGCCGCTCCCAGCCGCCGCCGGGGCCGCTGACGTCCCCTGGGTCGGTCCCAGCCGCCGCCGGGGCCGCTGACGTCCCCTGGGCCGGTCCCAGCCGCCGCCGGGGCCGCTGACGTCCCCTGGGCCGCTCCCAGCCGCCGCCGGGGCCGCTGATGTCCCATGAGCCGCTCCCAGCCGCCGCCGGGGCCGCTGACGTCCCCTGGGCCGCTCCCAGCCCGCCGGGCCGCTGACGCCCTGGGCCGCTCCCAGCCGCCGCCGGGCCCTGACGTCCCTGGGCCGCTCCAGCCGCCGCCGGGGCCCTGACGCCCCTGGGCCGCTCCCAGCCGCCGCCGGGCCCTGACGCTCTGGGCCGCTCCAGCGCCGCCGGGCCGCTGACGCCCCGGGCCGCTCCCAGCCGCCGCCGGGGCTGACGTCCCTGGGCCGCTCCCAGCCCCGCCGCGACGCCCCGGGCCGCTCCCAGCCGCCGCCGGGGCCGCTGACGCCCCCTGGGCCGCTCCCAGCCGCCGCCGGGGCCGCTGACGCCCTCTGGGCCGCTCCCAGCCGCCGCCGGGGCCGCTGACGTCCCCTGGGCCGCCGCCAAAGCCGCGACGTCACCACGCCCGTCTCGAGGAAAGCCTGCTAACGACTGCCACGTGGCGCTTCTGAGCGCGTGCGGCCGGTGGGGGGAGGAGGGGGGGGGGCGGTCTGACCCGGCCGATCTCAGCGGCTGCGGCGGCCGGCACGGCGGCAGACCAAGCTCCCAGTCGACCTCTCCTCTGCGGCAGGGTGCTGTTCGGGCCGGGAGTTGCGTGGGCGGTCGCCTTCCCCCCGGCTAACTGCCGTGAACTGGGCCGAGTCGGGGCCCGCCGAGAGCAGCGGTCGTGTCGCCACCGGCCGCCGTAACGGCCCGACCGTCGGCGTGCCAGACCGCCAGGTCGACACCGGCCGCGACACCGCTCCGTCTCCAGGTGGCGTCAGGTCGCCGGGGTCAGGGACGTCGGCGCCGCCGGCCATGAGGTCATGGCCGTTTGCGGTTAGAGTCACGGGTATTTTAATGAAACTTTCAGTTTGCTTATCTTTAGGGATGCAACAAAACGTACGAATAATTTTTCACCTTTTCAGTTTTTGACTACATACAAATTTCGCATAATTCCCTATTGCAGTTCAAATCGAAGATTCTGGCTGAAGTTTGCATTTTTGATTAGGGCAAGTTGACTTCCAACAACGTTTCTCGGTCTGCTCTACCCAGTAGAAAAGGAAACTAAAGAAAACTTGAGAACTCAAAATTTGGAACTTCAAAAAAATAAAAATAAAAATACATTATTGGGGGGGAAGCAAATTGTATGCCACTGGTCGATTTCGCATCATTTTCTGATACCAAATAACTTTTTTTCAAATTTCCTCCAAAATGAACTTCCCAGAGCCATGTAAGTCGTAAAGAACATGTAAGTCGTAAAAAGTGAAAATCTAGTCCCCTAGTAATGTCACTTTTGGGGGAAAATCGTTTTAGGGGGTCGATCCGGACCCTACTCGTTGAGCGCTTTCCGATGACATCTCTTTCGTTTTTTGCGACGCTTAGTTTGGATTTTAGAAGGGGGTTACTATCCCCCCGGTGACGGGGTGTTGGGATCTGACAGGAAAGACGACGCGGGTTAAGCAAGCCAACGACATGCGCGGGCGCAACGTTTAAATAAATCGGCACCATATTTACCGACTGAAAGCCTCTTTGAGATACTGCAATTGAGCGCAAGCGAATGCCTTGTGTCGTACTTATTCATTTGAAACCAAATCTAACTCATCTTGTGACTCGTGAAGTTTACTGTTACTTTCAAGTCGGTGTATGGGGTCAGCGGAGCGCGTCGCCTGTCCGGGAGACTCGCTTTCGATTTGCCGGGCTGCGCCAATCAGCGGCGCTCAGTCACCTTTCTGGGCGGTGCCTCGCGGAGCCTGCTGCCATCGTTGTCGGCGCGCAAGGCGGTGGGCTGTCCTCTCGGAGACGAATGCTTCGCTGTGCATCAGTGCTGGATTTTCACTTCTCGGTCTTGGATTCGGAATGTATAATTTTTTGGCTTGCCAAAGTATGGAGTGCATAATCTTGAGAAGCACTATGTTATGGGGTGTATAATTTCCAAGTTTGCCTAATTATGGGGTGTATATTGAAGCACGAAGTAATGGAGTAGATACATTTTATGAATAACGATGTGTATACATTTTGGAAAAATGCAGTGATGTTTCCTGGAATGAAGAATAAAAACCCGGGGGCCTCGGTAGCTTAGATGGTGGAGCGTGGGAGTCGAATATCGCGGCCGGCGGCATTTGCAGAGTCCACCCACGACCAATCGGTGTGATATAGGTTGGCGACGCTATACAACCTTGCGGTTGAATGCGTCGTAAAATAACCCGAGATTCTTCTTCTTCAAGAATAAAACGCCTTCAAGTCATTTGTTAGGTTCCTATCCTAGTGTCTCACAGACAACCAGATGGGGTCTACCACCAGGGGCGTCGCCACCGGGGGGCAGAGGGGGCAATTGCCTCCCTGCCGTGAGACTGGGGGCGCCCCCCTGAAATTTGAGAAGGCCCCCAGGACGAAAAGGAGGTCCCCAGGACGAAAACGAAACCCCCAGGACGAAAAGAAGGCCCTCAGGACGAAAAGAAGGTACCTCAGGGCGAAAAGGAAGACCCCCATGACGAAAAGGAGGCCCTCCAGGACTAAAAGGAGGCCCAGGACGAAAACGAAACCCCCAGGACGAAAAGAAGGCCCTCAGGACGAAAAAGAGGCCCCCAGGACAAAAA
Organism: Imbricaverruca yamaguchii; assembly: GCA_034440575.1. NCBI lineage: Eukaryota > Metazoa > Arthropoda > Thecostraca > Neoverrucidae > Imbricaverruca > Imbricaverruca yamaguchii. The sequence continues at coordinate 882,154 of JAOTOL010001528.1, read as the reverse complement.
CAAGGTACGTCAGGACGAAAAGGAGGCCCTCCAGGACTAAAAGGAGGCCCCCAAGACGAAGAGGAGACCCCCAGGATGGAAAGGAGGCCCTCCAGGACGAAAAGGAGGGCCTCCAGGACGAAAAGGAGGCCCCCAAGACGAAAAAGAGATGATACAAATTGGGGGCCTCCAGGAGGAGGCACCTAATTTGTAAAAAGAAGTCATCCTAGGAGAGGGTAGGAGGCCCCAGAAATCAAACGAGTGCCAAATATTGCCACAGAGGCCCCAGGACGAAAAGGCCACCAGGACGAAAAGGAGGTCCCCATGATGAAAAGGAGGACCCTAGGACGAAAAGGATGCCCTCTAGGACGAAAAGGAGGCCCTCCAGCCCTCAGTTTCCCATTCCCGAACCATACTAAGGGCCTAAGAACAATAGGAGGCCCTAACACAATGGAGGCCCCTTTTCGGGGAGCAGGAGGCCCCCTTTCGATCTCCCCCCCCCCTGGAAGAATTTCGTGGCGACGCCACTGTCCACCACACATCGTCGTCTGAAGTCATCCACGTTACGTGGATGACTTATAAGGCAACTTCCTGAGTAATGGTAGAGAAAATGATCACAAAAGTATACTTAATCGATGTCAACCAAGTTTACATATCAATACCTGTCACTCCTGACATACCAACACCGCACAACTAATACAAATTTACAACATACCTCAAGAGCAGGACGTTCGTGCACCGACTAATATATGGGAGGGTCTAAAATGTTACTTCGGGATATGGGTTTCGGAATATATAATGGTTTAAGGATAGTTATACTAAAACAATCCGTCTAAAATCATTTATTTTCTCGACCATGATTTTTTTTTCAAATGAGAAAGAAAAAAAAATATTGAGGTCAATTCTTGTTAATATTAAAGGTATTTCGATGCACTTTTTAGTTCATGTCTGCAATGTTTAGTTGAAGCAAGGAATGACTTGGAAGGATGAAAAGCGACTAGGCGGGCGGGCAAACTGCCGCTGTAAAACCTACTATCGTCACGGACGAGCGGAAATTAGCGTCTCATTTCGCACCATGATTGCTATGAAATACCAAAAAATGAAAATAAGTTAGAGGGAACTGCCAAGAGAATTACGTGGAACTTTTTTCTCAATTAATAACAATCAGGATTATGGGAAGAAATTAATCATTGGATCAGAATGAGGCTTATAAGATTGTAGAGGATTAGGTCAACACACGTGAATCTGAATTTGTCCGGAATGGGGAAACCTCGTGGTCAAAGTGGCACGAATACAACTATTCCCGCTTGTTGATGAAATTCGGAAACAATATAAGTCATGAAATCGAAAGAAGGTGAAATTTCTGGTTCTATGGATCTTCATTTTGGAGCAGTGTTGGCAGGTTTTAGGAACGTTTTGGTACCATTCAGGCAATTTTCATTGGGAAAATCCTTCCGATATCTTTTATGTATATCGCTCCTGACTGCCTAATAATATAAATATGAACGGTTTTATCCATCCTACTTGATGCAGAACATATCATTCTCCAAGGAAGCAAAAAGAAATGCATTATCGATGACTTTTCGTGGCAATGGTTTAAATAGCTCCGGGCGGAGTAGTTAAATGGAGAGCGGTGAATCCATTGAATTCAAGAACGGACCTTCGTACGCTGTCGGGGTGGTAAAGGTGAATTCCTTTGTTTAGTTAGCGGAGCGTAGTGATTTTTTTATTTAAAGAAAAAAAATTAAAGCTCTTCGCTGCTATCCGGATGGAATTGACTGCGTGTTTGGCTCGAGGTACGAGAGTTGGTATTACCTGACTATGTACGTAGGTACCTACCTCCTTACCTATATCAGATATCTTCACGGTTATTCGAGTTATTGATTTGGATAAAAAAGCTGTAAGCTTGTGTTGTGTGACGGGATATCTTCAGATAATACAATGAGCAGGACATGATAATATTAATTGCCGCGATGTTTTGCCGACAAGCGTAGTAATAAACAAAACTTCTTGCTTTGCTTTTGTCTGGAAAATCCTGTTTTCACTTACCACATTTTGAAGCGTGAATATTTTTCTTTCAAAATGGGAGCTGGGCCTCTTCAGTGCACATTGACTTTGCAGATATTATAGATATGCATGTATTCAAGCATTATTTGTGCATTCATGATATGTTCAGGGAATTGTTAGGTGCATCCTGTCCCCATTCTCCATTGAATACTATTATATTTTAACATTTCTGGTCTCTGACTTTCTGAATGGACAAATTTGCAGTTTAAGGTGATTTGATTTCTTGAAATGTATTTTTTATGCGATGATTATGAATGTGTTCATAATGTAGGTACTTACATGATGTGACCACACATTTTTTTTGGCAAGTGCAGTTGGGTAGCAAAACGACACCAAAAAAAGTGGCTCGGGTTTGGTCTGCAGGCACACACCAAGAGGAGGCAGGAGCTCCTGTTGGAATGTGCCTGCAGATGACCTGAAATAACAAATGTGTATTATCCTCAATTATACTGAAAAGTTTATGTGGTAGGGGATCCAGTATGACTGAATCTTGCTCTCCATCCAAATTATCACTATTGTATAATGACATCTAGCTGTCTTTGTTAGTTAAGCATGTCTTCATCCAGCAATGCAAGGCGTGTATTTTTTCCGGAATGTATAATTCTTTGGATGGCAAAAGTTCCAAAAAATACGAGGACCTACGAGGACTCCGCCTATCCCAGTGTTAAAACTGAGATCCGAAAAACTCAGAAGAGACCGCATGCATCAATAAATAATGTTGCATTAGCTGTAACTGACTATTTACCATCAGTGGGCTTCCTGGCAGAGTGCATGACAAGTGCGCATAATTCACACACAAAAAGTGTGAGGAACTGAGTGCTGAGCGGACTCGATCACAAGCTCTGTCAGCGACATCACACCATTCAAAATCGCAAACAACCGAAACAACTCGCTCCTGCATATATTCGACACACCAAAACAAGCTATAAAACCACAAGATAATCTGTGGTAGAATGTGACAAAAACGCCGGAGTTAAAACAGATTTTAAAATCTGCCCGGCGAAAACAAAATCCATGTTCGCCAATGCCGCTTCCGCCTGTCTGGTCTCACAGACGGCCAGCCGGCTAAAACTCTATAAATTGACATGCGCGGTACAAACATGGCATAAATGCAGGTGATGATGAAACGCATGCACAACCGCTTTAAAACCCACACATTCGACAACTCTCGCCGGAACACCCCCCCCCCCCCCACTGCGCGCACACCCACGGCAATCACATCACCCCGGGAGAGCGCAACGCAAAATTTGTACACACAAAATCGCCGCCATTTTCACAGCAAATCCACCACGACGACTCGGCACTCGTGAGCGAGCAACACCTCCAACAAGTGATGTTGCCCGACCGACAACACGATGAGGTAGTGGAAAACGGTCGCGCCCCATACAGAGCGCGTGTGAGACGGGACGCGACCGCACGACACCAGCACGGAAGCAGACGTCAGCCGGCCGTCAGGCTGACGATGACGTTCAAGCTGACCACACGGCCGTCTAGCTGACGAGACAGTTGTCAAGCTGACGACACAGCCGTTAACCTGACGAGACAGCGGTCAAGCTGACAAGATGGCCGTCAAGTTGACGACGCGGCCGGGACGAGTCCGTGCCGCCGTCAGCCGACACGGACAGGTCGTGACCGTCACCACACCGCCGACAGCCGTGACCGTCACCACACCGCCGACAGCCGTGACCGTCACCACACCGCCGACGGCCGTGACCGTCACCACACCGCCGACGGCCGTGACCGTCACCACACCGCCGACGGCCGTGACCGTCACCACACCGCCGACGGCCGTGACCGTCACCACACCGCCGACGGCCGTGACCGTCACCACACCGCCGACGGCCGTGACCGTCACCACACCGCCGACGGCCGTGACCGTCACCACACCGCCGACGGCCGTGACCGTCACCACACCGCCGACGGCCGTGACCGTCACCACACCGCCGACGGCCGTGACCGTCACCACACCGCCGACGGCCGTGACCGTCACCACACCGCCGACGGCCGTGACCGTCACCACACCGCCGACGGCCGTGACCGTCACCACACCGCCGACGGCCGTGACCGTCACCACACCGCCGACAGCCGTGACCGTCACCACACCGCCGACAGCGTACCGTCACCACACCGCCGACGGCCGTGACCGTCACCACACCGCCGACGGCCGTGACCGTCACCACACCGCCGACGGCCGGACTACACACACCGCCGACGGCCGTGACCGTCACCACACCGCCGACGGTCGTGACCGTCACCACACCACCGACGGCCGTGACCGTCACCACACCGCCGACGGCCGTGACCGTCACCACACCCCGACGGCCGTGACCGTCACCACACCATCGACGGCCGTGACCGTCACCACACCATCGACGGCCGTGACCGTCACCACACCATCGACGGCCGTGACCGTCACCACACCGCCGACGGCCGTGACCGTCACCACACCATCGACGGCCGTGACCGTCACCACACCATCGACGGCCGTGACCGTCACCACACCATCGACGGCGTGACCGTCACCACACCGCCGACGGCCCGTCACCACACCGCCGACGGCCGTGACCGTCACCACACCGCCGACGGCCGTGACCGTCACCACACCGCCGACGGCCGTGACCGTCACCACACCGCCGACGGCCGTGACCGTCACCACACCGCCGACGGCCGTGACCGTCACCACACCGCCGACGGCCGTGACCGTCACCACACCGCCGACGGCCGTGACCGTCACCACACCGCCGACAGCCGTGACCGTCACCACACCGCCGACGGCCGTGACCGTCACCACACCGCCGACGGCCGTGACCGTCACCACACCGCCGACGGCCGTGACCGTCACCACACCGCCGACGGCAGTGACCGTCACCACACCGCCGACGGCAGTGACCGCCGCAGGCACGCACCACGGACGCTGAGGTGGTCGTCGACTGCGCACAGCCTCAGACACGGCGCGGCCGCCGCTGGAGTCGGACGTGCCGCGCCTCACGGCCAGTGAGACGTCAGCTGAGACGTCAGCTGAGACGTCAGCTCGGGCGATACTCCGGCTCACACCATGCCGTCCAGCGGGTCACCTGCGCCGCCAGCAGAACACAGCCGGGCTAGTTGTGATGCACTCGCACAGGGTCGTCTAACAGCCGGCTGCAAGGTCACCTGTCATACCGACACCGGTCCAGGTGGTCACCTGCCCTACCGACACCGGTCCAGGTGGTCACCTGCCCTACCGACACCGGTCCAGGTGGTCACCTGCCCTACCGACACCACTCCAGATGGTCACCTTCCCTACCGACACCGGTCCAGGTGGTCACCTGCCCTACCGACACCAGTCCAGATGGTCACCTGTCATACCGACATATTTTATCCATGACCGAGGTGCTTTAAGCCCATTAGCTGGTTCCCTGAACCCGGGCCGAAACAAGCCATACACCGAGTCGAACAAATCCGCTCAGTGGGACGGGCTTTCCCCGTTTCTAATCCCCCGCCCCCCGACACGTAGCTGGTGCCTACTTCGAACACCTCGCACCCCGTCAGTGCACGGAATCGGGGCCACCCCCCCCCCCCCTGCTCGTGCTGCCACGGTGGGAGCCTCACCTCGTCGCGAGCCGTAGTCAATGATCTGTGAGATGCAGCGGCCGAACTCGTTGAGCACGCGCAGCTCGGGCTCTCCCGGCTCGCACGACTCGGCCATCAGACACTGGAGTGTGGCGTCGATCACGTCCTGGGTCACCCGCACCAGTGGCGACCTGACCGGGCGGCACGCGAGGGCGGCGGCACGTCATCACACACGTCACAACACACCATCGCATACAGCACCACACAACACATCACACGTCACCACACGCATACTCCGTCCGGACTCCACGTGTTGACGGAGTGCGGGGTGTTCAGAGTAAGCACACGTCGCTGCGCTAACTAACCACTACACACGTATACTGGTAGTGACCTCAGTGGAGGTCGACTTAGGTCACCACACGTCGACTTGTGGTGACTTTAGTGTAGGTCGATTTTGGTCATCACACGTGGACTTGTGGTGACTTCAGTAGAGGTCGACTTATATTATCACACGTGGACTTGTGGTGACTTTAGTAGAGGTCGACTTATATCATCACACGTGGACTTGTGGTGACTTTAGTGTAGGTCGACTTTGGTCATCACACGTGGACTGGTGGTGACTTTAGTAGAGGTCGACTTTGGTCATCACACGTGGACTGGTGGTGACCTCAGTGGAGGTCGACGCAGGCCATGGCATCACATGCGTATGGATGGCGCTAGCAAATATTCCAGGCGTCATGAAGGGGTCCTGAGGCTTCTAGGGAACTTGGGACCTTTATGGTCAAAGGAGGGCATCCAGAGGTTTATGGAACCACCTGACACATTATCGAAATCGAAAATGTAATGATGACCCACTTATTGCTATCTCTGTTCATTATGACACATCTACTCCCAAAATGTCGATTTTCACCTTCACTGACACACTTTGTTGTCAATTTTTGTAGCCACGTCTGCATAAGACGGAGAGCTAGGCGGCCTCATGGGGTGTCGACAGAGGTGTGGAGGTGGGGGGTGTTGTGGGAGGTGAGAGCTGCCAACTTCTGTCACCACCTACCATCTCCTTGTCGCATCATCCGCTATACTGTCTACGAACGTACTCACACTTCAAGCCCTCCACGCCATCTAGGGGGCCTCACTTTCAGGCTGAGCTTCCTCTTTTCAATGTGGGTCCTCGCGGGTCCGGGAACCTCGTCTCACTTCGTGGGGTCCTCCCCGCCGTTGGGGGATGGGGGCTCCTCTTGTTCACCTTTCCGGCACGGGGAACGTGGCCACCCTGTTCCAGTAGCTAACCACTCCACCGATGACCCGCACGTGACTCACCTGTCCGGCACGGGGAACGTGGCCACCCTGTTCCAGTAGCTAACCACTCCACCGACGACCCGCACGTGACTCACCTGTCCGGCACGGGGAACGTGGCCACCCTGTTCCAGCAGCTAACCACTCCACCGATGACCCGCACGAGACTCACCTGTCCGGCACGGGGAACGTGGCCACCCTGTTCCAGCAGCTAACCACTCCACCGACGACCCACCCGCACGTGACTCACCTGTCCAGCACGGGGAACGTGGCCACCCTGTTCCAGTAGCTATCCACTCCACCGATGACCCACACGTGACTCACCTGTCCAGCACGGGGAACGTGGCCACCCTGTTCCAGCAGCTAACCACTCCACCGACGACCCGCACGAGACTCACCTGTCCGGCACGGGGAACGTGGCCACCCTGTTCCAGCAGCTAACCACTCCACCGACGACCCGCACGAGACTCACCTGTCCGACACGGGGAACGTGGCCACCCTGTTCCAGCAGCTAACCACTCCACCGACGACCCGCACGTGAGACTCACCTGTCCGGCACGGGGAACGTGGCCACCCTGTTCCAGCAGCTAACCACTTCACCGACGACCCGCACGTGAGACTCACCTGTCCGGCACGGGGAACGTGGCCACCCTGTTCCAGCAGCTAACCACTCCACCGACGACCCGCACGTGAGACTCACCTGTCCGGCACGGGGAACGTGGCCACCCTGTTCCGGCAGCTAACCACTTCACCGACGACCCGCACGTGAGACTCACCTGTCCGGCACGGGGAACGTGGCCACCTTGAGTCCTCCGCTCCTGCGCGACTGGCGGCCCACCGATGCGCCGTCCGCGATCATGAACGACAGGTCCTCATCGATGGAGCCGGCCGCGCCTGTCGGGGTGGCGAGTCAGCCGAGCACCACTGCACACCAACGACATCACCGGAGCCACGTCAGTAGATGGCAGCACTGACTGGTGGACAACGGCGTTCGATCGTAACAGATCAGTGGACCACGGTAAAGGATAACTGGATGGTGGGGTCGGTGAAGGTGTTGCGCACGACGGCACTGAGCAGTACAACAGATCATTTGGTCACAGGGTCGACAATGATCACATGACGCAATGCGGTAAGGGTCATTGGAGACGATGATACGACATGGCGATGCCAAGCTTTCTTTTTGGAGGATGAGGCACCAGCAATTATAATTTGCTACAGGTATAACTAATTTCCGTCTATCGTATCCTTCACATGTCAACACCCAGATAATGCAGGCTCGATATTACAAATATCCCTACTTCCTCATTAACAGCACGCGAGATCCATTTTCGATCTCGCAAAAACATTGTGCGCGATAAAAATAGCCAGCGTCAAGCAGGGGACGCGCATACAACACTGCATAGCTATGCACACGACATCCGCACAACACAAACATACGAGAGGCCAACTAGACTGAGCCGCCGCCCGACGACGAACACGGACAGACGAGCTGCGCCGACCCACCTGCGCCCGGCCGACCCTGTCTGGACGGCGCCGACTCAGAGTTCTTGCAGCCTATGCACTTGCACTGGGACGAGCAGTTGATCTTGGCCTGCAACGCGAACAGATAATTACACATGGCCGTCCAGGCTCCCCCTCCCCTTTTCTCCCCTTCTCTCCGACATCCGTGCGGCTCGGGTATTGATCCCAGTGCTTAGACGGCGGCACATAGATGAACCAACGATGTCGCAGGGTTTCTGATGCAAGGACACCCGAGGTGATTTTGTTCCCATATTTCCACTTGTACTCAGTGTACGCATGTGTGTATGATGATGCACGTTTACTCAGTGTACGCATATATGTATGGATGTATGGATCGGATCGGATTGTGGCTTTACAACGCACTCAGCAGCTGAGGTCATATGACGTAGCCTGCTTCTCGCGCTGGCAGGAAGGGCGGGCGCCACGGGGAATCGAACACCGGACCTCCGCCATGTCAAACGTTCAGCTTAACCACTGAACTACCGACAGCCGAGTCACCCAGGGCACTAATGTATGCATGGAAGGTGTCGAGAAACCTTGCACGCGCCACGAGAGTTGAGAAAAGACCCCGAAACGCAGAATGATTTAGTCGACCGAGGTCAAGTTCCGCGCGGGTAATGAAGTGTACAGTGTCTCCCCCTCCGCACTTTGAACCGGCATGGGGGATGGCAGAGTGGTTAAGGTGTTGAGCTCTGGATACCAAGGTCCTGTGTTGAATACTCGCATCACTCGGGACATTTCCCAATACCGCAGCCCACCGGCGAAGCAGTGTAGGCGGCGGCATCAGCCGTGGCCGTGCATAAAGTGCGCGTGAACTACCCGATGAATTCAATGTCGGAGCTCTATCATGGCGCCACCAGATCACATCATAATCTGACAACCAGTGCCGTTTGAAAAACCAGCAGCCTTCGATTCCTTCACGACGCGCTTCGCAGCGAGGCGATACCCCGCGATCATCGTCGCTCCTTCAGAGCAAATTGTCGCTGTGAGACCGAAATGGTCAACAAAACCTCGACCACGACGGAGCCGCGAGTCGCATCACAACATCCTACGGATGAAATATAACGAGAACTGTTGAAAAGTTAAACGGGCCAAGACCGCAAGTCATTATTCTCAATTCTGAATAAGCATAAGAGTACCGAACCAAACATCCACAATAATGTGGTAACTTCTGTGCTGCGGGCGCTATGTTGACGCACTGGCAGCATCAGCCCACAATACCACACTCCAATGGTGAGATGATGAACAAACATTTAGGGGCACGTCGACAGCAAGTCCATGTTGTGCCCTGAACAATAGCTGCAGGAAATCTAAGAAGTTATCTCCTTCAAGTTAAACACCGGTTTGAGCAGAATATTGGTTCCCGAGAATGATATATCACGTCAAGGTTAACATGATGGTGCTACCAGACGTCACCTCCGAGTCGTCACCCAGTAGCACACGCCAGGAGTCGGTGTTCACGCCTACAAAACACTGGCGGCACTAAGGTTCCAGCAGTGAACACGCTACAATGACATGATGCAGTGAGCGGAGCAGAACAGCGTGGCCATAAGGGTCGGTTACCTCCAGACAGTAGGTCTGGGCAGGTTAGGCTTTCTCCACAAGGTTCCAGCAGTGAACACGCTACAATGACAATCAGTAGCGGAGCAGAACAGTGCCATAGGGGTCGGTTACCTCCAGACAGTAAGTGTCTGTGTGTGGCTAGGTTATGGCATATTCTCCACTAAGGTTCCAGCAGTGAACACGCTACAATGACATGATGCAGTGAGCGGAGCAGAACAGCGTGGCCATAGGGGTCGGTTACCTCCAGACAGTAAGTGTCTGTGTGTGGCTAGGTTATGGCATATTCTCAGACGGAAAAGCGACTTGCTCCCATCATTCGACCCGATGCAAGGACCGCCATTGTCCTAATGTCGGCTTTGGAACCCTAAACCTACTACATTTCAAGCCCCAGACTCATCATTCTGATAGTATAAACGATGACATAGATGGACATGAATATCCGTTTCATCAGTGTGCTTCAACACCTGGGCCGCTACACCCACCGTCACAGCATTAGACCGCAGCACTGCACTTCACCAGCGTGCTGTAGCACCTAGGGCACTACTCAGCATCACATCACTAGCCTGCAACAATGCACTCTACCAGTGTGCTGTAGCACTTCAGGAATTACACTCACCGTCCACAACACCGTCCACAACACTGCACTCCACCAGTGTGCTGTAGCACCCAGGGCACTACACTCACCGTCCACAACACAACACTCCACCAACATGCTGTAGCACCCAGGGCACTACACTCACCGTCCACAACACAACACTCCACCAGCATGCTGTAGCACCCAGGGCACTACACTCACCGTCCACAACACAACACCTCCACTTAGCACCCAGGGCACTACACTCACCGTCCACAACACAACACTCCACCAGCGTGCTGTAGCACCCAGGGCACTACACTCACCGTCCACAACACAACACTCCACCAACATGCTGTAGCACCCAGGGCACTACACTCACCGTCCACAACACAACACTCCACCAACATGCTGTAGCACCCAGGGCACTACACTCACCGTCCACAACACAACACTCCACCAGTGTGCTGTAGCACCCAGGGCACTACACTCACCGCCCAACCCAACACTCCACCAGTGTGCTGTAGCACCCAGGGCACTACACTCACCGTCCACAACACAACACTCCACCAGTGTGCTGTAGCACCCAGGGCACTACACTCACCGTCCACAACACAACACTCCACCAGTGTGCTGTAGCACCCAGGGCACTACACTCACCGTCCACAACACAACACTCCACCAACATGCTGTAGCACCCAGGGCACTACACTCACCGTCCACAACACAACACTCCACCAACTGTGCTGTAGCACCCAGGGCACTACACTCACCGTCCACAACACAACACTCCACCAATGTGCTGTAGCACCCAGGGCACTACACTCACCGTCCACAACACAACACTCCACCAACATGCTGTAGCACCCAGGGCACTACACTCACCGTCCACAACACAACACTCCACCAGTGTGCTGTAGCACCCAGGGCACTACACTCACCGTCCACAACACAACACTCCACCATGTCTGTAGCACCCAGGGCACTACACTCACCGTCCACAACACAACACTCCACCAGTGTGCTGTAGCACCCAGGGCACTACACTCACCGTCCACAACACAACACTCCACCAACATGCTGTAGCACCCAGGGCACTACACTCACCGTCCACAACACAACACTCCACCAACATGCTGTAGCACCCAGGGCACTACACTCACCGTCCACAACACAACACTCCACCAACATGCTGTAGCACCCAGGGCACTACACTCACCGTCCACAACACAACACTCCACCAACATGCTGTAGCACCCAGGGCACTACACTCACCGTCCACAACACAACACTCCACCAGTGCTGTAGCACCCAGGGCACTACACTCACCGTCACACTACACTCACCGTCCACAACACAACACTCCACCAGTAGCACCCAGGGCACTACACTCACCGTCCACAACACAACACTCCACCAGTGTGCTGTAGCACCCAGGGCACTACACTCACCGTCCACAACACAACACTCCACCAGTGTGCTGTAGCACCCAGGGCACTACACTCACCGTCCACAACACAACACTCCACCAACATGTCTGTAGCACCCAGGGCACTACACTCACCGTCCACAACACAACACTCCACCAACATGCTGCACACCAGGGCACTACACTCACCGTCCCAACACAACCCCCAATCACCCAGGGCACTACACTCACCGTCCACAACACAACACTCCACCAACATGCTGTAGCACCCAGGGCACTACACTCACCGTCCACAACACAACACTCCACCAACATGCTGTAGCACCCAGGGCACTACACTCACCGTCCACAACACAACACTCCACCAACATGCTGTAGCACCCAGGGCACTACACTCACCGTCCACAACACAACACTCCACCAGTGTGCTGTAGCACCCAGGGCACTACACTCACCGTCCACAACACAACACTCCACCAACATGCTGTAGCACCCAGGGCACTACACTCACCGTCCACAACACAACACTCCACCAGTGTGCTGTAGCACCCAGGGCACTACACTCACCGTCCACAACACAACACTCACACCACCAGTGTGCTGTAGCACCCAGGGCACTACACTCACCGTCCACAACACAACACTCCACCAGTGTGCTGTAGCACCCAGGGCACTACACTCACCGTCCACAACACAACACTCCACCAACATGCTGTAGCACCCAGGGCACTACACTCACCGTCCACAACACTACACTCCACCAGTGTGCTGTAGCACCCAGGGCACTACACTCACCGTCCACAACACAACACTCCACCAACATGCTGTAGCACCCAGGGCACTACACTCACCGTCCACAACACAACACTCCACCAGTGTGCTGTAGCACCCAGGGCACTACACTCACCGTCCACAACACAACACTCCACCAACATGCTGTAGCACCCAGGGCACTACACTCACCGTCCACAACACAACACTCCACCAACATGCTGTAGCACCCAGGGCACTACACTCACCGTCCACAACACAACACTCCACCAACATGCTGTAGCACCCAGGGCACTACACTCACCGTCCACAACACAACACTCCACCAGTGTGCTGTAGCACCCAGGGCACTACACTCACCGTCCACAACACAACACTCCACCAACATGCTGTAGCACCCAGGGCACTACACTCACCGTCCACAACACAATACTCCACCAACATGCTGTAGCACCCAGGGCACTACACTCACCGTCCACAACACAACACTCCACCAGTGTGCTGTAGCACCCAGGGTACTACACTCGCCGTCCACAACACAACACTCCACCAACATGCTGTAGCACCCAGGGCACTACACTCACCGTCCACAACACAACACTCCACCAGTGTGCTGTAGCACCCAGGGCACTACACTCACCGTCCACAACACAACACTCCACCAGTGTGCTGTAGCACGTGTGCAGCTACACTCGCCGTCCACAGCACCCACCTCATAGCATTCGCAGTAGTTTTTGAGGCAGCCGCTCTTCTTGCAGTTGCAGCCCTTCTGGTGTTTGCGCGTCTCGTTGTCGGACTTGCCGATCTTGGGCTTGAAGGCGTACGGGTTGCGGTCGAGACACGCGCGGATGGCGCGCTGTCGCTCCTCCTCGTGGTCCAGCGAATTGTTGCAGTTATTGCAGTTGCAATTGTTGCAGAACTCGCCGGACGCGAAGCAGTCGCAGTAGCTGCGGCAGTGCAAGGTCGCGCCGGTCAGTTTCGTCTCCAGCTAACGGCAGGCCGGGGTGTGGCGAGGACGATCTTGGAAGATGATGGAAGGATGAAAGGCTGGAACTCGCTGAAAGATGATGGAAGCATGGCAGGCTCCGCATTGGATAGCACACCAAATACGGCCAGCCTTGGAAGCTACGAGGAATTTCATGGTAAATACAATGGATTCAAGGATATCTACAGTTATCAGGTCACCATAGTCAATTTATATTACTTCGTCGTTTTTTATGAGATTTTTTCTTAATATCCCGGCATGACTGCCATGCGGTGATAAATTATTCGTAAAATAGGGTGGAATATACCACTTTCTGAACACTGAATCGGCATTACCAATGGAGTATCGACATCGTACTTCGCGATTAGCCTTGATGAAGTCTTCATATCTAACTTCCCACAGTATCTTGCTCATATGTATCATCCTTGTGTGCATATGTGTGGATTGTGATGCACAAGCATATCTTAGCACAATTTCAGGTGCGGGGATTACACATGGCGTGGTCTGATATACAATAAATTGATAAGGATGGGCATTTTGCATTGCTATTTCTAAAATAATTAACCTTAAATTAACCATCTTAAAACAAAGGAATGTTTACGTATGGGTACACTGTTGGATAAAAATAGTGCTGAATAACTTATAAGCAGGGTGTGGCTCCGCAGGAGCTTGTCACATGCAGGGTTCCGTATATTCTTCACAATCCTGGATGTGGAGAGGAAAATGATGGAGTCATCGAACACAGAGGGTGTTCTTCTTCAAATATGTGAGAGCAGAGTTACAAATCGCACTTTCCAATAAATGCAGTGCACTTCATCACCGAGCAGTTCGTTATGAAACAGCTCCATTCAGCGTCAATAAGCATCAATGAGAGCAGTTCCGCCTCCAAATGATAATAATGAGCATCATTTTCTGGAGAAGATACCATTCTGGGTGCAGAAAATGCGGAACAGCCTATATTCCAAGTTTGGTCACGTGATACCGGAGATGACAAGGTTTAACTCTATAGGCGCCTGCCACGTGACACAGGGGATAGCAGGATGCAGCCTCATAAGTGGAACATTAGGAGAATAGAACGTTAGGTGTTGTCGAAGAAAAACGTTGGTGTTGCTAGGTGGAATCAACAGTGTAAACATATGAAAGGTTAGTGTTGTCGGTGCGACACCTGATGTTCCAGCTGCAATACCGCTGACGGTGCACTCTCTACCCACACCAGGCCCCTATGACACAGAGCAGGCAGCACCACTGGCAACTGGGGTCGTGGTGTGGTCACGGTACACGGTCATTTCAGCACATGCAGCACCACTGGTGACTGGTCTGTAGGCCAATGTCCAAGACACTGTCTCCTGACTCAATATTCAGTCAGGGACACTGGTCCCTGACTCAGTACTCACAGTCCGGGACACTGGCCCCTGACGTAGTACTCACAGTCCGGGACACTGGTCCCTAGTGCAGTACTCACAGTCCGGGACACTGGCCCCTGACGCAGTACTCACAGTCCGGGACACTGGTCCCTGACGTAGTACTCACAGTCCGGGACACTGGCCCTCCTGACGCAGTACTCACAGTCCGGGACACTGGTCCCTGACGCAGTACTCACAGTCCGGGACACTGGCCCCTGACGTAGTACTCACAGTCCGGGACACTGGTCCCTGACGTAGTACTCACAGTCCGGGACACTGGCCCCTGACGTAGTACTCACAGTCCGGGACACTGATCCCTGACGCAGTACTCACAGTCCGGGACACTGGCCCCTGACGCAGTACTCACAGTCCGGGACACTGGTCCCTGACGTAGTACTCACAGTCCGACACACTGGCCCCTGACGCAGTACTCACAGTCCGGGACACTGGTCCCTGACGCAGTACTCACAGTCCGGGACACTGGCCCCTGACGCAGTACTCACAGTCCGGGACACTGGTCCCTGACGCAGTACTCACAGTCCGGGACACTGGCCCCTGACGTAGTACTCACAGTCCGGGACACTGATCCCTGACGTAGTACTAACAGTCCGGGACACTGGTCCTTGACGCAGTACTCACAGTCCGGGACACTGGCCCCTGACGTAGTACTCACAGTCCGGGACACTGGCCCCTGACGTAGTACTCACAGTTTGAGACACTGATCCCTGACGCAGTACTCACAGTCCTGGACACTGGTCCCTGACGCAGTACTCACAGTCCGACACACTGGTCCCTGACGCAGTACTAACAGTCCGGGACACTGGTCCCTGACGTAGTACTCACAGTCCGGGACACTGGCCCCTGACGTAGTACTCACAGTCCGGGACACTGGTCCCTGACGTAGTACTCACAGTCCGGGACACTGGTCCCTGACGTAGTACTCACAGTCCGGGACACTGGCCCCTGACGTAGTACTCACAGTCCGGGACACTGGTCCCTGACGTAGTACTCACAGTCCGGGACACTGGCCCCTGACGTAGTACTCACAGTCCGGGACACTGGTCCCTGACGTAGTACTCACAGTCCGGGACACTGGCCCCTGACGTGGTACTCACAGTCCGGGACACTGGCCCCCTGACGCAGTACTAACAATCCGACACACTGGCCCCTGACGCAGTACTCACAGTCCGGGACACTGGCCCTCCTGACGCAGTACTCACAGTCCGGGACACTGGTCCCTGACGCAGTACTCACAGTCCGGGACACTGGCCCCTGACGTAGTACTCACAGTCCGGGACACTGGCCCCTGACGTAGTACTCACAGTCCGGGACACTGGCCCCTGACGTAGTACTCACAGTCCGGGACACTGGTCCCTGACGTAGTACTCACAGTCCGACACACTGGTCCCTGACGCAGTACTCACAGTCCAGGACACTGGCCCCTGACGCAGTACTCACAGTTTGAGACACTGGCCCCTGACGTAGTACTCACAGTCCGGGACACTGGTCCCTGACGTAGTACTCACAGTCCGGGACACTGGCCCCTGACGTAGTACTCACAGTCCGGGACACTGGCCCCTGACGCAGTACTCACAGTCCGGGACACTGGCCCCTGACGTAGTACTCACAGTCCGGGACACTGGCCCCTGACGTAGTACTCACAGTCCGGGACACTGGTCCCTGACGCAGTACTCACAGTCCGGGACACTGGCCCCTGACGCAGTACTCACAGTCCGGGACACTGGTCCCTGACGTAGTACTCACAGTCCGGGACACTGGCCCCTGACGTAGTACTCACAGTCCGGGACACTGGCCCCTGACGTAGTACTCACAGTCCGGGACACTGGTCCCTGACGTAGTACTCACAGTCCGGGACACTGGTCCCTGACGTAGTACTCACAGTCCGGGACACTGGTCCCTGACGCAGTACTCACAGTCCGGGACACTGGTCCCTGACGTAGTACTCACAGTCCGACACACTGGTCCCTGACGTAGTACTCACAGTCCGGGACACTGGTCCCTGACGTAGTACTCACAGTCCGGGACACTGGTCCCTGACGTAGTACTCACAGTCCAGGACACTGGTCCCTGACGCAGTACTCACAGTCCGGGACACTGGTCCCTGACGCAGTACTCACAGTCCGACACACTGGTCCCTGACGCAGTACTCACAGTCCGGGACACTGGTCCCTGACGCAGTACTCACAGTCCGGGACACTGGTCCCTGACGTAGTACTCACAGTCCGGGACACTGGTCCCTGACGTAGTACTCACAGTCCGGGACACTGGTCCCTGACGCAGTACTCACAGTCCGGGACACTGGTCCCTGACGTAGTACTCACAGTCCGACACACTGGTCCCTGACGCAGTACTCACAGTCCAGGACACTGGCCCCTGACGCAGTACTCACAGTCGGGAGCCCCTGACGTAGTACTCACAGTCCGGACACACTGGCCCCTGACGCAGTACTCACAGTCCGGGACACTGGCCCCTGACGTAGTACTCACAGTCCGGGACACTGGCCCCTGACGCAGTACTCACAGTCCGGGACACTGGCCCCTGACGTGACGTAGTACTCACAGTCCGGGACACTGGCCCCTGACGTAGTACTCACAGTCCGGGACACTGGCCCCTGACGTACACGAGTACTCACAGTCCGGGACACTGGCCCCTGACGTAGTACTCACAGTCCGGGACACTGGCCCCTGACGTAGTACTCACAGTCCGGGACACTGGCCCCTGACGTGGTACTCACAGTCCGGGACACTGGCCCCTGACGTAAGTACTCACAGTCCGGGACACTGGCCCCTGACGTAGTACTCACAGTCCGGGACACTGGCCCCTGACGTAGTACTCACAGTCCGGGACACTGGCCCTCCCTGACGTAGTACTCACAGTCCGGGACACTGGCCCCTGACGTAGTACTCACAGTTTGAGACACTGGCCCCTGACGCAGTACTCACAGTCCGGGACACTGGTCCCTGACGCAGTACTCACAGTCCGGGACACTGGCCCCTGACGTAGTACTCACAGTCCGACACACTGGCCCCTGACGTAGTACTCACAGTCCGGGACACTGGTCCCTGACGTAGTACTCACAGTCCGGGACACTGGTCCCTGACGTAGTACTCACAGTCCGAACACTGGTCCCTGACGTAGTACTCACAGTCCGGGACACTGGTCCCCTGACGCAGTACTCACAGTCCGGGACACTGGTCCCTGACGTAGTACTCACAGTCCGGGACACTGGCCCCTGACGTAGTACTCACAGTCCGGGACACTGGCCCCTGACGTAGTACTGTAACGCATCGTGACACTTTGTGCGGCTGGCATGGGAATGCCAGTGGCGAGAGGTTGGTCGACGGCTGACGTAATCTCGTCGTTCGACATGTGAGCGGTAACTGGCAGTTCGATCACCTCGACGCTGGTCCCATTGAATCATGTCGGTGTATGTGGCCGCCTCCCCAGTTCAATGGGGCACCATGAACTGTCGGCACCAGGATCGAGATTACTCCGCGCACTCGCCTCAGTTTGACCCCCCTCTCCCGGATCGACCTCATGTGTGTTTAATACGAGATTAGGTTCTTCGGGTGCAGGCGGAACCACGCGTTTCCGTTGCACTGAACGTTTCGCCACTGTCTGCACTTCAGGTGTCTGTGTCTGAATAAGTCCCATCGTTCTGAAGAGATGCTGCGACTCCTTGCGTGAAGAGTGGGCGCGCTTTGATGTCCGACCGGGGGCATACCACTGGATGGCCTGTCATCTTTGTCAGAGCCGGGACGGCAGCGCAGTTCGTGTACGATACAAAGCACTCTGTTGCCGAGTTAGCCACCGCGCGTGGTTAAATAACGGACCGACCTGGCGCGTGCCAGCTCAGCACTGACAACGCCGGTGGCGACGGCAAAGCGATTATCCAGGAGAAGGATGCATGGTCAGCAGACAGGTCCGCGACAACTGGCTCCGCGATGTAGTTGCGTTGAATGGTATGGGACGAGTCCGCCTGGCTGGCGTGTCTGGATGTGCCAGCTATCAGTTGTCCCAGCGGGCCCTTGAAGGACTTGGACCCACTGGTACCGTGGCCTTCATCCAGCTTCACGAACACATGCCTGCAGAAAGGCCCAGGACTGAATCGATTAGGACAAGGAGAATTTGATTAACATTTGACATTATCAGGGTCTAAATGATGAAATGGCATGGCAAGTGTTTGGATTGTACTACGGACTCACAAATTGCCATGGTTCTGAATGGAAGTGGCAGATGACGCAGTATATGGCTGCCTCTCTTCTTGTTGTAAGGATCAGGTGGATAGTGGCGATGTATTCGGTCAATTCTTGTTTATTAAAACAGCGGCATACCTCCATCGGGAGCACGTTGCCATGAAGAAGGCAGATGAGCCACTGGACGCTACGGCCCAGCTGGCGCTCCATCCTCGTGAGTGCACCGTTTCGCGGCCTGTGTTGACGGCAGTGCCATCGACCAATACTGCCTGCGCAGGGATTTTCTTCTGAGTCGCACTCCCGAACGACTTCTAAAGCTCGACCAGCAATTTATGCACTATTTTCTGATGTCAGTGTTCTGTGATCGATGTAGGTTCTCTTGACTCGCTCACAAATACCAGATGCTTCTCTTTTTCCGTAAGCCGTACGTCTTGCTCATTTGTTTTCTCGCGTATCTTTAAGATATCCTGTCTCCCCATCGAAATCCACTGCATATGCACTTTGCGCCTATGCTATCGCCTGTTTATCTTTCTGTTTTTTCTTTCTCCTGTGCCCTTTTTCTGGCTCTTATCACTTTATCTCGTGTCTTTGATGATTTGTATAATCATGTCGTTCTCAGTGACGAGGCCAATTCAGCCCAGAGAGCGTTGGGAGCCGCTTATCTATCGACCTCAGAGGAAGCATTTTGCTATAATCACACTCGCCATGCGAAATTCTAGAGGCATCATAGTTGTGCAGGCCCTGAATGTGTTGGTTCATGGACATATATCATATGCATCGTCACCATTGCTTCCCTCGTCTGTCTCTTTTCCGACTCCGGCTGCATGCTGTGCTCAGGTCAGACCGGGGACCGGATCCGAAGTCGTTGGCGTCCGTCTGAAGGAAAGCCGGGTCAGGCCGCAGACGGTTCGTCTTCATCTTACTCCCAATGCATGGAGGGCCTTCATGTCAATGCCGCCGATGCTTCTTCTGCTCTCACCTCGCTGGTCTTGCTTAAGAAATTCCTCGCGGTAATAGACCTTGTTCTCGCTGGGGCAGCTGCAGGCATTTCTCGAATGACAACTGCCACGCGCAGATGTCAATCAGCTCATGGAGGAATCGTGGACATACAGGTCACCCGACATACACGGACATACAGGTGATACATGTACAGGCATACAGGCCACTTGACATATACGGACATTCAAGTCACCCGACATACACGGATATACATGTCACCCGACATGCACAGACATCCACAGACATACAGGTCACCCGACGCACATACATACAGGTCACCTGACATACACACATACAGGTCACCGACACACACGGACATACAGGTCATCCGACATAGACAGACATACGGGTCACCCGACATATTCGGACATACAGGTCACCCAACATACGCGAACATACATCATCATCCATCACACAGACATTGAGGTCACAGAACACGAGATGCCCATGTAAGTTCATGTCGATGCATGCCCAAATTCACTTCAGTTTGGCATTGGATTCCAGCAAAATTCTTAAAATGCTAGTCAAGGGTTCAATTCAAATGATGAAACCTTTTCACAGCGTCCCATGCAAGAGCAAAATATAATTCAGAACTGAATAGTATCAATAAAAATCGTGAACCTGAAACACTACCAGCTGCCACGTTGAAATAGAGCAGGAAGATGTTACTGTACACTACCATAGGCGTAAAGAACAACAACAAAACCTACCGCGGTGAAGAAGTTAAATCGCTTGTCTGAATAATTCGCTTTGTAACTGAACTTCCCGGTTTTGGTCCACTTGAGTCCGGTACACTGTACCGTAATCGACGACCCCGGCGACCGACCTGGGACGGGGCGATGGCGATCTTGACCGAGTTTGAGCCGCCGCCGCCGGCCGCAGGCAGTGTGTGGTCCTGGTTCGGCGGCGCGCCCACAGCTGGTGTCACGTACTGGCCCTGGGAGGCCGATCCGGCTGCCGACCCCACCACCCGCACAAACTGCACACCCTGGCGGAGGGGTGGCACGTCAGTACAGACCCCACCACCCGCACAAACTACACACCCTGGCGGAGGTGAGGCACGTCAGTACAGACCCCACCACCCACACAAACTGTACACCCTGGCGGAGGTGAGGCACGTCAGTACAGACCCCACCACCCACACAAACTGCACACCCTGGCGGAGGTGAGGCACGTCAGTACAGACCCCACCACCCACACAAACTGTACACCCTGGCGGAGGTGAGCCACGTCAGTACAGACCCCACCACCCGCACAAACTGTACACCCTGGCGGAGGTGAGGCACGTCAGTACAGACCCCACCACCCACACAAACTGTACACCCTGGCGGAGGTGAGGCACGTCAGTACAGACCCCACCACCCGCACAAACTGTACACCCTGGCGGAGGTGAGGCACGTCAGTACAGACCCCACCACCCACACAAACTGTACACCCTGGCGGAGGTGAGGCACGTCAGTACAGACCCCACCACCCACACAAACTGTACACCCTGGCGGAGGTGAGGCACGTCAGCACAGACCCCACCACCCACACAAACTGTACACCCTGGCGGAGGTGAGGCACGTCAGTACAGACCCCACCACCCACACAAACTGTACACCCTGGCGGAGGTGAGGCACGTCAGTACAAACCCCACCACCCACACAAACTGTACACCCTGGCGGAGGTGAGGCACGTCAGTACAGACCCCACCACCCACACAAACTGTACACCCTGGCGGAGGTGAGGCACGTCAGTACAGACCCCACCACCCGCACAAACTGTACACCCTGGCGGAGGTGAGGCACGTCAGCACAGACCCCACCACCCACACAAACTGCACACCCTGGCGGAGGTGAGGCACGTCAGTACAGACCCCACCACCCACACAAACTGCACACCCTGGCGGATCCTGAAGACCTGGCGGAGGTGAGGCACGTCAGTACAGACCCCACCACCCGCACAAACTGCACACCCTGGCGGAGGTGAGGCACGTCAGTACAGACCCCACCACCCGCACAAACTGTACACCCTGGCGGAGGTGAGGCACGTCAGTACAGACCCCACCACCCGCACAAACTGTACACCCTGGCGGAGGTGAGGCACGTCAGTACAGACCCCACCACCCGCACAAACTGTACACCCTGGCGGAGGTGAGGCACGTCAGTACAGACCCCACCACCCGCACAAACTGTACACCCTGGCGGAGGTGAGGCACGTCAGTACAGACCCCACCACCCGCACAAACTGCACACCCTGGCGGAGGTGAGGCACGTCAGTACAGACCCCACCACCCACACAAACTGTACACCCTGGCGGAGGTGAGGCACGTCAGTACAGACCCCACCACCCGCACAAACTGTACACCCTGGCGGAGGTGAGGCACGTCAGTACAGACCCCACCACCCACACAAACTGTACACCCTGGCGGAGGTGAGGCACGTCAGTACAGACCCCACCACCCGCACAAACTGTACACCCTGGCGGAGGTGAGGCACGTCAGTACAGACCCCACCACCCGCACAAACTGTACACCCTGGCGGAGGTGAGGCACGTCAGTACAGACCCCACCACCCACACAAACTGTACACCCTGGCGGAGGTGAGGCACGTCAGTACAGACCCCACCACCCACACAAACTGTACACCCTGGCGGAGGTGAGGCACGTCAGTACAGACCCCACCACCCACACAAACTGTACACCCTGGCGGAGGTGAGGCACGTCAGTACAGACCCCACCACCCGCACAAACTGTACACCCTGGCGGAGGTGAGGCACGTCAGTACAGACCCCACCACCCACACAAACTGTACACCCTGGCGGAGGTGAGGCACGTCAGTACAGACCCCACCACCCACACAAACTGTACACCCTGGCGGAGGTGAGGCACGTCAGTACAGACCCCACCACCCGCACAAACTGTACACCCTGGCGGAGGTGAGGCACGTCAGTACAGACCCCACCACCCGCACAAACTGTACACCCTGGCGGAGGTGAGGCACGTCAGTACAGACCCCACCACCCGCACAAACTGTACACCCTGGCGGAGGTGAGGCACGTCAGTACAGACCCCACCACCCGCACAAACTGCACACCCTGGCGGAGGTGAGGCACGTCAGTACAGACCCCACCACCCGCACAAACTGTACACCCTGGCGGAGGTGAGGCACGTCAGTACAGACCCCACCACCCACACAAACTGTACACCCTGGCGGAGGTGAGGCACGTCAGTACAGACCCCACCACCCACACAAACTGTACACCCTGGCGGAGGTGAGGCACGTCAGTACAGACCCCACCACCCACACAAACTGCACACCCTGGCGGAGGTGAGGCACGTCAGTACAGACCCCACCACCCGCACAAACTGTACACCCTGGCGGAGGTGAGGCACGTCAGTACAGACCCCACCACCCACACAAACTGTACACCCTGGCGGAGGTGAGGCACGTCAGTACAGACCCCACCACCCACACAAACTGTACACCCTGGCGGAGGTGAGGCACGTCAGTACAGACCCCACCACCCGCACAAACTGTACACCCTGGCGGAGGTGAGGCACGTCAGTACAGACCCCACCACCCACACAAACTGCACACCCTGGCGGAGGTGAGGCACGTCAGTACAGACCCCACCACCCACACAAACTGTACACCCTGGCGGAGGTGAGGCACGTCAGTACAGACCCCACCACCCACACAAACTGCACACCCTGGCGGAGGTGAGGCACGTCAGTACAGACTGTACACCCTGGCGGAGGTGAGGCACGTCAGTACAGACCCCACCACCCGCACAAACTGTACACCCTGGCGGAGGTGAGGCACGTCAGTACAGACCCCACCACCCGCACAAACTACACACCCTGGCGGAGGTGAGGCACGTCAGTACAGACCCCACCACCCACACAAACTGTACACCCTGGCGGAGGTGAGGCACGTCAGTACAGACCCCACCACCCACACAAACTGTACACCCTGGCGGAGGTGAGGCACGTCAGTACAGACCCCACCACCCACACAAACTGTACACCCTGGCGGAGGTGAGGCACGTCAGTACAGACCCCACCACCCGCACAAACTGTACACCCTGGCGGAGGTGAGGCACGTCAGTACAGACCCCACCACCCGCACAAACTGCACACCCCACACCAAAACTGTAACCCTGGCGGAGGTGAGGCACGTCAGTACAGACCCCACCACCCACACAAACTGTACACCCTGGCGGAGGTGAGGCACGTCAGTACAGACCCCACCACCCGCACAAACTGAAACACCCTGGCGGAGGTGAGGCACGTCAGTACAGACCCCACCACCCACACAAACTGTACACCCTGGCGGAGGTGAGGCACGTCAGTACAGACCCCACCACCCGCACAAACTGTACACCCTGGCGGAGGTGAGGCACGTCAGTACAGACCCCACCACCCACACAAACTGTACACCCTGGCGGAGGTGAGGCACGTCAGTACAGACCCCACCACCCACACAAACTGCACACCCTGGCGGAGGTGAGGCACGTCAGTACAGACCCCACCACCCACACAAACTGCACACCCTGGCGGAGGTGAGGCACGTCAGTACAGACCCCACCACCCGCACAAACTGCACACCCTGGCGGAGGTGAGGCACGTCAGTACAGACCCCACCCACGACCGGGAGCACAACTGTACACCCTGGCGGAGGTGAGGCACGTCAGTACAGACTGTACACCCTGGCGGAGGCCCACCACCCACACAAACTGTACACCCTGGCGGAGGTGAGGCACGTCAGTACAGACCCCACCACCCACACAAACTGCACACCCTGGCGGAGGTGAGGCACGTCAGTACAGACCCCACCACCCGCACAAACTGTACACCCTGGCGGAGGTGAGGCACGTCAGTACAGACCCCACCACCCACACAAACTGTACACCCTGGCGGAGGTGAGGCACGTCAGTACAGACCCCACCACCCGCACAAACTGTACACCCTGGCGGAGGTGAGGCACGTCAGTACAGACCTCACCACCCACACAAACTGTACACCCTGGCGGAGGTGAGGCACGTCAGTACAGACTGTACACCCTGAACAAGAGGGACACAAACTGTACACCCTGGCGGAGGTGAGGCACGTCAGTACAGACTGTACACCCTGAACAAGAGGGACACAAACTGTACACCCTGGCGGAGGTGAGGCACGTCAGTACAGACTGTACACCCTGAACAAGCGGGACACAAACTGTACACCCTGGTGGAGGGAGGCACGTCAGTACAGACTGTACACCCTGAAAAAGAGGGAGACAAACTGTACACGCTGGTGGAGGGGTGGGACGTCAGTACAGACTGTACATCTATGGACACCCCACTGACAGCATATCAGCTACTGACTATACACATAGTGGACCTGCCTCATAGTGTCCTGACATTCAAAAACTGATGTGGAAACCAACACCTGAAAGAAGTTTGGCTTGAACTCCATAAACAGAGTTTTGACCAATTGACCTCCATGAAATTCGACTGATTTGAACTGCGGTGGTTTTCATCTCAATCCCACAGCATTCAAGCTTGACTGCACTATCATAAGTTTTGCCAAGTGGTGCCTTTTCACTTCAATTTAAATGTGCAATATTGCTGGCTTCTTTCCAAGTCATCGCTGTGGTAGAAATTGCATTCCTAGTTTCTGCTAGGAATACACTCTGCAACACAATAATACCAGGACACTGACCATCCATTAACAGGTCACAGGTTGCACCTCAACTGCCAACCACCTGTCAGTGTGTGCGAGCATACAGGTCCACATCCCACATACCAGCTATGGACTTACTGGTCCGCCCACACCCCACCAATCAGCAATGGACATATGGGGCCACATCGCCCAGTTATGGATATAAGTCCACATCACCAAACTATGGACATACAGGTCCACATCACCCAGCTATGGACATACAGGTCCACATCACCCAGCAAGCTATGGGCATACAGGTTCACATCGTTCGCCAGCTGTTATACGGGTCCGCATCGCCCAGGTATGGACATACGATTCCACATCGCACAGCCACCACACTGCCCACCAGCTGTGGACATGCGGATCCACCCCGTCCACCCGCCACCGAGCAGCTGTCGGGCGACCCACCTGCCGTCCGGCCACGCTCTGCTGGATGGACGACTGCGCCAGGACGCGGAACGACTGCGGACCGGACGACGCCGACACTGCCACCTGTCGGACACGCGTCAAACGTACAGTACTGCCGCCGCCGCCGCCGCACTCGCTGCTACTGCTGCAACTGTTATTTGTTTTCAGGTATGGACTTTGAGTGGTACCACTTTACCAAACAATGTTGTTCTTCCATTTCCCTTCTGGAGTACAAAATATTTCATTTAGTCTAGTCACAATCCTGGAGTACAAAATGTATTGGTATGCTTCACACCAACAAACGCCAGTTTTTCCAACACTGCAACCAATCCTAAACTTTGACCAAGCCACAAAATGCATGGATCATATTTCGTTGGATACAAACCGTGCAGCCGACAAAATAATAAAGTGCTGTCAATTTCTATAACAGACACCAGCCTAGATGCCAGCATGTTCATAGTGACCAAACAATGCACGTCACGCATACATAATAACAACATTCCTACGGTGCCCGAGGTCTGAAGTGTGTGGGTAACCCAGCTCAATGTGTGCAAAGGGGAGGGGAACATGATATCCGAGGTAAGATGCATGTCTGAGGTGGCAGATATCCGAGACACAGACTCGGGCCGCTGTGTCGGATATCTCAAGTGTGTGGATAACCCAGGTCGACGTGTGTGAATGGGAGGGGCAACATGATAGCCGACGTCAGAAATATGACAGCTGAGATGGCAGACGTGCGAGACACAGTCTCTGGCCGTTGAATCAAGAGGCTCAGAGAGCGAGGAGGGCGACCTCCCGGCCGGCATCGCTCACCTGTTTGCTCTGCAGAGACGGCGACGACTTGATGACGATACGCTGAGGACTGGCCACCGTCCGCACCCCGCCGTCTGGCATCTGACATCACAACACACACACACACACGTCACTAGGGGTGCCAAGTCTGAGGACTGGCCACCGTCCGCACCCCGCCGTCGGGCATCTGACGTCACAACACACACACGTCACTAGGGGTGCCAAGTCTGACGACTGGCCACCGTCCGCACCCCGCCGTCTGGCATCTGACATCACAACACACACACACACACGTCACTAGGGGTGCCAAGTCTGACGACTGGCCACCGTCCGCACCCCGCCGTCGGGCATCTGACGTCACAACACACACACACGTCACTAGGGGTGCCAAGTCTGACGACTGGCCACCGTCCGCACCCCGCCGTCGGGCATCTGACGTCACAACACACACACGTCACTAGGGGTGCCAAGTCTGACGACTGGCCACCGTCCGCACCCCGCCGTCGGGCATCTGACGTCACAACACACACACACGTCACTAGGGGTGCCAAGTCTGACGACTGGCCACCGTCCGCACCCCGCCGTCATCTGACGAGACATCACAACACACACACACGTCACTAGGGGTGCCAAGTCTGACATGGCCACCGTCCGCACCCCCGTCCGGCACCTGACGTCACAACACACACACGTCACTAGGGGTGCCAAGTCTGACGACTGGCCACCGTCCGCACCCCGCCGTCTGGCACCTGACGTCACAACACACACACGTCACTAGGGGTGCCAAGTCTGACGACTGGCCACCGTCCGCACCCCGCCGTCGGGCATCTGACGTCACAACACACACTCACTACGTACTACCGCCTCGGGATGCCACAACACACACACACGTCACTATAATCTGACGACTGGCCACCGTCCGCACCCCGCCGTCTGGCATCTGACGTCACAACACACACACACGTCACTAGGGGTGCCAAGTCTGACGACTGGCCACCGTCCGCACCCCGCCGTCTGGCATCTGACGTCACAACACACACACACGTCACTAGGGGTGCCAAGTCTGAGGACTGGCCACCGTCCGCACCCCGCCGTCGGGCACCTGACGTAAAACCATCAGTGGGCAACACCCGCCGTCGGGCACCTGACGTCACAACACACACACACGTCACTAGGGGTGCCAAGTCTGACGACTGGCCACCGTCCCCTTTCCCCCCGGCGGGTGGCTTATGTAACAACAAAAAAAAACGTTATTAGGGGTGCCAAGTCTGACGACTGGCCACCGTCCGCACCCCGCCGTCTGGCATCTGACGTCACAACACACACACACGTCACTAGGGGTGCCAAGTCTGACGACTGGCCACCGTCCGCACCCCGCCGTCTGGCATCTGACGTCACAACACACACACACGTCACTAGGGGTGCCAAGTCTGACGACTGGCCACCGTCCGCACCCCGCCGTCGGGCATCTGACATCACAACACACACACACGTCACTAGGGGTGCCAAGTCTGACGACTGGCCACCGTCCGCACCCCCGCACGTCGGGCATCTGACGTCACAACACACACACACGTCACTAGGGGTGCCAAGTCTGACGACTGGCCACCGTCCGCACCCCGCCGTCTGGCATCTGACATCACAACACACACACACGTCACTAGGGGTGCCAAGTCTGACGACTGGCCACCGTCCGCACCCCGCCGTCGGGCATCTGACATCACAACACATTCACGTCACTATGAGTGCAAAGACTGCATCGGACTGCAGCCCAACGCCAAAGAGAACGTCACAAACAGCAGTCAGTAGAGGTGTCAAGAAGCATTTTTAAAGCGAAGCAAAACATGTAGCCGTCTATTTTCCAACGACAGCATCCATACTGAAAGCAATCCATCGCAATATATACGTCCTATCTGTGGCTGGTAGTCACCTTTGACGTATCGCACCTCGGTGCCGTATGGCACCCTAGAATCGTAAATAGACGCATCGCACCCTAGATTGGCAGGTAGACGTATCGCACCCTAGATTCGGTGCGCTGTTTGTCCCATGTCACTCTGTTCAACACAGCAAGTCAGCTCTATCAGCACCCTTCTGTTAGCACCTTCACAGCGCCGCACACCTTCAGTACACCAAGCCGCCTCAACTCTACACATCAGCTGAGTGCGAGGCGCACGGTGGAGACTGCGCAAGTCCATCCGTCCCCCAGCATTACCAAATACATGATAATCAACTGATATCCTGGATTGAATTGGAATGTGGCTTGACGACGCACTCGGCAGCCGACGCCAATTGACGTCGCCTGCCTCTCACACTGGCAGGAAGGGCGGGCATCGCGGGGAATCGAACCCGTACCTCTGGTTTGCCAGATGTTCAGCTTAACCACTGAGATACGGACGCCCAATCAACTGATACGAGCTCGCGAAAGAAGCGACAAAACCCGGCAATCTCGCCGGTTGCGGGACTCCAACCCCACGGTCAGCAGCCGAGCGTGCCACCGACTGCGCCGCGGTGGCGCCGCCCGCCCACCTTCTTGGGACTGAAGAGGCCCATCTGCTGCGCCTGCGCCGTGGTCAGCGTGATGGTCTTGGTGGGGCTGGCCAGCTGGTCGACGGCCAGCGGCCGGAACTGGTGCGACACGGCGCCCGGCACCAGCCGCACTGCGGCGGCCGCCGACACCATGCGCACGTGTTGCTGGCCGGGCGCCGCCGGAGCCGCCGTCACGACTGCTGCTGAGCCGGGCGCCTGTCGGCAGAGCAGGCACCGGGCCATCAGTCTGTCAGTACCAGGTCACAACAGACCATAGCAGGCACCGGGCCACCAGTCTGTCAGTACCAGGTCACAACAGACCATAGCAGGCACCGGGCCACCAGTCTGTCAGTACCAGGTCACAACAGACCATAGCAGACATCAGTCCATCAGACTGCCAATACCAGGTCACAACAGACCATAGCAGACATCAGTCCATCAGTCTGTCAATACCAGGTCACAACAGACCATAGCAGACATCAGACCATCAGTCTGTCAGTACCAGGTCACAACAGACAATAGCAGACATCAGTGCCATCAGTCTGTCAGTACCAGGTCACAACAGACCATAGAACATCAGACATCAGTCCATCAGTCTGTCAGTACCAGGTCACAACAGACCATAGCAGACATCAGACCATCAGTCTGTCAATACCAGGTCACAACAGACCATAGCAGACATCAGAGCATCAGTCTGTCAGTACCAGGTCACAACAGACAATAGCAGACAGTCAGTCCATCAGTCTGTCAGTACCAGGTCACAACAGACCATAGCAGACATCAGTCCATCAGTCTGTCAGTACCAGGTCACAACAGACCATAGCAGACATCAGAGCATCAGTCTGTCAGTACCAGGTCACAACAGACCATAGCAGACATCAGTCCATCAGTCTGTCAGTACCAGGTCACAACAGACCATAGCAGACATCAGTCCATCAGTCTGTCAGTACCAGGTCACAACAGACCAATAGCAGACATCAGTCCATCAGTCTGTCAGTACCAGGTCACAACAGACCATAGCAGACATCAGTCCATCAGTCTGTCAGTACCAGGTCACAACAGACCATAGCAGACATCAGTCCATCAGTCTGTCAGTACCAGGTCACAACAGACCATAGCAGACATCAGAGCATCCAGTCTGTCAGTACCAGGTCACAACAGACCATAGCAGACATCAGTCCATCAGTCTGTCAGTACCAGGTCACAACAGACCATAGCAGACATCAGTCCATCAGTCTGTCAGTACCAGGTCACAACAGACCATAGCAGACATCAGTCCATCAGTCTGTCAGTACCAGGTCACAACAGACCATAGCAGACATATCAGTCCGTCAGTACCGTCACAACGACCATAGCAGACATCAGTCCATCAGTCTGTCAGTACCAGGTCACAACAGACCATAGCAGACATCAGTCCATCAGTCTGTCAGTACCAGGTCACAACAGACCATAGCAGACATCAGTCCATCAGTCTGTCAGTACCAGGTCACAACAGACCATAGCAGACATCAGTCCATCAGTCTGTCAGTACCAGTCACAACAGACCATAAACATAGTCCATCAGTCCGTCAGTACCAGGTCACAACAGACCATAGCAGACACCATCAGTCAGTACAAGGTCACAACAGACAACAGACATCAGACATCAGTCTGTCAGTACCAGGTCACAACAGACATAGCAGACATCAGTCCATCAGTCTGTCAGTCATCAGCAGTCACAACAGACACCATCAGTCTGTCAGTAAGTCACAACAGACCATAGCAGACATCAGACATCAGTCTGTCAGCCCTCACGCCATCAGTCTGTCAGTACCAGGTCACAACAGACCATAGCAGACATCAGTCCATCAGTCTGTCAGTACCAGGTCACAACAGACCATAGCAGACATCAGACCATCAGTCTGTCAGTACCAGGTCACAACAGACCATAGCAGACATCATCAGTCTGTCAGTACCAGGTCACAACAGACCATAGCAGACATCAGCCATCAGTCTGTCAGTACCAGGTCACAACAGACCATAGCAGACATCAGTCCATCAGTCTGTCAGTACCAGGTCACAACAGACATCAGGAACATCAGTCTGTCAGTACGTCACAACAGACATCAGACACATCAGTCTGTCAGTACAGGTCACAACAGACCATCAGAACGTCATTGATCAGTACAAGTCCACAACAGACATCAGAACATCAGTCTGTCAGTACCAGTCACAACAGACATAGCAGACATCAGTCATGTCTGTCAGTACAGGTCACAACAGACATCAGACCATCAGTCTGTCAGTACAATCAAACAGGTCACAACAGACATCAGACATCAGATCTGTCAGTACAAGGTCACAACAGACATACAGACACATCAGTCTGTCAGTACCAGGTCACAACAGACATCAGAACATCAGTCTGTCAGTACAGGTCACAACAGACATCAGGACGTCATAGTCTTGTCAGTACCAGGTCACAACAGACATCAGAACATCAGTCTGTCAGTACCAGGTCACAACAGACATCAGAACATCAGTCAGTCAGTACAGGGTCACAACAGACATCAGAACATCAGTCTGTCAGTACGTCACAACAGACATCGGAACATCGGTCTGTCAGTACGTCACAACAGACATCAGAACATCAGTCTGTCAGTACAGGGTCACAACAGACATCAGAACATCGGTCTCTCAGTACAGGGTCACAACAGACATCAGAACATCAGTCTGTCAGTACAGGGTCACAACAGACATCAGAACATCGGTCTCTCAGTACAGGGTCACAACAGACATCAGAACATCAGTCTGTCAGTACGTCACAACAGACATCAGAACATCAGTCTGTCAGTACGTCACAACAGACATCAGAACATCAGTCTGTCAGTACGTCACAACAGACATCAGAACGTCAGTCTGTCAGTACATCACAACAGACATCAGAACGTCAGTCTGTCAGTACGTCACAACAGACATCAGAACGTCAGTCTGTCAGTACGTCACAACAGACATCAGAACGTCAGTCTGTCAGTACGTCACAACAGACATCAGAACATCAGTCTGTCAGTACGTCACAACAGACATCAGAACATCAGTCTGTCAGTACGTCACAACAGACATCAGAACATCGGTCTGTCAGTACGTCACAACAGACATCAGAACGTCAGTCTGTCAGTACGTCACAACAGACATCAGAACGTCGGTCTGTCAGTACGTCACAACAGACATCAGAACGTCGGTCTGTCAGTACATCACAACAGACATCAGAACGTCGGTCTGTCAGTACGTCACAACAGACATCAGAACGTCGGTCTGTCAGTACGTCACAACAGACATCAGAACGTCGGTCTGTCAGTATGTCACAACAGACATCAGAACGTCGGTCTGTCAGTACGTCACAACAGACATCAGAACGTCAGTCTGTCAGTACATCACAACAGACATCAGAACGTCAGTCTGTCAGTACATCACAACAGACATCAGAACGTCAGTCTGTCAGTACATCACAACAGACATCAGAACGTCGGTCTGTCAGTACATCACAACAGACATCAGAACGTCAGTCTGTCAGTACATCACAACAGACATCAGAACGTCAGTCTGTCAGTACGTCACAACAGACATCAGAACGTCAGTCTGTCAGTACATCACAACAGACATCAGAACGTCGGTCTGTCAGTACGTCACAACAGACATCAGAACGTCGGTCTGTCAGTACATCACAACAGACATCAGAACGTCGGTCTGTCAGTATGTCACAACAGACATCAGAACGTCGGTCTGTCAGTACGTCACAACAGACATCAGAACGTCAGTCTGTCAGTACATCACAACAGACATCAGAACGTTAGTCTGTCAGCATGAGGCATGGAGCCCCGAGCTGATTGATTGATTGATTGATTGATTATTTGGGCTTAGGGGTGCATATGGAGCCCAGAGCAGGCAGCCCAGTGGTTAAACTGAGCGTCTGGCATACCGCAGGTATGAGATTCGTTTCCCCGCGTGGACCGCCCCTCCTGCCAAGGTGAGAGACAGGCAGCGTGATATGGCATCAGCTGCTGAGTGCATCATAAAGTCCAACCACACACACACAGACATCGAGCCATAAAGGTACTGGGCCTGAGGTACCATAACTGAGGTACCATACATGGGGCACAGGGGTAGTGCCATAGGGACAGGCACTGGGCGAGAGCTACACTGAAGTCGACAGGTACCAGGGACACACATTGAGGACAACTGCATGCACTCCTCTAAAGCTCCCCTACAAGATGCGGGCAAAGGTGCCATGCCAAATACCAGTCACACACCCATCACCACAATCACCATTGGCATCACCACCAATACCATCACCCTGTGTATCACCAGTCATCATACCCACCTTCACACTCTCACACCATCACGATCATGACTATCACTACGACCATCACGACCACCGCGACTATCACCAACAACACGGCCACCACGCCCGTCAGCGCACCTGTGACGAGGGCGAGATGATGAACTTGGTGAGCGCGCCGGGTGTCGAGCCGGCGGCGCGGCCCATGACGGCCGTCAGCCGGCTGGAGGCGGCGCGCGCGCCCTGACCCGGCGCCAGACTCGACAGGTTGATGTTGCCCAGCTGCGTCACGCGGCCCAGCACACCCGGCGGCGCAGAGTTCTTCAGCACGATAAACGAGCCTGGCCGGCGGCACCGACCACCAGTTAGGGCGCTGAGCGCAGCGTGACGAAGGTCCCGGGTTCAACACTCTCCCCGATCGAGACATCGAGACATCCACTCACGGGGCCCACCGGCGAAACAGTGTGGGCGGCACCAGCAGCATAAAGTGTGCATGTGTGCATGTGCATAAAGTGCGTCGCGAATCACCCAATAAACAATAAACGAGCCCAGAGACAACAGATGCTGTGTCTGTCACCTGCCCAAAATTGTGGGTGCAGTGTATTTTTGTTTACCCCACCCGGAGTCACACACATGCCTTTTGGTGTGTCATCTGATTTCTGCCAATCAGATTTGATGTAGTTATAGGAGTATCTGAGTTATATTTTTGTAAATTCTGTTTTTCATCACTTTGGCATATCATATTCAAATCCAAAGCCAAGTAACATCAATGTCTGATATGTGATTGATTTCAACCCAGAATAAGTTCAAGTGCCTTGACCAGTGATACGAATGTCATAAGGGATGGTTTGGTTTATTAACAGCACAAAGTTTTCCCAGAAGGCAGAACAGGTCAGGCAGCCAGAAGTTGCATGCTGCATATCTTGGTGAAAACAGTTCTAATGATAATGTATTTAAAGCATTAGGATGTGACAGCAGGTAATTACTGCTGCAGAGCAAGCAGATAACATGGTTGTTGCATGACCATTCACTCTGAACAAGACCATTTCAATAGCATGACTTGAAGCCAACAGACATTCTGATTCAGTGTATGTCATGCCTGGATGGTGCAGTATGTACCTGATGGGGCCGAGGCAGCAGTGGGGGCGGCGGCAGGGGTGGCGACAGAGGAGGTCGACAGGTCGCTGTTGGAGCTGGCCGGCGTTGAGTCAGGAACCTTGCCCAACATCGGGTCAGAGCCAGCACAGGTCAGCAGTGTGTCCGGGTCAAAGTCCATCGCCTCCATACCTGAGCACCAGGTCATGTCAGGTCACACACCAGATCATACTCCAGGTCAACAATCCCTGAGGCCAGCCACAGATAATGCTGCACTACAAATATTACTCTTGCAACACTAGTTTGCATGATAGCTTGTTGCATGCCTGCTTAATA
This sequence comes from Imbricaverruca yamaguchii, assembly GCA_034440575.1. Lineage (NCBI taxonomy): Eukaryota > Metazoa > Arthropoda > Thecostraca > Neoverrucidae > Imbricaverruca > Imbricaverruca yamaguchii. The sequence continues at coordinate 846,637 of JAOTOL010001528.1, read as the reverse complement.
GGATGGTCCTTAAAAATATCTTTTAAAAGTATCATGCTCCCACCCCAAATTTGTTACTTTATGTCAAAAACACCTAAGATTTTTTTAAGAAGAAATAATACTTGAAGGTTCCACATTGACCTTAAAGTTTCACTGCTTGCTAAATTTTACAGGTGTTTGACAGTATTACAGTGCATATTCAAAGTATAAAGTGACAATTACTGATACCTCTCTCGCTCTCTGTCTCTCAGTCTCCTCTGGTTCACTGCTGATCTCAAAAATACACAGTATCTCAAGCATGTCACATTGATCGGTTAATGTTTCATGAAATTTGGTCCAGTACTTGCTACATTGAACCACTGATTCAGTGGTTCAGTAATGGCTTGCCACCAGCTAGCAAGCATACGGTGATCATCAGAATCAATAGCCACATCATTACTTTCAGCCAACATGCCTCAAATTTTTCCCCTACAAATTCCACATCTGGTCAGAAAGAAAGTGCATATTATTGCAGTATGAAGAACTTGTGATGCAAATTTTACACCCATATGACCACCATGAAGCCACTGTTAGGTTTGGCTTGGCTAGGTATGGTTAGGTGTTTTTAATTGAAAACAATCACTTGGGGCTGTATTTTAAACCTTTTCCCCCTAAAGGTCAGTGCAAGTGGCAAATTTGTAATTTAAAGTAATTGCTGATTTCTTGGGATTTCCTTCTTAATGCAGTGCTTTCAGTGTACTGAACATGATGTGACCAACTATTTCCTCTGCAAATCAATACTGTCCAGTTGGAGGTAAATTAACACCTATAAAGTGGTTTGAAGTTGGGTAACATAGAATTAAAGGTAATGTTCAAAATATATAAAAAGATGTAACATACCCTAATCCAACATTGTCTAACTTCCATACAAAAAGCAAATTAATATATATATATATATATATATATATAAATTTAAAATATCCAAACAATTATTTTTATTTCAAAATCGAATCAAAAAGCATACACCAACCTAATCTGTCCTGAACTGTTTTTTATTTCCTCCTAAAGATTTTTCTAACCTACTTACCCAACTCCAAGCTTATTTTTACATGTAATTGTATCTCAAAATTGGCTGAAATGTATGCACTCGCAGGCAAAATGAGTGGTTGTATCATATAATACAAATTCATAGCTATTGAATTGAGAAGGAATCCCAAAATTGCATTCAAATATGAATTTACCAGAAAATCAAAATGTGCCAAAAATGTTGCAACTAGGTAGTCCCTGTGTAGGTAGACACTTATAAAAGATCCAGAAAATGGGGACGTATGATCCTGCAGGTGGAAATTATATGTGAAGCTCTTTTCACAACCCATAAACTTAACCAGTGAACGAGAAATGATAAAAGGAGCCAGGAGTGGGCAGATGCCCATTGTGATTGCCCAATGTCCCACGTATGAAAGCTGTAGGATAACGAAACACTGCTAGCTCGTTTCAAAATACGACATCTAAGCTGTGTAATGAACGTTTTTCAAGCAAAACATATTCTTACCTCTTAAAATTGTGTCACGGCCCCCACACAACCGGGCAGATGTCCTACGCAATCGATGGCATTGAAATTGAAAATTGAAAATCACATTTTTATTCAATAGTGGCGCCGGTGATACAGTAAACCCCGCCAACGAAAACATGTCGACACAGCGCAATTAAATTACCCTGAGTGCAGTACAGATACAGATGGGCCTTTCAGCAGCCCCTCTCAGCTTCCTGCGAAGTCAGGGACATGGCGTATTTTTTTGAAAATTATTGGGGGTGAGCACAATGCATGCAGGCAATGGGTGGGCCAAAATGAACCGGGGGCATACCACATATGGTCTCATGTGAAAGGTTGAAATTATTGGGAAGGGGACAGTCAACATGGGCGAGGCAAGTGCCATCGCGAAGGCACGCAAAGCTACAACACACCTGGCCAGGGACGTGGCCATGGGAGGGGCGGTGGGGGGTGGATTCCCCTCCTTGGGCTCCCACTGGCCACTTGCGCAGCGCAAAGTGCCAAGTGATGGGCAATTCTCAATTCCAGTTCACATTGCATCCGCTCCAGATTGGTTTAGTCTTGAACGGAAGGGAAACAAGTAGAAAATTACGGGCACTCCGTCCTATCCGTCATGACTGACGTCAATTGTGCGTTTCTGGTGCAGTCATGTCAATTGCGCCAATGTAAGTTAGCTGTTGAAGGTCCAGAAGATAATGATAAGCTTGACGGCGGTGCTTTACGATTTCTGCAGTGCATGACTGAGTAAAGTTAATTTGTTATTGGAGCTGTATACGAATAAAGATGCTTATCTTTGCTATCGATCATAAGGTAATCTATCAAAGAAGCTGTCGTTATGATCGTCAATTTCTGAAAATCATTCGGGTGCTCAAATTGAGCATCTGCATAGAAGAAATTGAAGAAAAACACAAGGTAATTAAGTCTAGAATCACGGACAATCCTTAATTCCAGTTACGTTCTCGACGCACGTCGGAGATGCATTTGTGGTGCAAAAATCGAAACAATTCCTACTTCTGGATGCACGCGAAACGCACGTCGGACGTACGCCAGAAAGAAATCAGACGAACGTCAGATGTACGTCAGACGCACGTCAGATGCACGTCAGACGCACGTCAGACGCACGTCAGACGCACGTCAGACGCACGTCAGACGCACGTCAGACGCACGTCAGACATACGCCGCATGGCGGACGCGGTAATCGTCGCTCCGACGTCGCAGGTGCGCACGGCGTCCTTCGAAAGCAGATAGCCGCGGGCGATTTACAGACGTCCGGCGGATATCCGAAACACAACACGGTGCCGTGTGAAGCGGCCGGTAATCCTTTACGGAATCTCCATGGTAGAGATAGGAGGGTCCGGAAAGGAAACATTGTCGTCTGCTACAATTTGTTTGGCTGCTGCAAAGAATGTTTACGAGCCCTTACGAATCCTTAAGGGCCATTCCGAATGACTTCAGATCCTTATTGTCCCTCACGAATGTTTACGGACCTTTATGGAGCTTATGGGCCCTAACCCAGCGAGCAACTTACTTGAACAGAGGGCCACGTTTTGCTTGTCCCTCAGGCAAGCCGTAGTTCAGCCCAATATAAATGGAGTTTTATCCTGATTGCAACAGTCCCAGTAAGCCCACGTATAACCCGAAACGGGCAGAATATGGCTCTCTACGGCATTGATTGGGATTAACTCGTGCTGAAATCGGGCTTACAGCACTAGGTGCCCGAGTACGTCCATGTGTCCTGATCGGTCTATCAACATCGATACGAAGGTGCTGCTCGGGTTCGGTAAATTTTGCGGCTGCGGAGCTCCGTCAGAGCGTGGCCTGCACCGTCCTGGCAAGACAAGGTTCGAGTCCCTTCACGCGCTCTCACTTAGCGGGCAGCTGACCCGGTAAGCCCGGGGACGAGCTACCGGGCGACCATGTCGGCGCATTGCCGGGGCACGTTAAACTCTTGGTAAAAATTATGCTGTTGAACTGGAATTCATGATTGGATGGTGAGGCAGGGTTCACGCAACAACTTGTGTTTACCAAGAAGACCCTGGTTCAAAAGCCACCTGAGGAATAATTTGAATTTAATTTGCCAAATTACAAACCTCGGGCATTATCTGGCATGCTTGAGCTGAGATTCGGCAATGGCTGCGCTCGTTTAACCAGGTTAAATTTGGGTTTGGGTACGGGAACATCTAGAATTCCTGTGTCAACTTCTGCCGTAAACCAGAGGGAAAGCGTAGTTCAGCCCAAGCAGGATATCCCGAGCTAGCCCAACCAAGGCCTGATCGGGCCCGGAGCAAAAATGCTGGCTTGATATGGGCGTGTGCTGACCATTACGAAAACATATGGGCCCTTACAAATGAGTTATTTAGGCTTTAGTGTGGCTCGACCAGTTTTGATGATTTGCGACTATAACTTTCATGTTTCACTGCTGAAGAAAAAAAAATTGTTTCGCTGTGTACGTGGTCTTAAATCCACTCGCTGATGGGAAACGGAACAAGTTCCCCGAATGTACTAGTTTTTAATTGTTCTCCAGAATGTTTTACTATGTCAGACAAATTGAGTTTCTCCCGCTAAACCATCTGCGCTCCAGTGCAAACTGCTGGCACAATAATAGTACGTGGTGCACCGTCAGAGTTTCCGGACATCGGGGACACCATGGTCTCTCCTCACCACAGAGGAGCTAGTGATGGGTAGCGTAGGTGTGTCCGATGAGCAACCTGCGAAGTGTGACTTCCTCTGGTGGAACTACGCAGGCGGCCTCATTGCATGGATTCTCTTTCCCAGGCTTTTTGTACTTACTAGGAATGCAGCTTGAGGTCCTGGAGAAATTATCTCTGGCAGAGAGTGGGCAAATGCGTGGGCGTGGCTTCTGTGCTGCCCACTATGTCGCAGGGTTCGCACGCTAGTTGCCGGACACGCGGATGTGGCTCGGGACCCAACACAACCGGACAGCTTTCCCGTCTCGTTCTAATGTAGTATGAGTACACGTATGAGGATGTAGTGTAGCACACGTATGAGGATGTCAAGCAGTAGAGAGTCTGAAGGATACAATTTTGTCAGTGCCAGAAGGCTGCTAAGGAGAATCAGACAGGATCACATCGTGGACATACTGTGAGATATATATGAATGACTGTGACTTTGTCATCGCAATTAGGTTTCAACTATACACCGAGACGGGCCCTTACCAGCCTCTAATGATCCTTTCGAAAGTCCACGGGCCGTCAAAAAATTTAAACGGCTCCTATGTATATACGTCTATGGATCTCCACAAATGCTTACGGTCGTTCACAAACGTGCATGTGGCCTTAGGCCTACGGGCTCTTGCGAACGCATTTCTAAGAGAGGGCCCGCCCGCCTTTAGACGTGCGGGCGGTCTCGTACCATGGTATATAACGGGCCTTTGAAGCGCTTACTTACCCTGTACCAAACATTGAATGGACGCCTTTTCCAATTGAGTTTTAGCGTCCTGCATATAGATGCATGCTCACTGCTCTGGCGATTTGCATTTATGGTTTATATTACTCCCATGCTTACATAAAATTTGAGGAGGGTGAGAGGGTCCGACGATCTGCCCCCACCCTTCAGCCCAATGAGGATGAAAGAAGACAATTGACTTCGTTTATCTAGGAGAAACGGGCAATTTTCGGGTTCGGGCGCGAGTTCCCCGTGCCAGGTGTAGCTAAGTTGGATCCCGAGATTCGGGACAAGGATGTATTTATTTTGAGACACTGATTGGATCTTTGAGGCCCGAGCGCAAGCTTTTTAGGCCTCGGCGTGAGTATTTTGGTGCTCGGACACGATGGTGAGGTGATCCGGTACGGCTTTGGAGGTTTGGTGCATTTTTTAACTATGACGGGATTTTTAGGGTCCTAACGTAATTTTTTCGCAGTCGTAACGCAGTTTTCCGGGTCTTGGCGCGATTCCTGGCCCACACTTTTCGGTGAGATTTTCTAACTTTACCGCCTTTGTGTACGCCACCGTGTGAGAGAGCTTGTCAACAAATGGGTGCATGGTTTTGGAGCCGTCATTGCATCCTCAGTACATTTGCACCGTCAGTAGCATGCTTTTAAACTATGGCGCTGCCACGAATTGAACCCTGCCATCAGTAAGAGTGGAAACACGTTGGCTGTGCTGGGTGACATCCATTGCCAGTTTCTAAAACTGGCGTGGGGCGGGGATGGCCGAGTGGTTAACATGCGCACGTCCAGGGGCAGATATATGGCCCCTCTATTTTTTCCTTATTTACCGCTAAACTAGTCTGGTTAGCACGGCGAAACCTCGCATAGCTGTTCATTGGTCTTTTCCGCATATCCTCATACATTTTTAACCCTGGGTCATCTCAGGTCAGGTCACCAGGTCAAGCGAAGTGACCAAACTACACTCGGAGTTCTAGGTGGCATAACTTCCACAATAATTGGGCGACTGATTTCAAACTTATATCTATTACACGTCATGATCTCATTAGGGACCATAATATGTATATCGTTTTTTTTCGTATCATTAACCTGAGGTCAGGTCGCGGCCATGGCTTCCCCATTATAGGGCTATGCTAAAATATACAAATGTTTCCTGGTTACATATTTTCTCTCGGAATGATCTCACAACGGTTGTGGCGTGTAGCTGGAAGCTATGCTCAATGTCATCGCTGAAATGTTTGCTCAGTGACCTCACCAAGGTCATCTGAGGTCACCTGAGATTACTACACATTTCCGCATATTATATCGCACTGCATTGAGCTAGAAGGCTGAAATTACCGTAATCGTGCTTGTATTGCCAAAACGTGTCGATTGATATATTACATGCCATCCCTAGGCTACTTCATGCCCTTGACCTGACGTCATAGTTTCGGTTGACCTTACCTTGTCAAAATCAAATCACACCGCCTATTGTCGATAGCACTTTTCAAGGACCGTCGAATAGCGTTCGCCGTTTGTTTCTATCTGTTACAGGTCCTGAGGTATGCGTCAATATCTGAGTCCCACCTGATCTGGTCGAATTTGACTTATGATGACCCAGCGGCCTGAATGTTGACCTGAGCGAAAAAAAAAATGACGGACACTTTCGATAGAGCCCGTCACCAGCTATCCAACGCCGGTTTCCGTTTGTCGCTAGCTAGAATAGTTCTAGAGTTCTTAGGGGGCAGACATCTGCCCCGCCCCGGACATGCGAAGTTGGCGCGGACCTCCGGACGTGCGAGTGTTAAGGTGTTGAGCTCTGCGTACCAAAGGCCCCGGGTACAACATTCTCACCGCTCGGGATGTTCCCCAATCCCGCGTCCCACCGGTGAAACAGTGTGGGGTCGCCATTAGCCGTGATCATGCAAAAAATACATTGAGAACCACTCAATAACCAAACGAACCAATGGCGGGCGTCGGTGGTTCGGTGGTTGGGCTGGCCGTCTGACATGGAGGAGGCAGCGGGTTCGACTCCCAGCGGCGCTCACCCTTCCTGCGAGGGAGAGATGCGGACGACGCCATATGGCCTCAGCTGCCGAGTGTGTTGTAAATCCACATACACCACCATTACCAATACCAATAGCAGCTGTCCACAATGATGTGTTTATTCTCCAGACTAATCACAACCACCGGCACATGGATGCCACTAACCTCGAAGATGTGCGGATGACGTCACGGAAAAGATCATACGAAAACAACGAAGCCACAAGAAAACCAGCCGGTCATACACAGGAATCATAAAGATCAGGACGATCACGTGGCACCTCCCACACGCGGCCACCAGCACCCAACAGGGAAGCGCGGCTCCGAGACACACGCGATGACTGTTGTACAGTGCGCACGCTACTACTGTTGGTCGACACCACTATTATCACGTGCCCGTCTTCGGACCGCGACCACCACCACGCCGGTCGTCACTACACAGCGGGGCCGTCACTACACTCGACAGCGGGGCCGCCGCCGCCGCCGCTCAGGCAGCCTTCTTCTTCACGATGAGCGGCCCCACGTTGTCGCCGGAGCAGAGGTTGTGCCTGTTGTGGCTGCCGTCGCAGTAGGGAAACTGCAAACACCAGGGGGCCGGTTAGCTGTCCAGCCGGGCTTCGATGAAGCCAGTCTGCGTGTATGGGGGGAGGGGGGGGGGGACAAGCTGCGAATTTGAATGCTTCAGCAGTGACTGTGTGCAGTCGATAATGTAGCACAGGACGGGGAGCAGGACAACTGGGCAGTGGACAGGATCGTGAGAGGCCTGGTGTTCCACTCATGTTCCAAACATCGCACAGCCTAAACAAAATGGGTGTCAGCCCGATCATAGCTAGCTAATACAGTAAGACAAGATTGCCGAGTGACAGGATGTCAGCACCACATACTCAAATTTATTTTTGGCAGGAGGCGAAAAGAAGACAACACTTTTACAATTTCACAATCATGCAAATAAGAGGCTAAATTGCTTAAGAATCAACTGCACGCAACCGCACAGCGCAGTGTTTCTCCTCTGCAGCGTCATCTGAACTAAGCAAGTCTGGAGGTAAACATAATTTACGTTCGCTGCATCTGACATTTCATGAATGGCGGTGATGCAAGCTGTACCTCCAGTGAATGATGCAATAAAAAAATTGAAGTTATGATTTACGATGCAAAGAAACTTTCGATTGACACGAATTTCGAAATATTTTTTTCGAAGTTGAGCATAGTGCGCCCATGAATAAAAACACTTCCATGCTTTCTATCAGATAAAAATAAGACTAGCAAGTTGCAATGATATAGTACAGTGTCAGCTTCAATTTGGCTTCATCAGGATAGGATTACACGGATGCCTGTCTGCCAGTGCAACAGATCAGTGCAGGATATCATTTGAGTATTTGAGTCAATGCTTCGCCACCCGAGACGCGGTTATCATTCAAATTAGGTACGCTGGCCGATCTAATTGCCAGGTTTGGATAGAGGAGAGAGGAGAGAGGAGAGAGGAGAGAGAGAGAGAGAGAGAGAGAGGAGAGAGAGAGAGGAGAGAGAGGAGAGAGAGAGAGAGGAGAGAGAGAGAGAGAGAGAGAGGAGAGAGGAGAGAGGAGAGAGAGAGAGAGAGGAGAGAGGAGAGAGGGAGGGGAGAGGAGAGAGGAGAGAGGAGAGAGGAGAGAGGAGAGAGGAGAGAGGAGAGAGGAGAGAGGAGAGAGGAGAGGAGAGAGGAGAGAGAGCCATATTTGTATGAGAGGGTTTTGGTAGCATACACAGAATACACACACAACATAAGGTTGGAAAAAATGCGTCGCGTTTTGAGGAAAATTTAACACTTTGTGTATGTCTTAAGGCTTAATTCCGTGGTAGAGGTAGGGCGTGTCCAAAATGGCGTCATGGTTCCGTCAGAAACTAGGCGCCAAATGACGCCCGTTTTGTGTTTCAGCTCGACCACGCCACTGACTGGCAGCACCTTCGACACGGTCGCGTTCACATACACTTCTGGTTCAAGAATCCGAACACAATTCGCACTCTCGATTTGAACGGGGTGCTATTGTTTTGATATTGCAGATTTTACAGGATACGGGTCTGGTCTTCACTTGTAACAGACGAAACCCAGAAAGAAAACCATGCTCAGTTTACACATGCTTGAAAATAAGTCACATAAAAAGCTAGCATTTTCCAAACTACATCAATACAGCACAGAGATGAGCTTGATGATGTTCTACAATATTTACACATGAGCAACACGATAGACCAGAAATGATAACAAACTCGGAAAGCAACCACACTTAAAAGAATAGTTTGCGCCAACCCAGGCAACATGTATCGCCCGGTCCTTACCTTTTTGCTCTTCCAGCACCGGCAGAAACAGGCCTTGTCACCGAGATCTTCCATGTCCAGCGAATCCACCACCTTTTCGGCGTCCTTCCTCTGGCACGTGTTGATGTGGCGGCTCTGCTGACAGCGCGGCAGTTCGGCTAGCGCTTCATGACAGTCTCCGCCACACACCCGACCAGCTTCACGGCCACGCCCCCACCGTGATAAACAGACTACACTCCCGGCCAAAACCACGGTCGTGCTCCAGGTCAAAGCCAACGTCACGCTTCCAGTCAAAGCCAAGGTCACACTCCCGGTCAAAGTCAAGGTCACACATTCAGTCAAAGCCAACATCACACTTCCAGTCAAAACCAAGGTCGTGCTCCAGGTCAAAGCCAAGGTCACACTCGTGCAATAAAAAGTGGAATATACAAGTTGAGAAAAACGAGGTTTCCTAGGCAATGCTTGAATATCAACAGCAATAACAAAAATATTCACAAATGCAATTCCTGATTCATGAATGCCTGGAGCTTAACTGATATTTTGCGTTTATGTACAGGAAAAGCTGAGTGGAAATTTATTGATGATGGGGAGCATGAGAGGTCAATGTGTCATGATCGAGTGCCATTTTCCACCGATATCTGAGACCTTAGGACATGCTTACTCCGATCTAGAACAGTGAAGCATATTTACATCGACACCGGCAGTGATGAAGCCTGGCAAGTCAAGTGAGCACCAGCTGGGTGATAGGAACTTCATGGAAACAATACTCATGAACTATTCAACTCAGCTGGTCCTTCATGCTGATCTAAAACTAGGCCACCCTTCGCGTGCATGTACAAATGGCCCACCATCCATGCACATGTACAACTGGTTCACATTCCATGCACATGTACAACTGATCCACCCTTTATGTTTACTGTTGATATAATAACACAGAAATCCTGAACTCATCATGCTTCAAACTTCCCTTTCGAGAAGCTTGTGTCCAAAATGTTTGATTGTAATCTTCTAACTGCAGGTTACGACATCGAACATTATGAATGAAACCCTTCAGTGAGTTATTATGGCTTTAGGGCTCATCGACTACTTTGGTCATGTAGCGCCCAGAATGAAGCTATTCAATGTATTCTGAAGTGAAGAGCCTCATCATTGCTGGGGTCTCCCAATATATCGCCTATCGTTCTGCCCCTGATGCTTAGTGCAGTGCCTAACTTGGCAGACGGACAAAATAGGGTGCAAAGCACGGCGATTCCTCCGCAAGCCAGACCGAAGGGTATAGACATGCCCATTTTGCATGCTCATGAAGTCTTTGTGTTTCCTTTCTAATTGTATGTCGCTTACAAGTATCATGCTAAAGCTCCTAATAAGGAATAGTATACATGAACATTTCCAACGCAATTTCAGTAAAGGGATTAACTATATAATATGCTACGGCATCAGTTAAACATATTTCTTAATAAGCTCTTTTATTATGAATATCAACACATTACAATGTAGAGTACCTACACCATTGGCTCAAATTTGAGTCTGAAAGACATCAAAATCATTTTAATTGACACCAATTCTATGGCAAATTTCGACATCCTCCCATGCCCGTTTCGACATCTCACACCTAACTAAAAACCATTATTTTCACCCTGTGCTTAGTGCACTGCCTACCTCGGCAGACGGACAAAACTTGGTGTGCAGAGCGACGGCGATTCCTCCGCAAGCCAGACCGAAGGGTAACAGAGCTGCCCACTCCTTCCCTGGGAATATCAGACACCATCAGACATGGCCCGACACACATCACGCCAGACCGAAGGGTAGCAGAGCTGCCCACTCCTTCCCTGGGAATATCAGATACCATCATACATGGCCCGACACACATCACGCCAGACCGAAGGGTAGCAGAGCTGCCCACTCCTTCCCTGGGAATATCAGACACCATCAGACATGGCCCGACACACATCACGCCAGACCGAAGGGTAGCAGAGCTGCCCACTCCTTCCCTGGGGATATCAGACACCATCAGACATGGCCCGACACACATCACGCCAGACCGAAGGGTAGCAGAGCTGCCCACTCCTTCCCTGGGGATATCAGACACCATCAGACATGGCCGACACACATCACGCCAGACCGAAGGGTAGCAGAGCTGCCCACTCCTTCCCTGGGGATATCAGACACCATCAGACATGGCCCGACACACATCACGCCAGACCGAAGGGTAGCAGAGCTGCCCACTCCTTCCCTGGGAATATCAGACACCATCAGACATGGCCCGACACACATCACGCCAGACCGAAGGGTAGCAGAGCTGCCCACTCCTTCCCTGGGAATATCAGACACCATCAGACATGGCCCGACACACATCACGCCAGACCGAAGGGTAGCAGAGCTGCCCACTCCTTCCCTGGGGATATCAGACACCATCAGACATGGCCCGACACACATCACGCCAGACCGAAGGGTAGCAGAGCTGCCCACTCCTTCCCTGGGGATATCAGACACCATCAGACATGGCCCGACACACATCACGCCAGACCAAAGGGTAGCAGAGGTGCCCACTCCTTCCCTGGGAATATCAGACACCATCAGACATGGCCCGACACACATCACGCCAGACCGAAGGGTAGCAGAGCTGCCCACTCCTTCCCTGGGGATATCAGACACCATCAGACATGGCCCGACACACATCACGCCAGACCGAAGGGTAGCAGAGCTGCCCACTCCTTCCCTGGGGATATCTGATACCATCAGACATGGCCCGACACACATCACGCCAGACCGAAGGGTAGCAGAGCTGCCCACTCCTTCCCTGGGGATATCAGACACCATCAGACATGGCCCGACACACATCACGCCAGACCGAAGGGTAGCAGAGGTGCCCACTCCTTCCCTGGGGATATCAGACACCATCAGACATGGTTAGGCACACATCAGTCACAAAAAAGCCATAGATGCCCAAATAACATCAGACACTAACAAATAATATTAAAAACATGTGCAATACTCAATTCAAACACACTTGGTCATCTTGCTGCCTGAGAAAATGACAGCAAATATGATAACTATTAGAGTGACACAACATAACACAACACTAATAAATTAGTAATTGCCAAATCTCATTTTCCCCACCATATTTTTATGCTCCTCTATTGGGAACAAACCATACATGTGTGCCACCAAGAACTGGGTAAACCACCTCATATAGATATAAGATATCAGCAGCATGATGCACAGACAGTGAATATACATGAGTCATACCAAAGCAGATATCTCAACAGTGCAAAATTTACTCTGATCATAACAAAAGCAGCACAATGCTTTCACCAGATGACACAACTCATTGCATACCCCACATACCTGTCAAGCCACTGTAGAAATTCCAAATGCCAGCCATTGCCAAGCAGGTGATTACTACTATACTCAGCTTATCTGTGAAAGAGTGGATGCAAGGAGACAGTGTGCAGTCATGATTCAACAGCATTATGCCAACAGCAATTGTTCAGGCACACACATGCACAAGTTAACTTTAGCTTCACAATCAGCTGGATTGCAAATGTTAGAAAACCACCAGAATAGTGACTTCGGTCTAGGCAACATGGGGATGACACACTGACTGAAAATCCACATAATTGTCCAGGGGAATATTTTCAGGCATTTTAGATGCAAAATAATCAACATTTAATGGTATTAAGCATGAACCATTAACTAGAATGCAACCCACCTGTGTGCTATGCAGGATTAAATTAATAGGGCTGGATAGGTAAGGGAGATAAGCATTGATGTGTGTGTGTGGGATGTTGGTGAATGGAATTAGGATGTGGTGTTGGTTGAGGCATAAGTATCTTTGGTATTATTGTGCTTTAAGGTGGCAACATAAAGTTTTTACACATAGTTGCCTCAATAAAGCAAAGAAATTGGTTGGGTTTTGTTAGGGTTAAAAGTAGCTTATGCTAGGCTAAGTTTGGATGAGATTGTTTAATTTGAAGAAGAAAATAATTGGAAAATATATTTTACATTTTTCAAATCGGTTTGGAATGTGTGTTCTCCAAAGGGAGGTTGAGCTAGGTGAGGTAAGGTTATACTGAATTTTTGTATTTAAAAAATTGTGCAATGTTACCTACCTGACTCAAGGCCACTTTTTGGTGTTAATTTTATCACAACCTAAAGTGAGCATTTGCACAGAAAATGAGTGGTCCATCATCTTAGTCACACTTATAATCATTGCATTTAAATGATGGATTCAAAGAATTCATAACACACTTTGAAGAACAAATTTACTGCATTTTCTTGCTGGTGTTATGGTATCTTCCCTTTACAAACTTAACCTGGATAGGCCCTTAGGTGGTTTTACAGTGGCATTTGCTCCTAGGTCATGTAGCCTCAGAAACAAGATAGAGGGAGAATACATGGCATAATGATCTGCATACATTAAAAGCTACCATCAAATCTAATTCTCACATCAGTTTTATTAAGGAAATATTTTTTGTACTATTGATGCTGCTGAAATAAGAGGAATTAAGCTTACAAACATCAGCAAATTGGAATAAGCTTTTTGATTTATGTGGAGAATGCACTCAGCTATACAGCATGCATTAGAAACAATTGCTAATATGAGATGACAAATTGGCACAATGGTTAAATTAACATAGGATGCTGCCATATGCTGTCATAAGCCAACTTCCTGGGCAAATGTAGATGAAATTACAACAAAAGCATACTCAATTGATGTCAACCAAATATATAAATCCATACCTGATATTCCTGACATGCCCACACCTCAAAACTAATAAATATTCACAGCACACCCTATGAGCAAGACTTCTGTGCACCAACTGATTGGCTACTTGCCATTTATTGGAAATAGCATATGGGATTCAGAATACAAAATATGTTGAGGAAAATTATGATAAAATGATCCATCTAAGATCACATCTATGATCACATCTAAGATCCAGGATTTTCGTCCATGAAAATCCTGGAAAAATTGATTGAAACCAATTCTTATTAGTATAAAATGTTCCCTTGTGTACTTTTCAGTTAATGTATGGAATGCTCTAGGTGAAACAATGATCACCTTGGAAGGATCTAAAGCAGCTGGTCAGGGGAGCAAATTACCACTGTAAAACCACCTCTTGTCGCTGATGTCTGAGCATGTCATGATCTTATGACTATGTCAAAGCTAAACAAATCTTACCCCAACCAAACTAATCCAGCTAGACCTTAAATTCAACAGGAAAGCATGTTTCCTGAAAAGAAAAAGCCTTCCCAATCCAACCTGAATTTTGTTCTTTGCATATGTAAAATGTGTACTATAATTTACCTAACAGCAGACCAGTGCCCATCTGAGGGCTGTTTCTATCACACACTAGGTAACCTACTGGTAAATTTGCTATAAAAGGTGTTTTGGGAGTTTTTGGATCCTTTTCAGAATACCACGTTTATGAGCATGATTCGGAAGAGGTGACCACTTGTTTTCTCTGGAAATGCTTACTTTTCAATTTCAATAATGATGTCATAGTCACATCATAAAGACATAAAGACATAAAAGATTAATGCAACTATGAGCCACAAGGGCCCTTCTTGGTTGCACTCTGTACACTGAACCAGTTTCCCACCAAATCTGTCAATCAGCCCTCCCTGTAATACTGAAAAGCAAGCCCTCTATTCTTATAATGATTGTCTATGCTGTTTTTAAAGATGTTCAATGTGCTGCTACTGACGATGTTTCCTGGCAGCTGGTTCCAGTGTTCCACTACCCTGTTGGTGAAGAAAGTTTGCCTTAACCTTGTTCTGCTGTGGTTAACTTTAATTTTGAATTTATGACCTCTAATTGCATCATTTCTGTTAAATTCAAACAGAATTCTGTTAAATTCAAACAGTATGGTGTGATGACATCATAGGCCACTGAGGCTTTGATTAGCTAATGCTGCAAGAGGTTAACATACCTTAATGAAACACTTCACATATAAAAATGAATAATTAAATATGAAAACCCAACAATATTTTTTAGAAACACAACAACAATGTTTATCATGTCACCTGTACATCACAGTCCAGAACTGCACATCCTGTTCAGTTTCCTTTGGCATTCTTGTGGAATGATGGTGGTGTGCCATCTATGTGGCAGAGGCAAAAATTAAGCATTCTCAAAGTAAATTAGTGTTGAATCAAGCACATGGAATCTTGAATTTTCCTTTGTTCATGTCTGAGAGGTGCCCGGTGAGGGATTGATAGATTATGACATGAAAACCAGTAGTGTTGCATAAATGGTGCATTATGGAAGGTATCACAAAGATAAACTGAGAAATAAGTATTTCCTGAGAAAACGAGTGGTTACATCGTCCGAATCACACTCATAAACATACTATTCTGAAGAAAAAATCCAAAAATTCCCAAAGCACCTTTTATGACAAAAATACCAACCCACCTACCTATACTTCCATCAACATTTACAGGTGTCAGTGGAAGGTTTTATAATTTTTTTTTTGTTCCCAGGTTATGGGGACTCAGGAACAAGATAGTTGAAGCAGACCTGGAATGATTATCGTCGTGCGTTAGAAACAATCGTTAATTACAATTATTATAACAACCTCAAGAACTATCTACCCTTGAAAATGACCCTACCGAAACAAGCACAATTAAAACACGAACAATTTATGTTTATGTCTTTATGTCTTTACGAACCTCAGCAAATAATAACACGCTTTGCGATCTGGCAGCCGAGTTATGACTGCCAGGTGACAATTTGGCGCAATTATTAAATTAGCGAAGAATGCGCTTATATTATAAACCAATTTTCGGCACAACAGTAGATGAAATGGGCACAGGTATACTTAGTCCATGTCAGCCAAGTTCTTACATACCTACTTCATACTTCCGAGATTCTCACACCATACAAACAACGAACATTAATAACACAACTCAAACAACACATCCTGAAAATGTTTAGTAGATATATTCACTAAAAAAAGAATACATTTTTTTAAGTAGTGATATTTATTAATATCACTACTTAAATTTCCAAAAGTTTAGTAAGTATTGTTCTTAAAACGTTGCCTACGGAGATATGCAGTGTGAACGAAAGGAGGACGGGAGGGAGGCAAGTTTTGTATTTTTGTTAGTATTCGGATAAACATAACTTTTCTTGTAAGTAAAGGTGGCGGGAGCGCGAGATCGCTGTCCTGCTTTTTTAACCCGCAGTCTTGTGGTTGTGCGGGTGGGGGGGGGGGGGGGGGGTGGTTTGTTTTTTTTTTTTGTCGCCGTTATTCTCCTGGTATTAGGTCCTTTTGGTGCTAAAAATATCAAAGAACGCATCCATCGCGCATATCCCTAGCTTTAGTTGTATTGTTTTCATGCAACGCTATTGGTGTGATGTCATATTGGATGACGCTTAGGGAACCCGTTCCGGACCGAAAATGTTGCGTCATTTCTGCTTTGACATCCTATATTGCAGCGTTCAAAACACACGATTTGAAACCTATACGTCCTGGGAACGACGTGAAGATCAGGTTGGACATGCTCGCTAAAATTGGTTTTTTATTGCTAGCGAAAGCAAATAACTTATAGGACAATACATATTTAATCGGGGCGAGTGGCTATCATGACTGATATTGGCGATCTGATTTACAAATCGTTGCAAGTCATAGCATCCGCTTTGTTGCAACACTTACATCCAAAATAATTGGCAGACACGAATGCCATATTCACCGAATCAAACATTCGACAAAAATAAATGTTCATCTCCAAGGAGAGGGATATCATCGTCAAACGACAATTTTGGACGGAAGCATTGCAAGACTTCAATATGACTTCAATATGACTGCTCGCCGGAAGACTTCAATATGACCACGAATTGAAGAACTTGTTTAAAATATAAGTGCTAACGCAAACTAAAATTGATGGCATGTCACGATCGCTTTGCTAAATATCAACCTTTTCTGCACCGAAGCTTGGGATTCACTTTTCAACAAAAACGAGCTTTGAAAGTCCCGAAACCAAAAGAACTACATGCAATGACAATACAGGAATCCCTCGAAGAAGTACGGCTCTCTTTTCGATAAATGTACAACATATTCGGTAACTTCAAGTCATGTTTAAAATAATCAAGATACGTGTAGAAATTCTCCAATTTCATGGCACTTAGCATCTTACTAATATGCAGCCATGCAAAAACAAAAGGGAAGGCATAATTTTCACAAAAACAAGATTAATAGCAGTTTAGGTAACGACAAATCTGCTTGAAGACCTTGCACAGCACACGATTCTTATTGTCGCATTCCCAGTAGCGCAACAGCTGAAAACATGGCAGCGCATTCAATGCATAAAAGCATGGCAGGTTCGTACGAGATGGAACCGATAATGTGGCATGATGGGGAAAGGGCTTGCACCAATGGTATGATGGACAAGGGACGAGCACTGATTTTCTACTCTGAGATGAACCTCAGTTACTTTCGGGCTTAACGACACAACATAATACTGATTCAGTCGTAAGACGCCAAGCGCGGGCCGTTTTCTTGGTCAGATTATAACAGGGCCGATGTTATGGCAGCCGCCAGGGATGGAGCGAACTGCCGTTGGCATTTGAGCCGACGCGCAGAACCCACACCAGGCAGCACACAGCCACCTCAGAATGGCACCTACAACCAGGGGCGGAGCGAACAACTGCCGTTGTCATGGCAGCCGACACGCAGAACCCACACCAGGCAGCACACGACCACCTCAGAATGGCACCTACAACCAGGGGCGGAGCGAACAACTGCCGTTGTCATGGCAGCCGACGCGCAGAACCCGCACCATGCAGCACACAGCCACCTCAGAATGGCACCTACAACCAGGGGCGAAGGCAACAACGAGACGCTTTCACTTATGTGTATTGTTTCGATACAGCGGCGATGACGTCACGGATGACAGACGGATATGACGTCACGTACGATGGACGGATATGCAGGTAAGTTTGGCCCACCTGGGTATCACATAGCACAAAACTCCAAATCAATTATCGCACTCACCATGCAATTGTAGTTCACGAATTCATAAGGTGGACTTCAGCCACTAAATGAGTAGTCACGATGTATCAGACTACGGTGGCGTTTCATGAAATGGACTGTTGTGGTGGTGGGGTGAGGGGGGTCAGTGCATTATTTGGGTAAGATAATTCCACGAGCTCCACGCGGCATGGCGTATTAAGTTCACAACACGTGATGGGCCAAATCAATGAGGGTTGCCAACCTAACCCAAAAGTAAAATGACACCTGGGCCAAGCTGCATAAACCAACCCAGCGTGATCATTATAAAGAATGTGCGACACTCCGGCAATCGAATAATGCCTTCCGACTCCGCCTATGAGACTCAGGGCAGCTACACGGGCCCCGACCAAAGCCGCCAACCACATGGAATGTCGTGGCTGACGTCTTGATCAACAAAATGGCATCAAAAGTGATGCAGACCAGGAATACGACAGGACGGAATGTTAATGGCAAGTGTCGACAACCAGCTGTCAACACGCGCCAACCTCAGCTCACGAAGCTAGGCAGAGGCTAGGCCGAGCCGACCAAACGCATCCCACCTGCCCTCTGTCGGGCACCAGCTGCAACAGGCGAGCACGGTACGCAGTTCCAAGAATCACCGCGAAGGCCATCCGTAGGGGGTGGGTGCCAACTACACAACTACACCAGTGGGTGCACTGCCTCTAAACCCTCCCACTGAAGTTCGTCCAGGCGAAAAACTCGCACAGCCAGGACACGAACTCACAGCGAGTCTGCCAGTAAAAACATGCAAGACAGTCTGTCCCCTCCCGAGAGGGCACTGCCCGTTCGTACCTTTTCGATGAGATTCTTCCAGGCACGAGATTCGCACGACAAAGAAACGCACTGACGACGCCCGAAGAGCTAACTACAAGCGGGAGCACGCGGAAGACAGCCACACCTCACCCGAGGCGATACGACCCGCAGCACGCCATCCACGGGACCGACAAACACGGCCGACGCGGTCCACCATCTACCCCGCGACGTCACCGTCCACTACCGCTCCGGCGCCGTTCACTGCCGCCCCGCCGCCGTCCACTGCCGCCCCGCCGCCGTCCACTGCCACCCCGCTACCGTTCACTGCCACCACGCAGCCGTTCACTGTCACCCCGCCACCGTTCACTGCCGCCCCGCCGCCGTTCACTGACACCCCGCCATCTTGACCGCCAATGGCCAGTAGGACGCAGCCCGGAGCAGCGCGGCACGCCCCGTCCACACTCCCGCGGTGTCGCCTGATCAGCCGCCACGCGTCGCCGGCTGGGGGAGTGGAGCCGCTGGGGAGCAGCTCCACTCTCGACGGAGGAGCCCACGGCGACGCGAGCCCAGCCGGGGCGGGCTAATCTCGCGGACGCCGGCGTGGACGGAACGGCTCAGACGGCTGACAGCGACACGACCTCCAGCGGGCCGAGCTCAGCCGCAGACGAGGTCAGCTCAGCGGGCGGGCCCGCCGTCTCAGGTCACGACGGGCCGACCTGGGCACCCCGTGATGCGCAGCTCAGCCGCAGATGCAGACGAGGTCAGCTCAGCGGGCGGGTCCGCCGTCTCAGGTCACGACGGCCAACCTGGGCGCCTCGTGACGCGCCACTCATGACCAGACGAGGGCGAGCAGCGGTGTGACCAGCAGCAGCAGGAGGCTGGCCGAGGCCGAGCCCGGCGAGCCGTTGCAGTGGTCTTGTGAGCAGTAGCACTCCTCGATGTACTCTCCGTTCATTTGCACCTGCGGCCATAATGACCGGTCACCGGAGGTTGGGTCATCAGGTCAGGTCATCTGCTTCAACACTGCTAACGTTATCACGCACGCTGATTAATGACATAGCATTATCAAAGCATTGCATCAGTGTCGACGCTTCGAATATTGTCCTATAACATCCCTTCGTAGCCCCTATAGGCAAGTATGCTGAGACAACAGTTTAATGTGAGCCCAAGACAAGCACAGGCATTGCTCTGCATATACTCGGTGATGAACGACCTACAAAATCCACACGGCTGCAACTTAACGTGTTTCTTGGGCACAGGCAGCTGATTCTCTTTGATGCTTTCTAAAACTCGTCTAGCGACCAATACAGCACTTTTCACTGGAACATTTGTCAAAAGTGACGTCACATCAAAACTCATCATCTTTTTCAGCTTACGTTTGCATTATATAGCCACTCAAAAAAAAAATAAACTCGGCTTTCGGATGGGTTCAATTCAAACTGCCAAGAGCCACAGAGCATGGCTTTTCCAAGCGCTTGGAGACCCAATGAGGGGCCCTCCTAATTTCGGACATCCTGGAACGCATTGCAGTACCGCATGGCAGTTTGTGCATCTCAGGTAAGTCTCTCATCGAAGGAGCTTTGTACTTCTCTTCTGAGGGATATCGAAACTGCCTAGACCTTTGCGGATGGCGTAGGAGGCTTCTCTCGGCTAACTTTGCTGGCGTACATTTACCAGTCATAGGCGTAACCACCTTGTGCGTCAATGAATCCGACAACAGCCTCTCCATGTCTGGCACATGTGCTCCGGTGATTTTTAACTTTCCATCCAGTTTCCCATTGGAATGGGGCAAAATGGGAAGCTACTGTTCCCGAACAATGGTCTGGCGAAAAGAGCATGGGCTTATATTACCCCATGATCCGATCCAATTAAATAATTAAGCACCTGATGCCTATGACCTATGAACATGGACGGCCTGATCCATTACTGATTGATTATACGGGCTTCAGAGCGTGCCGACTACGAGGCATTTACCGAGATGACCCACTACTACTCCGCCAACAGCCAGAGGGCAAAGTCGGTTATTCTTGGTCTTTACTCAAAGGGCGTTCGTTAGGGACCAGATTCCCCGAGTTCTTACATAACGAGCTTGACTACATTCAAACACTGCAAATACCAAAACGCCCGCTGTCCGATCCTAAATAACGAAGTGCATCGTACCAATAATGGGCACATGAATGAGGGGAAGACATAACCAAACGGATCGGTCGCCCCGGTATCTTAAAATATTGAGTGTACCACAAAGTCAAATGCACCACAAAGTTTGTCCGTCGCGCAGTCTCTGTCGCTACCATATCTGACCAAAGGATAGGTCAGATGGTGAAGTCAGGACAAGTGGGAAGACACGAAAATCCTGAGTGTATAGTTCACAAGATACAATATGGTGCGTCTGAAAAGGCTTACCACGAGGAAACTGGCCGAGTCCTACAACCGAGGATGATACAACATAGGGCAGATTTACGAAATCACAAGATGCCCAGTGCCAGAGTAATTCCGCTGACAGGGAAGGGCTACTTGACCGGCCGGGCATACTTGAAAGCCACCATTAACAACAACCTATCTGAAACTGAGTGGGTGACGGTGGAGGTGATCGAAATTTCTACTGACGTCACTACGAAGATGTCGACAGGATCCTATACAACTGCTTGTGTTTTCGTTCGCGCTTAACTGATCAGGAAAACTAGTGTTCCATTCCTGCGTACTGAACCCGGCTAGAAGGACCCTGGTTTGACTTGCATTTGTGAACTTGAAGTTATAACTACGTGCATTGCATCTCAATTTACGTAGTTGACGTGCATTGCCAGCAACTTGGTTATAACCTGAGATGGTTCACGGTCAAAGGTACAAGAAATTAATCCTGGTTATAAAATGCTTTCCATGTCTGGCTTTATCTTGTGACGTGCTTCGCTGATGAAGACAATGCAGTTGAATCGTGTGGAAATATATTTGAAGTTCAGCTCAACGTATTAATTTTGCACTCCACTGATTCATAATTAACAATTAAATGGCTCGTGGACACGGCCTCCATTGACCCAATCACCAGAGCGGAAAATGATGCGCCACAACTGCACGAAAGTCAGCCGACACAAGTCCGAGTTTTGCATTCCATTGTTGTCCAATGGACGAAATTCCTGGCCCTAGTTATTGGTTTTATGACACGTCGACCGTTTAGTCATGTAGCGTCGTCAATCTCTCACGCCGACTGGTCGAGGGCGAAGAGTAGGGCAGGTGAGACACATACCCACAACCTTTCGATTGCGAGACGGGGAACTTACCCCCTAGACTACTCGTCCCCGGGCAAAAGTCCTGCAGATGGGCCAATTTGTATAATTGTTCGCATCTACAACGCCATCGCCGAGCGTGAAGAGCGTAAGGGCTTGGCCGCTGCACTCAAGTATCGTGCGGAGAGGACCTCAAGGAGGATCGCAATGTGCGTGTGGTGCAACTAGTGCTGTCAGCACCGGCGCCGGGTGTCGGCGCCAGGTGTCGGCTTCTGTATGTGTCGGCGCCAGGTGTCGGCGTCTGTATGTGTCGGCGCCAGGTGTCGGTGTCGGCGCCAGGTGTCGGTGTTAGCGCCATGTGTCGGCGCCTGTATGTGTCGGTGTCAGCGCCATTTGTCGGCGCCTGTATGTGTCGGCGTCAGTGCCAGGTGTCGGTGCCAGGTGTCGGCGCCAGGTATCGGCGCCAGGTGTCGGCATGATGGTGATAGCGGATGTGCGCTTGAGGGCGCGTCCACTTCGTGGATCGTTTTGCGCCAACAACGCGACATATTCATCGTATTATGGTTGGATGAAGAGTCTTCGCTCAAGTGCTTACAGCGTGAGATAGACAATGTCACATTAAAGTTTACGCTTTGCAGGAATGCAAACACGTCACCAGTTGAAATGATCGGGTAGGCATCCGCTAGCAACTCTCACACAGCGCCATGTGAACACTTCGGGTCTCGGGATATCCGCGGGGTGTCGTTTTCAGCGTCGGACAGCCAACGAGTACGTGGTGGAAGCAGGGTGGGACAGCGTGAATACAGAAGACAGTCACTTGCTGGTAGCGGGTACCTGTGTGTCGCCAGTATATGTCCTATCCGAAGCCGACACAGCGCAATTTCCTCTCTTCTTTGCACACAAAATGAAGGTACCCACGCTGGAATGCTGGCCTCACTAGTCAAGTTTGCCAGGTACCAAGTGCATTGTCGTTTGCGACGCGCGAAGGACGACCCTGCTGTTCGTGTCGGTGTTGGGGGGGGGCGGTGTTAGTACCTTCCAGTTGCAGGCGTTGTTGACTCCAGCCTTTGTCACAGCCGCGCATCGGCGTATCACCTGCCGCCACCGACCGTCCCCTGGGGGCACACGGGGTAGGTCGGGTCAGATCCACACCCGGGAGCATACGAGTCGGGTCGGGTCCGGTCAGATCAATACGTAGGGACACACGGCCACGTCAGGTCAGATCGGAGCCCTGGGAACAGAAGAAAACAAAACATGTCATGTCAGATCAGGTCAGGCCCATCCATTGGGTGAACATGCCAGGCCAGATAACTTCCTGAGACACAGATCAGATCAGGTCTAGTCAGATCCATCTCTGGCGACTCACATGTCAGGCCAGATAGACAACGTGGAGCACACAAGTCAGTTGAGGTCAGATGCCTCCCTAAGGGTACTGAATGAAAATCGGCCAAATATGAAAATCCAAGGCAATAAACAGTGCAAAGAATGGCACTACCTGAACCAGCAACAGCGACACCCACGTTAATATGAAACACGATAACTCAACAACCATTTGCTAATGCAACAAAAGTCTTGGATTCTTTTACGACGCATTCATCCGCTAGGTTATATAGCGTTCCGAACCTCTCACGCCGATTGGTCGCGTTGGACCCGGTAAATGCCGACGGTTGTGAGATTCGAACCCACAGTCTTGCGATCAAGAGTCCGATGCTCTACCAACCGAGCTGCCAGGGCCCCCATTTGCTAACGCATGACCACTACTCACATATGAACCCAATTGGGCCCTGCGTGACGATCTTGGCGCAGAACGTGCCGGGAGTGTTGGCCTCCTCGCTGTTGCACTCGACGGGAACGTGTCTGGTGGCGTCGAAGCCCGTGTACGCGCCGCAGTTGTCCTCATCCTCGCCGTCCTCGCTGGTCGCACATTGGAAACAGCGGATGGCCTGGCCTGCAGCGGACACACGCGTCACCATGGCAACTGCTGCTGCCTGAGATGGGTGGTGGGAACTTACGCATAAGTGGAAACCTATGCATCAAGTAAACGATTATAAATTAATGCTAAAATACTACAATGCATCACCATCAAATGGTACACAATTGTACAATATGCACAATAATCGGATATAATTGAGTGCTATAATGAAACGTGATAGGAATAGGCGGGGCCCGCGGAGGACCGATGCATGTATCCATGGAGACAACACTGGACAGGCCTACAGGGTTCACGCACGTTACCATGGCAACTGACCGAGATGCATACCGCCAATGTACCAACAGTGAATGACCTGGTACCTGCATAGACATGTGATTAATTATTCGACATGCCAACTTTGAGACAACTGTGTCCATGACCGGATACAGGAGATGCAATGGGGCATGCCCCTCCAGTGATACATTTGTCGTGAAATAGGGTGGAACATACCACTTTCTGAACACTCATTTGACATCCTTCTCCAAGAGCTATCAACATCCTGCTCCTTGATGCGTGCTTATGAAGTCTTCGTGTTTCCTTTCTAACACTATCTCGCATATAAGTATAATGTTCATGCTCTCGATAAGGGAAAGTGTGAGATGTCGAAACGCGCACAGTAGAACGCCGAAATTGACCACAGGATTAGTATAATATAAAATGCTTCAGATGGCTTTCAGACTGAACTATGAGCCAATGGCGTACATAGGTCTGCACCTTTATCATTCGTATTAATATTCATGATTTAGGAACAGCTGCATTCAGGATAGCGATAAAAATGCATGTGCAATAAACTGGTATTGTATGCCATATCACATTATAGGTCATCCCTTTACCTGAAATTGCATTGCAAAAGTGTGTGTATCACCATCGCTTATCAAAAGCACGAGTACGGTATGCATGAACGAGATACTGTTAGAAAGGAGACACAAAGACTCAACAAGCACTCATCGAGAAAAAGGATGGTAGTACTTCTTGGAGAAGGATGTCGACTGAGTGTTCAGAAAGTGGTGTATTCCATCCCATTCCACGGCTGTTGCCACTGAGTCATACACATCCCACCGTCCGCCCGTCATCGCCAGTTGACGGCCGTGGAAGGTGGCCTGGTTTGATTGGTTGGTTGGTTGGTTGGTTATTAGCTTTACGACACAGTGACCGTTGAGTCATGTAGCGTCGTCAATCTCTCACGCCGATCGGTCGCGGGCGAAGAGTAGTGACAGGTGAGACTCGAACCCACAACCTTTCGACTGTGAGACGAGCAACATACCCCCAGACTACTCGTCCCCTGGTTTGAATGGTTGCTATGTGGATACATACAAGGAGCTGGGAGGGAAAAAGGTATTTGCAGCATTGTCCATGGATCTCTCAGTCATGTTTGAATGCTTAGACAGCATCAAAATTCATATCTTCCATCTTCGTTCGAGAAAGTTACATGAAACGTTAAGGAACTGTCTATTATTTGGCATCCATACATCAACTTGTTTCTGGTTTGCAGTTAGTTTTTTGTTTGTTTGTCAAAGATGGGTGAGTGACTGACATAATGCATAATAAGACACCAAAGGAAACTGATATATGCATTTGTTAACTTTTACAACACTTCTATGTCCCTCCCTAAATCAATGCATCCCCACACTTATACCTTACCAGTATTCATGAAGACAATTAAGACTACCAAGGAAACAGCCAGCAGTCTTTTCATCTTGCTGGTTGTTAGTGCACCTGAAATAGTACATGATTCATAAGCATAGTCAACTGATTATTAACCAGTTCTCAAGTATTACTAGATATTACTGTCAAACAAGCATTCTGACAGCACCATTGTTAACATCATAATTAATTAAAAACATGTATACCCATTGTGCACTCTTCATGCAAATGTACCAGCCTAACGTTTTTGCACCTTGTTTCAGGGGCTGCAACACAGCAATGATGAATATCCTCCATTGTGGCCACATGCTTCATACCAATGAATTGCATTATGAATACATATTTGTCAATTGTGCATCCCAATATTATGGAAATATAGTATTATTTTCACTTCACTGGAACACAGCTTGTGAATTTGCAATGTGCAATTGTAGGAGACACCAACTCTGTTTGGGGTCAAGTCACTAGTCTCACAAGGTTCAGCACTGGGTCCCACACTGTTTACCCTGTATGCAAATTACCTTCCAAGATGTGTGGAACCAAAAATAAAGTTTTCTTTTGCAGATGATGTAAAGCTGAATGGCAAAATGTAAAACCAAAATCACTGTTAAGCCATTAAGGATGACCTTGGAGTCACAGTGTTCAGACTTAATACAAGCCACAAGTACCCATCCAGGTTAAGTCTGCAAAGGGAAGTCTGCTGTAATCCTCAGGAAAAAACATCAATCATCCCAGCCAACACATCCCAAATTCCAATGAATAAATCCACAAACATTCAACAACACCCATCAATGTCAATCTACCTTACCTACCCCAGCCATTTTCATTTGATCCCACGTGACACATGTGGCTCGAATACTGTACCAATAACTTTCAAACTCTGTCCATGCCTGCCTGGGCCTGAATAGTGCACACCTATTTAGAATACATCTCACCCCATCCACCATTATGTAGAACTCAAAACAAGGTTTTTCAGCCTAAAGAAATTGCAGACCATATATTTGAATGCATTCAATGAGGAAGTGCCCACATCAGCAGCCAGCCTATTCCACTGATCAACAGCCCTTTAACTGAAGACCTGCTGTTGCTCAACTGTCCTACACCTAAATTTGTCCAACCTGAATTGATGATCCCAATGTGATGCTCTAAATATAATGACATCATTCAGATTGACCTGATAAAGCCATAATACCATAACCATAATATATTAATGGTTTTATGCATGTTATTTATACCACCCTATAATCTAATATACTTCAGCAAGTATATCTCTAATGTCACAACCCTTTCCACATATTCCAAGTTTCCTATTCCATTGATGAGTTTGGAGGCTTTCCACAGCACTCTTTCTAGCATATCTACATTTTTTCTAAGGAGGGGCTCCATGCTTCAACATACTAGTCTAAGTAGGGTTGCTTGCTTCTAGGCTAAGTACATCATTTTCCTTCTGTCATTCAACCAAAAGAAGAGCAAAATGTTCCATCTGGGCTCAAGGAATCCATTCCACCAATACACTGTAAATGACGCCATGCTTGAGCAAGAGGCAGCCAAAATGGATTTGAGCTTATTCATTAACAACCAAAATTTAGAATGCAAGCTGCATCAGTGACTATGTAAGCAAACAAGGTCACAGGCATCATAAAGCATTAATTTGAAAATATTGACAACAAGACCATGCCACTGTTGTACAGGATGTCAGTGAAGTGATCATAACATAGTTAGATTCAAGGCACATGTAGGGGAAATTATTAAGGATAATTTGGCAAAGGTTCCAAATTTCAACAAAGCAGACTATGGCTGCATGAGAGCAGCATTAAGTGCCAACAGATGGGAAGAATAATTATCCAATTTAAATGCCTGTGAAATGTGGGAAAAGTTCAAAGCTTACATGAAGGAAATTCAGATTAGTCATGTCCCCCAAAGTCAAAGATGCAAAAGAAGGGTAGGAAAGCCGGCATGGCTTACACCAGACTTGATAAAAGCAATTAAGGCTAAGAAAGCTGCATTTAGGGTGTTTAAAGAAGCTTCAAATATTGTTCATCTAAAGGCATATCAAAAAGCTAGACACTGTGAAGCAAAAAACCAGAGCAGCAAACCAAGCAAAAGAACTGGATTTAGCTAGGAACTGTAATGGGGACAGTAAAAAGTTCTTTAGTTTCTACAAGCTGAGCAAAGTTTCTAGCATAATTGCTCTACTGGAAGTAAATGGGACTACCTTGGGTGAGGATAGTGAGATGGCTGAGGAGCTGAGCAAGCAGTTTAAATCAGTGTTTACATTGGAAGATATGACCAATCTGCTGATGGTACACCATAGTTCAGTGAAATTTGATCTGATAAATGATGTTGATTTCATTCATAGTGATGTTGTTTACAATCAGATCAGGAAAATAAAGCAAAACAAGGCAGCAGGACCTGATGAAATTTATGCTAGGGTATTGCAGGAAGCTGAAAAGGAACTGGTATTTCCACTTAGTATAATATTTTGTAGATCAGTTTCACAAAATGAAATTCCAACACACTGGAAAATGGCAAATGTAGTTCCTATTTTCAAGAAAGGAGAAAGAGGGAAAGTTGAAAACTATAGGCCAGTAAGTCTCACATCCCTAGTCTGCAAGGTACTAAAATCAATTATGAAGGATAGAATAGTTAGTTACCTGGAAGGAAACAGATTGATTCAAGATACTCAACATGGGTTTAGAAAAGGATGAGCATGTCTCACAAATCTATTGGACTTTTTTACCTTCGCCACAGAACAATTTGATCAGGGAAATCAGGTTAATGTAGCATATCTTGACTTTAGTAAGGCCTTTGACAAGGTACCCCATAAACTGTTAATGATACAGCTTCAGGCCCATGGTATTGCAGGTAGCATCTTAAAATGGATAGAGTTGTGGCTTTCAGATAGACATCAAAGAGTGGTGCTAAATGGTACAAAGTCATGGCAAAATGTTCTTAGTGGAGTCCATCATGGGTCAGTACTTGGGTCACTACTGTTCATTATATTTGTAAATAACATTGAAAGTGGCCTAAGCAGTAAAGTTTTGAAATTTGCAGATGATTTGAAGGTCTTTAGGGCAATAACAGGTCAAAATGAGCATAACTCACTGCAAAAAGACTTAGACAAACTTGTGAAATGGTCTTGAATGGCAAATGGCAAATGAAATTTAATTTTGATAAGTGCAAAATCATGCATGTAGGTAAGCAGCATATGAAGGTTCCATACTTGATGGGTGGCCAAGTGCTATCAGTGACTCAAGAGGAGAAGGATTTAGGTGTTATTCTAAACACAAAATTGGTGGCATCAGAACAGACCAAGGAAGCCAGGAAGAAGGCACTGAGAATGCTGGGGGCATTAAATAGGAATATATCATACAGAGGTGAGGAAGTCATCAGGTAGCTTTACTGTGCATATGTCAGGCCACATTTGGAATACTGCATCCAAGCTTGGTCTCCTAGCTATGAAAAAGATTGTTGGCTTTTAGAGAGAGTAGAAAAGAGGGATATAAAAATGGTTAATGGCATAAGCAACCTGGCATATGAGGAAAGATTGAAGATTTTTTTTTTTTTTTTTTTTTTTTTTTTTTTTTTTTTTTTTTTTTTTTTTTTTTTTTTTTTTTTTTTTTTTTTTTTTTTTTTTTTTTTTTTTTTTTTTTTTTTTTTTTTTTTTTTTTTTTTTTTTTTTTTTTATCTTTCTTTTTTTATTAATTTTTATTTTTTTTTTTTTCTTTTTTTTTTTTTTTTTTTATTCTTAAATTTTTTTTTTCTTTTTTTATTTTTTTTTTTCTTTTTTTTTTTTTTCCCATTTTTTTTTTTTATTAAATCTTCTCTCTTTTTTTTTTTTTTTTATTTTTTTTTTTTCTTTTTTTTTTTTCCTTAATCTAAATTTAATTCAATTTTAATTTTATTTATAAATTTAATACTCCCAAAAAATTTTTTTTTCTTCTTTTTCTTTAAAAAAAATTGAATATGTTTTCACTTAGATATAGAAGGCTGAGAGGAGATCTCATCGAGGTCTTTAAATTTGTCTACCTTGGGGAAATGTTTGAATTGAACAGAAATGATGCAATTAGAAGTCATAAATTATAAATTAAAGTTAACCACAGCAGAACAATGTTAAAGCAGACTTTCTTCACCAACAGGGTAGTAGAACACTGGAACCAGCTGCCAGAAAACATTGTCAGTAGCAGCACAGTGAACATCTTTAAAAACAGCATAGACAATCATTATAAGAATAGAGGGCTTGCTTTTCAGTATTACAGGGAGGGCTGATTGACATATTTGGTGGGCAACTGGTTGAGTGTACACAGTGCAATGAAGAAGGGCCCTTGTGGCTCCTGGTTGCACTAATATTTTATGTCTTTATGTCTTACTGCTGCTTAAATACATAAATGTGGTCTGGGGCCCTTTCAACATGAAGGACAAGCTACTTGTTCAGCAGGTGCCATGCAGGGCCACCCTGTTGAATGCAGACCTTCATACCAGATGCACTGACAAAGACTGCATGTGCTATCTTATCCCCTGGCTTGCCCACAGAAGCCACATAAACATGATAGCTGGGTATGGATCCTGAGTGGCCACCTCCAAATGAAGCATAATTAAATATTTGAGGAGCCACTAATGATGGTGGAGGAATCACAACTGCAATCACCAAGCTACATGCCCATTTCAGTCAGAAGGAACTAACTGAGCATTATAGCAGTTGTGGGAACAGAGAAAAAGTAATAATCCTAAATTGATTATTTAGGATTATTACTTGAACTAAAATTTTGAATTTTGATTGAAAAACCTAAATTTTGAACTGAACCAAAATCTTGCTATTTCAATCCAGGAGTCAAGAACAAAAATTGAACCCCATGAGGAAGGAAAGTGGGTCAGTACCTATCAACTGCCTCCAGAGCATGGTTGGAAACATTGGCCATTCCATGATTTTGTGCAATACCAAGGCACATTATTGCTATCCTCTCTGGAGTTGTCCTTTCATTTTCACACTTGAATGTTAAATGGTGCTGTTCAACAATGAACAACACCATTGCTCACAAATTGTGAGCACTGTGACCAAGTGCTCACAAGTTGCTGGAAAGTGCAAGCTTGGAAATTGATGTAGGTAGTATGTTCAAATAAAAATATGCTCTTCATACATCAACATAGGCACTATTTGATTACAACCAAAATTTTCCTCTGTACATCTGGGATTACACAAATCCAACCCTGCTTCATTAGTATTTTATGATACCCCCCCAAACTTAACACTTTGATTACTTTGGAGTGGTGTACCATATTCCAAACATGGGAATGCAGTTGCACAGGATTACTTCACTGCAGCTGTTGTGGTAAAACTAGAAATACTGCTGTAATTGGAGAGAAAAAAATATTGGAGGTAAATTCCATATGCTCTTCTCAGGCTGACTGCTCTTGGAAGCCTAAAAATTGCACACAAGGACTTTGCTAGCTCCACACACAAGGAACCTGTAGTACCATGTGTCCAGGCCTTTGTAGTTTGGTAAAGAAAGGCCCATCATTTATGAATACCACAATATTTGTGTTATCTACGCACTGAACATGACACAGGAGACGTCAAGAGGTTGGCAATTGAGAAGCAGAACATGTTCAGATACCACTTTTTCCCCTAGATACCTACCTACCTGCCTACTTTAACTGCCAACTTCATACAAGAACAAGTATATCATTATAACAACTTCAATAAGACTATCGGCTAAACAAGCTTTACACAGGACCCCACACACTCAATAAAAATGCACAAGCGAGACAGGCGAGGAGCATTAAGCTAAGCAGAACCAACCAAGACCACGAATTAGCAACTAGGCGTAGCCGCACCCTGAAAGCGCAGAAATTCCCAACGCCACTAATACAGACACTTTTTAGGGCATACGTCTTTGGGAGGTACATGAAAACAACTGAGAATAGTTATCGGGCAGCATACAAGCGTTCGGAGCATTTGAAACACCTTTGGTATAAGTAAATACGCTAAATTCAAATAACTTTTAAAACCAAACCACCACACCACCGCCCTCCTACCACTCGCTCAAATTATTTGCCTGTCACGATCAGCATATTTGCGCCAGTTTTGTAAAAAGCAGCCGTTAAAAAGGCATCAATGTATTCGATCGCTGCTTTTGACTTTGTTCCTATCGTCACCTGCAAGTATCTCTGAGGGATGTAACATAACCTCAAATGTATCATAACCCCCAATGCACCACAACCCATAATTTGTATAGTCCTAATGTATCGTAACCTCAAATGTATCTTAAAATATACCACATTGTGTATACGTTAGGACAGCGCGAAACCGCTATAAAACAATCGCAGTGGTTCCAGATTATCGGGCCCTCTTCCCATAGATACAGGGATACTACTCCGGTGGTATTTCCACATGGGGATACAAAACGTGCATGGCGAGAGAAAGTAAAATAGATGGTTACATCACATTATGTATACGGTCGGACAGCGTGAAAACACCATGAAACAATCGCAATGGCTTTAGGTCATTACGATCTCTTCCAACAGATCCAGGGACAATTTTGTGGCGGTGTCCCCGCATGGGGATGCCAAAAAGTGCATGACGGCAGCAAGTACAATAGAAAGCTATACCACATTCTTTATACATTAGGGGGCGTGAACCAACCATGAGGCAATCGCAGTGGCTCCAGATCATCGCGACCTCTTCCCATAGATCCAGGGATCATATTCGGAAGGTAGTCATATGGAGATACAAGCAAAGCAGGTTATATCGCATTAGGTATATTTTAGGGCAGCAAGAAACCACCAAGAAACCAGCGCAGTAGTTGCAGATCATCAGGAAATCTTCTAATAGATCCAAGGATCCTATTCTGGTGGTATTTCCACAAAGGGATACCAAAAAGTGCATGACGGCAGCAAGTAAAAGAGACGATTATTCGACATTATGTATACGATACGGCAGCGAGAAACCACCATGAAACAAGCGCAGCGGGTCCAGATCATCAGGACATCTTCTAATAGATCCAGGGGTCATATTTTGGTGGTATTTCCACATGGCGATACCAAAATGTGCATGACGGTAGAAATTAAAACAGAAGATTATACCACATTATATACATTCTAAGGCCGCAACAAACCACCATGAAGCCATCGCAGTAAGTCCAGATCATTAGGACCTCTTCCTTTTATGGGCGCTGTATGAATAACGCAGTCGATGCTCCCGAAAGCCCAAGTAACCAACCAACTAGGACCTCTTCGAATAGATCCAGGGATCATATTCTGACGGTATTTCAACGTGGGGATATCAAAAAGTGCATAACGGCAGAAAGTGAGGCAGAAGGTTATACCCCATTATGTTTATGCTACGGGAGCAGGAAATCCCCAGGAAGCCATCGCAGTGGGCCCAGATCATTAGGATCTCTTCCAATAGATCCAGGGATCATGTTTTGAAGGTATTTCCACATGGGGTACCAAGAAGTGCATGACGGCAAAAAGTAAAAGAAACAGTCATACCACATTATGTATCCGTTACGGCAGCGATAAACCACCATGAAACCATCGCAGTGGCCCGAGATCATCGCGACCTCTTACCATTGATCCAGGGATCATATTCTGGTGGCATCGTCATATGGAGATACCAAAAAGTGCATATCGCCAGAAAAAGTAAAACAAAAGGTTATCTCACATTATGTATATGTTAGGACAGCAAGAAATGACCATAAACACATAAAGACATAAAGACATGAAATATTAGTGCAACTATGAGCCACAAGGGCCCTTCTTGGTTGCACTCTGTACACTGAACCAGTTGCCCACCAAATATGTCAATCAGCCCTCCGTGTAATACTGAAAAGCAAGCCCTCTATTCTTATAATGATTGTCTATGCTGTTTTTAAAGATGTTCATTGTACTGCTACTGACAATGTTTTCTGGCTGCTGGTTCCAGTGTTCTACTACCCTGTTGGTGAAGAAAGTCTGCCTTAACCTTGTTCTGCTGTGGTTAACTTTAATTTTGAATTTATGACCTCTAATTGCATCATTTCTGTTCAATTCAAACATTTCCCCAAGATATTCCCTCTCCAGACCATGGACAAATTTAAAGACCTCGATGAGATCTCCTCTCAGCCTTCCATATCTAAGTGAAAACATATTCAAGTTCTTCAATCTTTCCCCATATGCCAGGTTGCTTATGCCATTAACCATTTTTGTAGCCCTCTTTTGTACTCTCTCTAAAAGCCAATAATCTTTTTCATAGCTAGGAGACCAAGCTTGGATGCAGTATTCCAAATGTGGCCTGACGTATGCACAGTAAAGCTTCCTGATCACTTCCTCACTTCTGTATGATATATTCCTATTTATTGCCCCGTGCATTCTCAGTGCCTTCTTCCTGGCTTCCTTGGTCTGGTCTGATGCCCCCAGTTTTGTGTTTAGAATAACACCTAAATCCTTCTCCTGTTGTGTCACTGATAGCACTTGGCCACCCATCAAGTATGGAGCCTTCATCTGCTGCTTCCTACATGCATGATTTTGCACTTATCAAAATTAATTTTCATTTGCCATTCTTCGGACCACTTCACAAGTTCGTCTAAGTCTTTTTGCAGCGAGATATGCCCATCTTGACCTGTCATTGCCATAAAGACCTTCAAATCATCCGCAAATTTCAAAACTTTACTGTTTAGGCCACTTTCAATGTTATTTACAAATGTAATGAACAGTAGTGGCCCCAGTACTGACCCCTGGGGGACTCCACTAAGAACATTTTGCCATGATGACTTTGTACCATTTAGCATCACTCTTTGCTGTCTATCTGAAAGCCACAACTCTATCCATTTTAAGATTCTACCTGCAATACCATGGGACTGAAGCTGTATCATTAACCGTTTATGGGGTACTTTGTCAAAGGCCTTACTAAAGTCAAGATATGCTACATCAACCTGATTTCCCTGATCAAATTGTTCTGCGGCGAAGTTCAAAAAGTCCAAGAGGTTTGTGAGACACGATCGTCCTTTTCTAAACCCATGTTGAGTATTTTGAATCAATCTGCTACCTTCCAGATAACTAACTATTATATCCTTGATAATTGATTCGAGTACCTTGCACACTAGGGATGTGAGACTTACTAGCCTATAGTTTTCAACGTTCCCTCTTTCTCCTTTCTTGAAAATTGGAACTACATTTGCCCTTTTCCAATCGGTTGGAATTTCATTTTGTGAAACTGATCTACAAAATATTATACTAAGTGGAAATGCCAGTTCCTTTTCAGTTTCCCGCAACACCCTAGCACACATATCATCAGGTCCTGCTGCCTTGTTTGGCTTTATTTACTGATATGATTGTAAACAACATCGCTATCAATGAAATCAACATCATTTATCAGATCCCATGTCACTGAACTATGGTGTACGGTCGGCAGATTGGTCACATCTTCCAATGTAAACACTGATTTAAACTGCTTGCTCAGCTCCTCAACCATCTCACTATCCTCACCCAATGCAGTCCCGTTTACTTCCAGTGGACCAATTGTGCTAGAAACTTTACTCAGCTTGGAGAAACTAAAGAACGTTTTACTGTCCCCATTACAGTTTCTAGCTAAATCCAGTTCTTTTGCTCGCTTTGCTGCTCTGGTTTTTGCTTCACAGTGTCTCTAGCTTTTCGATACGCCTGTAGATTAACGACATTTGAGGCTTCTTTAAAGACTCTAAATGCAGTTTTCTTAGCCTTAATTGCTTTTATCAAGTCTGGTGTAAGCCATGCTGGCTTTCCTACCCTTCTTTTGCGTCTTTGCTTTTGGGGGACATGTCTAATCTGAATTTCCTTCAAGTAAGATTTGAACATTTCCCACATTTCACAGGCATTTAAATTGGAGAAATCTTCTTCCTATCTGATGGCACTTAAAGCCGCTCTCATGCAGTCAAAGTCTGCTCTGTTGAAATTTGGAACGTTTACCAAATTATCCTTGATAATTTCCCCAACATGTGCCTTGAATATAACTATGTCATGGTCACTTCTTCCCAGAGTTTCGCCTGCAGTCAAGTCTTGAACCAAGTCACTTAAATCCGAGAATACAAGGTCCAAGAATGAACCATGCCTGGTAGGTTCCGATGCAAACTGGTGTGAGAACAGATGCTCTTCAAGGCATTTCCTAAACATTTTGCATTTCCTAAACATTTTGCTAAACATTCCTAAACATTCCACCATGTAACCCTGGTCTCTCGTAGAACGGTGGGCGCTACATAACCAGTAGCAGTTGATGCGCCCTTAAGCCCAAATATTCAATCAATCAATCTCTCGTAGAACGGACACGAAACCAGATGGCGAATGGCAAGCGTATTTTGGCGGCAGCTTCTTGAGTGTCTGTCACTGTGCATCAGTGGCGTAGCCAGGATTTGGTTCAAGGAAGGCGCGAACATCTGAAGAGCCACCAACCTGACGAGGGCCCCTGACCCATTTGTCAGAAACTCATCGGAATTCAGTCACTATATTATATTTTCGAAGGTACCCTATATATACATATACATATGTATATATATATATATGCATATGTATATACATGTATATGTATGTATATATGCATATGTATATATATACATATATATACATATATATATATATATATATATATATATATATACATATATATATATATATATATATATATATATATATATATATATATATATATATCTTAAGCTAGGATGGTTCGATACGTGGGGAAATATGACAATACACGCTGAGCCGCTAATGCGACACTTACAATCGAGGTCCAACAGTGCGATACAGACCGGAACAAAAAATTGTTGTTGCGCTCATATTGTTGCGCCATTTCAACATGCCTTCAGATTTGCAGAAATTATGAACTTTCTGAAAATGAGGCGTGGAACACTAGTGGTGGAAAATATGTGCAAAGTTCAGGAACAGTAAATGACTAGCAAAATGCCTGACCAGTTATGTCGAACACACGGCACCCTGCAAATTATTTCTTACTTTCTTTTTGCTTAGCCCGGGTGTCGCCCGGGTTCAAGGCGAGGCAACTGGCATCGCTGAAGCGGCCGTCATCACATCTATCGCTGGGCTGTTTGTTTCGCTATCGCTGGAGCGACCCTAGCTGCTGGAGCAGCTGTGATCGGGCCACTGGGACAGCTGTGCCCGCTTGGGCGGCCGTCACCGTAAAGACGGCTGTTAATGTGGATATACGCTTGAATGCTTCATGTGGCCGGCGCCGCTGATATGATGCTGGGTGACCTTCACAATCCTTGGCAGCATTTGTGGCTCTGAATGGTATCCTACCTTTGAGGCTGGCCCTCAGAATTACTGGCACACGTCGCTAGTTCTGAAGAACTCTCCTAGCTCTCAGAGGGCTCCGACCCCTCAGGTACCCATCTCAAACCTCCGAAACTTCCCAGTGCAGTCATCTCTGGCTCTCAGAGAACCTAATCAACCGTCAGGAGCCCTCTTCAATTTGCATGGGCCATTCCCAGCCCTCGACGAACTTGTCTAGGTGTCAGAGGAATCCCGCAGCTATGAAACAGGCATAACAATTTCTAGCAAACATCGCCAGCTCTCGGAACTCTCCTTGGCTCTTAGGTGGTTGTGTCTATCCCTCCGTGCTTCTTCCAAGCCTCAGCAGCACCACTGGCTGGTCCACTCCAGCTCTCAAGGTACCTCCCTAGTACTCGACAGGCTTTCGGGCCAGCAATGACATTCTGGCTCTGAAACTGGCTCTCAGTATTCATCACAATCATCGCTAACCCTTGGGGTTTCTCCTTAGATCTCAGAGGGCTCTGTTCGTCCCATAGGAACCACTGCCAAGCCTCTTGGGCTTTCCAGTCGAGTCCTCTCTAGCAATCAGTGGCGAGTGACTATTTTCAATTGTCAGGGGTCGTCTCCAGTCCTTGATAGTTTGTCTAGCTTCAAGAGCTGTCTAGCTCTGACATTGGCCATCGATATTCCTCACAACCATCGTAAGTCTTAGGGACTGCCCTGATCTCGCAGGGCCTCTGCTAGCCCTCAAGGGCCCCCTTAAGCTGCTAGAACTTCCCTAGTTTTCTACAGCTCTTGTGGTTTCAAAAACAGCTCTGAAGCTGACCCTCGGTACTCCTCACCTAAATTATCAACCAATAGGACATTTTTCCTTTTAGGGGATCTTGTTCATCCAATAGGTCCGCTCTCAACCTCAGAAGAAAGAACCCAGTCCAGTCCATTCCTCTCTGAATATCTCGAGATCCTCTTTGTTCCTCAGGGTCCCATCCTTGTAGGAACCCATTGCAGTTCGCAATAGTCCTGTCTAACTCTCATCTCGGGGAAATTCCGGATCTGCGGTGGTCGCTAACTATTCCTCTTCAGCTTTTAAGGGTCCTGTTCATCCCTCAGGGACCCTTTCAGAACGAAAGAGCATCACAGCTCTCTCTCTGATCCTCAGGCACCCTGTTTACCTCAGCCATCAGGGACCCACTCCAGCCGAGACTGCTCTTTCCAGCTGGTATCGGTATTCCAGCTCTCGGCCGGGCTCCTTGTTGTCTGTATAGCCCTTGCATGTCCTCAGGGCCTACTTGGCTAAGTCACTGCTGTGTATGTACATGTTCGCACCAAACAGAGGAATATCATACCTGCACAACTAAAATGAATTGAGTACGGTGCTGGGCGCAGCAGGTAACTCTGGAGCCAATGTTGTCAACCGCCAAGGCCCTTGGCATCATCAACAGGAAAGCTCCACCTTTTTAGTCGCAGGGTACAAGGGAAAAACGACGGCAAGCTTGAAATATTTGGATTAAAGCATAACTCAGCAAGAATCAACAAATGGTGGCCATTAATTGTGTTCGCTTTCGTCCATCTGTGCCAAATCTAGAAGAGGGTTAACCCCACAAATCAGGCCACCACTCAACAGCAGATGGCTACCGCGTGCTGAGAGTCAATCTAAGCCAGGCCACCACTCAACAGCAGATGGCTACCGCGTGCTGAGAGTCAATCTAAGCCAGGCCACCACTCAACAGCAGATGGCTACCGCGGCTGAGAGTCAATCTAAGCCAGGCCACCACTCAACAGCAGATGGCTACCGCGTGCTGAGAGTCAATCTAAGCCAGGCCACCACTCAACAGCAGATGGCTACCGCGTGCTGAGAGTCAATCTAAGCCAGGCCACCACTCAACAGCAGATGGCTACCGCGTGCTGAGAGCCGAGGAGATGACGGGGAGTTGGCGAAACAGACTATACCACACTGTTCACATCACCCCTGACCCGGGCCGCGAATTCCTGACCCCTGCCCCGCTGACCCGGCAGCCAGGGGCGCTCGGTATAAAGGCGTCGCCACCTCATCAGCACGCACCAGTTTCGCTTTCATCCCGCCGTCAATATGGCAACGATTGGACGCTTGTTGGCGGTGGCGGCGGCGGCGGCAGTAGTGACTGGGGCGCCAGAGGGCTACGGCGCTCCCCCAGCCTCGTCAGGGGGCTCTTCGCAGGGCTACGGCGCTCGTACCTTCTCGTCAGGAGGCTCTTCACAGGGCTACCGGGCTCCACTGCGCGGCGGCGGTTCCTTCGACAACAACGGCGGCAGCTTCGGAAACATCCTCGGCAGCCCCAGCGGCGCAGCAAGCTTCACCTCCAGCGGCGTCTCCAGCTTCAACCAGCCGGCCAACGGCGGCACCTTCGGGTCCAGCGGTGGCTTCGGCGGCGGCAACTTCGTGGACGAGTTCGCTGGCCAGGGCATGCCGTACAACTTCGACTGGGCTGTGAGTGAGCCCGACTACGGCAATGACTTCTCTCAACAGGAGCAGAGTGACGGCGTGGTGACCTCAGGTCAGTACCGGGTAAACCTGCCCGATGGCCGTGTCCAAGTCGTGACCTACACCGTCGAAGGAGACAGCGGCTACCAGGCTGTAGTGACGTATGAGGGTGAGGCGCAGTACCCGGATCGGACCAGTAGCGGCAATTTCAACGGCAACTTCAACGGCAACTTCAACGGAGCAGGAGTCGGCTCTCAGAGGGGTGGCGGCGGCTTCGGTGGCCAGCAGAACTTCAACGGCGGATCCAGCGGCGGCCTGACGGGGGGTTCACAGTTCGGCGGCAACTACCAGGGCGCTGGATCCAACAACTTCCAGAACAATCAGAGAGACACCTCATTTCAGACTCATAATTACTAGTTTCCTGTAACGTTGAAGCATAGAAGCTAGAAGCTAGATTTCTGAAAGAGTAAGACGAATTTCCAATCCACTGGTGGTGCACTGTTTTCTGTCTGGTAATCAATAACGAGGGAACTGTGATCTACTGAAATTCCATTATCGTGTCCTCTGATTCCGCTGAATGTGCAACTTCGACATATGTGTACGGGGCATCGAATCCTCGAGACCAATGTGCATTCGGTGCCTCTTTGGCAGGCATTCTGCTGCATGGCAAATGATTGCAGCACATGTATTTGCTGATCGTCTCCTAACCTAACGCGTAGATGCTGTATAAGTCCAACATCGTCCAGAAGTCGAACATTGCAACCAAATACGTGGTTAGTGGGCAACACCCTTGGCAATGCGTATGAAATATTTATTTAATCTCAGTCCAGTATTTAAATATTTGTATATATCACGCGTATGTCGTTCTTGTATGTACCTACATATCATCTACTTAATGTACAGCTGTTGATAACGTGCATTGTGGATATACATATACAATCTGTTTCTATTGCATCTTTGCATCATTGCATCTATTGTTTTCTGTACTTTTGATGGACTTTCGAATGAACAGAAATGCCGGCTCAAAGCGTAATGCTACGGTGTTCCTGTCCCTCACCAGGTAGAAGAAAAGCGTACACTGGAAAAATCGTCACCTTGAATCCAGCTATCAACTTAAGCGTTCCTTTTGAATCAGCACTATTCAGCCAATCCTGGACATCAACAATATCTGGGACACATCCCTGTGAAGTTTGAAGTGCATTCACAAGAAACATACGCTAACCGCATGAGCACGTTAGTTAAAACTAAGACCTTACGTTCGATATCAAGTTGCATCACGACTTTTCACAAATTCACATTTCCCAAGACGAATACCAGGACAATATGTTACCACCCCACAAACGATATGTGCACTCATCGGCTCAAGAAGAAAGACACATCATGCATAACACAAACACACAAGATTCAGGAAGCATGGAAGTACCAACCTGAATAGATTAGAAGCACTCAGAATGTTTTGGGGGAAAATTACGATTAATCCCACAGAAATGGACATGTGGCAAAATTACATATCTTTACTGGAGTGGAGTTTCAACCCGTGTTGGCTGCAATGCACTGCTAGAAGTTGGTTGGACTGCATTGAGATGCGCTTAAGCAGAGCTCCTCAATCGGTATAAGATGATATGTTCGAACTTGACCAGGGAAAACTGCTTCACCAGTGCATAAACGTTACAGAGGATGATGCGACCCGAAAGCTGACGTGACTCCAAGACGGGTGTCTTCCCAAGCTACCAAACCGGTGTCACCGTCGCAGATGGTTGTCTAGACATAAAGACATAAAGACATAAAAGATTAGTGCAACTATGAGCCACAAGGGCCCTTCTTGGTTGCACTCTGTACACTGAACCGGTTGCCCACCAAATCTGTCAATCAGCCCTCCCTGTAATACTGAAAAGCAAGCCCTCTAGTCTTATAATGATTGTCTATGCTGTTTTTAAAGATGTTCATTGTGCTGCTACTGACAATGTTTTCTGGCTGCTGGTTCCAGTGTTCTACTACCCTGTTGGTGAAGAAAGTCTGCCTTAACCTTGTTCTGCTGTGGTTAACTTTAATTTTGAATTTATGACCTTTAATTGCATCATTTCTGTTCAATTCAAACATTTCCCCAAGATATTCCCTCTCCAGACCATGGACAAATTTAAAGACCTCGATGAGATCTCCTCTCAGCCTTCTATATCTAAGTGAAAACATATTCAATTTCTTCAATCTTTCCTCATATGCCAGGTTGCTTATGCCATTAACCATTTTTGTAGCCCTCTTTTGTACTCTCTAAAAGCCAACAAACTTTTTCATAGCTATTAGACCAAGCTTGGATGCAGTATTCCAAATGTGGCTTGACATATGCACTGTAAAGCTTCCTGATCACTTCCTCACTTCTGTATGATACACTCCTATTTATTGCCCCGAGCATTCTCAGTGCCTTCTTCCTGGCTTCCTTGGTCTGTTCTGATGCCCCCAGTTTTGTGTTTAGAATAACACCTAAATCCGTCTCCTGTTGAGTCACTGATAGCACTTGGCCACCCATCAAGTATGGAGCCTTCATATGCTGCTTACCTACATGCATGATTTTGCACTTATGAAAATTGAATTTCATTTGCCATTCTTCGGATCACTTCACAAGTTCGTCTAAGTCTTTTTTCGGCGA
The DNA here is from genome assembly GCA_034440575.1 of Imbricaverruca yamaguchii. Taxonomy (NCBI): domain Eukaryota; kingdom Metazoa; phylum Arthropoda; class Thecostraca; family Neoverrucidae; genus Imbricaverruca; species Imbricaverruca yamaguchii. The sequence goes on along the minus strand of JAOTOL010001528.1, from coordinate 804,459 downwards.
GATATGCTCACCTTGACCTGTTATTGCCCTAAAGACCTTCAAATCATCCGCAAATTTCAAAACTTTACCGCTTAGGCCACTTTCAATGTTATTTACAAATATAATGAACAGTAGTGGCCCCAGTACTGACACTTGGGGGACTCCACTAAGAACATTTTGCCATGATGACTTTATACCATTTAGCATCACTCTTTGCTGTCTATCTGAAAGCCACAACTCTATCCATTTTAAGATGCTACCTGCAATACCATGGGACTGAAGCTGTATCATTAACCGTTTATGGGGTACCTTTTCAAAGGACTTACTAAAGTCAAGATATGCTACATCAACCTGATTTCCCTGATCAAATTTTTATGTGGCGAAGTTCCAAAGTCGAAGAGATTTGTGAGACACGATCGTTCTTTTCTAAACCCATGTTGAGTATCTTGAATCAATCTGCTGCCTTCCAGATAACTAACTATTCTATCCTTGATAATTGATTCGAGTACCTTGCAGACTAGGGATGTAAGACTTACTGGCCTATAGTTTTCAACTTTCCCGTCTTTCTCCTTTCTTGAAAATAGGAACTACATTTGTCCTTTTCCAATCGGTTGGAATTTCATTTTGTGAAACTGATCTACAAAATATTTTACTAAGTGGAAATGCCAGTTCCTTTTCAGTTTCCCGCAACACCCTAGCATAAATATCATCAGGTCCTGCTGCCTTGTTTGGCTTTATTTTCCTGATATGATTGTAAACAACACCACTATCAATGAATTCAACATCATTTGTCAGATCCCATGTCACTGAACTATGGTGTACGGTCGGCAGATTGGTCATATCTTCCAATGTAAACACTGATTTAAACTGCTTGCTCAGCTCCTTAACCATCTCACTATCCTCACCCAATGTAGTCCCGTTTACTTCCAGTGGACCAATTGTGCTAGAAACTTTACTCAGCTTGTAGAAACTAAAGAACTTTTTACTGTCCCCATTACAGTTTCTAGCTAAATCCAGTTCTTTTGCTTGCTTTGCTGCTCTGGTTTTTTGCTTCACAGTGTCTCTAGCTTTTCGATACGCCTTTAGATTAACGACATGTGAGGCTTCTTTAAAGACTCTAAATGCAGTTTTCTTAGCCTTAATTGCTTTTATCAAGTCTGGTGTAAGCCATGCTGGCTTTCCTACCCTTCTTTTGCGTCTTTGGTTTTGGGGGACATGTCTAAGCTGAATTTCCTTCAAGTAAGATTTGAACTTTTCCCACATTTCATAGGCATTTAAGTTGGAGAATTCTTCTTCCCATCTGATGGCACTTAAAGCCGCTCTCATGCAGTCAAAGTCTGCTCTGTTGAAATTTCGAACTTTTGCCAAATTATCCTTGATAATTACCCCTACATGTGCCTTGAATCTAACTATGTTATGGTCACTTCTTCCCATAGTTTCGCAAACAGTCAAGTCTTGAACCAAGTCACTTAAATCCGAGAATACAAGGTCCAAAAATGAGCCATGCCTGGTAGGTTCCGATGGAAACTGGTGTAGGAACAGATCCTCTTCAAGGCATTTCCTAAACATTTTGCATGATGGGAGCCAACACCAGCATTTTCATAACCTTTTAGATTAAAGTCACCAAGAATAAGGCACTTCCTCTTAAAGTTTCTACCGATTTCCTCACAAATCACCTTGTCAAGCTCCAGTTGCTGAGAATGTGGCAGGGTTCCTGATAGCTCCGGTAGAAAGCTCCTATCCTAAGAGTATTGCTGTTGCCTTTTCCCACAGTGACATCAAGCCAAATGGACTCCACAGACACATTTTTATCCCCACCTGCTACTTTTTGTGAACTGAATCAGCTATTCATATAGAGCATTACACCACCCCCTTTCATTGCTGGACCCCTATTGCACGAAAACATAATGTATCCCTGGATCTCATAGTCCTGTAAGTTATCTCCAAAATACCCTTCACTGACCCATGCCTCCGTAATGCAAACAAAATCTGGTTCCTCCTCAGCAACATAACACTTGAACTAATCAAATTTGGAACGGATACTCTGAGCATTAATCGTCATACACTTAACAAATCCTCCATAACCACCTTTGGCTTTTTCATTCTGAGGAGTTCTTTTATCACTAGATGAACTATCACTCTGTCCCCTTGAACTGCTGCTGTCCCTGTTTGCAGACTTTGAAGTTCTATTGCCTTGGCTGACACTATTGGAATATTCCTGAGTTGGCAATGCAATTTCATCCCTCCCCACCCCATTTCCTAGTTTCCCTGAAGGACATGCTCGTACACTTTACCTAACACATGGACCCCCTTCTCAGAGATGTGCAGGCCATCCCTCTGATAGAGGTCCCACGATGCATAAAACCTGCTCCACTCGTCTACAAATGTAAAACCTAGCTCATGGCAGAGCTTTCCTACCCTGCGTTAGCTGCCAGTGCCCTAGAGCTCCACTCAGGGGAGGCTCTAGCCCTAGGCAAAATTGCTGTTACAATGGCTCTATTGGTCCATGAAGGCATCCCAGTGGGTACAGGTCATCAGGACCTCTTCCAATAGATCCAGGGATCACATTCTGGTGGTATTTCCACAGGGGGACACAAAAAAAGGCACGACGGCAGAAGGTAAAAGAGATGGTCATATCACATGATGTACATGAATAGAAGTATGCGGTCGGACAGCGTGAAACAACCATGAAGCAATCGCAGTGGGTCCTGATCATCAGGACCTCTTGCATTAGACCGAGAGATCATATTCTGAGCATTTACACGTGGGGATACCACGAAGTGCATGACGGCAGAAAATAAAAGAAACGCCTATACCACATTATGCATCCGTTGCGGCAGGGAGAAACCATCATGAAACCAGCACAGTGTCTCCAGATCATCAGGACTTCTTCTAATATATCCAGTGATAATATGCTGAAGGTATTCCCACATGGGGATCACGAAAGTCCATAATGGCAGGAAGTAAAAGAGACGGTTATATCACATTATGTATATGAATTAGAAGTATAAGGTGATACCACCATGATACCACCGTGACACCATGATACCAGCGTGATACCACCATGAAACAATCGCAGTAGCTCCAGATCACCTGAACCTCTTCCCATAGATCCAGGGACCATATTCTGGTGGAATTTCCACATGGGGATATCACAAAGTGCATGATATCAGAAAGTGAATGTGAAGGTTATACGTTTATAAGGGGGTAATATGGAAGGTAACCCACATGTTATGTCTATAGCAGCACATAACTTCATTAGTTTCTATGTAAATCTATGCATACTCGCTTATTGGCTCACATCGAACAAGTCTGCATTATTGACGGGGATACGTCAGTGCATGCACCAATTTACCAAAATCCACCTTTAACAAACCTGTCCTGGGCCGTATAGCACCATGTTCAAAACGTTAGCTTGTCTACGGTTCTCACTCCCTACATGATAGCTGAAACATCGAACATTATGGTCAGAATATAGCCCTATGTGTGGTACCAAAATGTTGGTAGATTACGTCAAATTTTAGGAGCAATTTCCAACTACAAATTAGAATGTTACCATTATAACATGTATTTTACATGTATATATATATATATATATATATATATATATATATATATATATATAATACTTAAGTACTTTTGCGAATACGTACATTTCAGCTTACGTATATTTGCAGATACATACATCTGCGCATACGTACATTTGCGCATACGTACATCTGCCATACGTACATTTGCGCTTACGTACGTTAGCCATACGTACATCTGCGCTTACGTACAATTGCCATACGCACATTTGCGTACATTTGTCCTAGACTCAAGGACAAAGTGGGAGTGCCAGATATACGAAAGCAAATGTACGTCGCGCAAAAGTACGCATGGCAGATGTGCGTAGGCGCAGACTTACGAAAGTGAAAATGTACGTATGTCAAGTGTACGTAAGAGGAAATGCACATATGGCAATGGTACATAAGCAAATGTACCTAAGTGTAAATGCATGCAAGCGCAAATGTGCGTACGCGTAAATGTACATCAGTGAAAATGTATGTAAGCGCAAGTGTATGTAAACATAAAAATACGTAAGCGCAAATGTACGTAAGGGCCTATGTACGTATACGCAAATGTACGCAAGTGCAAAAGTACGTCAGCACAAAAGTACGTAAGCGCAAAAGTAGGTATTGGCACATGTGCGTATGTGCAGCTGTACGTAAGCACAAATGTACGAAAGCGCAAAAGTACGTGAGCTCAAATGCACGTATTCGCAAATGTACGTGAACGGAAATACGTGCACATAGCAAATGCACAAAAGTGTAAAGGTACGTAAGTGCGCATGTACGTAAGTGCAAAAGTACGTGAGAGCAAATGTGTGTAGATGAAAATGTACGTCATCAAAATGTAAGTGTACGTAAAATAGATGTACGTAAGCAAATGTACGTAGCCAAGTGTACGCGTTTCAAATATACGGGGATCAAATGTACGTGTTTCAAAAGTACGTGTCTGAATAGTACGTGTTTCAAAAGTGCTGCTTGAAATGTACATGCTTCAAATGTGGATATGTGTCTGCATAAACATGTGCATGCGTGCATCAAAAGTGCAAATGCATGCAAGGAAATATATAAAAGTATAAAGTAAGCACGTGCATAAAAGTGAGCATGGTAAATTTACGTAAGCACAGATATGCCTTAGCACAAAAGTACATATGACAAATGCACTCATGGTAAATGCACGTAGGAGGAAATGGACATTAGATCAAATGCACGCATGGCATATGTACCTAGCCAAACGTACGTAAACTCAAAGGTAAATATGCGCAAATGTGCGATACATTGGCTCATACGTGCATTTACGTATACATGCATTCGCATTTACATACTTTTACGTTCACGTACATTTTCGCTTGCGTGCACTTGCTTACATATATTCGTGTACGTACATCTGCCATCCGTACTTTCGCTTTAAGTAAATTTCTCCTGTTGCCGGATTACCAGAAATGTACATTCCACCTGCGAGAACCAGTTACCAATAATTAAATTATAATCTGCTTGTAGAATATCTGTTCATGTGCATTACGAGTTGGTTCCGATTTAATCTCACGGTGTTAGAATATCCATTATATTTTGGGAAAGCTCTTGCTGTGCGAAGTAATTGCTTTTCATATCTGAGTGACCATCAGGCCAGATCACCTTCCCGAACTCTCAATGGAAGAATTACTCATGTTTGACTGAGTACATGTGCGCACATATAAAGCACCTCGGATTAATCAGCTCAGTACTGGTGACGTTTCTGCACAATGCAAACACACTTAAGTCACGTTATACGTCATGCGATAAAATGAAAAACTCCGATACATTTTCGCATAGTAACCTTATAATTTGTGGTTGGAAGTTGCTGTTGAATTTACGCTTACCCTCTCTTACTTTTGTCTCCTAGTTATAGTGTAGCAGCATGTGTGCATGATTCGCAAAAAAATCGCCGAAATCCAGTAACATGTTGGCACCACACATAGGGCTATATTCAAAACATACTGTTCGATGCTTCGGCTTTCACGTAGGGAGTGATACGAGTAGACAAGCTACCGCATGTCCGCTTGATTATTTTTTAACATGATGCCACAGGGTTCAGGACAGGTTTGTTGTTGGTGGATTGGGGTAAAATTGTGCATGCTCTGGCGTATCCCGGTGAATGATGCAGAATTGTTCGATGTGTTCCAGGGCGATAACTATTACACACAAATATACATCGAAACTAATGAAGTTCTGCGTTGCTATAGACATAGCGTGTGGTTTGGATACCTGACACTGTCATTTGCAGGTTGCATCGTCACAAAACCACACCAAAAACCACGATAATACATTGCTTTTCTGGGCTGGGTTTCCATCCCTAATACTGATCGACTCATATACTTCTCTGTCGGCAAGGTCTCTCGTCTTTTGTAAAATTTGTATGCTGAAAGGATTGCCATGCTTAACATCTATGCAACCTTAGGTGCAAACATTTCCTACCTCCCGTCGACATTACCTTCTTGATATGCGAATATTTCTCCTCTACCCGTGCAACCTTCACTTTGCTTCCTGCCGTGATGTATTCCTCGGTATCTCCATGTGGGAATACCGTCAGAGTTTGACCCCTGAATCTATGGGAAGAGGTTCAGGTGGTCTGGAGCTACTGCGATTCTTTCATGGTGGTCTCACGCTGTCCGACTTTATACTTCCAATTCATATACATAATGTGATCTAACCGTCTCTTTTACTTGCTGTCGTTATATGCGTTTAGTAATCACCATGTGGGAATACCTTCAGAATATCATCACTGGATATATTAGAAGAAGCCCTGATGATCTGGAGCCACTGCTAGGGTTTCATGGTGGTTTCTCGCTGCCGTAACGTATACATAATGTGGTATAGCCGTTTCTTTTACTTTCTGCCGTCATGCACTTCTTGGTTTCACCATGTGGAAATACCTTCAGAATATGATCCCTGGATCTATTGAAAGAGATCCTGGTGATCTGGGCCCACTGCGATGGTTTCCTGGTGGATTCTTGCTGCCGTAGCATATACATAATGGGGTATGACCTTCTGTGTTACTTTCTGCCGTTATGCACTTCTTGGCATCCCCACGTGGAAATACCGTCAGAATACGATCCCTGGATCTTTTTAAATAGGTACTAATGATCTGGACTTACTGCGATGGTTTCATGGTGGTTTCTTTCTGCCTTAGCATATAAATAATGTGATATAAGCTCCTGTTTTACTTTCTGCCGTCATGCACTTTTTGGTATTCCCATGTGGAAGTACCTTCAGATCATGATCCCTGGATCTATTATAGGAGGTCCTGATGATCTGCGTTGTTTTATGATGGTTACACGCTGTCCGACCGCATACTTCTATTCATGTACATCATGTGATGTAACCATCTCTTTTACCTTCTGCCATCGTGCGCTCTTTGGTATGCCCATGTGAAAATACCTTCAGAATATGATCTCTGGATCTATGGGAAGAGGTCCTGATGACCTGTCCCCACTGTGATGGCCTCATGGTCGTTTCTTGCTGTACTAACATATACATAATGTGACATAACCTTTTGTTTTGCTTTCTGGCGTCATGCACTTTTTAGTATCCCCACGTGGACATACCGTCAGAATATGACCCATGGATCTATGGGAAGAGGTACCGATGATCTGAAGCCACTGCGATGGTTTCCTGGCGGTTTCACGCTGTCTTAGCATGTGCATAATGTGGTATAACCTTCTGCTTAACTGTCTGCTCTCATGCACGTTTTGGCATCTCCATGTGGAAACACCACCAGAGTATGATCCATGGATCTATTAAAAGAGATCCTGATGATCTGGACTCAATGCACTGGTTTCATGGGGGTTTCTCGCTGCCGCAAAGGATACATAATGTGGTATAGCCGTGTCATTTACTTTCTGCCGTCATTCACTTCTTGGTATCCCCATGTGTAAATACCTTCAGAATATGATCCCTGGATCTATTGGAAGAGATCCTGATGATCTAGGCCCACTGCGATGGTTTCCCGGTAGTTTCTTGCTGCTGTAGCATATACATAATGTCACATAAACTTCTGTTTTACTTTCTGGCGTCATGCACTTTTTGGTATCTCCATGTGACGATACCACCAGAATATGATCCATGGATATATGGCAAGAGGTGGCGATGATCTCGGGCCACTGCGATGGTTTCATGATGGTTTCTTGCTGCCGCAACGTAAACATAATGTGGTATAACCGAACATATACATTATGTGGTATAACCGTTTCTTTTACTTGCTGCCGTTACATGCTTTTTGTGATCCCCATGTGGGAATACCTTCAGCATATGATCACTGGATATATTAGAAGAAGTCCTGATGATCTGGAGCCACTGAATTGGTTTCATGGTGGTTTCCCGCTGCCGTAACGTATACATAATGTGGTATAACTGTTTCTTCTTCTTTCTGCCATCATGCACTTCTTGGTACCCCATGTGGAAATACCTTCGGAACATGATCCCCGGATCTATTGGAAGAAATCTTGAGGAGTTGGCCCCACTGCGATGGTTTCCTGGTGATTTCTTGCTGCCGTAGCATAAACATAATGGGGTATAACCTTCTGTTTCACTTTCTGCTGTTATGCACTTTTTGCTATCCCCACGTGGAAATACCGTCAGATTATGATCCCTGGATCTATTGAAAGAGAGCCTGGTGATCTGGGCCCACTGCGATGGATTCCCGGTGGTTTCTTGCTGCCGTAGCATATACATAATAGGGTATGATCTTCTGTGTTACTTTCTGCCGTTATGCACTTCTTGGTATCCCCACGTGGAAATACCGTCAGAATACGATCCCTGGATCTATATGAATAGGTCCTAATGATCTGTATTTAATGCGATGGCTTAATGGTGGTTTGTTGTGGCCTTAGCATATATATAATGTGGTATAAGCTTCTGTTTTAATTTCTGCCGTCATGCACATTTTGGCATCCCCATGTGCAAATACCACCAAAATATGACCACTGGATCTATTAGAAGATGTCCTGATGATCTGTACCTACTGCGCTTGTTTCATGGTGGTTTCTCGCTGCCGTATCGTATACATAATGTTAGCTAACCGTCTCTTTTACTTGCTGCCGTCATGCACTTTTTTGTATCCCCTTGTAGAAATACCACCAGAATATGATCCTTGGATCTATTGGAAGATATCCTGATAATCTGGACTTACTGGGCTAGTTTCATGGTAGTTTCTTGCTGTCCTAACGTATACCTAATGCGATATAACCTGTTGTTGTATCTCCATGTGACTACCACCAGAATATGATCCCTGGATCTATGGGATGAGGCCGCGATAATCTGGAGCCACTGCGATTGCTTCATGGTGGTTTCACGCCCCCTAATGTATAAGTAATGTGGTATAACTTTCTTTTGTACTTGCTGCCGTCATGCACTTTTTGGCATCCGCATGCGGGGACACCGCCAGAAACTTTTCCCTGGGTCTATTGGAAGAGATCGTAATGACCTAAAACCATTGCGACTGTTTCATGGTGGTTTCACGCTATCCGACCGTATACATAATGTGATATAACCGTCTATTTTACTTTCTCTCGCCATGCACGTTTTGTATCCCCATGTGGAAATACCACCGGAGTAGTATCCCTGTATCTATGGGAAGAGGGCCCGATAATCTGGAACCACTGCGATTGTTTTATAGCGGTTTCACGCTGTCGTAACTTATGCACAATGTGGTACAGTTTTCTGACTTACTTGCTACTGTCATGCACTTTTTGGCATCCAATGTAAAAATACCGCTAGAAAATGGTCCTCGGATCTATTGGAAGAGGTCCGGATGATCTGAAGCCACTGCGATGGTTTCATGGCGATTTCACGCTGCCCTTAGTCATAAGTAATGTTGCAAAACCGCTCGATTTCTTAATAGGTCAGTATCAGAACAGACCAAGGAAGCCAGGAAGAAGGCACTGAGAATGCTCCGGGCAATAAATAGGAATGTATCATACAGAAGTGAGGAAGTGATCAGGAAGCTTTACTGTGCATACGTCAGGCCACATTTGGAATACTGCATTCAAGCTTGGTCCCCTAGCTATGAAAAAGATTGTTGGCTTTTAGAGAGAGTACAAAAGAGGGCTACAAAAATGGTTAATGGCATAAGTAACCTGGCATATGAGGAAAGATTGAAGAAATTGAATATGTTTTCACTTAGATATAGAAGGCTGAGAGGAGATCTCATCGAGGTCTTTAAATTTGTCCATGGTCTGGAGAGGGGATACCTTGGGGAAATGTTTCAATTGAACAGAAATGATGCAATTAGAGGTCATAAATTCAAAATTAAAGTTAACCACAGCAGAACAAGGTTAAGGCAAACTTTCTTCACCAACAGGGTAGTAGAACACTGGAACCAGCTGCCAGGAAACATTGTCAGTAGCAGCACATTGAACATGTTTAAAAACAGCATAGACAATCATTATAAGAATAGAGGGCTTGCTTTTCAGTATTACAGGGAGGGCTGATTGACAGATTTGGTGGGCAACTGGTTCAGTGTACAGAGCGCAACCAAGAAGGGCCCTTGTGGCTCATAGTTGCACTAATATTTGATGTCTTTTATGTCTTATCACTGTGACTGTTTGTGACGTCATCAAAACGTTGCATCCATATAGTCGTATATTTAACCAGTGCGGCATCTCTTGCCTATATGTGGCACATTCGGTTACATATCTAGTTCAAACAACGCTAAGGAAGGTAGTAAAAGAATACCAGAATTGGCATTGCCATCTCAGGGACATGCCAATAATGACAACAGAGGCAATAGAACCTCAGACTCAGCAAATAGGGCTAGCAGAGGGGCAAAGTGGTAGCTCATCCAGATATAATAGAGCTACCCACCATGAAGAGCCGAAGAGGGTTATGGAACATTTATTAAGTGTATGATACTTAATACTCAGGTCATTCAATCGAAATTTGATGAGTTATGTGTTGCGTTGCTGAGGAAAAGCCAGATTTTCTATCCATTGCTGAAGCATGGGTCAGTGAGGGATACTTTAAGGACAACTTGCAGGACTATGATAATCCGGGATACAATATGTTTTCATGCAATAGGGATCCAACAGTGAAATGGGGGCGGTGTAATGCTCTACGTGAATAACTTATACAGTTCTCAAAAAGTAGCAGATGGCGTACAAAATGTGTCTGTGAAGTCCATTTGGCTTGATGTTGCTGTGGGAAAAAAACAGCAGCAATACACTGAGGATAGGAGATTTCTACCGATCAGGAACCCTGTCACATTCTCGGCAACTGGAGCTGATGAGGTGATTTGTGAGGAAATCAGTAGAAACTTTCAGAGGAAGTACCTTATTCTTGGTGACTTTAATATAAAATATAAAACGGAAAACCTTCAGATGTAGGAAAACATCAAAATTGGCAGCACTTATCAAACTACACAAAAAAAAACATGAACTAACGTGTTGGTCTGTAGCATTTGCATGACCTGTAAGCAAAGCAATGCATCAATGAATCATGCCTTGAATCATAATTTATTCGGAAACCTCTTTCATAATCAATGAACTATCAAGTTGCACACACACACACACACACAATAGGGCTATGGGTACCAAAGGTCCCGGCTTTGACTCTAGCGCCACTCAGGACATTTCCCAATCCGGCGGCCCACCGGCGAAACAGTGTGGGCGGCGCCATCAGCCGTGGATGTGCATAAAGTGTGTCGTGAACCAACCAATTAACAAACAAACACACACAATAGTTTTGGTCATTTAAAACAATCATGTGGGAAATAAAATAGCATGCTGACACCTAGTGAGGATACGGTATTCTTTAATTTCATTTCTTTTTCGCAATGGATTTCCGTAAGCTGAGACTTGTTCTGATTTAGTACGGGCAAAAATCGCACGCCCCACTTCTCCATCGTCAGCTAATATTATGGGTTATGACACATTAGAGGGAATGATACATTTGAGGTTACGATACATGTGAGGTTATGATACACTTGAGGTTACGATACATTAGAAGTTATGGTTCGTTAGAGGTTATGATACATTTGATGCTATGCTACATTTGAGGTTATGATATATTAGGGGTTATTATACATTTGAGGCTATGATACATTAGAGGTTGTTACACATTAGATGTTATGATACATTTAAGGTCATGACACAATAGAGGTTAGTATGCATTAAGAGTTACGATACAAACCCAGTTCTGGCCGTTCTGGGAGCCGAACATGTCAAACTGAGCAGAACGGCGATGGAGCAGACTTCAGTTTCGTGACGTCATTTTGAACTGGAAATCGTTTTGATTAGTGCATTCATGACGCAATAGCAAAAGTCGAACATAAACTACTGCTTTGGGGGCTGGGTGAGATTGTTTTGTTTCCTCTGGGCACTATGCAACGCACGGACACCACCAAAGATTGGAGAGAGAGCAGGTGGGTACCTGTTAAGTTACCGATATTTCTTTGGGCGCACTTATGTAGTCAACATGCTGATATATTTGCGCTTGTCACATGAAACTTAAGCAGAGAAATAACATGGAAACTGCTGCGCAACAAGGTGAAACAGACCTAGCTGCTTCATTGAAATGTCTACAAATTCAGCAGTGTCTGAATTAGGTCAAAGAAAATGAGTCCAATTCAACTTCCGAATGAGTTTGAACTTATCATTGGTGTCTGATAAAAATTGTAGGGTAAACAGTTGGTTCTTGTTGCTGGATTTAATATGTGTATCCACATCTTGGTTAGAATGGAACTTCAACATAGGTGCCTAGGCACCTAATTTTATATGCAATACCCTAAATCATAGATGTCGCTGATTTGATGCTCTTGATGTCAGATGGCATTAATGTGCATGGTAGTATGCATTTATGTGTGTTTATCCAAGTTTTTACCCTCCATGTTTATCCACATTTGGCACCTGAATTATAATGTTTTGCATCAGCTAAATGTAAGCCAGACTGCAAAGAACACTGCTTTCTAATTATATGCTAAGCATAGCTGAATGTAGTTCATTATATTCATGCTTTTTTGTGATCCTGACAAACTGATATATTTTTCACAATTGGGTTCCAGGTATCCTATAGTTTGAAGCTTTATTTGTGTTCATGGTTTAGGAATATGTATTTTAGTTTGGACAATATGAAAGTAGTGCTAGGGTATGTGAGAATAGGGCAAATGCAACATGCATGTGTAACACACTTACTTCCTAAGTGGCAATCACATATCATGTTTGAGTCACCTTGTGTGTTTCCAGTTGAAGCTTGATGTGATCAGGTTAAACAGGCCCTTGCCTCTTATGAATCCCAAAATATATATAATGATATAATGATGATGATGTTGCCAAAAATGTCATGCCACCTATTTGTACATCATATCCTGCCCCAGTTATAACAAGGAGTGTAGATGTCACTGGATGCACTGAACCAGTCACTCAGTGAAGTTTTAGGTGACAACTCTAGCATTGTCTAACTGAGATGACTTTTTGACTACCTCACCAAAATATTATCCTTAGCATATATACCTAGTGGAACAGGCTGAATTATGATGCTATGTTGTAGCATATGTACATATCCTTAACATTACAGTATAATTTTGGCAAATTTTGCTGGAATATGTGACATATCCACATGTAAATAATTAGCATTGTTATTGGTGCTACATGACCAATGTAGTTCATATGCCTTAAGGCCCAAATAACAAGCTACTGTTTTTAGATAGTTCATTTGGTTTGAGGTATTAAGGTAATTTATATTGTTTTACTTTACTTTATTCAGGTAATCTTCCTTTAAGCCAAGTACAACATTTACAAAAGTAATTCAAATCATGCTTCCAACAAATTTGCTCAAAATGCTTTAGGCTGGGCCAATACTTCCAATAGGAAGTGCATACTTTTCATTTCACAAATGTTTGTGTCATGCTCCTTGACTCCAGCAGAGTTGTTACATTCCAGTTTTTTGTTGTAAGGTATTAATACATGTGCTTCTCCAACAGTGTAAACAGGGTATTAGTGGCAATATATGACCAAAGAAGTTGATGCACCTAGAAGCCTAACTAAACAGGATATTCAATCTTCATGCCTGTGGGATGAGTATTCAATTTCACATTAATCCCATAATCTCATATTACATTACATAGTGCACATAATGCATTGATGCTTTACCTAATGGCATGGAACTATTATATATGATGTTGAAAATGTTTTTGGTGTCACATTTGGTCATAATTTCCATCTGTACACTGGATCTTCAGTTCTTAAACTTTACCTTTGCAACCTGTCATAAAATGGAGTGCAGTGCCTCAAAGTCCAGTAACTTTTTGAAGAAGTTGTTTCCATGGAGCATACATTCTGATGTTATAACAAGTACTTAAATTCTACTTCACTTATATCTTACTTAAGTACTTAAATTCTACCCTTGCATCCTGACATGAAATGGATTGCAATGGCTCAAAGCCCAGTAACTTTTTAAGGAAATTGTTAATCCATGGAGCATACATTCTGATGTTCTACCAAAATATTTACCCTACTCCTGTGCCCATATGATTATTTGTATGGTTATCATATCACTGTTTCAGATCAAGTTTGGGTTCACTCATTTTGATATCCATATTTATGCATATTCATTTATGATTAACTTACTTGTGCTAATAAATAACAAAGTGCCTGATGTGCCATCCTCATAAAGACATAGTGTTAAGAGCAACAGGGGTCCAACTTTGTTGATCTTATGTGGGGAACATAATATAAGACTAGCCAGTGTTTGTAGAATGGGGTGGGAAAATCACTTCCTGAACAGTGAATTGACATTGTTTCCAAAGAAGTAACCACACTGTGCTTCTTGATGTTAGCCAAATGAAGTATTTATGTCTGATTCACATTGGTGTATTGTTAGTACATAGTATAGATATCATACTTGTGCCCATCATCATGGATTTGGAAACAAACTTCCTGCCACAAAACTCCAGGTAAAGGGATTGCCTATGAAGTGTATGTTATGCAATACCATGCAATTCTGTAGTCATTCCTATTGCTTTCCTTACTGTGGGTATCCCAATGTTAGGTATCTCCAAACAAATTAAAAAGTTACACTTATAAGTACACAAGTGCATACAAATTGAGTTTGAATGATCTTACAAATATTTCAAACTGCATCATTTCCATTGTGATTTCTTACATCATCTTGTACTCATTTTGAGATGTCACACCCAAAGGAAGGAAGATTATTTTAACACTGACCAGAAAAGATAATTGAATGTGCATAATAATAATATAATAATCATAATCAATGCAATGTTCCAAGTTCTAAGGAAGCTATCTACCACAGCATATATAATCATGTTCTCCAGGTCTCAATCAAAACTGCACAACACATCCTTATCCATGCACAACATATGTGATTGTGACACACAAGTCTGTGTAACACAAGGGTGATTCACAGATGTTGATCCCACTTCATGTACCAAATTCCCAATCTACCACATGTTGTAATTCAGAAGTGTGCTTACTGGACCCAAGTAACTTGTTCACCCTACTTTTGAGCATATTCAATGAGGAGCTCCCTACCACATTTCAAACAGCTCATATGATTAATCTACCACTCTGACATAAAGACATAAGGACAAAATATTAGTGCAACTATGAGTCACAAGGGCCCTTCTTGGTTGCACTCTGTACACTCAACCAGTTGCCCACCAAACCACTGAAAACCTAGTGGCATTTTGCTGTCCTACACCTTGACTTGCTTAACCTGGACTGATGCCTCCAATCTAATTCCCTATCAAATTGAAGAACATCATTCAGATTGACGTTATCTAACTCTTTTACAAATTTTAAACATCTCCAGAATCCACTAATCTACTATGATTGATTCAGTACATATCAAATATCAAATATTTAATGCCATAAGCCCCATTATATATCCCAAATGTCCTGATCCCCTGATGTCTCAGCATTGTGCTGCACACTTTCTAGCATACATATGTTTATTTCTTGGTAAGGGCTCCATGCATCTGGGCAGTACTCCAAGTGGGGTGACACATAGGCTGAATATAAATTTTCATAACATCCTTGCTATTGCATTTCACACTCATATTGCTGATCCCATTCTGATTGCTCTAGCTGAGTTGAACATACAATCTGTTACATAGTGGTAGTGATCCAGCCTCCAATTCTCATCAATACATTTGAGGTCCATTTCATATATTTATGCTGATGGGTGCATAATATTGGGTGTTTAACCCATGCTGTCTTTCCGGTCAAATCCTCCCACCCTGTCTCGGGGGTGGTTGAAGACCCCCTCTAAAATCCAAACTAAGCATCGCACGAAAACGAACGAGGTGTCATCGGGAAGCGCTCAACGAGTGGGGTCCGGGTCGGCCCTCCAAAACAATTTCTCCCAAAAATCACGTCACTAGATTTTCATGACTTCATGACTTACAATATGTTTTTGACTCTGGGGAGTTCATTGTGGGGGATATATGAAAAACAAAATTTATTTGGAATGAGAAAAGGACAGCGAAATCGACCAGGGCTATAATTTTGTTTGGCCCCCCCAAAATACAATTTTTCTTTTTTGAAATTTCAAAATTCAGTTTTCAAGTTTTCTTCAATTTTCATTTTCCAATGGGTAGGGCAGACCGAGAAACGCTGTTGGAAGTCAACTTGCCCCAATACAAAATGCTTACTTTAGCCAGAATCCTGTATTTGAACTGCAATTTGGCAAATATGCAAAATTTATATGTAGTCAAAAATAAAAAAAAAAAAAAATTCCACTTGGACGTTTTGTTGCATCCATAAAGATAAGCAAACGCTGAAAGTTTCATTCAAATATCTGTATCCGTTAAAAGGTGACAACTGGTTGAACTTTTTTGGAGGTGATCTCACTTGGCCTTGACTAACTAATTGACCTTAGATGACCTGACCTAAGAAATTTGAATCAGCATGTCAAATTGAAGTGGGAAAAGGTATTCCAAATTTGGGCGCGCTGCCGCGCGCCGTTCGTCCGCTATCCGCGATAAACCTTAAGGTGGGGGGCGGTTGAAGACCTCCCCGAGACGGGACGGGTTAAGCCTTGGCATCAGGCTGAAAGTAGTACTGTATTTTCCAGGTGCGTGCATTGACAACTGACATGGAGATCGAGACAGATGGCTTCCGGATGTCCTCCAACTTCGACTCGGGAAACCTGTTGCGTGTAGAGAAGGTGGAGCCAGGTTCGATAACATTTGAGAACCAAGGTGGGTAAAACAGCTTGTGTGTGTATTGTGTATTTCACCAGGTGGTTAGGTAACTAGACCTGACCTTCCTCTATAGCTGGGATGATGGTGTAGTGGCGAGTTTGTGTCAACAGATCTCACTGAGGTCATTTGCAGTGGACACACACCACCAACGGCACCCGGACAAATAGTGCTCTGGTGTTAGTATGTTGAATGAGTGATCTTGAACTGTCGGTATGGTAAAGTGCGAAGTACGTTTCGTTTCAAATACTGGGGGGCACCTCCTCTGGCAACTCACCCACATCTGTGCATAACGACAGTCGATGAACGGCACCAGGTCGCATAGGTGGTCGCTGGGTGAAGCTGTAGTTATGTAGATCCTCAGTAGCTATGCATCCAGAATTGCTGACCTGATAATATTTCACGTGACATGATTTGTTGCCATTGCAACCACTGGATCATTTTTTCAGGAGGTTGTATAGCAGAGAGGCAGTGTAGAGATGCAGAGCTAACCGAGTAAAGTTGTAGCATGCAGCTGACTGTATACCTGATATATCACATTATTCCACTCACCAACATTGGACAGAGTAGTCTAGGGGTAAGTTGCCCATCTCACAATCGAAAGTTTGTGGGTTCGAGTCTCACCTGTCGCTACTCTTCGCCCGCGACCAATCGGCGTGAGAGATTTGCGACGCTACATGGTCGCTGTGTCGTAAAACCAACAACCACCACCTCCACTCACCAACATTAAAAATAAACGTGAAACCAGTATGTTGGTTCCCAGCCTACGTCTTGGTTGCCGACATGCATGCCTGCGCTGCGGCTATTCCATCAGTACTGTCTTACTTGCAGTGACTTTCAAGTCATCATTTGGTCGCTGCATGACCGACACAGGCGATGCGCCCCTGAACTCCAATAACTAACTGACTTTCAACCCATCACATGTTTACGTTTCTCAACATGGCACTCTGCAGTTGATGCGGCCTACAGCCCTAATAACTGACTAGCTCAGCATGATGCTCCTGACGTCGGCTCTGACCGTGAGGCCTGTCCGGCAGCGGCAGGTGAGCTGTGCGCCCACGAGTTCAACTGCTGGGTGAAGCCCGACTGCGCCGGCACCGAGTACGAGAACAACAACCGCACCTGGTTCTACTTCAGCTTCTCGGGTGAGCCGCGCCGCACTGCGGTGACGTCACGCCCCGACGGTGGGCGCCGCGAGGCCAGGATGACGTCATGTCGCGGCGATGAGCATCATGTGGCTGTGTGACGTCATACCCCGACGGTGGGCGCCGTGCGGCTGTGATGACGTCATGTCCACGGTGATGGGTACCGTGCGACTGTGATGACGTCATACCTCTCTACAGGCACAATGCTGCTGTGATGACGTCATCCCAGTTTAATGGTATAATGCTGATGTGATGACGTCATGCCTCAATGATGGGCATCACGGTGCTGTGATGACGTCATCCACAGGTTATGAGCACCGTGCGGCTGTGATGACGTCATCTGGGTTGATGTCAACTAAAGTGAACTGGCCCTTGCCCAGGGCTGGAAGTGTAGTACTGGCTGCATATTTGTCATTTATGACAGTGCTCCCAGTAATATTATGTACTGTTCGTTCGCCCCATTTGTGAGCGACGTGACACCAATATTTTCGCAGTACGTCAACGACCTGTTGGAGACGCGATGGTGTAGCGTGGAAAGTCTGCTCAGAGATATAGAACCATTCGGTTACGTGCGTTTATCGGGCATATGTGTCTCTTATGATTGCAAAGTTGTGACACTTGGATGATCTATGAAAATGAGACGTCAATTAATATTTGAATTAGTAACTTTTTGGTATATTTCCAACGTTTTGGCTGTTGGCTTCATCGGGGTGCAATCACAATGAAATCAAGGTATTCCAGCCAGTATTGCTCTAATAAAGATTAATCATATGTTGGAAATATACCAAAAAGTTACTAATTTAAATATCAATTGAAGTCTCATTTTCATCTATCATACATCAGCTCTTATTTCCTTTTCATCAAGGACACAAGTGTTATGATATTGGATTCAACAGAACATGGTACTGAAGCTTTACAACTGGAAAGGGTTATTGTGGAAAATACAATTGCGTCCACCAAGATCAACGGCTATGATGTTGTGCTCACCAAACTTATAAATGCGAAGTGGAAATCCAGTCCTTTCCATGTCTGCTTCTGGCCTCGACCTACCCACACTCTGTTAAACTCTACCCAACTCTCCCAACTCCACCCAACTCCACCCAACTCCACCCAACTCCACCCAACTCCACCGGACTCCACCGAACTGGACCTTGAAGCCGTGGGGAATTGCACTCATGTGTCACTTCTGCTGAACTACAATTGTAAACCAAAATAACTAACAAACAAGCTGCAATTGTAAACCCAAATAACTAACTGACTAAGACGCCGCAGTTGTAAACCCAAACTACTAACTAACTAACGAGTCGCAATCGTGGCCGAATTACATGGGGAAGTCTGCTGGACGGGAATTGAAAGCTCAGTAAATAGGACGGATCCTTCCGCCGCCGGTCTTCATCGAACAATCGCGTGCCGGTCGATGTTTCCTGGCGTATAATTGAGCTGCGCGTGACGGGGCCATGATTTGTAGCGACCAGTCGGCGATTATTCGATATGCATTAGTCTTCAGAATTAGCATTGTTCCCGGCAGGGAGACGGATGGCACTGCTGCATCACCCTTGCAATCGATGCGCCCCTAAAGCCCCAATATGTATGTCCCTGCGTGGTTTCAGCCGGTTAAAGGCACAGTTTAAGCTGACTTGATATGAGCTACCCGTCTGTGAGCACCTGGGGTGGTGGCCGTTTGTGCACACTCTGTGTTGGGGTGGCAGGTGTTGGCGCCCCGCTTCAGTATTATCCTGTGGATCCTGAAAACAACCGATTTCCAACTAATTGGCTGGTCAGTAAGCGTCTGAACTATCCAGCGTTAGTGGAGCTCATTGTAGTATGTGGCTGTGCAAATGTACCCCAAATTTAATGCACTTATCTTATTATTGGTTTTGTTAAGTATGTAGAACACACCACCCAGAACCGTCCAAAGCTCTTGTAGGTCGTCACTTACGTCGGGGTATTAACTACCATTGCACAGTGTGAGCATGTTCCGGTACCTTCTATCGTTAACTTCCACTACTTTTAGTTGGTCCTCCATGGGTGTTAAAGTTGCTAAATAGACCTAATACCTTGTTTATTTTTTGCAAAATTACGTTTGCACTCCAGACATTTTGCTAGGTTAACTAGGGTTTTATTTATTTAGCTCCACTTTTACACACTTTAATACCCAAAACTAGTTTCAGCCAGGCTTTCGCCAACACTGAGGTTGACATGCTACTGCTAGTTGTAAGCAAAGTTCTGAGATTGAGACGCTGTCGCTCGTACCCGCAACCCGTGGGCTATATATGTGGCAGGTGTGCTGACTGCATGCCATTAAGCCAACAATTATGTGGTGTAATATGTGTAAAGTTGGTGTAACATATTTTGTTATAAACGATTTCTTTCGTCATCTACCGAAGCTTCTTAACAAGTTTGTGTTAGAGTCGGGCCGTGAAGCGCATATTCAATCAGTTCAGTTCAATTGAATATATCAGGTAAGATATATTCAATCATGCATCATGCCGAGGGTTATGCACCTTCGTCATTTCGTTCTTCGTTCGAATTCGAATATATACATACATGCAACTCATCTGGCGACATAGTCTACCCGAGACACTTCAACCTGGCTGTGTTGCATGCTTGTTTTCATGCCTGTACAGTTGTCAGACTGCTAATTTTGATGTGCTGTGCTCTCTCGTCCTGCTGTTGGGCCATCAGTTTTGCTATCATCTGTGTTGTCTTGTGATAACCTCCTGTTACATTATATTGAATGGGCGCTAAGTGATCACGCCTTGGTCGAAACACCCTTAAACTCAAATATCTAACTAATCACATTATATTGCATCATGCTGTGCTGTGCTGTACTGTATTATTTTGTTGTGTTGTGGCTCGCTGCACTGCATTGTGTTGTGTCTCGCTCCACAATGCTGTGTTGTTTCGCTGCACTGTGTTGTGCTGTGTCATTTCATTATGCTGTGTTGTGTCTCGTTGTGCTGTGCCATTTTGTTATGCTGTGTTGTCTCACAACACTGTGGTGTGCTGTGTCTCGCTGCGGTAAGCTGTGTTGTATTGTGTCTCGCTGTGCTATGTTGTGTTGTGTCATGTTATGCTGTACCATGCCATGTTGTGGAGTGTCGTAATGCGCTCACATGTTGCGCTGTGCTGTCAGTGCTGTGCTGTGATCTGCTGTGCTGCACATCGCCGTACTGTGCTGTGCTGTTGTCAGCCTCCCATACTGACCCTGACGTGTGCTCTCTGTTCCAATGTCTCGGCCTCCCATACTGACCCTGACGTGTGTTCTCTGTTCCAATGTCTCGGCCTCCCCTACTGACCCTGACGCGTGTTCTCTGCTCTAATGTCTCGGTCTGTTTCTGTATGTTCTCTGTTCCAAGTCCTCAGCCTCCCATACTGACCCTGACGTGTGTTCTCTGTTCCAATGTTTCGGCCTGCCCTACTGACCCTGACGCGTGTTCTCTGTTCCAATGTCTCAGCCTCCCCCACTGACCCTGACGCGTGTTCTCTGTTCCAAGTCCTCAGCCTCCCCTACTGACCCGACGTGTGCTCTCTGTTCCAATGTCTCGACCTGCCCTGCTGACCCTGACGTGTGCTCTCTGTTCCAAGTCCTCAGCCTCCCCTACTGACCCGACGTGTGCTCTCTGTTCCAATGTCTCGGTCTGCCCTACTGACCCTGACGTGTGTTCTCTGCTCCAATGTTTCGGTCTGCCCTACTGACCCTGACGCGTGATCTCTGCTCTAATGTCTCGGCCTGCCCTACTAACCCTGACGTGTACTCTCTGTTCCAATGTCTCGGCCTGCCCTACTGACCCTGACGTGTACTCTCTGCTCCAGTGTCTCAGCCTCCCCTACTGACCCTGACGCGTGCTCTCTGCTCCAAGGCGGGCCTCCGTTCGCCACTGTGCGCTTCAACATCATGAACATGAACCGCCAGGGCAAGCTGTACGCCCAGGGCATGCGCACCGTCTACCGCGTGGAGCCGCTGTTCCCCGAGTGGAAGCGTCTGAGCGACACACACCTGTACAAGGTGGGACTACACGTACAAGGTGGGGACCACCGGTACAAGGTGGGGCCACTGGTATAAGGTGGGGCCACCAGTACAAGGTGGGGTCATCGGCACAAGGTGGGGCCACCGGTACAAGGTGGGACCGCTCGTGCAAGGTAGATCCACCCGTCCAAGGTCCAAGGTGCTACTGGTACAAGATGGGGCCACTTGTACAAGGTGGGGCCACCTGTACAAGGTGGGGCCACCTGTACAAGGTGGGGCCACCTGTACAAGGTGGGGCCACCTGTACAAGGTGGGGCCACCTGTACAAGGTGGGGCCACCTGTACAAGGTGGGGCCACCTGTACAAGGTGGGGCCACCTGTACAAGGTGGGGCCACCTGTACAAGGTGGGGCCACCTGCACAAGATGGGGCCACCGGTACAAGGTGGGGCCACCTGTACAAGATGGGGCCACCTGCACAAGATGGGGCCACCTGTACAAGGTGTGGCCACCTGTACAAGGTGGGGCCACCTGTACAAGGTGGGGCCACCTGCACAAGATGGGGCCACCTGTACAAGGTGTGGCCACCTGTACAAGGTGGGGCCACCTGCACAAGATGGGGCCACCGGTACAAGGTGAGGCCACCTGTACAAGATGGGGCCACCTGCACAAGATGGGGCCACCTGTACAAGGTGGGGCCACCTGTACAAGGTGGGGCCACCTGTACAAGGTGGGGCCACCTGTACAAGGTGGGGCCACCGGTACAAGGTGGGACCACCAGAAGAATTCGCTTGTGCGTTCGGCGTTAATTGTGAGAAGATTTGTTTGTTGTTTTGTCAGGGAACAAGCACCAAAAATGTAATTTAAGAACGCATGAATTTGTTGTGATTTGAAATACGAACCCTGAAATCATGTGTTTTGGGACGAATAGTTCCGTAAGCACATCGGCCATTTTACTTAACCTTTTTATCCTTCTCAACCAGGTTATCATGTTTTAGCTATCACATTTCGTACATGAATTGCCACGTGACATCACGAGCAATGGATATGCTATATTATTGACTTACCAAATGACGATGAAAGTGCTAATGCCATGGGATGCTATTTTCTGCCAAATTCGGCGAATGTAGTACAGTGTAATTAAATGTAATACAATTTGGGTTAGAGTGTCCACAAAGGTTGGTTTGTTTGTGCAGCAGCCCTACAAACTGGTAAGATATTCTGATATTGCTGTGAGTCAGTTAATATCACAATTCACAGTGTTGCTCAGATCTGAATGACATGCAGCACCTTTGGGAATAAATGATGTCTTGAGAGGTACATTTTGCCTCTTATTTGTGGGGCGGGGATGGCCGAGTGGTTAAGGTGTCGGACCATGGGCACCAAAGGTCCCGGGTTCGACACTAGCGCCGCTCGCAACATTTCCCAATCCAGCGGCCCACCGGCGATACAGTGTGGGCGACGCCATTAGCCGTGAATGTGCATAAAATGCGTCGTGAACCACCCAATAAGCAAACAAACAAGCCTCTTATTTGTGTTCGAGATTGATCTTATATATTGCTTCCTAGACGTTCAAGGTATATATGTATAGTAAATGCTAATTGCCTTCAGTTATTTCTGTTAGGTGTTACTGGGCACTGCGTAAGTAGGAAACGGTCCTGTCTTGCTGTCAAAAGTTCAAGCCTATCGCGTCGCGTTAAAACATCTCATGAAGAGTGTTCTGGGGAGCAGTTTTGAATTAGCATTTTTGTGTATCACCAGAGTATCAGTGCATGCAAATGATGCACTGTTGCAATTGTGGCAAGTTTAAAAATTAAAAAAAAAAACTTTCATCCTGATAATTATTTTTTGTACTACAATTCAAAATCAAAACTTGCTTGTTTTCTCTGAAAGCTGTCAAAGTTCACTACGTTGAAAATATGCAATGACAAAGGCCATTACATCCGGATGTGGTGGGTTTTGCGAAGCTAAATCTGCATTCGGATGGCAGCATAAGTGTTTATGGAATGTTATAGAACACTGTTCATGGGCAATGATTCATCACGATTGATTATCAGGATGTTGTATTTGCTTGAGTTTTCTGAGTGGCATCTTCTGGTCAGTTGATTGTCCTGTTGGTTGAGTTCGTGGTTGTCTGTACTCCGGTGTTATGCTATCTCCGGCTCCAAGCTTTGTTAGCTGAGCTATTATGTAGTCGCACCTCCCTTCGAGTAGATCGCGCTATTCCACTCCTGCATATGGTCGTCTATAGTTTCAGAGAGAGAGAGAGTATAGTCCTTGTCAGGATGCGATAATAGACACGGTTGACGGACAATACCGGATCGTCCCTGCAATTGTGATAGGCGCACAGGACACATGCCGATATATGCAAATATTTGAGCGCAGCCTGTTTGTAGCTTCGTCGTAGTAGCATTGCATCACTAGCTCGTCATACAACTAAACGATATCGAGTTTCCCCGACACTACACAACAACCAGTTCGTATTGTGCAGCGGTGATGCTCCACTATAGCACTGCAGCGGTGATGCTCCACTATGGTACTGCAGCAGACACTTTGGTGGTGCTCCACTGTGGTACTGCAGCAGACACTTTGGTGGTGCTCCACTGTGGTACTGCAGCAGACACTATGGTGTTCCACTATGGTACTGCAGCAGACACTATGGTGATGCTCCACTGTGGTACTGCAGCAGACACTATGGTGCTCCACTATGGTACTGCAGCTGCAGCAGACACTATGGTGTTCCACTATGGTACTGCAGCAGACACTATGGTGCTCCACTATGGTACTGCAGCAGACACTATGGTGATGCTCCACTATGGTACTGCAGCAGACACTATGGTGCTCCACTATGGTATTGCAGCAGACACTATGGTGCTCCACTATGGTACTGCAGCAGACACTATGGTGATGCTCCACTATGGTGCTGCAGCAGACACTATGGTGATGCTCCACTATGGTACTGCAGCAGACACTATGGTGGTGCTCCACTACGATACTACAGCGGTGGTGTTCCACTATGGTGCTGCAGCGATGATGCTCCACTATGGCACTGCAGCGGTGATGCTCCATTATGGTGCTGCAGCAGACACTATGGTGCTCCACCACGTCACTGCAGCGGCGGTGTTCCACTATGGTGCTGCAGCAGACACTATGGTGCTCCACTATGGCACTACAGCGGTGGTGTTCCACTAAGGTGCTGAGTGCGAGATCCTACTGCGGCACCGAGATGGCGGCGAAACTCTGCCCTTCTGTTATGATGTCATGGGTTTTGACGTAAGCTTAAGGACGGAATGATGTCGAAATGTGTTTTGTGAAATACAACTTCATTTCTATGTTCTGATGAGAACGTTTTTTCGTTTCAATTACAACTCAAGGAGCAAAAGAAAAAGGTTAGAACTCAAGGCAATGGATTTTGGCATCGCACGGTAGTCAAAAGCTGTATATAGCTGATGCAATATCACATTGTATATTCTCTTTTTTTAGCAGAAATCAAATGTTCATATTTCCATCTAAGGCCGAACTGAAGATCAATTTTCATGCGCCGTGGCATCATGGTGATGTGATCAGTTGATGACAAGCCAAGGCCGTTATTGTATGGTGGAAGGGCCACGTATATTGCACGTATAACAGCTATAGCATGCACCGCAGTAAATAACATGCACACTACAGACACACCAGGTACAACATGCACGCTACAAACCCAACAGGTATGAAATGCACAGCACAGACACACCAGGTATGACCCCGGATAAGTGAGCCCCAGATAGAAGCATGCACCCCGGACATCAGCAGCCAGTCTTGCTTCCACAACCAACCTCGATTTCCACGATGCCCTGTCTGCCCAACTGTGCACCCTGTTTTGGTCATTGCTTATGGCGGAAGCCTCTGAGCTACTATGGCAAGCTGAACACTGACGTCTCCTTGCGAGCGTTACTGGATGACAATTCGGGGTCTGAGCATTTGCGGACATGTGCATATTTCATCCACAAGGAAACTTCACTTGATGTGCTATATATATTTAGTCCCAATACCCAGAAATACTGTGAACCATTCGTCAGCACGATGCCAGACACACATGGTCTCGTTGTTGAGTCTGAATTCACCACCACGGTCGGCACTCCCGACCTTCAGGCCGGCGACGACAACAACTTCATCATGAGCTTCAAGTACTACACCCTGGAGGACTCGCGTTGCACCACCTTCTTCGCCTTCAGCTTCCCATTCTCCTACACGGAGCTGCAGGTGAGAATCGCTAGCCGGCAGGGTGCGTCATCTGTCGCTCGCGCCGACAGGTTTGGGTTCGAGACCAGGCTGGGTCTGGTGGTTTTTGGCTGCCGGGCATGTCGTTACCAGCCGGCGGCACTGGTCCGGCTGGCTGTGTTAGCTGTAGGTGTCGAAGAGTCTCGGCTACTTGCCAGGGTATGATGATGCATTGAAGTTTAGGGGCGAGTCGACCGCCAAGGTCACTTGGGCCTATTGCTTATCAGGGTGGGTGCCATATGGTTATAGTTACGTCTGATACGCTGTGAATTTCATGATCGACTTCTTGGTTCGGCAGACTTCCTCAGTCAACAGGGCTGAGCTAGCCTGATACCTCTGTCATCCACCCTCACACCCGCTCCGCCTTCATCCGCGTAAATTGACCGCATCCGCCACACTGAAGTCCCACCGCGTCCAACAGGCGCAGCTGAATGTCCGAGACCTGCAGTTCCGCTTGTCGCCACCTGCCGGCATCTACTACCACCGCGAGCTACTCACCTACACGCTAGATGGCAGGCGCGTCGACCTGCTGACGCTGACCGCGGCCGACGGCGGCGAGGGCCGCGAGACGCGCCTGCCCGGTCTGTTCCCGCTGGCGGGAACCGAGCAGCGCGCCATTCGCTTCCCGGGCCGGCGCGTGGTGCTGCTGTCGGCGCGCGTCCACCCGGGCGAGACGCCATCCAGCCACGTGCTGAACGGCTGTGTGTCGTTCCTGCTGTCGGCAGACCCGCGCGCCGCCCGGCTCCGCCAGCTGTTCGTGTTCAAGGTCAGCCACGTCCTCGTGTATGCGCAGAAGTACGCGGTTTTCGCAGTGTTTTATTTTCTGCTTGCTCCCGAACAGTTGAGTGTACTCCAGTGGTATTATCTCTTTTTCTGGTCAGTGCAAAACAAAATCTCGCTCAAACCTGCCACCAAAAAAGAAGGACAATGCGCATTAGTTGTCTGTTTTTCTTCATACGGGGAACAATTTTCCCTACAGAGTGCAGCAGGCCCAAGTTTGCGGTCTATGGGAGTACAGAAATAAAAGAGAAAAGGCCCTTCTGACTATCAGACAGCCTGATGATCGTGCCCCAAGCTGACCAGGAGACTCGACATCAGCCAGCGCCGCACCGTCTGCAGGTGATCCCGATGCTGAACCCTGACGGCGTGGCGCGCGGCCACTACCGCACCAACATCCACGGCACCAACCTCAACCGCATGTACGGCGACCCGGCACGCGCCCTCTACCCGGAGGCGCACGCGGCCAAGAGCGTGGCGCTGTACCACCACCTGGGCCGGCCGGCGGCCGACTGTGAGCTGCTCGACTCCGAGCCGAGCGTGGCCGAGGTGGACGCCCAGTTCGTGCGGCCGCGCGTGCTGAGCGCGCCGCCGCCGCCGCCGCTGCCGCCGCGGCCCGACGACGACGTCTCCAACGACGCGTCGTGCTCGTGCGCCGACACTGACGACGTGAGCCTGGGCATGCCCGACCTGAGCCCGCTCAAGTCGCTGCTGCAGCTGACTCCGCGCGCGCCGCGCCCGCCGCCCGACCAGGCCGACCAGGCCGACCATATCGACCACACTGACCAGCCCGAACACGCCGACCAAGGCGACCCGCAGGTGGGTGCTGGTCTGGCTGCTGCCTAGGTGGCTGTCCGGGAACAAAGTATGCATATATGTAAGTATATATGTGCATACTTTATACACATATGTATATATATATATATATATATATATATATATATATATATATATATATATATATATATATATGCATCATTCCATCGATTGTTCAACCAGTCTTAACCCAAAATAACTCAGTATCCTATGACTCGCAACTCGATCCAATGACCCTCCCCCTCCCCCAGCCCGAGTCCCGAGTCCCCCAGCCGGTTTGCTCCGACGCTGACTGTCCGACCCCTGACCAACTCTGACGTCACCATGACTCCGCCCCGCAGCCCGAGTCGCTGCCGATCGGCTCCGACTCTGACTCGCTGGTGTCGTCGGCCGACGCCGAGGCGGCCTCGTCGCTCAGCGGCAGTCGGCAGCCGTCCGTGTCGAGCCGCGACCCGTCGGCGAGCGGCCGCGAGCCGGAGCCGACGGCCGCGCCGGCCGACCGTCACTCGGACCTCTACCTATACGTGGACATGCACGGGCACGCCTCCAAACGAGGTAACCACGCCCGCAGCCGGGTAACGCCACGCGACCATAACTCTACGTCACCATGACACCGCCCCAGCCGAGTCCAGTCCCCAGCCGGTTAGCTCCGACGCCTACCTATCGTCCTGACAACCGGCACGCTCCACAGATCCGCCCGCAGACACGAGGTCGCACTCCGACCGACCGCTGGTATCGTCGGCCAGCCTGCACGGGCACGGCACCTCCGTGTCGAGCCGCGACCCGTCAGCGAGCCGCAGACACGAGGTAAACGCACTCGGACCGCGACCAAGCGCGGCCGACCGTACCACGGCCTCTACCTATACGTGGAACCACGCAACGAGGCACGCCCACAGATCCGAGGTAACCACGCCTGCAGACTCGAGGTAACCACGCCCGCAGACAGAAGGTAAACACGCTCACAGATCCGAGGTGACCACGCCCACAGACAGCAGATAAACACTCCCACAGACAAGAGGTGAACACGTACACAGGTTCAAGGTAAGCACATCCACAGAATAGAGATAACCACACCTCCGGGAATGTGGCCACGCCTCCGGACGAGGTAACCAAGTCCGTAGACACAAAAAAGGTGGACATGCTCACAGGCGAGCGATAGCCACTCCACAAGCTAGGTGACGACACCTCCGAAGAGGTAGCCCACAGACAGCAACCAGACAGTAACATCCCCCACAGATTGGCTAGTGAAGCTCCTAGATCAGTAGGTTAGAAAAGAGCAATTTTTCAAATGTGTCAGCGTGGAATTTTCTCGATTTCCCAATAGATGAATGTCGTATTTAGAGACTACCAACAATACCTGTTAAATGTTTGTTTTCGCCCAAGTAACTTAAGATTCATTTTTAAGGGGAATTTCTCTTCTGAAGGTGTTACTGTCTGGTTGTAGGGAGAGTGGATCCGAGGATTTGTACAGTATTGTACGTATTCGAGGATTTGTACAGTATGTTCACGTTTTAGTGGCCTACTGCAATCACCAGTGGTGGTTCACGTGTTGGTGGCGTGCTACAATTACCAGTGGTGCTTCACGTGTTGGTGGCGCGCTACAATCACCAGTGGTAGTTCATTGCGCGTAGCACGTGGCTCCCGATATGACGCCGTGGGGGGGACTTACAGGACTCCCCACCACCAAAAACAATATCCCCACCAGCAAATTTGGAGCTCAGATCAACACACAAACTAGGACCGGAGTGTCGTTTATGGAGACGGGAACTCGTGTGGGTGATGACGCGTGTCGTGGCACTTGCAGGCTGCTTCATGTACGGCAACCACTTCTCGTCGGAGGATACCATGGTGGACTGCATGCTGCTGCCCAAGCTGGTGTCGCTCAACTCGCCGAACTTCGACTTCCTCGCGTGCAACTTCACGGAGAAGAACATGCACCATCGGTAGGTGCTGCCGGCGCGGCCAGTCGCCACCGGCCGGTCGCGGGTTCGATTCCGGCCTCGGTCGCGTGTTTCGCCGGCTCGACGGTAGATGCCCGGGGAAGATTCGAGGCCGATGCTGTTGATCATTGGCTGGCTGGTGGCACCACTAGTGAAGTTGACCGGCTGAACTTGAGCGGTCATTAAGATAGATAACTTTGGTAATTCAACGGTGGTCCAGTATCCAGACGTTTTCATACAAATTGCGCCGTTTTCTTTTTGGTACGGATGAATGTTTTCTCACAAACGTCTGGCACAAGAAACAGACGATAGAAAACGCCCGGTCTCCTCAGCAGAGCTAGCCGGCCCCAAGGGGATGTCATGTGCACGTTTTCAGCGGTGACGTGCTGACAGTGACAACGGATGCTGTCCTGCAAGTGAACATTCTGGCGTCACTCTTCCTGTACTACACATTCCGACGTCACTCTTCCTGTACTACACATTCTGACGTCACACTTCCTGTACTACACATTCTGACGTCACTTCCTGTACTACACATTCTACGTCACCCCGCGTCACACTCCGTACACATTCTGACGTCACGCTTGTCAGTTGTGCGATACACACGACAGCCGATGAGTTTCACTGCTCTCTGTTGTGACTGAGTCATTTTTGTGAACAAATTGTGTTGTTTCCTGGTGCTGTCATTGACTAAATGTTTATTCTTAGTTCGTGCTTTATAATGCCCATGTGACGTGCAGTTTGTGTGCTGATCAGTTGCATTCTGGGTCTGAAAATGTGTTTGGTTATCTCGTTCTCATTCTTGAATGGTCATCTTGCCATCACATCCTGGACTTCCATTAGCTTCAACCTCATCCACTGCTTTGTTTTTTCTTTCTTTCAGCTTTCCATGTCGAATCATGTCTGTCTTTTTATGTCGTTCCTACCGCTAATTGATTCTCAACTCTGCCGGTCTTTATATCGTCAAGTCTTCCTTGCCTTTCCTCTCACGGACGCCCCCTCCATCTTTCTGCTATAGTCTCGTTTATTTTTTAGAAAAATTGTTTTGTTGTGCGATCTCTGCTCTTGTTCTTCGCCTCCCTCTTCCTCTTGGTCTTTCCCTGTCTATATATATGTTTGTGTCCCTGTTCCTCCCTTTGTCTCTTCCTCTCATTCCTCACATTCCCTCTCCCTCTATTCTTATATCGGCCTCGTTCCATTCATCCCCATCTCTCGCATCGGTCCCCACCTTTACCAACCACTTTTCCTTTCATTCCTCTCCACATTATCCTAATTTCATCCTCTTCTTCTCCTCTCCTGCAATGTCTCCATCTCCGTGTCCCGCCGTCGTCGGTGGCTGACGCGCCTGCCCACCTCGCGGCAGTGGTAAGCGGGACGGCCTCAGTAAGGAGGGCAGCGGCCGGGTGGCCATATTCCGCTGCACGGGCCTGGTGCGCAGCTACACCCTCGAGTGCAACTACAACACGGGCCGCTTCTGCAACGTGCTGCCGCCGCTGCCGAACGAGCGAGACCTGGCCGCCGACAGTCCTCTCGTCTTCGAGCCGGTGCCCTACACCCCGGCACACTACCAGCAGGTGGGCGTCCTACACCCCAGCACACTACCAGCAGGTGGGTGTCCTACACCCCGGCACACTACCAGCAGGTGGGCGTCCTACACCCCAGCACAGTACCAGCAGGTGGGCGTCCTACACCCCAGCACAGTACCAGCAGGTGGGCGTCCTACACCCCAGCACAGTACCAGCAGGTGGGCGTCCTACACCCCAGCACAGTACCAGCAGGTGGGCGTCCTACACCCCAGCACACTACCAGCAGGTGGGCGTCCTACACCCCAGCACATACCAGAGTGGCCTACACCCCAGACCAGCAGGTGGGCGTCCTACACCCTGGCACAGTACCAGCAGGTGGGCGTCCTACACCCCAGCACAGTACCAGCAGGTGGGTGTCCTACACCCCAGCACACCCTACACCCTGGCACAACCAGCAGGTGGGCGTCCTACACCCCACACAATACCAGCAGGTGGGCGTCCTACACCCCGGCACACTACCAGCAGGTGGGTGTCCTACACCCTGGCACACTACCAGCAGGTGGGCGTCCTACACCCCAGCACACTACCAGCAGGTGGGCGTCCTACACCCCAGCACACTACCAGCAGGTGGGCGTCCTACACCCCAGCACACTACCAGCAGGTGGGTGTCCTACACCCTGGCACACTACCAGCAGGTGGGTGTCCTACACCCCAGCACACTACCAGCAGGTGGGCGTCCTACACCCTGGCACAGTACCAGCAGGTGGGCGTCCTACACCCCTGGCACAGTACCAGCAGGTGGGTGTCCTACACCCCGGCACACTACCAGCAGGTGGGCGTCCTACACCCCAGCACAGTACCAGCAGGTGGGCGTCCTACACCCTGGCACAGTACCAGCAGGTGGGTGTCCTACACCCCAGCACACTACCAGCAGGTGGGCGTCCTACACCCTGGCACACTACCAGCAGGTGGGTGTCCTACACCCCGGCACACTACCAGCAGGTGGGCGTCCTACACCCCGGCACACCCCAGCACAGTACCAGCAGGTGGGTGTCCTACACCCTGGCACACTACCAGCAGATGGGTGTCCTACACCCTGGCACAGTACCAGCAGGTGGGCGTCCTACACCGCAGCACACTACCAGCAGGTGGGTAGTCTACACGCTGGTGTTAGTAGCATTGTTATATTGGTATAGCATGTTGGTCTGAATCACTCTTACATTGACCTAAACTAAAGCGTAATCGCATATCATCGAATCATGTGTGCAGAATTACAAACCTAGATGACAGCATACAGTACCGAAGAATATTGACACTATGTCTTGCACTGGTACGCCGTGTACCAGTGCGAAAGGTTTGATAATAATGCTTGGAAGTTAACTCGTGGCAAATGACGAGTTCGTGTTTACCGAGCGACGGCCTAAAATTGATCTTGTATATGTATTTCTTACACTTTTACAAACGACTTCATGGCACTAAAAAAACTTGTTCAAGTTTGGAATGCAACCTTGAACAAGTTGCACTGTACCATGCCCTAAACCGATATCACTTTCACGGCAAGTTCTGTCACGTTGCTATTTTTTTGTTTGACATTGGAGGCATTCCATGGTAACTCAACTGGTTGGTGCCGTCCGACCATTTATTTTCTTGAAAAGTTGTGTATCGGGGCTTTCAAGGGCGAACAATTCATTTATGATGAAAAAAAAATCCCCAAAAAATATTTCCCAAGATACAGTTTTGACAAAGTTCCCAAGGTCAGTGAGGAGGCCTAACTTTGACGACCCATAACTCCGAGGCTAAGAGAGCTATTTCATTGAACGTTTTTTTTTGTTGAATTGGGATGAAACAAGGAACAACTTCGCTATCTAGGATTTTCGATTTTCAATTTATTAGGTCACGTGACCTCGTGGCCTATCATTTGCGGCGTGACCTTGACCTTTTGGCTGCTGAAATTATAGCTTTCGTCTAATGACGATTTGAGCCTCATTCAAGCCATTTGAAATAAATAAATATAAAACGTGGGGGTTCGACCTGTAAAAAGTAATTTTGGGCATCACATTGCTGACACAACACGCTGGTTGGGCCCCCTGTCCGTCGATAACTTCGCATCTATTTGGCATACGGTTTCGAAATGGTCCAGAGTGGCTCCCGACGACGAAACCGCTCGGTTGGTGCCTGTTATACTGCCATCAGGTCATAAGGTGACATTGACATTAGGTGTTCATGGTCATTGGATCTGCGGTCACGAATTTATTTCTGGATAAAACTGTATCCCTAAATGAGCTAAACAGCTGAACTCAATGCTATTGTGTTCGTCACATCGAGACGGTTACAGTGATACGTGGGATGACTCCGATGGGTCAAAGGAAGGACGTCTATCGACACTGTCGACAAGTCAGCTGACTAGTCTTCACACGGCGTTACTGCTCTCCCCACTGACAAGTGACTGTCGGTGGTGCGATGCCTCTGTCAAAAATCAGTTGTTTGCGTCTCCAGCGTCTGCAGCGCATGCTATTGGTCACTGGCCAGACCCCATGTTTGTCGAACGTAGACGACAGCCTATCGAGGGTGGTTAGAGACCAGAGCGCTCCCCTTCCGCGACGGCGCACTCCGCAGTGTTATTGACATTGGACTTTGACCTCAATACCGTCGCGTCGCGCTGTACAAGTCGTCGTGCCATGCTCCATGACATGAAATAATACTCAGTTGTTCTTGTTCCTGTGCGGCGTAGGGATAACCACCATTAATAGCGACAATTTTATCTCATTGGAAGAGTCATCCAACAGCACTATAGACATTACACCGGCATACTATAACAGAATTTTGAGCAAGCCATGGACAAAGATGACAACATATGTATGCCCTGGCCCCGTTGGATCAAATCGGTAACCTGGCCAGTTTACGTGACTCAACTTGACCTATCTGGGTCGTGGCATGTATTACTGTAACCGTCTCGACGTGACGAACACAATTGTGTTGAGTTCAGCTCTTTTGCTCAACTAGGGGCAAAGTTATAGCCATAAGCGTGTTCGTGACCTCAGATGACCTTGAACGCCCAATGGCATGTGATCTTGTGACCTGATGTCAGTGTAGCAGAAACCAACTGACAGGTTTCGTCATCAGGGGCCACTCTGGACCATTTAGACACCGTATGCCAACTATATGCGAAGTTATCGGCGGCAGGGGTCTCAAACAGCGTGCTGTGTCAACATTGCGAGCCCCAAGTGTTTTTTGTAGGTCGAACCCCACGTTTTTTATTTATATATATGAATGGGGCTCAAATACTCATACCGAAGTTTTAATTTGAGCATCCAAAAAGTATAGGTCACGAGGCAAAAACTAGGTCACGGAGTCACGTGACCTAATAAATTAAAAATCGAAAATCCGAGATAGCCAACTTGTTCTTTGATTCATCCCAATTCAACAAAAAAGTTCAAATAAATAGCTCTCTTAGCATTGGAGTTATGGGTTGTCAAAGTTAGGCCTCCTCACTGACCTTGGGAAATTTGCAAAGACTATCTTGGGAAATTTATTTGGAGGGGGGGGGGAATTTTTTTGTTCACCATAAATTGTTCGCCCTTGAAGCCCTGGTACACAACTTTTCAAGAAAATAAAAGATGGTCGGACGGCAAATCTGAAAATTTTCGGTTGAGTTACTGTGGAATGCCTCATTGCGCAGTTCTCGAATTACCATCTGTTAGTCACACACTAAGCCATGCCTCGCTTATCATTTCGGTTATGCCAGTACCAGGATACAATTACTAGCATTTCGGTGATGTCTACTGGGATACGATTATATGGAAGACGCGTTGCTGATGCAGTTCAATGTTCGCGTGCCTCTCGTATCTCGCTGGTCAGTAGGCAGCGCATCAGGACATTCCATTCTGTTCTGATCCTGATCTGACCTGATTCTGTTCTGTTCTGTTTGAGTCTGCTTCTGATCCTGACACGGTATCTACCGTTTCTGAACGCAGGACCGTTTTCTAAAAAATGTAGCTTACCTGCATGTTTAGCCTCCCAAAGATGTTAAGCTATAATTAAGCGAAACATTTATTTTGCTGTAGGATTCAATATTTTATCAACTGGCTTCCAGGCAACGTGAACGAGAAATTAATTTGCCATGTATTTTATAATATATATATATATATATATATATATATATATATATATATATATATATATATATATATATATATATATATATAAATTATATATATATATATATGTATGCGTGTATGTATGCACTGCATATTATCATATGTTGCATTGTTCTTTATATTTTTAATCTACCACCACGTCGACGCGAATGATCTGGTCCGGTCGAAGCTCCCTAAGGCCCAAATAACCAACAAGAAGTGCAAACAGAGCATTCATTCCTGCACGTGACCAACGGCCTGCCCCCATTGCAGTCTGCGATCGCACTCGGTGACCCTGACCTAATACTAGTTGTGAAAACCCGATCAGGTTTTGGAAGTGGCAATGTGGACATTTGGTGAATGGCGTGCAAACGAACAGTTCTATACGAACTTTATTATGTTGTATTCCTATGCTACTGATGTTGATTTATTATGCCATTGCATGCTGAGTTATACTGGCAAGCAAGTCGGTGTCCTTTAGACGTATGATGACGTATGTCATACGTCATATATATGTATGACGTAACTATGACGTAACTGTGACGTCACACGTGACGTGACGTGACGTGGTACACACCGTGCGGCAGGTGGGAGAAGCTTTGATGATCTCGATCCTGGACCTGGTCGGGGACAACCCGCTGTCCCGTCTCCCGCGCTCCGAGTACGTTGACACGGACGGCGTCCGCGCCTGGGTCAAAAGGTCAGTACTGTTGGGGCGGTAGGCATCCGCGCCTGGCTCCAATGGCCACTGCTGTTGGGGTGGACGGCGTCTATGTCTGGCTCAAAAGGTCAGTGGTGTTGGTGCGAACGGCGGCCACGCCCGGGTAAAAAGGTCAGTGGTGTTGGGGCGGGCGGCATTTACGCCTGGGTCAAAAGGTGAGCGATATGCTCGTTGGGCTTGTGCCCGGGTCAAAATGTTGGTGGTGCTGTAGTGATTATGCTGGTGATTGGGTCAAAAGGTCGGTGATTTGACTGCCGTGCTCAACTCGTATTGAAGATTAGAAGGTGTTTTCCATGAGCTTTTCACTCGTGCCGGTACATATAACTCTATAGTGTGACTGTTGTACATTGGCACACACTGACTGACTGACTCGGTGGGGAAAACTCGTCAGCATGTACCGACCACGTAGGCGTGAAGCCGCCGAGGGCCAGCCGGCCAGTTGTGACTCTGGACCGCGTCTCGTGACTGACACTGACGAGGCTGTGCACCTCCGCCGCCGAGGGCCGAGCCGGCCAGTTGTGACTCTGGACCGCGTCTCGTGACTGACTGTGCACCTCCGCCGCCGAAGGGCCGAGCCGGCCAGTTGTGACTCCGGACCGCGTCTCGTGACTGACTGTTCACCTCCGCCGCCGAAGGGCCGAGCCGGCCAGTTGTGACTCCGGACCGCGTCTCGTGACTGACTGTTCACCTCC
Source organism: Imbricaverruca yamaguchii (assembly GCA_034440575.1). Classification (NCBI taxonomy): domain Eukaryota; kingdom Metazoa; phylum Arthropoda; class Thecostraca; family Neoverrucidae; genus Imbricaverruca; species Imbricaverruca yamaguchii. Next base: position 767,759 of record JAOTOL010001528.1, on the reverse strand, counting down.
GCCGCCGAGGCCGAGCCGGCCAGTTGTGACTCCGGACCGCGTCTCGCGACTGACTGTGCACCTCCGCCGCCGAAGGGCCGAGCCGGCCAGTTGTGACTCCGGACCGCGTCTCGTGACTGACTGTTCACCTCCGCCGCCGAAGGGCCGAGCCGGCCAGTTGTGACTCTGGACCGCGTCTCGTGACTGACTGTGCACCTCCGCCGCCGAGGGCCGAGCCGGCCAGTTGTGACTCTGGACCGCGTCTCGTGACTGACACTGACGAGGCTGTGCACCTCCGCCTGCGGCAGGTTCATGCAGGTGACCAAGTTCGGCGAGAACAACATCACCTTCTCGCCGGAGAAGACGGCGCGCACCATGAAGTCGCACAACGCCGAGCGACAGCGGCAGGTGGGTGGCGCGCGCGTTTCGTGACCGTGAGGTATCGTGCTCGAATCCGATCGGCCGCTAGGATTTCAGGTTTTCGCAATCGTTCGGCGCGAGAGAGTGGCGACTCTGCGCGGTCGACGCGGCTAAATGCGCCGCATAGCAGTCAAATGTGGTCAGACTTGTTGCACCGATGTACGTATTGTTCGATGCAGTGGTGGGACTGGGGCATGGGGTCCTCCCTACCGAAGCGGATCTTGTCTACCGAGGCATATAACCCGTCGAGGGGTGAGAGCCCCAATAACCCGTCGAGGGGTGAGACTAAGAGTGCCTCACTCGTCCTTCCATCCATACGCTCCCATTCCAATGCCCATCTCATCCTAACATCCATGTCCTTCACCTGGCCCTGCAACACCAACTATCTCTACTATGAGCAGGCAGGGCAACTTCCCCGGTACCGCCGACCAGCTCAGTTGTATCGGGGTAGCCGCGCTCCCTCGGCCCGTCCCCCGGGGTTGACAGAGTCCTGGAGGCTGAGGTTTCCCCGTCGCACGGTGCTAGTTGCAGCGGAGGGACCAACACACCTCTTTGGTCCCGATATCCCGGAGGGGCGGGCGGGCCCGCGGGGCCTCACGCGGGCCAAGTGGCTGGTCGCCTCGGGCCGGGGGCCTGGGAATCTTCCCAGTGCCCGCCGACCCGGCCGGCCGGGGTCAAGGAGTGGGCGGTGCTGGATCCCGATCGGGGTGGTGAGTCTCTCTCCCGGCCGAGCGAAGGCGCCGCCTGCCCCGTATAGCTCCCCGGCTCCTAGCGTCCTCCCGTCGGCGGGAGGATTGGAAGTGGAGTCTCGGGACGTGGAGGAGGCAAGGATTGCCCTAGAAATCAGTGGATTTAAGTATACCGTTAGAGACCCGAGTGGGCGCCGCGGTATTACCACCCCGATCGCAGTACTACCACATCGGACCAAAAACCATTCGAAGGGCGTGATTAACTTTTACGACTTAAGGAATGTTTCGAAGATGAAATACTGGATGGTTTGGCTGAGTACGGCGTAGTAGAGGCCCAGAGGATCAAGGTACGACGTAGAAGTGATTCGACACCAACGAACAGCATCATCTTAACCTTTAACTCGACAGACCTCCCAGCCACCATATATGTTAGCTACATACGTGCAAAGGTGAGGATGTTCGTCCCCAACCGTATGCTCTGTTACTGATGTCAACGGTACGGCTACACCACACAACATTGTAAATGTCGTCCAGCATGCGGAAAGTGCGGTTCGTCAGAGCATACAGGCGATGCTTGTAGCCCTGGAGAAGAAAGGTGCGTCGACTGCTATCATCGTCAGATACCACATCCATCATACGATCGTTCTTGCCCAGCGAACGTCAGAGATAAGGAAATACTAACCATTAAGAGCACCAGACATCTTTCTTTTCGACAAGCCGCCATGTGTATGAAGAAGCACACCTAAGGGTTTCCTACTTACCAGCAGATAATAACATATAAATTAGATAAATAATGTATATTATTAGATATATCTAATTTATTATATAAATTAGATAAATAACAGATAAGCAGATAAATTCCTACTTACCTAAGAGATAATAACAGGACCACCACATTATGGCAGCATACCAACGCCACCCAGCTACTGGCGAAGCTCAGTGCTCTACTTCGCTCATTCGGCATCGCTTGCATACCGGCGACAAACGCAGGCAGTCGGGTCTTTGGCCAGTCCCGTTCACCGGAAAAGGTGAGAGGCCCCGACACCCTGTCCAGGAAGGAGTTATCCCCAGTGGCAGCAGAGGTGCAGGCAGCAGTCGAAAGTGTCCCCTCGAATCACGAGTCGACGCAAATACAAAGGAAGAAAAAGCCAGCTAAGGCTCCACCAGCGGAGGCTGACGCACCCTCGTCTCCCGCTTCCAGTGCCCCCGTGTCAACTCTTCTCAATACCTCCGCCCAAAATCCCTTCCAACCCTGGTTAGCGCGCGGAGAGGCACGACTTCTGCCCCGACGTTACCATCCGCCAGTACCACTAGGCCACTACCGATACCGGACGCGAGCCTCCATAGGTCAAAATCCGAGAGGCGAGCCCGCGAGGCTAAGAGAATCCGACTCGCGGAAATGGAAAGAGTCTGGGCGGCAAGCTGCCAAGGAGTGTACAAACAAGTTCCGAGAGCAGCTACACCTTTGTCGCGGCTGCGGGTCGAAGGTCCGTCCGGATCCTCAGCTGCGGAGAGCAGCCCGCCTAAAATGCGTCCTCCCCCTCCTCCCCGCGCGAACGCTGCCAAAAAAGCGAGGCTTACCCTGGGCCGGCTCCACGCCGGATGGAGAGGGTCACCACGCTCTCGCTTACGAACCCACTCGCTTGGGACGAGGCCATAGGTCGTTCTGAAACTGCGCTCGACCGAGCCGACTTTTAAACCGTGCCCCGTCCCTCTCTTCCCTAGTCACTCCTAGCCAACACACCCTTTGTTTTACAGTGGAACTGTAGAGACATCAGGACCAGTCTCCAGGAGCTACACATTTTGCTACGTGACCGGCCCCCAGTTGTCGCATGTATGCAGGGGACAAAGCTCTCATCAAACAACCTGTTTTGCCTGAGGAACTACCAGGTATTTCGCAAGGACTGCGACGATTATACTGTTGCACATGGAAGCGTCATGTTGACGGTGCGCAATAGTGCTCCCGCTCAACATCTTCCTCTGAATACGCCTCTCCAGGCGGTAGCTGCAAAAGTCGCCTTTCGTCACATTTCGATCAGCATATGCTCTTTGTATCTCTTTCCTGGATCTGCGTTGCCTTCTGCAGCGCTCCAACGACTGCTAGCCGAGCTCCATCCACCAATCTTACTGTTGGGCGATTTTAACGCCCACCACGCTGTATGGGGATGTGTAGGCACAAACATACGAGGACGAGCCCTTGACAACTTCGTGTTGGAAGAGTCCCAACGCATTTTGAATGCTGGCGCACACACCTATGTATCATTGCCATCTGGAAATTCCTCTGCCTGGACTTAAGCATTGCCAGCCCGCAGATAACAAAGTATTTCGACTGGTTCGTTGACGAGGATACCCACGGTAGCGATCACTTCCCCGTTCGGCTAAAATTCCCACATGGAGCAGTTCTGGGGCCCAGGCCAAAGCGGTGGAATTTTAGAAAGGTTGAGTGGTTGTTTTTTACTGCTCGGCTGCAGCCATATTTTAACGAACACGACTATTCCTGTGTAATGGCTGTGGAAGTTTTTACCTAGATACTTTTACAGTTCTCTTTTGAATGCAAACCTCGCACTAATGGCTCCTCTGGACTCACGCCCGTTCCATGGTGGAGACAAGATTGCCGAGTAGCAATTAGGAAATTCAAACGAAATAGCACTATCGACAACCTATTAGCTTTTCAGAAAGCTAGAGCAGTTGCACGTCGTACGATCCGGTAGGCAAAGAGGGTGTCATAGAGGGAGTATGTCAGCAAATTGTACCGCTCTGTACCGTCGTCGCAAGTGTGGTCGCAAATCAAGCGTTTTTCAGGTCAACCCCACTGCCAACCCTGCACATGGATAGCCGGGTCGTTATGAAACCACTCGATGTCGCAAATATAATCGCTGGCGCCCTTGCAGAACGCAGTACGAACAGCAGCAATAACCACATTTTTATGCGACATAAAGCCTGCTGCGAAACCACGCCTGTACACTTCGAAACCCGGGATCAGTACAGCGTACCATTCACAATGACTGAGTTACTTTCAGCAATTGATGCCTTACGTTGCGTATCCGAGGGACCGGACAACGTGCATAATGAGATGCTCCGCCACCTTCCCTCAAGCCCACTTGAAATACTCCTCAGAACCTCGCTGTTTGGAACGGAGGGGAGTTTCCTCCCGCTTGGCGAGAGGCTACCATTGTTCCATTTCTGAAACCGGGCAAGAGTGGTTCTGTTGCTGAAACCCGACTGTCGTCCAGTGACAACAGTCGGGTCCGGTGGAGGAGCGCAGTCCCGTGGCCGGTGTGACGACCTGTTGTGATCCTGACCTGTTGTGACCTTGACGACAGTCGGGTCCGGTGGAGGAGCGCAGTCCTGTGGCCGGTGTGATGACCTGTTGTGTCCCTGACCTCGTGTGACCGTGTCGACAGTCGGGTCCGGAGGAGCGCAGTCTGTGGCCGGTGTGATGACCTGTTGTGACCTTGACGACAGTCGGGTCCGGAGGAGCGCAGTCCGGTGGCCGTGAGACAGGCGGTGTGATGACCTGTTGTGACCTTGACGACAGTAGGGTCCGGTGGAGGAGCGCAGTCCCGTGGCCGGTGTGATGACCTGGTGTGACCTTGACGACAGTCGGGTCCGGAGGAGCGCAGTCCCGTGGCCGGTGTGATGACCTGTTGTGACCCTGACGACAGTCGGGTCCGGAGGAGCGCAGTCCGGTGGCCGTGAGACAGGCGGTGTGCCCGGGCGGCCCGCCGCAGCGGCGGCTCAGTCCCGGCCTGGCCGGCTCACCTGCCGGTGTGGAGGCGCGCGACCGGCACCGACCCGCCCGCCGCGTCAGGAAAGGTCAGTCGTCTGACCGCCGGGTCAGTCGAGGTCACGTGTCCTCCTACAAGGCAAGAACAAAGTTGGTCGCCTGACCATCGGGCAGAAGGTCACGTTTCCGAACAAGATCAGAAATATTTACAAGGTGTGTGCAAGGTCGGGCAAGGCCCAGTTTGGAGCAGGTAAGCCACTTAACTAGTGGATCAAGGGGAGTCATATATGCGGGTCGGGCCAAAACATTTCAGCTGCGCCCCTGCTCGTTTGAGACAACATGCGAGTGACACGAAGACGCCGCGTTCCACCGTGGCTAATTATATGATTTATTCGGAAGGTTTTTGTTGCCCGTTTTCGCCATGTAGTTCATTGTGCACTAGACCACACAAAATATATCGATTAAAGTCCACAAAGTGCACCAGACCACCCCAGGTGTGTCAGTTAAGGTCCACAAAGTGCACCAGGCCCCCAGGTGTGTCAGGTAAGGTCTGCAAGGTGCACTAGACCACCCCAGGTGTGTCAATTAAGGTCTACAAAGTGCCCCAGACCACCCCAGGTGTGTCAGTTAAGGTCCACAAAGTACACCAGGCCCCCAGGTGTGTCAGGTAAGGTCTGCAAGGTGCACCAGACCTACCACAAAAGGTTTTGGTCTGCAAGGTGCACCAGACCACCCCAGGTGTGTCAATTAAGGTCTACAAAGTGCCCCAGACCACCCCAGGTGTGTCAGTTAAGGTCCACAAAGTGGACCAGACCACCCCAGGTGTGTCAGTTAAGGTCTACAAAGTGCACCAGACCACCCCAGGTGTGTCAGTTAAGGTATGCAAAGTGCCCCAGACTGCCCCAGGTGTCCCGATTATTGTCTGCAGAGCTGTTGATGTACTGTTGTACTGAGCTGTTGTGTACCGCGTGTTGATACAGCCAAGAAGTTGTCGCCGGGCAAGGTGGAGGATCAGGAGAACGCCGTGGTGGCGCCGACGCCTCTCAAGAGGTCGACGGACGCCCTGCTGCTGGCTGCCGCCGCCGCCACCAAAGCCAACCTCGCTAAGGTCAGACAACACAACAGTCGCGGGTCTCACTCCGGGGACTGCAGCGGGCGGGAGAGTCGATAGCGTTGCGCCTGTGATGTCACCTCTCCTCTCCCCGTCTCTCCCTCCCCTGTTCCTCCATGACCTCCCTGCCTGCCTGTATGATATATATATATATATATATATATATATATATATATATATATATATATACATATGCATACAAGCATCTGTCTCTCGCCCTATATAAGTGATATATTAGTGGTATGTGGGATGCGTGACTGTCATATGTAACCTGCGGCATGAATAAGTTGACTGTTTGCTGGTGGCATGCTGTATATGTCAACTTGTCAGATGCCATTGCATCATTCGTTTTAATTGCCAGTTTTGCTGTTCAGCTGTACGCCATTGTTAGCCCTGTGTCAGTTGTGTGCACGGGTACAGTTCTAGCGTCAACAGGTGGTGCTTGAACACCACATATGAGCCACTGAGCACCACCTATATTGTATTCATTCAACGTTGGTGCATATGGAAATGCATGGCAAAGCACCACCTTGAGACCACAAGGTCGGAATAATTTTGAGAACTCTACTAGTGGTTTTCTTTCTGATTTTTCATTTGTGTGATCTGTGTATCTGTATGTCAGCTGTGTGTCAGCTGTGTGTCAGCTGTGTGTCAGCTGTATGTCAGCTGTGTGTCAGTTGTGTGTCAGTTGTGTGTCAGCTGTGTGTCAGCTGTATGTCAGCTGTGTGTCAGCTGTGTGTCAGTTGTGTGTCAGCTGTGTGTCAGCTGTATGTCAGCTGTGTGTCAGCTGTGTGTCAGCTGTGTGTCAGCTGTGTGTCAGCTGTGTGTCAGTTGTGTGTCAGCTGTGTGTCAGCTGTATGTCAGCTGTGTGTCAGCTGTGTGTCAGCTGTGTGTCAATTGTGTCAGCTGTGAGTCAGCTGTGTGTCAGCTGTGTGTCAGCTGTGTGTCAGCTGTGTGTCAGCCAGGTGCACCTTCTGCTGCAGGAGGTCCCCACTGATGTGGTGAGCCTGGCCGGGCCCAGCCGACTGCGGGTCAAGAGTCCCGTGCTGCAGCCGCGACTCGGCCAGCTGGCCTCGCCAGGTATGTCGAGATGTCATCGCCAGGTATGTCGAGATGTCATCGCCAGGTATGTCGAGATGTCATCGCCAGGTATGTCGAGATGTCCTCGCCAGGTATGTCGAGATGTAATCGCCGGTTATGTCGAGATGTCCTCGTCAGGTATGTCGAGATGTCATCACCAGGTTTGTCGAGATGTCCTCGCCAGGTATGTCGAGATGTCATCACCAGGTGTGTCGAGATGTCCTCGTCAGGTATGTCGAGATGTCATCACCGGGTATGTCGAGATGTCCTCGCCAGGTATGTCGAGATGTCATCACCGGGTATGTCGAGATGTCATCGCCAGGTACCTCAAGATGTCATCGCCAGGTATGTCGAGATTTCCTCGCCAGGTATGTCGAGATGTCCTCGCCAGGTATGTCGAGATGTCCTCGCCAGGTGTGTCGAGATGTTCTCGCCAGGTGTGTCGAGATGTCATCACCAGGTGTGTCGATATCGCCGGCCAGCTGGCCCCGCCGGCACGGCCGCGCCCGGCCCTTGCCCGCTGTCGTACTGGCTATGGTCGTCCACAACGGCTGGCCAAGTTTGGTCCGAAATTGTGTTGGATCGCGCATGACCGATGGCAACCTGCTCAGTGAACTGTTTGTATCTGAAGTATGTGAGCTAAGGTGGCGGTCACTGGCTATCCTCCACAGTTTGTGCACCCTCACGGAGTGTGAGAGTGACTTTAGTACATTGGAGATGACATTGATACTGAACGTGTTGATGTGTTGAGATGGCGATGGCGATGTGTTGAGATGGCGTAGCATGACCGAATGAAGTAGCACTACGCACTATATTATATAATGGTGGAGCGTAGCACAACATGGGATGGACTAGGACGGAATGTAATATAGTGGAAAAGAATATGACAAGCAAAGCTTGGCCTAGAACAAGGTACGGTAATAATAGGTACAATAAGCTAGCATGGGATGGGCTGAGATAGAACAGAATAGGATGTGATATCATATGATTTGAAAGGGTAGAATGGGGAGTAAGGCTCAGGTTGCCACAGGGTAGGGTAGATTAATGGGACTGATACCAGATCGCCTGAGCATGGTTTCTGTATAGTCCACCTCGCTCAGACTGCCGCCGCGACCTGACCCGACCTCCAGCGATATCAGTAGTATCGGGGTTGATCCTGTGAGCTTCTTTGACGTCATTGATGTTACAGGTTACGTCCCGGCCGGATTAGCTTCCTAGCGTAACCTGACCTGACCTGCAGGTCACGCGCCGCCCGGACAGATCTGACCTGACCTGACCTGCAGGTCACGCGCCGTCCGGACTGATCTGACCTGACCTGACCTGCAGGTCACGCGCCGCCCGGACTGATCTGACCTGACCTGATCTGCAGGTCACGCGCCGCCCGGCCTGACCCGGAGGCCAGCCGGCCGGCGTGCGCTGTCCGAGAAACGCAAGGTGCTGAAGCCGTCGCCGGTGAAGCTGGGCGACGGCGTGCTACTGGTGGGCGCCGGCGGCGGCAGCGGCGCGCCGCGTCTGCGCCGCTCCTCCAGTCTGGTTAACACGCCGCTGGCGCAGCAGGACGCCGACGCGCCGCTGGTGTCCGGCCTGGAGCTGGTGCTGGCCGACCAGCGGCCGGCAGACACGCTGGCCGGCCGGCGCGCGCCCAAGCGCAAGAAGCGGCCGGCCAGGGCGGCGGCCGCGCGGCAGCTGCCGGCGTGCCGCAGCTTGGGCCAGCTGATCCAGCTGGTGAGCGCGCCGCCGGTCAGCTTCGCCAGCCTGTTCGCCGGCTCGGCCAGCGCCGACCAGCTGGAGGCGGCGCCGGCCGAGCGCAGCTGCCGCGGCGAGTCGGCCGCCGGCTGGCCGGGCCGCAGCGAGCCGCAGCTGCTGCACGACGAGTCGGCCTCGCTGCCGGCCGTGCGCCGCACAGACAGCGCCGACGGCTCGCCGCTCAGCTTCGCCGGCGCGCTCAGCAGCACCAGCAACAGTCCGAGGGCGTCGCCGCCGTCACCACCGGCGGCAGTGGCGGCGCCACCGCCGGTGCTGCAGCTCCGACTCGGGCCTGCGGCTTCGTCGTCGCCGGGTCGGAGCGGCGCCGCGGCCGCAGCGGCCGGAGCCCCCCTCGGCGCCAGACTGCCGCAGGACCCGTTCCGGTTCGCCGCCCAGGAATCGCCTAGACTGGGCGGATCCGCCGAGGAATCACCAAGGTCTGGCGGGTCTGCGCCGAAGACGGCAGATCTGGGCCCAGCGTCGCCGCGAAGCCCCCGCGGCCGCCGGCCGTCGGTGAAGACGCGCTGCTCGACGCGCATGGCCGCCAAGAAGTCGCTCAAGACGCTGCGTGCCAAGCGCGCGACGCCCGCTTTGGCGGACGTGGCGGTGGCTTCGACGTCGGCGGCCGAACCGGCGACCGCCCAGAAATCAGCCAAGGTGACTCGCAAGAAGCTGGCACGAAGGTAAGTGGCGCCAATGTGAACAAATGTTGCTGGTGTATTTCAAGAGAATACAACCAGTCATGGGCGCTTATGAAGGTGTTCGATGAGCTATGGCAAATGCTGCAAACGCAGAGTGATCTAATTCCCGTGCATGTCGGCCATATGTGTACTGGCCTCAATGTCTTTCCCGTCTTCGGGCATGCATGCAGTGCAGTGATGCCTGATGCAAAGCATTCAAGGCCAGTCCGATATTGCGAAGCATGCGAGACATGGCCTACTTGTAGTATCACATTATAAGTGAAGAGGCGTCATCTTTCCTTGGGACTGAGTTGTGGTCCCCGGGGCCCCGATTAGTCGCGCTACCACTTCACCACCGCAGACGGACGGTGGGCGCCGGCCTCCGGGCCAGATCTAGGCTCAGCTGCCCACGTGCGGGAGTACCGCCACAACGTCATTAGAATACTGACTGAGGGTACTCCAGCAGACATATTGTGATGAGGGTGATCAATATCGAGATGAAAGGAGAAAGGTTATAGCGCTCTGAGTTGGATAATTATAATTTAAAATGCTGTTGAAATTCTGTTGAAACCTGACCGCCAGCGGAAAATCCTACACAGAGCTCTCATTGAGCAAATATGAAGTGCATTTAATGAAGCCTAGTTAGATAATCATTCATAAAATCAAAAGTAAAAGAATACATCTCACTGAGCGAAAAAAAAAATAGGCGAATGAGGAATGAGAGAACGCGACAAAAATGCTCAGTAGCCCTATTTCAAAATGACGACGGTCCGGCCGTTCAGGTGAACTTCGTGTGGGGGGGGGGGGTTATATTTGGGCTTCAGGGCGTTTCGACCAGAATTGATCATTCTCGTCAGGTGAACTTCTCTACCATACTTCTCTTCTCTTCTCCACCGAAGTAGACTCGCTCGGACTTTGCACCCCTTTATAATGGCCAACGATGTAAAGAAACCACAAGATAATCATGCTAACCTTTCCCCCAATGCTACCCAAACAGCTATGCCAGTGCAATATCTCCATAAATTGCCAGCGTAATGAAACAAAGCTAAGCGCGCCAACATGTTACAAATGAACAACAGATGTAATGACACAAATTGGTGATCTCGAACAGGTGATCAGCAGATGACCTAACTGGTGTAATAGTGCAGCAGTGTAGCACACCACTCCAGCCATTACCGGCGGTCGGCAGGGCGTCGGCGCCGGTGTGTCGCTCGGACCGGCCGCTGGTGTAACAGTGTAGCAGTGTAGCATACCACTCCAGCCATTACCGGCGGTCGGCAGGGCGTCGGCGCCGGTGTGCCGCTCGGACCCGCCACTGGTGTAACAGTGTAGCAGTGTTGCAGTGTAGCAGTGTGGTAGTGTAGCAGTGTAGCACACCACTCCAGCCATTACCGGCGGTCGACAGGGCGTCGGTGCCGGTGTGCCGCTCGGACCGTCCGCTGGTGTAACAGTGTAGCAGTGTAGCAATGTAGCAGTGTAGCAATGTAGCACACCACTCCAGCCATTACCGGCGGTCGGCAGGGCGTCGGCGCCGGTGTGCCGCTCGGACCGGCCGCTGGTGTAACAGTGTAGCAGTGTAGCAGTGCAGCAGTGTAGCAGTGTAGCACACCACTCCAGTCATTACCGGCGGTCGGCAGGGCGTCGGCGCTGGTGTGCCGCTCGGACCGGCCGCTGGTGTAACAGTGTAGCAGTGTAGCAGTGCAGCAGTGTAGCAGTGTAGCACACCACTCCAGTCATTACCGGCGGTCGGCAGGGCGTCGGCGCTGGTGTGCCGCTGGGACCGGCCGCTGGTGTAACAGTGTAGCAATGTAGCACACCACTCCAGTCATTACCGGCGGTCGGCAGGGCGTCGGCGCTGGTGTGTCGCTCGGACCGGCCGCTGGTGTAACAGTGTGAGTGAGCAGTGTAGCACACCACCAGCCATTACCGGCGGTCGGCGGGCTCGGCGCCGGTGTGCCGCTCGGACCGGCCGCTGGTGTAACAGTGTAGCAGTGTAGCAGTGTGGTAGTGTAGCACACCCACTCCAGCCATTACCGGCGGTCGGCAGGGCGTCGGCGCCGGTGTGCCGCTCGGACCGGCCGCTGGTGTAACAGTGTAGCAGTGTAGCAGTGGGTCGGCGGCGCCGGCCCCCCCCCCCCCGGCGGTCGACAGGGCGTCGGCGCCGGTGTGCCGCTCGGACCGGCCGCTGGTGTAGCAGTGTGGTAGTGTAGCAGTGTAGCACACCACTCCAGTCATTACCGGCGGTCGGCAGGGCGTCGGCGCCGGTGTGCCGCTCGGACCGGCCGCTGGTGTAACAGTGTAGCAGTGTAGCAGTGTAGCAGTGTAGCACACCACTCCAGCCATTACCGGCGGTCGGCAGGGCGTCGGCGCCGGTGTGCCGCTCGGACCGGCCGCTGGTGTAACAGTGTAGCAGTGTAGCAGTGTAGCACACCACTCCAGCCATTACCGGCGGTCGGCAGGGCGTCGGCGCCGGTGTGCCGCTCGGACCGGCCGCTGGTGTAGCAGTGTAGCAGTGTAGCACACCACTCCAGCCATTACCGGCGGTCGGCAGGGCGTCGGCGCCGGTGTGCCGCTCGGACCGGCCGCTGGTGTAACAGTGTAGCAAGTGTAGCACACCACTCCAGCCATTACCGGCGGTCGGCAGGGCGTCGGCGCCGGTGTGCCGCTCGGACCGGCCGCTGGTGTAACAGTGTTGTAACAGTGTGGTGTAGCAGTGCAGCAGTGTAGCAGTGTAGCACACCACTCCAGTCATTACCGGCGGTCGGCAGGGCGTCGGCGCCGGTGTGCCGCTCGGACCGGCCGCTGGTGTAACAGTGTAGCAGTGTAGCAGTGTAGCACACCACTCCAGCCATTACCGGCGGTCGGCAGGGCGTCGGCGCCGGTGTGCCGCTCGGACCGGCCGCTGGTGTAACAGTGTAGCAATGTAGCACACCACTCCAGCCATTACCGGCGGTCGGCAGGGCGTCGGCGCCGGTGTGCCGCTCGGACCGGCCGCTGGTGTAACAGTGTAGCAGTGTAGCAGTGTAGCACACCACTCCAGCCATTACCGGCGGTCGGCAGGGCGTCGGCGCCGGTGTGCCGCTCGGACCGGCCGCTGACAGCCGCGGACCTGCTCACGCCGCCCGTCCTGGCCACCAGTGACGTCAGAGACACCAGTGACGTCAGAGCGGCGCCGGACCCCGGCCGGCCTAAGGTGAGCGCGCCGCTGCTGACTCGAGCTGGTACCATGTACGGGGTCGCCGCCGGTCTGGAGGTTGGCCGTCTGTGTGGCGAGCTTATCTGTGGTGCCCGATGGCCGATTGGAGCTCTAATGATAATGGTGTAATGATGGATAGGAGACAAGCACCTAGGTGCGTAAAGCGTGTCCAGAAAACTAACTGTTAAGATGTTGAATCAATACGTGATAGTTTGATCGTTTTGTGTTTCAGCGCGGCTGGAAGGAGCATGATGCTGCATCACTGTTGTATTTAATTTGTAAGTCTCCTTCAAGTTGTACAGATATTTCCAAAACTACTGTATTTTATAGTGGTCGATGGGCGCTGTTTAAGCACTGCAGTTGATGCGCCCTAAAACTCTAAGAAGTATTTTGTAGAGGTTGAGCTATCGTGCACGGCATTTCATCAGAATCTTGTTCGAATTCTGATGAGGCCGCATGACCACTGTGGTCGATGCGCCCCCAAACCCTAAGAATTATGATGAAGTGCCGTGCACAATTGCTTAACCCGCGCCGTCTTTCCGGTCAGATCATCGCACCACGTCTCGGGGGGTTAGTAACCTCCCTCTAAAATCCAAACTAAGCATCGTACGAAAACAAAAGAGGTGTTATCGGAAAGCGCTCGACGAGTAGGGTTCGGACCCCGAAAACAATTTTCCCCCAAAAGAGACGTCACCAGGGCGGGATAGATTTTCGCGACTTTTCGCGACTTACATTGTTTTTGGCTCTGGGGAGTTACATTTTTTTGGGATATATAAAAACAAAATTTATTTGGAACGAGAAAAGGACAGCGAAATCGACCAGGGCTATAATTTTTGCCCACCCCGAAAAAAAGTTAATTGAATCGAAATTTTGAGTTTTCAAGTTTTCTTTAATTTTCCTTTTCCAATGGGCAGAGCAGACTCTGCCCATTGGAAAAGCAGACTCTGCCCATGTTACTTTAACCAGAATCCTCTATTTGAATTGCAAGTTGGCAAATACGCAAAATTTATGTGTAGTCAAAAACTAAAAAAAAGAAGGAAAATTCCGCCCATACGTTTTGTTGCATCCTAAAGATAAGTAAACGCTGAAAGTTTCATTAAGATATCTGTATCCGTTAAAGCGTGACGACTGGTTTAACTTTTTTGGAGGTGACCTCACTTGACCTTGAATAACTGTTGACCCTAGATGACCTGACTTCCAAATTTTGTAACAGCATGCCAAATTGATTTGGGAAAAGGTATGCCAAATTTTGGCGCGCTGCCGCGCGCCGTTCGTCCAGTATCCGCGAAAAACCTGGGGGGCGGTTGAAGACCCCCTCCAAGACGGGATGGGTTAATTTGATAGTTTGGTCATGTTCGTAGGTGTTTCCTTTCTTCCTGCTCAGCTTACGTCACTTGTGCTTTGCACAACTTTTTTTTGCTCTTCGTCTTTTTTTATTCCTCAAGTGAATTCTTGCCAGTGCTGCATGCACGCTATCTTACCAGTGCTATCAACACTTATGAACGGGTCCGGTTGCCCATGCAGTCTCTGGAGAAGGAAGTATACTCCCGGTCTGTTTTTGCTCAATTTATTTTATTCGTGGTTAGGTTGTGGAAATTTGATTCGTCTGGCAAGCAGTAGAAGCCCACCGAAGAGCCATCGTCAGGTGACCCGATGATCTGACCTGTGTGCTAGTCTCCTGAAAATGAATTTCTTGTTAAGCAGAAAGCAAAAATGGGACTTTACACGCGTACGTCCGGGGGCAGATCCCCCTGCGGTTTTTCATAATTCACCACCATACTAATCGGGTTAGCATGGTCAAGCCTCGCATGGCTGCTCATTCGTCTTTTCCGCATACCCTCATACATTTTTAACCCTGGGTCATCTCGGGTCAGGTCACCAGGTTAGGCGAAGTGACATCCCTCCAACATTCCTCGGAGTTCTAGGTGGCATAACTTCCACAATAATTGGGCTATTGATTTCAAACTTATAACACGTTATGATTTCATCAGGGACCATAATATATGTCTCGGGTTTTTTCGTAGCATTGACCTGAGGTCAAATCGCGGTCACGGCTTCCCCCATTATAGGGCTATGGTAAAATATACAATGTTTCCTGGTTACATATTTGCTCTCGGAATGATCTCACAACGGTTGTGGCTTGTAGTTTGAAGCTATGCTCAATGTTACCGCTGACATTTGTGCACAGTGACCTCACCAAGGCCTTCTGAGGTCACCTGAGATCACTAGCACATTGCTGCGCATTATATCGCACTGCATTAAGCTAGAAGGATCAAATTACTGTCATTGTGCTTGTATCGGCAAGATTTGACGATTGATACTTTACATGCCCTCCCTAGGCTACTTCATGACCTTGACCTGAGGTCATAGTTTCGGCGTAAGAAGTATTGCTGCTTTGGCACGTAGTTGGCGCCTCGATTGTCCTTTGTAAATCGAATAGCGTTCGCCGTTTGTTCCTATCTGTTACAGGTCCTGAGATATGTGTCATTATCTGAGAGTCCCACTCAATCTGGTCGAATTTTACCTATGATGACCCAGTGACCTGAATATTGACCTGAGCGAGAAAAAATGACCGAAACACTTTCCATAGAGCTTGTCGCCAGCTATCCAACGCCGTTTTCCGTTTGTCGCCAGCTAGCATAGTTCCAGATATCTTAGGGGGCGGACATCTGCCCCCCGGACCGGCGAAGTTTGCGCGGACCGCCGGACGTGCGAGTCTTAACGATGTCAAAGCGAAAAATGACGTTAAAAATTATTATCGTTAGTGTGGATCATTCAAGGACAGTCCTCGAATTCAAGGACATCAATGCTCTGCTGTGGCATGTGACCCGACGGCCTAATCAGACCCGATGACCTGGCCTGCTATCCGAGATAGCCAGACCTGTAATCTGCCACCAAATACCCTGGTATGTGACCTGTGACCTGCAACGCGGTGGCCTGGTGCGTGACTTGCGACACGATGACCTGACCTGCGACCTGTGACCCGGTGACCTGACCTGTGTCATGTGATCCGGTCGCCGATGTCCCATTGGTGAGACAGCCAGAATGTCCATGAGGCCACCAGCGTCACTACATGCGCCAAGCAAAAATCCTGTTTGACTATGTTCTGATGATCATCTGGGAAGATGCTCTTAGAGAAGCAAATGATCAGGTGTGGGCAGCATACACTAACGTTTCCCATTCACGAAGGCGGCCCGTTAACCTATTTGCCCTGTGGTCCCGACGGTTTGTCCCATCGTCCCTGTACCTGTTGCACTGCTGTTGGTGGTCGCCAGCACTTGACTGTGCGCACCATGTCAGCACTTCTCACGTCATGTCCGCCATGACACGGCCATGTGACCAACAGCCACGTCGGTCTCACCATGTTTCAGCCTCTGTGCTCTCTGTCCAGGCTGATGGGCGCAATATGACCTCAGCAGTCGGCGCGCCCTAAAGCCTTAATAACTAACACTGTCCAGGCTGCTAGCGTCCCTGCATGATGTTCAGTTGGAACGACTCTTGAGCCTCCTATCTGCTCTAAAGCTGTGTGTGGTGTGCTCTGGTCTGCCGGTCGTTTTGACCTGGACGGGCCGACCTTACTCTAACTAAGAGGAGCGTCCTGAGTTAGCCAAGTCTTGAGAGGCGTGAGCATACTGCATTTCACCGCTGGCTATCTTTCGAACCGCTGAATGTTATCACACAGTCGACACGGTCCAAAATCCAAGTAGCCTCTGAGCCAGTGTTATCGCAGCTCGCCCTGCTTGCTGCCAGCAGGTCAGACAGCGGTCCAAGAAGGTGCGCACCTACACCGTGCTCTCGGCCGGCTCCTCCAGCGTCTGCCTGACGACGGCGGCCGACTGCCCGCCGCCGGCGGCGGCTGAGGGCGTGCGTCGGGCTGCCTCCGAGGGCGCGCCAGCGCCGCCCGCGCCGCCGCCGCCGCCGCCGCCGGCCCGCAAGAAGAAGCGGACCAAGGTGACGAAGCGCGCCGGCCTGGAGCGGGCTCGGCCGACGATGCAGCCCGGCAAAAAGCGGAAGAAGATGAAGGAGAGGGTGTGAGCCGGGGTACCGAGCACGACGGAGGTGGCCGCGGCTCGACTGGACACGTGAGAATGGCGGCGCTTCGGGCCACCGGACGGGCGGCGCCTCGGCCCACCGGACGGGCGGCGCCTCGGCCCACCGGACGGGCGGCGCCTCGGCCCACCGGACGGGCGGCGCCTCGCCCCACCGTTCGAAGTGGGCGGCACTGGGACAGAGATCCGCGGCCTCGCCGAGCGGCCGCCGGCCAGAGTCGATGCAACCTCTCCGAAATGGTCGGGGCAGCCGACGAGTTTATGAAAGACGGCGTCGCCCGCGCACATCTGAAGCCACGGTGACGTAACCGCGCCGTGGGCGGGGCTTGCGCGCCTCCGATGAGTGTACGTATGTGTGTGTGCGTGAGTGTGCCTATCGACATAACGCCGTAAATTATTAGCTTTGCCCGCCAGTCGGCGACATATTTATTACGAGTGACAAGGAGCTGGGCGACAGCTGGCAAATAACTGTGATACGCTTGTTTTTCCGTGGAGTTATGAATTTCGCCGTTTTATTTATGGGAAGGCTCAACACGCATAGCGGTTGATTTAGCGCTGACATTGTTGCGACCCATGGTCGATCATGTGTCGACGTCATTGCGCTCCTGGACCCTAAATTGCAGTGTGACCGCAGTCCGCTGTAGCCGGCGTTCTGCCCGCCCGAGCTGGCTACCTACAGACTGGCTACCTTCTGCCGACTAGAGCTGGCCACCCTCTTCCTGCTGAATCTGACCAACTTTTTGCTGGTTGCCTTCTGCTGACTAGAGCTGGCTACCTTCTGCTCACTAGAGCTGGCTACCTTCTGCTCACTGAAGCTGGCTACCTTTAGGCTGGCTACCTTCTGCTGAGTGAAGCTGGCTACCTTTTGGCTGTTCAATAGAGTGCGACAGCCAGCCGCGGGTGATCGCCGGGAATGCACTCCTCACGCTTTATTGACATCAAAGATGAGTTATGCTTAATGTTCTCGTCGTAGTTCAAAGAAGGTGCAGCTTCACTGTCGGCTACAACTTTGCGGTTGGATAGTGGCGTGCGCTGCGCCTTTGTCTGGGACCTGGACGCTAGAACCTGGGTGCTAGGACCTGAATTCAAGGACCTGGATGCTAGGACCTGGATGCTAGGACCTGAACGCTAGGACCTGGACGATAAGACCTGGATACTAGGACCTGTATGCTAGAACCTGGGCGTTGATCTTGACGCTACGATCTGGGCTGGGGCCTGTCCGCCGGGACCTGGACGCTAGGAACTGGACGATAGGACCTGAACGCCAGGATCTGGGCTTGAATGTGAAGGCCGGGACGTGGACTGGGGCCTGGACGCCAGACCTGAGTGTGGCTGATCTGAGTGGGTTGTCCGCTGGTGTGGGCGCCGTGCGGTCTGTCGGCGCCAGGGGTAACTGTTGGTTGTCGGGCGTGCAATGGCGTCCCCTCCATCTCTGTGTGCCGGTGTGAGCTACGCACTGCTCTGCCCTAAATCTTTGCTCTGTCCTCCACCAGGGAGTTTCTGGCACCACTTCTGTCCTGCTCCAGTCAGCTCCTGACCTCACCTCTGTCCTCCACCAATGGCTCCTCCTGGCACCATCTCTGTCCTCCACCAGTCAACTCCTCCCGGTACCGTCTTTGTCCTCCACCAATGGCTCCTCCTGGATCCGTCTCTGGCCACTAATGAGCTCCTCCTAGCACCGTCTTGAGTCACATCCGAAATCGTCAATCACCTCGTGCTCATACGAAAGCCAAAAACCACCTCGTTGTTTCCTATTGCATTTTGCACCAACCATTGGCGAATGATTATGAGTGTTGCGCGTGTTGCGAGTCTGCAGTGGTGCAGAGGTCACATGTCACCAGCGTGCTATCCTGCCGGGAGTACGATTCATCTGCTCGCCTTGCACTGTCCCTCTATTACATCGTTATCTCCCTCTTGGTTCCTATTTATGTTTGCGCTGTTTTTTGTGATCACCTCGTGGCTATGGCATCTTTTGGTAACCATGCTTATTCGCAAGCTTCCCGATTCGTGTCTATACCTGTGTTTGTATCTGGGCCGCTTTGTTCACCATGCGCAGTCCAATACCCCTCAGTTTAACCGTCCATGGATTGGGTGTTCATTAGGTCCACAGTCTGCAAACTTCGTAGTACGAAACCGATGCCATTCTTCACTGGGCTCTTTTGTTCACCCCTCTTTTCGTCCCGTCGCCTTCTTTACGCGTGACTACCTGTGCAGTGGTAGTCATGCTTGCGCCGCTGAATCTATCACGTATGTGGTTGAGCAATTCAGCTCACTTAGCGATGACATGAATTAAGCCTGGATGAGATTCCACATTTAACCTGTATCCCCTGTCTTTCTCTGAGCGATTGGGCTGAGGGAGGATGCTTCACTACGATTTTTCGGTCTGCTTGACCTCGGTTTTCCGCATGTAATTGCATCGCCCAACAGCTCGGTGGTACAAACTAGTTAGTTACAACGTTGCCCGACGACACATTTCTCCGCCAGTTTGGAGCGCGGAGGCGGTCTCCGTGACGTATTGCGAAGACGCGCGATCTGCGCCGCTGCGGGATCGGTGCGGCGATCCACGGTGTGGGTGCGCGTGTGATGGGTTGTACGTTAGCCCGGCCACGTGGCGACCTGTGTCGGCCGGAGCCGAACCACTGCCAGTGCGGGCGGCCGCAGCGGACAATCGCCGTCACGTGACCGTATCGAGCGAACCACGAGCATTGCGACAAATGCGAAGTCAGCGTCCGAGCGGCGGGCGCCGAGAAAACCGACGCGCCGCGCTCGTCGACAGCGGCGCGCAGTTGGTAGCCGCGTCGTTGTCGACGATCTGTTCAGCGCTGCCGCCTGCGGCTGCTTGTTTGATCCCCGTAGCGACAGCGCACTGAGGCGACCCCGCGCGGTGAGCCGCTGCCGCTGCCGCCGCCGCCGCCGCTGCTGCCTGACGGCTGGTCGCCGCCGAGGGTCGGGAGACAGCTGCTGACATCTGTCGGCCGTCAGCAGCACTCGGCGCGGCGGCACGCCAGGACACCCACGGCCGACGGCCGCGCCAGCAACTAACATTACAAACCAGGATTGTTTGTACTAGCGGTTACTGCGTGGGTTAGCTGCGATACACTTCTGGCTTGTGTCTGTCGTAGGCGCCAGGCTAGCAGTTCCCGCTTCGGCGGGGCGGTGCGATCCGGACTGTTCGCCGGTGATGAGTGGTGGTGACAGCGGAGGGGACAGGTGTACCATATACTGCAATACAAAGAAGCGACCATTGGCTGTGTGTGTGGCTCGGTTTTGGCCCCGGCGCGGCCTCTCGCGATATCGTTGGTCCCAAGGCTGTGGTTGCGGAAGTGGTTTTGGTTATGCGGTGGCGTGACCACCCCTGCACTTTGAAGGAGGTTTCAATCTTCCGGAAAGACGAAGCGACTGACACTAGCGCATGGTGGAATCGTGCTGGCTGTTCTCCGTAGTGTCGGAGCAAAGAAGGTGCTAAACACCGACCTCCAATCAGTAGCAGCTCTCCTCCGATTAGGTCAAATTTATATCACAGTCTGCTCCTTCTCCCTGCCGCCTCGAACTATTTTTCCGCGCTGAGCTCGGCCGGTTATTTTTTAACTTCCATTACCTTTTACCCTTGGGGATTTTAGCTCCCACCACATGTGGGATTGGGACAATGAGAACACAATGCGAACACAAAAAAAATAATCAAATTTTTGTGACGGCGACATTTTTGCACTGTTCGTTTTGGCTTCGGCTTCGGCTTCGTGGCATTCATCCGTCATCTTTGGCTTCTGACCTCATTGGGTCTCCGGCTTCTGTTTATAAGCCAACAGCCCGGGTCCTTCCCCATGTTTGGTCCGTGCACCTGAGATGTGCGTGGATACATTTCTAGTTCACATAAGTATCCAGATGCCAGCTTTTAAGTGTTGTCCGCCAAGATGTGACGATCCCCTTACTCACGCAATAAAGGTGCCGTGCCCAGTGACGTAGCCCAGGATAATGTGACAGAGATGCGATCATCCGCACAGATTTCGAATTTGATTCGATTTGTATCGGATGCGATGTCGTGTTTCGCCAGAATTTCGAAGTTGGATTTTGCTTGCGATTGATCGCGTTCTTATATGACTGCCATGCCAAGGCAAAGGTCCAAAAACCTGGCTTGATGAGGAAAGTTCACAAAAATGGCCCCGATTTGGAAAATCTCATCAGATTTTAACAGCTAACAATATTTGAGTACGCCTGGGCAATGGTTATCTCGTAAAATGTTCTTGGGTTTCGCGAAAACGTCATATTAGTGCAAAAGTGGGTAATCAACGCCTGTGGACAGAGGGGGCATGGGTCCCTTGGTGCCCATGGATCTGCCCGCCCGTACCGCTTTGATTGCTGAAGAACAATTTTTTAGGATCGAATTTCAGTTACAATTCTGGTCGTCAGCAGTCCCTTTCTCCTCCCGTTAACATTAGGAGCAAGTATTGTTGGTGGGGTGGTCGGTGCTTTGTCGAAGGTTTGTTGTTTCTCCACCAACTTTGAACAATTTCAAGTTTTGCCTGATGGTGTGGCGCATATGGTAGGGCAGAAGGTGCTGATTTTAGCCCCCACCACATTATGTGGGACTGGTAATGTGAACACTAGGGTGCCACTTATTTGGGGTGCTTTTCATTTATGTGTAATTTATATCGGAACGGGCGCGTTTCTGGTGTCTCAGTCTAAAAGCATTGTGTGGAAAATATTTTTGAAATGTAATCATAATTAGAACTGCCTCAACGAGGTCAAAGTTTATACTTTTCGTCGAAACGTGCTAATGGCGTTCTGTTATGTCAGTTCTCGTTTCGATTGCAGTTGTAGTTTCTGAGTTAAAAATTGATAGCAGAGAGACAGACAGACAAACAGACGGACAGACAGACGGACGGTCAGAGTCGTTGAGTTTAGTCTTCCGCACTGGTGTACAGAAGACTAAAAATGAGGTATTATACAGGGTGTAACTCGAGTTTATCCAAATATTGATACCGGAGAAATAACGTGTTATTCTAGGATAAAATGTTCTATCCACATCCATTTTAAGGCTTTGATTAGCGGTAAGATCAAAGAGAAAATGAATGCGGACAGCGCATGTCCGATGATGCGTTCGGGGTGACGGAGCTAGCGTTCAGTTAATTGTCACCATATCCTAATACTCCTCATTACTTTAAGTATGCGGCATTGTTTGCAGTGTCCTTATCTCAAATTGATACAAAATAACTAACAGATGTGCGTTTCATGATCTAAAGACCCCCAGTTATCTTAGCAGAAAAGACTGAGCGACTTACACCAGCTGATCCCGCGACTCGCAACACCTCACCTCCCGATACCCACCTTACGACACGATACACCACACACTGTTGCATTAATTTTCCCTGTAATATTACCGCTAAACAAGGCCTCAAAATGGATATGTGTATAGAACAATTTCTACTTAGAATAACATGTTCTTTCTCCTGCTGCTGTGGGATAAGGATGGGACGAGTTTTGCCAACACTAACAATGTTTCATTCAGTGAGTTTTTCAGTGAGTTCTGAAACGACGTGATGGCTTTGGCAACACAATCTAACACAGCAGTCTGTCTCCTGGGGACCGTGGACCACAGCATCACAGGAAGCATGCTGCCTACGGGAAAGCAGGCGCTTCAAAACTTTTTCCACCTTCACCTTGATGTCAAGAAACCGATCAAGGAAGCGGCCGCTGAAACAGTGACCGCAGTCAAGGAATTCTGGGAGCTGTCCCGTATTCCTACGCAGACAGACCAACGCGCAAGGGACAAGGTACTCCAAATGTACGAGAAGTGGCGGGCTCTGAACAAGAACTCGAAACGGCGCACTGTGACCCACTCGTCAGGCGAACGGATTCCACGGACGGATTCCAGCCGCACTCGTCAGGCGAAGCGGCTGGAATCCGGCGATTCACCATCTTCGTCGTGTCCATCTACGTGACGACAAAGCGCCGCTTCCGGCAATGGTTCCAACCGCGGACCTCGCGCTGCTCAAGGTCCTCGTCTATTATTCGGTCTCAGCGGTGACCAAGACGACGGCGACTGTCTTCGCCAGACACCCACGGTACTTGAGAGAGCGCCTCGTCACTCTGGCCATCTTCGACGATGGGATCGACTTGGCGACAAAGCGGGAAATGATTAAAGATCCCCGAGGCGTATAAATGTGGACCTGTCCACCGCCTCAATCGCCAACAAGACATCGGCCAAGTTCACAACTACACCAAAGAAGTTCTTCAAGGTTCTGGACATCAGCACCGCCTTCCTGCTCAAGGATCCGGAGGAGTGGCCGACGGACCCAGCCTTCACCGCCGCATCCCGCTGAGTCCAGGCCCTTCAAGTCGTCAACGACTTCGCGGAGCGCGGGGTGGCGTTGATGCAGTCTCAAACTGGCTCTTACCAAGAGGGAAGGCCAAAGGCAGTTCCTCTTACAAGTGGTAGAGAACCACTGCTGTGACTTTCCAACCTCCCGCAAGTCAACCGTGGCCTCTGCGAAGTAGGCAACAATGAGTGGGAGATGGGCGCCCATGATCCCCCCCCCCGTGAGGGGCTGATGCTCGATTTGAGGGGACCTAGAGTTGAAAGTACGAAGTTCAGTTATATGTTTTAGGTCAAGATTAGTAGTTTGAGCAAACTACAAGTGATAATTTATTTGCTTAAGGCATAGAACATAATGTTCTAAAATTTCTACTTTTCGAGAAAATATACTAACTTTGACCGCATCGAGGTAGTTCTAAATATTTGTTTATTTCAAAAATACTTTACACACGATATTATTTGACGGATTGGAACCAGAAACGCACCCGTCCCGATAAAATTCAACTTTCGAAAATAAGTGTCAGCCTAGTGAACACGCGAAGCCGAGTCTTACAGGCTTTTGTCATGGAGCCATCTATGCGTCGTAAACTTAGGTAGTCAAACCCACTTTTCGATGGGGTAAATCCAGATCTGCAAACTTCGAAGGCGCCCATACGCAGTCTCTACATGTGCACTCACTCATCCATCACCTGCGGAAACAAGTTCATTTCTTCAAGCAGCCAGCTTCCCTGCGCGGCTGACTTTCAGACGGTCACGTGACGACGATCTCCGACGGGGTCAAAGGTGAACCTCGAGGACTGATCTCGCCGTGCCCTCGGGCGTGTTGTCCGCGAGCTGCGATGCACGAGAGGCGAACGCCGACGGCAGATGGCAGCAGTCGAAATGAGGCTCGCGTGAGGCGTACCGACACAGGCGGTTGCGGCTGTGGTTCGGCGGGGACTTGACACTATGCCTACATATCTAGGTCGCATTTTCCATGCTTGGCTTACCGCTGTGTTCGAGTGCTTAAAGTGACAGCGAAATGTGTTTGCGAAGATGTGTGGCACAGTTGATGTGCGAACAGCCATTGCCGGTTAGGGTTCATGTTGCCCTGCGGCTGTGGTCGAGGAAGTGTTCCGGTAGTTCTGTGTCGCCAATACTGTAACATCTCAGTAGGTGAGTACCGCGTTTGCCTCAGTTTCACTGCCATCTTGTATATGGTAAGTATTTTCGTATTGCCGTGTTTCATTTTACGTTCATTATATTGCTCAAGTTATCACAGTGATATTTCTGTCGCAGTCAAATTCAACGGTTCTCATCATATGTGAGGGCTAAACTGTCAAAGCATCAATGTGAACCTTGTGGAAATATTGATGTTCTTCTCTCTTTTTGCACAAAGGTTTGCACAAAATCCGGAAATCCAAAGTAAAATGGCATCAATCAGATCTCTGTTGTCGTCGATATACTTCAGTCCGAGATTGGGCCCAGGTGAATAGTTGCGCTTGCAAGCAGTTCGATAGTTCCGCGCATGTGTGCATGATCGATGCCAATAGTTATATTGTTGTCCTCGAGTCAAATGAGGTTATTTGGGGTGAACATACCAAATTGCGGTTTTGGTCCAGTATGCAATGCGTTAACACGCGCCCTGGAGGGGCGGGGGCGAAATCCGGCCACCTTCCAGTTTTTCGTAGATAACTCCAGATTGTACCGGCCAATATACGCCATTGTTTGTGTACCTACTTACAGATGAACAGCGCATTGTTTAAAGTAAGAAAAATTAAAATCGGCCGAAACTATTTCAAGTTAGGGCCCGTTAAATTAAAAATAACTCGCAGCTCCAGACCACAAAAATCGGCGCTGATGCGCTTCCCGTATATAGGCAAAAGGGAAGTTCTTGACAACACTAGCGACTTGTTTGATGCATATTGTTATGCTACATAATTTAAAAGTCATGTTAGGTCGCCGAGGTCAAGTCAGGTCAGGTTCATGACAGGCTAATGGAACCAAACTTAGTCAACTGGAATGCTGTCATAAATGCACATGACTGTCATGCGATTGATGTCACTTTGCATGCTACTCCCTACACATCCTGAAATCTACTGTTGTCATTGTGTGCCTAAGCGTTTCCATACTTTATCCATGTATTTCACTGCTTTCTTTGCGAAGCCGATTGTGCCGAGCCGCCCAACGGAGCAGTCGGGTGTGCAGCCCGGTTCCGGTAACTGGAGCAGGTAATAACCTGAGAAAGTGTTCCTATATAGGTGACCTGAGGTCAAATGGCGGATCTGGCATCTGTATTGCATCATTAGTAATGTCCAAAACATCATTATTAGCAATTTTGGAGCATTTAAACACAATCTCAGAGATCCATAAGAATGACAGGCCAAGCCACGCAAAACCATAAATATTTGCTATTTTGACCTTATTTTACCTTGAAGATATTGACCTAAGGTCATGTAATTTGTACACAATAGAGATCACTGTCGTGCCCATCAACCCTGCGAATTTCGTTGCTCTAGCCTTAATAAGAACCGAGATCTTCTGGGGGGGGGGGGGGGAATCCGCCCACCTCCACTGCGCGAAATTTTCAGAGGACCTGCAGGGCGCGTGTTAATGTTTATAGGCCATATTTCTACTAGAAACTCGAAAAACGAACTACACTAACCTATATGCCACATAATAATCTGTTCATTCAAGGGCACAGCAAGGCTCGAGCCGTTGTCGCTCTTGATTTGACTATAGTGTCAGAAAAGCAAAGGGGGAGCAAAAGGGCCCCTCGCCAGTAGCTCATGGGTTCATTATCAATGATTGGAACTTCAGTCACGGTTACCGAATATCAGCGGTTGGGCATGCCTAATAACTACAACTTCGTTAATTTAGTGAAATAATAAAACTTTCGATTGCAAACACCTCTTCATGGTTATGAAAATGCAAATTATATGTTTCCTTCAACTACGTATGCATTGCACATCGCTACAAAATGCAAATGCTCAGTGAATGAGGGCATGTCCTTCACCGGGCCATGTCCCTCCAAACTGAACAGACTTGGATTGAACTTGCCGTGAAAACGTATACCCACTGTGCCGAAAATTCGAGCGTCAAGCAGAAATTCGCATATAAATGTGCTTCAGCTCTTTATATACCATTGTTGGTGCCATACAATCTGATATGTCATCCATGAAGACACTATTTGTACTTCTTCATCATGGATTCTGGACTCGCTAGTGGTCAGCCCCGTGCCATAGTGGTAATGGTGCTAGTTATTAATTTTACGACACGTCGACCGTTGAGTCATGTACCGTCGCCAATCTCACGGCGATTAGTTGCGGACAAAGAGCGGCGACATGTGAGGCTCGAGCCCATAATCTTTCGATTGTGAGACGGGCAACTTGCCCCTAGACTATTCGTCCCCCGCGTGACATAGTATGTCCTATGCTATATTGGGAGGTTTTGACTGTTGGTGATGATGCTGAATACATATAGACAAGAGCATGTGAAATATAAATACAAATTTCTGAGATGTAATAATCAAATTGACAAAATTGGATAAGTTTTTGGCCGGAGGGGGTCTGGTGCATTTGCACTTCAGTCCCGCCCAAATGTCTTCAAGCATCGACCCCAATGGATGCCAGAGGGCATTTGAAGTCAAGGTTTGCCTTCTCAGGCAAAACGATGTTGCTATCTCGCGGCGAATTTTGGAAGTGATATCTTTCCCGTGCTGACATTTAGCACATAGGGGACGAGTAGTCTAGGGGTAAGTTGCCCGCCTCACAACGTAAAGATTGTGGGTTCGAGTCTCGCTTGTCGTTACTCTTCGCCTAGGACTAATCGGCGTGAGGTACTGGCGACGCTACATGACTCAACAGTCGTCGTGTCGTAAAAACCAATATCCGCCACATTTAGCACCTCAATGACATCTAGGGACTCCTCCTCAGGTTGTTCGTTGTGGCGGCGTACGGTGGTGACATCTAGCGGCGACATTTTGGGTAGAGCCTGCGGCAGTCCTTGGGCTGGCCGTCTGTCATGGCTGCGGCCGTCCAGCACAGCTCCGGCATGAGGCTACTCTGACCTCGCGAGATGAACCAGGACATCGGCAGGCTGAAATGAGGCGTCACTAAATTACTTGGAAGGGGGAAATGAAGACAACACATAAATGGCAGCCTTCTCCATCAGTACGTATTTAGACTTCCAATTGAATAGTGAGAGCTTTACACATACATAGCTGTATATTCTGACCAAAATCATGCAATTATGCCAACGTTCTTGATATCACAATGCAATGATGAATGTTTTCAAAAACCTTTCTTGTCATGTATTGATGGGGTTTAAAAATTGAATGTCCATTAAAGTAGAATGGCTGAAGCGTCAAACGTTCAGCACTTTGAGCGTTGCTGTCTTTGATACGCAATGTATACCTGGTCCATTGCATTGCATTGCTTTGCTGAAGCAATGCATGCCTACATCCATGTTCGACAATTTTTTAAAGAGGATTTATGATGTAGCGGTGTTTTTGTTTGCTTTGGGTGGTGGTGGTGCCAGAGCATATAATGTTATCAAGCGCTCTGGTCGCAACGTGGTCTGGTGCGGATTATGATAAGGTTGAGGCACAGTTGTTCAGGTGCAAAAGTAATAATTTCTTCATATATTCAGCGTAAATCTTCGCCCTAAAAACTTTGAAAGCTAGCTTGTTTATCAAACACTGTAAAAGGTATCGATTGTGCTTGAAAAGTATTCCTTGCAAGTACTGGGATAGTATTCACAAACATTTATTATTTTTCCACAGAACTTGCACACGTTGCATCTGGGTGAATTTAGGGTGGATTATGACTTCTGCACACCCTGATAATTGAACGATAGGGGACGTGCGCGGCTGCGCTACTGGTGGCGCTTCGTTTCCACCTAGCGGCGGATGTTCGAACTGTAAGCATGCCACTGGGTCGCATGGTGGCCGCGGCCGCTAGATGAAAAATCTTGAAGATAATTGTCAAAAACAAAGAAAGTATGCTATCTAGAGATTTTGCCCCACCTGTGATGGATTTTGCCCCACCTTCATATTTCCGTATCAGCTGATACCACTCCAGTATAATGGTCGTTAGTAATCGTCAATTTTGTTATAAGGTTATCAGGTCACCGGATTTCCATATAGCTTAAGCATGGGGAACGCTGGAAGCATGATTCGGTCGCATGTGAAATTGAATATTTTGATCAAAGGATGGTAGGAACTAAAAATGTCCCCCTTGAACACCTTCAGAATTAATCGCTCGTTTCAATGAAGGTATTCCTGATCAACTAAAACTATCGCTATACATTGTTAAATTTGATTAAAGATGAAATAACATCGCAACGATGTCTGCGAGGACAATGTCCATTTGGTGCAGATGATAGGGTGCTGGCGTACGAGACTTTACTTACTTTTTCTTCTTTCATATGAAACAAACCTTGTCTTAAATGTATTATTTACCAAGAAGCATCATATAGATAATGCTAAAGTCACCACATGCGAAGGAAAATGTTTGTCTCCGCCTTCTATGAAAATGGACAAATTTAAAGACCTCGATGAGATCTCCTCTCAGCCTTCTATATCTAAGTGAAAACATATTCAATTTCTTCAATCTTTCCTCATATGCCAGGTTGCTTATGCCATTAACCATTCTTGTAGCCCTCTTATGTACTCTCTCTAAGAGCCAACAATCTTTTTCATAGCTAGGAGACCAAGCTTGGATGCAGTAAAACCAATTTGTAACGGAACCTACCAGGCATGGCTCATTCTTGGACCTTGTATTCTCGGATTTAAGTGACTTGGTTCAAGACTTGACTGTAGGAGAAACTCTGGGAAGAAGTGACCATAACATAGTTAGATTCAGGGCATATGTAGTGGAAATTATTACGGATAATTTGGTAAAGGTTCCAAATTTCAACAGAGCAGACTTTAACTGCTTGCGAGCGGCTTTAAGTGCCATAAGATGGGAAGAGGAATGATCCAATTTAAATGTCTGTGAAATGTGGGAAACGTTCAAATCTTACTTGAAGGAAATTCAGATTGGACATGTCCCCCAAAAGCAAAGACGCAAAAGAAGGATAGGATAGCCAGCATGGCTTACACCAGACTTGACAAAAGCAATTAAGGCTAAGAAAGCTGCATTTAGAGTGCTTAAGGAAGCTTCAAATATCGTAAATCTAAAGGAGTATCGAAAAGCTAGGGACACTGTGAAGCCAAAAACCAGAGCAGCAAAGCGAGCAAAAGAACTGGATTTAGCTAGGAACTGTAATGGGGACAGCAAAAAGCTTTTTAGTTTCTAAAAACTGAGCAAAGTTTCTAGCACAATTGGTCTACTGGAAGTAAATGGGACCATATTGGGTGATATTGAGATGGTTGAGGAGCTGAACAATCAGTTTAAATAAGTGTTTACATTGGAAGATATGACCAATCTGCCAACAGTACACCATAGTTCAGTGACATGTGATCGGATAAATTATGTTGATTTCATGGATAGTGATGTTGTTTTCAATCATATCAGGAAAATAAAGCCAAACAAGGCAGCAGGACCTGATGAAATTTATGCTAGGGTATTGCGGGAAGCTGAAAAGGAACTGGCTTTACCACTTAGTATAATATTTTGTAGATCTGTTTCACAAAATGAAAGTCCAACACATTTGAAAAGGGTAAATGTAGTTCCAATTTGTAAGAGAGGGGAAAGAGGGAAAGTTGAAAACTATAGGCCAGTAAGTCTCACATCTCTAGTCTGCAATGTACTCGAATCAATTATCAAGGATGGAATAGTTAGGTATCTGGAAGGAAACGGATTGATTAAAGATACTAAACATGGGTTTAAGAAAGGGCGATCATGCCTCACAAATCTCTTGGACTTTTTTAACTTTGCCACAGAACAATTTGATCAGGGAAATCAGGTTGATGTAGCATATCTTGACTTTAGGAAGGCGTTTGACAAGGTACCCCATACACGGTTAATGATACACCTTCAAGCACATAGTATTGCAGGTAGCATCTTAAATTGGATAGAGATGTGGCTTTCAGATAGGCAACAAAGAGTGATACTGAATGGTACAAAGTCATCATGACAAAATGTTCTTTGTGGAGGCCCCCAGGGGTCAGTACTGGGGCCACTACTGTTCATTATATTTGTAAATAACATTGAACGTGGCCTAAGCAGTAAGGTTTTGAAATTTGCGGATGATTTGAAAGTCTTTAGGGCAATAACAGGTCAAAATGAGCATATCTCGCTGCAAAAAGACTTAGACGAACTTGTGAAGTGGTCCGAAGAATGGCAAATGAAATTTAATTTCGATATGTGCAAAATCATGAATGTGGGTAAGCAGCATATGAAGGCTCCATGCTTGATGGGTGGCCAAGTGCTGTCAGTGACTCAACAGGTGAAGGATTTAGGTGTTATTCTAAACACAAAATCCGGGCATAAGAACAGACCAAGGAAGCCAGGAAGAAGGCACTGAGAATACTTGGGGCAATAAATAGGAATGTATCATACAGATGTGAGGAAGTCATCAGGAAGCTTTACTGTGCATATGTCAGGCCACATTTGGAATACAGCATCCAAGCTTGGTCTCCTAGCTATGAAAAATATTGTTGGCTTTTAGAGAGAGTACAAAAGAGGGCTACAAAAATGATTAATGGCATAAGCAACCTGGCATATGTGGAAAGATTGATGAAATTGAATATGTTTTCATTTAGATATAGAAGGCTGAGAGGCGATCTCATCGATGTCTTTAAATTTGTCCATGGTCTGGAGAGGGGATATCTTGGGGAAATGTTTGAATTTAACGGAAATGATGCAATTAGAGGTCATCAATTCAAAAGTAAAGTTAACCACAGGAGAACAAGGTTAAGACAGTCTTCCTTCGCCAACAGGGTAGTAGAACACCCGAACCAGCTGCCAGAAACCATTGTAAGTAGCAGCACATTGAACATCCTTAAAAACAGCAGACAATCATTATAATAATAGAGGGCTTGCTTTTCAATATTACAGGGAGGGCTGATTGACAGATTTGGTGGGCAACTGGTTCAGTCTACAGAGTGCAACCAAGAAGGGCCCTTGTGGCTCATAGTTGCACTAATCTTCTATGTCTTTATTTCTTTATGAGAGGGCTTGAAGAATATCTTTTACTAATATCTCGTGGCGGGATCTGTCCAGCAAGAAACAGGAGCGGGGAGTGGTGTGACCTGCTTTGTTTTGCTTACAACGACCTACCTCTCACCCTTGGAATTTAACGTAATTAGGTCGCACGGGTATGGAAGGGCACTTCTGCCTACCTATTAATGGGTAGGGGAATTAAAAAGGTTCTTACATTCAGATAATATAATGTGAAATGTATGCTATAATGAGATACCATAACATTGCCTGAGAAAACCTAAATAGCATACAATCTAACTAAGGTAATAATGTAACCTATGGTAACCTATCCATACCTAATCCTCCCTTTAGAAAAACAAATTCAGAAAATGAAAAATATTAAGCCATTTTTCTTAGCTAACCTAGCCTTAAGTTTTTTCTTAAAAAGAAGAAAGCACAATTTTTGAAATGTTAAAAACATTGAAAATTTACCCAGCATACAGGCTACTTTGCTTAGCTTAATCTTTTGTGTGCTTCATAATGGTGAAATGTGTGTAAAGCTTGTCATGGTTGCATTAAACTACAATACCATTTTTAATGAACATTTTTAAGATGATTTGGGCTTTATGGTACCTTGGCTGCCATTTAGCCAATGAGCTTTTAAGATGATTTCTTCTGACAAGAGGTTAAGCTGGGTTAGGTTAATTTATGCTCCATCGTCATTCATAATGTAATGATTCTTGGAATGTTACCCAACTCAAAGCCCCTTTATTGCCTGCCTCCTGATATGTAAACATTTACAGAAGAATGTATTGGCCATACAAAAATGAAAATGAAAAAAATAATCTCCAAAATGTTGCAGAATAAAAACTGATATAACTTAAGCTAACAAAACATATCTCCTGTTTTCTTTGTGGAGTTAAACTACATGCAAAACATGTGCTGTGAATGTCTTAAAGTAGAGTAATACTGGAAGTTCTGCACTCTTACGGCAAATGTTTCATAACAAATTTCACCAGGTATGGTGTGTAGGTACCCATATTGCCACAATCCTGCAAAACAAAGGACAAGCCTAGATATATAATTTGCATGTGACATCCAAATCAAACAAATCTGAGCACTACTTCAGAACTTGAACATGTAGGTATCCAGACAGGGTATGCTTATACCGCAAACTAATTCAAATACTGGGATTGTATGATGAATGCTGTCTATCCCCAGCTTGATAATGAGTATGGTCAATTTTGAATGTTCAGACATGCATATAATGATTCTGAGATGTTGTAGTATTTGGGGAAATTTGTCACTATATTATTTGCTAGTTGGAAAATGAAATATACATGGTCAGGTACAATTCATGGTCAGGTACAATTCTCACTCAGGCATCCCTTGCTGTGAAAGCACATGTAATTTAATGGCTTGTGTCCTTGTTTACATTTTTTTAAATCATGATACAGCTAATATCACCTAGTCTACAACAAAATTAACATGATGCCATCAAGCTTCATCATGGGGCGAAAACGTAAACAACCTATGTCATGCGGCGATGATTGCGCCAAGAGCGCCACTATGCGAACAAAATCAAGAGTATTTTCACAAGAAATTACACATGCGCAAAACGGATGTCCGCCTTCAACACTAGTATGTCCCCTACCGAATTTCTAAGACCCGATTCTAATTTCTAAGCATGTGAAGTAAATTGAATGTTATAATTGACATAGCGTTTATGGACTTATTTGCACGTGTGTGCATTTAACATAAGCACACGAGCAGGCTTTCAGTCAGGTGTCCACCCGGCGAATGCCATTTTCTTTCCCAACAGTTATGTGTGCATGTCATACGCGTAATAAGTATTTTGGCCAAAGCCCACATCGGGAGTAGCAAATAGCAGCACCACATTGCTCATCCTAACGTCCACCACCGATGGCCGCTAACGTCCACCACCGTTGGCCCATAACGTTCACTACAGATATCCAATAACGTCCACCACCGATGGCCCATAACGTTCACCACCAATGGCCTATAACGTCCGCCACCGATAGCCGATAACACCCACCGCCGGTAGCCGATAACGTCCACCACCGACGGCTGATAACATCCACTACAAACAGGCAACATAATTTGCTTTTGCTAGCATAACTTCCGACCAGATGCAACGAGAAAAATTGTAAATATCTAATTTTTTTCTGAGGCTAAATATACCTACTAAAATGTATTACGACATGCATTAAACACGATGATCATGCGGACATGGGGATCTCCAGCGAAAGAAAGAAAACTGGTGCTTCATTCCTGATGCCATTCAAGGATTCTGAAATACTCGAACCCGAATGATCACAAATGCATCCGCAAGGAATATAGCTTCAATTGATGCAACTATATTTCCATAAATGATCATGCGAAGTCCATTTATCAAAGTTAGTTAGCTTCTCGATGCCATTTCGCTGTCGCGTACACTGATGTATTGTAGATACTGTTTGCTTTGTTATTTACCTTGTATAGCTCTAGCGTGGTATTCATCCGCCGGCCGCCCGCCACGGACTATCCGGCCGGACGCGAAGCCAGCCTCTCAACTTCGACGGATCTCCGATGCCAAAGTTACTGGACAATTTTCACACTTGAAATGCTAAGTTATGCATATGACATGGGTTCAAGCTTGTGTAATGGAATCTCGGAACGCTGCTGAAAATTGATATACAAAAATAAAGTGGAAATTCGTTCACAAATATATGAACTGCGGAGTCCAAAGTCGACGGCCGGCCGGTCCCTGGAGTTCAAGGTCACGATGCTTTTGTCTATGCTGTGACGTGATGTCATGCTGTGGCGGCTAGACTTGGCCCAAAGGCATAGGAAGGTTTGGCCCAAAGGTCCCAAACCTAGGATCGTGACAACTTATACTCGAGCGAGTTCTCTACATCCGTATTCTACCACATTGTGTGTTTCTAACTTCAGTAGTTTCGAGATCTTTGGCGGGGGTCTGCCCCACCCTCCCTACGGTGCGTGTTGTGTGAGAGCCCCCGGCGCTAGTGTTAATTAGATGCCTGATTTTCGACCGTCGCATGAAAATAGAGCTCTCAAAATCTGTGTCAAAATACCTGTGTCCAGCTTCTGTCGTGGAGAGGCCCCTAAAAAGCCATCAGAAATGACACTGATGACTTTACCAGTAACCCCAGTGACGTCATCAGTCGTACCGATTACGTCAGCAGCTACTCTAGTGACGTCACCAGTCACACCGGCGACTGCATCATCTATACTAGTGACGTCACCAACCATGCCAGTGATGCAATCAGCGACTCTAGTACCGTCATCAGCGACACAAGTGATTTCATCAATCATACCAGTGACGTCATCATAAACGACACTGGTGACGTCACCAGCGACACCAGTGACGTCCGTCGCGCCGTCTCACCTGGCGAACGGCACCACCATGGTGTAGGGGTGGCCGGCGTGTCTGGCCAAGTTGCCGGCCTCACAGAGCCGCAGGCGGCTGCAGTCTAGGTCGTCGTCGGTCAGCACGTGCGACATGGTCGCCAGCAGCTGCAGCACCGTCGGATCCATGCTGAAGAGGCCGGGCAGCCACCCTCCCTCTGCTGTATCACGTCTCCGACGGGGTACGCCGTCAGTGGCTCCACCGTTTGTTGTCGTGACTCCATCGGTAGCTCCTCCCGTGGTTCCTCCCGTGGCTTCTCCCGTGCCTTCTTGCGTCGTTACTCCCATAGCTCCTCCCGTGGTTCCTCCCGTGGCTTCTCCCGTCCCTTCTTGCGTTGTTACTCCCATAGCTCCTCCCGTGGTTCCTCCCGTGGCTCCTCCCGTGCCTTCTTGCGTTGTTACTCCCATAGCTCCTCCCGTGGTTCCTCCCGTGGCTTCTCCCGTCCCTTCTTGCGTTGTTACTCCCATAGCTCCTCCCGTGGTTCCTCCCGTGGCTTCTCCCGTCCCTTCTTGCGTTGTTACTCCCATAGCTCCTCCCGTGGTTCCTCCCGTGGCTTCTCCCGTGCCTTCTTGCGTTGTTACTCCCATAGCTCCTCCCGTGGTTCCTCCCGAACCACAGACCGTAGCTCCGCCAGTGCCTTCTTGCGTAGTTACGCCCGTGGATCCTCCTGTGGTTACACCCGTAGCTTCTCCAGTGCCTTCTTGCATGATTACTTTCTTAGCTCTCCCCGTAGCACATCCGGTAGCTCCTCCGGTACACTCTTGCGTGGTTACACCCGTAGCTCCTCCCGTGGCTTCTCCTGTGGCTCCTCCAGTGGCTCCTCCAGTAGTTACGCTTGTAGCTACTCCCGTAGCTCCTTCCGTGGTACAACCCGTACTTCCTCCGGTAGTTCCTCCCGTAGCACCTCCAGTAGATCCTTCCGTAGATCCTCCCGTAGCACCTTCTGTGGTGCAGACCGTAACTCCTCCCGTAGCTCCTCCCGTAGTACAGACGGTACCTCCTCCCGTAGATCCTCCCGTAGCACCTCCAGTGGTTCCTCCCGTAGCACCTCCAGTAGATCCTTCCGTAGCTCCTCCCGTAGCTCCTCCCGTAGCTCCTCCCGTAGTACAGCCGGTACCTCCTCCCGTGGATCCTCCCGTAGCACATCCAGTAGTTCCTCCAGTAACTCCTCCCGTAGCACCTCCAGTGGTTCCTCCCGTAGCACCTCCAGTAGATCCTTCCGTAGCTCCTCCCGTAGCTCCTCCTGTGGTACAGACCGTAACTCCTCCCGTAACTCCTCCCGTAGCACCTCCAGTAGTTCCTCCCGTAGCACCTCCAGTAGTTCCTCCAGTAGCTCCTTCCGTGGTACAGCCCGTACCTCCTCCCGTGGCTCCTCCCGTAGCTCCTCCCGCAGCACCGCCCGTACCTTCTTGCGTGGTTACACCTGTAGCTCCTTCCGAAGCACCTCCAGTAGTTCCTGCAGTGCCTTCTTGTGTGGTTACGCCCGTACCTCCTCCCGTACCTCCTCCCGTACCTCCTCCCGTAACTTCACCTGTGGCTCCACCAGTGGTTCCTCCCGTAGTTATGCATGTAGCTCCTCCCGTAGTTACGCATGTAGCTCCTCCCGTAGCTCCTCCCGTAGCTCCTCCCGTACCTCCTCCCGTAGCTTCACCCGTGGCTCCACCAGTGGCTCCTCCCGTAGTTACGCATGTAGCAACTCCCGTAGCTCCTCCCGTAGCTCCTCCCGTAGTTATGCATGTAGCAACTCCCGTAGCTCCTCCCGTGGATCCTCCCGTGGATCCTCCCGTGCTGGTCGAGGTTCCACTGCCAGTGTTCTCCCCGGTTGTTGTTGTAGTGGTTCCTCCGGTGGTGATTGTTGTGGTTCCACCGCCCGCAGTTCCTCCCGCAGTTGTAGTAGTGGTTCCACCTCCCGTGGTCCCCCCGGTAGTCCCCCCGGTGGTGGTTGTGGTTCCGCTGCCGGTGGTGGTGGTGGTTCCGCCGCCAGTGGTGGTAGTGGTTGTGGTGGTGGTAGTGGTAGCAGCGGCAAGGGCGGCTGCCGCCGTCACCGCGGCAGTCGTGGCCTGGGCCAGCGCGTAGGCGAGCAGACCTCCCAGCGCCGCGAAACCCGCCAGTGCTCCGACGATGCCTGCGGGCGTACAAGGTCACGTAAGTGACGTCACTAATCTGTAAGTGTCATTATCTTAGTCATGACCATCGCCAAGGCGCTGATCGAGATCATATGATGACAACACGAGTGGAGAAATTCTAATGAACTCCCCTGATAGGCTGAGTTCGAGACCCTGGCCACGGGTCAAAGAGATTGCTATCCCTCTGTATAGCAATCTCTCTGACCACATCGTTACGGAGCATGATAAATTTACCGAAGTGAAGACTCGGCGGAAATCTCATAGGAACAAGCGACATCCGAATTATACCGCTACCTAGCTACGTGAACAGAATGCAGATGGCAATGTCCGACTCGCGCTCACTGACACGATCGCTGTCGGACGGAACGGAGTCTGCGCGATGGCGGAGGATCCGAAATTAATACTGAGAGAGAGAGGATCAGAATTCAACCTTTAAGATGCACTGTCACCTTCTGCATATGTGCCAAAGTGTTGCGAAGCTTGTTAGACAGTGATAGCGGTGTAAGAGTCATGGTGACTGTTTCTACGCTGTCTGACATGAAGGAAAGGAAGGGGCACTCCCAACCAATTCGTGGATGATATTCCTGCCATCTGTGACGAATCCGATAGAGTGGAGGTGAGATGAATGCGACACCAATTTTAGATAAGTTTGACCATTATTGGTAAGCTGAACGGCGTTATTGGTATGGCGTTGGAACCACTACAACTCTCGAATGTCCCAAAGACAGTGGGTGACACATATTTTGAGCAAATGTCTTCCGTGCAGTCATGGCCTCGAAAAGAGCGATAAATTTACCGTCGATAATGTGAGGGGGAGGAGTTAAATTATATGGAAAGACACAAGCTCAACGCTTTTTGTGTCTTACACGAACATCAACTCCCTCCGGTATCTCCGGTCAGATCCTCGCACACCGTCTCTGGGGAGGGGGGGGTAATAAGAACCCCTCTAATATCAAAGCTAAGTGTCTCACGAAAACGAAGGAAATGTCATCGGAAAGCGCTCTACGAGTAGGGCCCGACACCACCCAAAAACAAATTACCCCTAGAAGTGCGTCACCAGAGTGCCTTGGTTTTCACGACTTACATCATGATTTTGGTTTTGTGGAGTTCATTTTGGAGGATATTTGGAAGAAAAATATATTTGGAATCAGAAAAGGACAGCGAAATCGACAAGGGTAATACAAAATTGGCAACCCAAAAAGCTTCTTTTTATGTCAAAATTTTGAGTTTTTAAGTATTATTTCATTGTCCTTTTCTTATGGGTAGAGCGGACAGAAAACATTGTTCGAAGTCAACGTGTTCTAATGATACAATGTTTACTTTAACCGGAATCTTCGATTTAAACTATAATAGGCAAATATGCAAAATTAATAAGTAATCAAAAGCTGACATAACGGAAAAAAATAATCTGGTGCGTTTTGTTGGCTCCCTAAGGATAAGCAAACGCTGAAAGGTGCATTAAAATATTTGCATCCGTTAAAGCGTGATGACTGGTTAAACTGTTTTTGGAGGTGACCTCACTTGACCTAGACTAACTCATTGACCCTAGATGACCTGACTTCAAAAGTTTGGCACTACATGCCAAATTGATGTGGGAAAAGCTATGCCAATTTCCGTTCTTTCACTGTCGGCGAAAAACCTGAGGGGGCGGTTAAAGCCCCCTGCCGAGACGGCGCGGGTTAATATCGTGCCGCCATTAGTGCATCCCGCTCAGTGTATGTGGTAGAGTCTTCAGCTGTCGATGTCTGTCCCTTTGATGGGAGAGTAATTCCTCAATTATCCCCGATGTGCCGCATGCTGCTTTGGGTCTCACCGATGTTTTAAGTTTTGGCATCCTAGTGTACATTTGTACAGGCACATGTTAACATGCATTTCAGACTCGTGATTGGACCCACGACTGGCAGGAACGATTCAGGTGCAGATGAGGTATGACATCACTATGAAAATTATTTCCACCAGGATCAGTCGCTTATGGGCATACACGGATGACAGAATAACTTCTCCAGAGTCACAAACGCATGAATTGGGCGGTGTGTCCATCCGGGACATTTCTGTCCAAGATCAGACGGGGGACCGTTCAGTCCCGGGTCTTTCATTCGGGACCTATCCGTCCCGGGTTAGACAGGAAGCGACTGAGAGACAAGTCCGGACGCTTTCTTTAGATTGGGTTCGAGCATCCAATTCCACCATATTTCGCTGTCATACTTCGCTTTAATCGGATTCATGTTTCGCTGCTGTTTCTTCACTAATTCAGCAGAAAGCGCAGATACCCTCGAATAACGTTTCATAACTACGCACCACTCGACGTTGAGCGACGCTTTGTCCCTGAGCTGGGAAAGGTGTCATCTGCTCGAAAGTCGACGTTCAGCTTGCAACGTCACG
The DNA here is from genome assembly GCA_034440575.1 of Imbricaverruca yamaguchii. NCBI lineage: Eukaryota > Metazoa > Arthropoda > Thecostraca > Neoverrucidae > Imbricaverruca > Imbricaverruca yamaguchii. The sequence continues at coordinate 728,765 of JAOTOL010001528.1, read as the reverse complement.
CGAAGCTGGCGAATGTGGCAACCGGAGATGAAGCGAAAACAAACGTAAATCGCACACTATGTGGTATGTGGGAGAGGGTACCAGCACTGAAAACAACACGCTGGGATAACGGCAGCTACACGTGTGACACACATTCAAGTTCGTTTCCGTGGCACGCCGTCTCAGAGCGACCTTGGACCCACCTTCAAAGCATTGCGGCTGGGCCAATCCGAAAGCGCGGCCTCCGAACAGACTCCGCCCCTCGGCTGGAGGCGCCAATGATTCGGCGAGGCTGGTCTCCATGGCCCGACAGGCCAGGTGCACAGTGTTGGACGTCAGGAACCTCGCCAGGCCGTTGTCTGAAATCGGCGCAACAATCAGAACCGCCATTTCTGTGGCATTTGTTTTGGTCTGTGTCCTGGTGAGCACCGTCAATCCCATAACCTAGGGTCATTATTGCCAGGTTCACTAATATTTTTATCGTTGTATATATCAGATGCAGGAGGTATGTGTATTGTCCATGATATGTGGATTATAATCCACATATCATGGACAATATGGCGGTTCTAGCAGAAGCAATAATTCCCTGAATCATTGACACATCAGAAAACATTATGATATTTTGGTGGATGGCATGAACTTTGTTGACCGTCTGTCACAGTCCTGCGTGGTGTACGTGTCATCGGAGAGTTTTATAGGCGGTGAAGGTGCTGGTCCGGGGGCGTCACCAGAAAGTTGTGACAGTAGGCAACGAGGGGTGGAAGCGATGGATCCAGGGTAACTCCAGATGATCCAGTGGCAATTGGAGAGTCTTGTTTGGCGGATAAGAAGGTGCCACTTAAAATGAGCCACTGGGAACTTGCCTGGAGGTTGCGATGGCATTGGATTTAGAGCCGTTTCCTAGATGAAGGCATTTTTTAAAGGAAAATGATCCGGAGAAAGCATGCAGCAGCTTATTTAATGCATATTAAGGTGGGATTGATAAATTTACACATACTCCAGCCTTATCAAGAAAATCGGCCTCCATAAAACTATAGATTTCACCTGAAATATAATCCTCAATCAATCTAAAGCAAACGCTATTTAGTAAAAAACTTAAATATCGAACTCCCGAAAGCAAGAAAAGATGAAACAAGTATACAAACACTAATTGCAACATTGTGACATGATACGTATTGGTCTAGTACGGCTGAAGGTTTCGGTCCGTCCACTCACCGTCCAGTTCACGTCCGGCGGTGGTGGTGCTGGTGGTGCTGGTACTGGTTGCCGTCACGGACGAGATCCAC